>CM051402.1:14603827-15320192 GCA_028052125.1 Melia azedarach | reverse complement strand
GATCTTGAAGCTTTCAAAACCATAAATATCCAGGACTCCAATTAAGCTTGCTGCATTGGGGTCTTGACCAATTGAACTGTTTATCTTTTCCACAATCCTGTCACAGTTTATGGATTTTTCCCACTTATTCATCTCACTTCTGTTGACTTTAATTTAGACTAACAATACGGCTCAGCTTTTGGAACATTGTTTATTTAGATAAAATCAAGAAAGATATGGTTTTTTGATTGTTAATTTTATGATGTTCCATCATGTCCCTTCAGCTCAAACAAGGAAAAGAGTTATTATGATCTTGCAGCATGCATGTTGCCTGCCTGGATGACATTGCTAAATGCAAATATTTATTTGAAGAGTGGTGTGTAATTTGATTACCAATCAAAAAGTCTGGAGTACACAGTCTTGGCTAAGGCATCACGGCTTAAGGTAGCAGAATCTGGGTCCAGTGGTTTTGTGATGTTACCATCTGGAGTCACTATGACACGTTTGCAAAGTGAGTCTTCTAGTGCCTTCTCATCACACCTGAATGAAAGCATATTCACACACATAAAACTTAGCCACAATGGGGTTGGGGGACAACATAACTTTTTTCGGATAATTTGAATCTATTACTCTTTCTTACATGAGTAGCTCTGCTGCTGTTTGGAGATGATAACGTGATTTTTCATCTTTAAGATTTGAAGAATCAACTTCCTTTCCTTTAGTGAAGTCAATGTTCCCGAGATGGAGGATTGCAGCTACCACACGGAATATAGCATCCTATGCAAGGGGAAGCTCCATCTGTTAATTTAAAACATGACAGACAAAGGAAATCTTAATTCTGTAGTTTGTTAACATACTTATGTATAGTATTAGCACCTGCTCATCCTGACTTATTCCTACAATATCCATCGCATTTCTGGTCTCCAAATACTCTCTTGCATCGTCTACATTTGCTACTTTGTAACAGTTTGACTGATTTAGGTAATGAAATGTCCTTTGGTCCCCTAACTTGAATTTCTTGACATCCTGTGACAGGATATTTGTCAGCTAATAAGCTGTAGTGTGTGACTTGGCTTGATTGCTTTGAATGATAATTGTAATGAAGTCACCTCTGGTGGTGCTGCACAGAGCATGTAAAAGCAATGATAGTTTCTCTCTGGATCAGATACTTGGCAAACGCGTGATCTTTCAAGAAGATAAGTACGTACTGCAGCTCCAGAAATTTTTCCATGCTTATCAAATTGAATTTCAACAAATTTTCCAAAACGACTGAGACAAACAACCAAGACGTAAGGTCAACTAGAAATATGATGATTAGAAAGAAGAGGAACCAACAAATAACTTTGAAAGAGCCTTTTTGTATTTCACCTTGAATTGTTGTTTTTAACAGTTTTGGCATTCCCAAATGCTTCCAGGACAGGATTGGACTGAAGAAACAAAAAGAGCACTCTTCTTTCAATTATTTGAATCACCTGATATACATATGTAGCCGTAATTCTTACTTACCTCTAAAACTTGTTGTTCTACTGTCCTCCCTTCTGTACTAGATCTTCCCCCCATGAATGCAAGGTATCTCATAAGCATTTTTGTTGTCTCTGTTTTACCAGCTCCACTCTCTCCACTTACCAAAATGGATTGGCTTCCCTGTTCGTTTATCATTGCCCTGTAGAAATTTTTTAAATTAACTTTGTTTCATAATAGATTTGTAAAATCATGCATCTGCTGAATTTTTTTTTTTTCTCTCCATTCTCAGTGTACCTGTAACAAGTGTCTGCTATGGCAAAAAGATGTGGATTTAGCTCTCCAAAAGCAGCTCCTTTATATTGCTCCATCATGTGGATGTCATATAAGTGTGGCAGTCTTCGGAATGGATTCACTGCTATTAGAATGTTTCCAGTGTAAGTCTGTTCATACAAAGACTAGTTATCAGGTTTGTTGTCATTTATGCATCAGCATTTTTTAGTTTGGCTAATTGATATATAGCTTCACTGCTCATTTGCTGTCTTTTTGGTGTATGTGACTCACATAAATCTCATTCAGAGCGAACCTACAAGCAAGATTATGTAGGACTCCTGGCTCATGGAGGTAAGCTAACTTGGTCATGTCATCAACTCCTGCTGCTGGTGCTTCTGTGTCTTTTGGGTATATGCCGGCAATATCTGCAACTATCTGGAATTGAGGTAAAAAGCCACACTTAGTTTAGTTATCTAAAATGAAGTTGTCTTTGAGATGACAAAACTAGAAACAGAGTTAAATCCCAGGGGCCATCCAATGCTTTCCTTTTTCACAATTTACTATTTTGAATGTAAGATGAACAGACATACTTTCTTTCTAACTAGCAAACAGGGATTTTTGGACAGTATTAGTTGTAAGAATCTCTTATCATCTTCAGAAAGAGGTAAGTATTCCCTTGTTATATTAATCTTGAATTTTCCAAATGAAAATGTAAAACCTGTTATAGGAAGTAGAAAAACAGAAATGCACCAATCCAACTTGATAAGGTTCGTAGCATTCTACTCTGTTATTTTTCTCTTTTAGTAAATTATTTCTTGATCTAGCAATAGGAGAACTAAATATGATCAGCTTTGGTTCATGGGAACATTGGAAATTTGATATATTCACATAGGAAAAACTTGAAGCGTAGCTCAGAGACCTACCTCTTTTTCAGAAGTCAAACTATTATTATGTTTAGTTTTTCAGTATAGCAGAGCTTTGTAAAATGTGGTTTGAAATGTATATAATATGAGAATAAAATATGATCAAAGGAAGTTCCTGGATGCTAGATGATACAGATAGTGCTTACAGTTTTTCCACTAGGAGTAATAAGGGTGGCATCTCTGCCATTGATTTCTTTCACTTCACCATCAATCCATGCAACCTCAGGATCTTCAACCCAAACATGGGATCCAACTATGATGTTTACAGGAGTTCCCTGGATCATCCAACAAACAAATGTAAGGATGTTTTAGTACTTATATTTGGAATAGAAGATCAGCAAGTGAACCAACAATAAGGAAGAAAAGAACCAATAGCAGGAAGCTTACCATGAATGAAATCCTATTTGATCATCAAAGTAAAGAAAAAGTAAACTAGGTGTTGTGTTGTTAGAGAAGAGAGACAGGACAGAGGAGAGGCCTATTTGACGAATAGTAGAGTCCTCGAAGAATGAGAGGGTGATGGATTTTACAACTTGATAGTAGAAAAGAATGTTGAAATGGAAATTCAAAAGCAAAGGAAATGCAGGTGGTAGTAACTCAAAAGCAAAAGGCAGCAGCCACCCCTTACCTCTCGCCCCCCACATTCATGGCAACTTTTTAATCATTCCTCAAAAGGATGCTGATTTGTCACCAGTGTTGGCTCCCAGGTAAAAGGTACTCCTGTATCATTGTAGCCATGCCGGCTCTGTTGTGTAGGGCCGTTGCATATGCTATACGAATTGACACCCTGTAGCTCATCAGGAGTACTTTTTTCAAATAAATATAAATATATATATATATATATATATTTGTATATGTATATGTATATGTATTAGCTTATTGTATTCAAGTAGTGTAGTCAATACCCATTGGGTTCCATTGTTATTTTTTTAGATGAAAAGCTTTTCTTTTTTTTTTTTATTGAATTGTAATTTTTTTTACTAGTAGACATAAAAATTATGCAATAAAAATTAAGGTGGTAGTAGCATATACTTGTCCCAGTATGTACACTATTTATCATCATTAATTGTACTAATTTTACATTTTATCCTATCAATATTATTTTATCACCTATATTATAGAGGTCATCATAATTTGCAATGTTTCTTTTAATTTTAAATTATTAATCTAAATGACTAATTATTATTTAGTTGTGAGAAATTTTTTGGTGAAATATACATATTACATTACTTATAACATTTATCAAATAAAATTTTGAAATCTATATATTTAGTTTGAAATTAAATAATTTCAAAATTGATTCAAATAACAATGTCATTACTCTATTAAAATTGGGATTGGTCTCTATAAGAGTTTTTCATTGGTTATATGTAATGGCATGAAACCTTTTTTCTTGAAAGACAATATTTCTCAATTTGGATGCCTGGCAGTGTTAAATATTGATGGTCTCGGTGGCATTTGGCAAAGTCGATGGAATGAAAAAGAACAATTTGGAAATTCTTTCGGCGTAAACTACGTGGTGGGCCCTTTAATCGAGGTTCTTTAAAACAAATCTTTAGCTTTTAATTGGATCTAAGTCCTTTTTACTTTTATTCTGTTGAAGGTGTCATTGCCAGGAGATTTTTTTTGGACGACACACACATAGATGCCGGTGCCGGATTTTGGTCATTCACATGGGAAAAGATAATTGATTGTGGCTTCCCAACCAAGCTTTCTGCCATTCTTTTCTTTTTACTTTTTCTTTATCGTTATGTATGTGTCGGTATTTTTAATATTATAGCAGCTAATCTGGTTTAAGACATTGGATTTTATGATGAAGCATTGGTCCGATTAATTATAGCAGCCCTTGGCACTTAGTTTCGACAACACCATCTAGTCTGGAAACTATAAATATATCATTGGAACGACATAGCCGGATAGTATATCTCACCATTGTAAGGTAAAGAGATTTGAAGGACGGTGATGAACGCTGTATTAATTTTATTAATTAAAAAGAAGTTAACAAGGAATTGCCATCAATAATTATTTGCAACATCCTAATATTTCATATAGCAAAGGGTAGAATTGGCTTTAAGTTTACCAAAGCGTGCCATTAATGTATTTGATAGAGAACTCGTGTCTGAATGCGTGTACACAATCAAGATTCAAGAGGTTGTCTTAATAAATAAGCGTATTTTGTCAAACTAAGTGCGTAGAAATAAGTGGAATCAATTAAAATGAAATTGTCTTGTTAGAATGTATAATCAATCAATGAAGAGGTTTTCCTAATAAATAAGTATTCAAAATAAAGTTGTCTTGTTAGTCTATGCAATCAAATCAACATACTTAAAATAAAGGTTGTCGTAGACGTAAGTGTACTCAATCAATGCTAAAAAAAGTTGTTCGGTAAGAATAGGTGTACTCAATCGAGTGGTTGTTTTAATAAATTGTGGTATTTTTAAGAGATTATCTCGACACAGATTGTCTTAATAAATAAGGGTAATTAATCAAACTAAATAGATAAAAATAAGTGCACTCAATTAAAATAAGAGTTATTTTCACTTTATTATTCCAAGTAAGACTATTTCTCAATTTGATATAGTATGTATCGAAAAGTAATATGATAGTATAGAGGTAAAAACATTAGTTCATTTCAATTATAATTTAGAACTGTACTACCAAAAATAATTTTTTATTTTGAGTATACTTGTTTGATAGATTATTTACTTTAAAATTAATTATCTTTGAATTATAATTTAAGGTGTTATATATGTTAACAGTTCTGCAAAATATAATTAAATATGTAATTGAAATAATAGTAAATGCTGCACTTTTTCCCTTCCAATCAAGAGCTTGGAAACAATTTATCTGAGTTTATTAGAGTTTAAATGAAATAACCCTTAAAATAAATGTACTCAATCGGTTGACAAGGTAGACTCAATTTTTGGAGGCTAAAAGACTGTCGTGTCAGCAATAAGAAGACCAAAAGAAAGAAAAAAAAAACAAACTCGGACCTAATTGTGTTAAGACGAAGCATTTTCTTGTAAAATTCCTCCTCTCTTGCTTATTAACAGAAATAAACAGAACCCAGTCTTCTTGCGCTTGGCTTATTTTCATTCGTTTCTTTCTATCTTTTGATGCAGTAACTAATTTAATTTAATTTTTGTTCTTTAAATTTTTTAATTTTTATTCATAAAAATTAAGACACTATTGAACAACCACGAACACCAACAGGCAAACACATCACATTAATCTTTATTAAGGGAAGGAATAAAAATTAAGACACTATTGAACAACCATGAACAACAGCAGGCAAACATATCACGTTAATCTTTATTAAGGGAAGGAACCAGATGACATCAACAGATTCCTGCTTATTAAAAAATAGAATAACGTTCTCGATGCACAAAGTAGAAATATTCATTTAATATGCTGCAGACAACTTCATTATCAACTAACCCTGCAAAGAACAAAGGAAAACAATGATTAATGTGTAAACAGTAAGTTCTAATGCAAAAACCATATGATATAACATAACTGGGGGGGAAAAAAAAGTCAGCGCGTTAAATGATAAAGTAGTATACGCACTTGGAACAATCGACGTTGGGTGAAACAGGAACTGGCAAGCTGATTCCACAGTTGCCAGCGAGAGCCTGGGCTAGTTGGGAATTCGGATTGATTTTCTGGGCTGCTGTCTTAATGCATCCACAGGCAGTTTTCTTATCAGCGGTGCTCGATGCAGCAGATGCAAGTGCCGAAGCTCCAGTGCAACAAGCAGCTGGTGGTTTCCCTGCTCCACTCTTAAGGTAATTCACACAAGGTCTCAGGTCCTTCAATACATCGCTACAGGAAATTGCAGCCTCAGACTCTGGGGTGAGAAATAAGAGAAGCAGGATAAGAGCAGCCATGGCTGAGACTACTACCCTTGAAGAGTTCATGGTGAGGGAAAGAAGATCAAACTAACTTGAGGTTAATAATCTTCACTTCTTTCTGCCTTTATAGAGAATTTCGAAGGAAGCTCACAAGTGCAAGAAAGTTTCAGAAAATTTTCAAAACTTGTCGCCCGTTTGATTAAATCATTGAGTGCAAGAAAGAGAGAAATCAATGATACTAATTCATTAGTTTTCTTAGGTATTTAGAAGTTAGGTAAGATTCAAGAAGAGTTTATTGAAAATCTCAACTAAGCCAAGGCAGCTGTACCGCGTTAACTTGAACACTCAGACAGGAAACACACTAGCAAAAAGCTCACTGTTTGTAAACATCAAGCAGTAATGTCCACGTGTCCACTCTTTTAGTAAACAAATTGTTTTATTTGCTAGAGAAAGCAAGTTCTGATGTTTAAGATGCCATGTTGGTTTGAACTTTTCTTGCGCGGTTGGTTTCTTACACTGTTAAACTTAAGTTAAAAAAATAATATTCCGTAATTTTGTTCGATTTAAAAGAATAAAAGATTACCTATTGCAATTTGGAGGAAGCCGATAGAGCAACTAACACCTTTATCTATTATTTCTTTTTTTTTTTTGAATTATTTTTATTAGTCCTTGAAATTTGACCTAATATCAACGCGGTCCTTAAGTTTTAAAATTACCCCTTCTTTTTATTAATTTCTTTTTTCATTTTTATTTTTTTATCAAATTATTCTTTCCTCATCAAATCTAATTGATAGTAGAAATATTAAAAGCTAATTCTAAAACCTAAGAGATGGTGTGGCTCGGATATGGCATAAAATCAGTCCATATAATAACTAAGGTCTAAAACTAATTATTAGGGGCATCACCAAAACTAGACACAATAAAGCTAGTCAATGAATTATCAGAAGATCGCTCACGTCAAATGACTTGGATCTTTCGTATTTGTCAACGACAGACTTGTATTTTGCAATACAAAATTTTTCTTAATTTTTTTATATACTTTGGTCACTTGGTCAATCAAGTGATCAACAATAATACTCATTCATGGTTTTGATAAAGAGATCAAGTTAGAGTATGCAAAAGAGGGTAGATATAAACAACTTCAAATAAAAATTTATTATTAGAATGATTTGACACGTTGTTGTAAGCAAATTCAGTTAACGGTAGGATATTATCCCATTGCCTTAGGTTTTCTTTAATCAAATATCACAAAATATTGTCCGATGTATGATTGATGCTTTCAATTTGTTCATCTTTCTGTGAATAAAAAGTGTTATTAAACTGTAAAGTGGTATCAAATAATTTCTATACAATATACAAAAAATGATTGAGAAATTCGTTGTTGTTATCAAAGACTATTGTCTTTGGCAATTGATGCACACGAAGAATCTCACAAAAGCACAATTGAGCAATATGGGTAGTATTTGATGTTTTCTTGCACAAAATAAAATGAGTCATTGTAGAAAAACGATCAACAACAATAAAGATAAAATTTGAATCTCGTTGTATTCGCAGTAATCCCAAAATGAAATCCACGTATATATAAATCTTGTCAAGAAGCATCAAAAATTAGGAATGGCATGTAAAGTCCAATATTCTGAGCTTGTTCTTTTGCAATCTTTTGAATTGAATGCCCAAATTGATTTTAACAATTTCAAACCCTAATTTCCTAATCTTTCAATTTCATAATTGAATGACCAAATTAATTGCGAAGCGAAGGCATGGTAATGGTGTAGAAGTTAGGACATAAACTTTGATTTACTTTTTAAAATCTCTGAAAAGAAGAAAAGAGAAAAACTAAGAAAAGAAGAGAGGCAAAATTATGGTGGAGGTTTGATGAGAGACGGGTAAGATAAGAGAGAGAAAGGTGAGAAAGTATGGTAACGGTGGGTGGCGGCTAGTGTTATATTATATATAAGGTTTTTATTTATTTTGTTTTTAATTTATGTAATTTTAAAATATTTTAATTAACAAAATAAAATTAATTTATTTTAAAAGAAAACAATGTAAATATTTTTTTTAAATGAAGAAGTATATTTTATCTTTATAAGTAACTTTTTTAATGAGGACAAAGCAAACGGCGAGGTCTTTAGAGTATTTTTGAAAATATAAAAGGGAAGTGAGTATTTAAAGAAAATTTTAGGGGAGTTTTGGGTATTTTTCCTTTGACTTTTGAGTATGTTGGAAGTTAGATTGTTTGGTTGCTTCGTCTAGTAAAAATAATCTTCAAATTGTCTTTGTAAAAGGTTTATTTATTACTTTTACAATAATGTGATGTATTCAAGTCCAACTGTCATAAATGACCAAGTAACATGTGACAAGCATCCATATCATTAATATCATATATAATACCTCATCTTTGTGTTTGTTGGGGAGGAAAATTAATATTGTTTCATTACCTTCATTTCGTGTTCCATATAATTAGCCCCGCTAAGTTACTGTGCCTACTTTAAGTCAGTAATTTATCAACTTGATCTTCACGTGCTCTTCAGTTTCTTAGTAGTCAAAAAACTCCTCCGCTTCAACTAGCCAATCGAAAAAATCTTCAATTACAAAATGCGATAAGTGCGTAAAGCACGCACTAATCATTTACTTTTAAACTTTAATTGTTTGTTTAATCCTCAAGTTTCTTTTGAATTTAATGTATTTTGGTTGTTTTGTACAAAAAATAATAGATTCAACTTTCTAAAGTAAATTAAGCTCAAAAAAGATTAATTCGGCTCAAAGAGGAAGAGACCGAAGCATGAGAATAGCGTGGACCAAAATGCAAGAAATGTAGGCTAAAATGAAGAATTTTCACAATATAAAGATAATTGTCAAATATATGAAAGAAAGGGGACCCAATCGATATTTATCAAATTTTCTAGCTTTGTTGGCAGAAGCAAGTGCGCGATCGCGTGCCTTGTTGTGCGACCGTGCACCGTGTTCTGCTCAAATGGACTAAATTGCAACAAAATCAGGATTGAAGTGGAACAAACTCTCCAACTATGGCTAAATGTCTGATGAATTGCAAGTACAGAGATCTAATTAATATTTGCCACTTAAATTGCAATTCTAAGCAGAATTGGGTGCACGACTGCGTGGCACTGGAGGATCCCATAATTGGACGAATTGTAAGTTTAAAAAGGCAAGAAAAGGGAAGGAAATGAGGTCATATTTTTTTAGGTCATACTTTGGGAGGTTATATTTCGGGAAAGTTTTGGATAGGAAAGGGAGAGAAAAGAAGAGGAGAAAGAGAGAAAATTGGAAGAAGATCTTGGGAATCATCAAGTTCAACTTTGGATGATTAAAGCTCTCTTATTCTAGTTCATCTCTTTTCTTTATACAATTTTGTAATTTTCGAATTCATGCTATCAATTGTTGAATTTATAATTTGTAGATTTGAATTTTATCCAATGTGCGGCTAAACCCATTTTTTAGAGTAATAATTTAATCTATTTGAAGCATCTATTTCTAAGATTGTGTTGTTCAATTGATTTGAGATTATGTATTGAGTGTTTATTATAATAATTAATGCTTTTAGATAATGGACTATTATTTGAATGAATTGTGAATTGATGGAATTTGAGAAATGAACATCATATATAGACCATGTGGTAAACACCGTAAATTGCATGTTAGATAGAGATATACTGTTCGTGAAATTTTGTATATAATGTGCAAGTGTACACAGTCACACAAGTAATATAATGATAAGTGAGTTATCGTCTCCACAGGGATTGTTCAAGTGATAAATTGTCAAAAATCAACTCTAAACAATTCAGAAGTAACTAATGAGTCAATTGAGATCTAATGAAAATTTAATCAACTTATGAATAAAAATAACATAGAATAAAGAACTCAAATTATAACTATCCAAATATCAGTAAATGATATGAGAATAATGAACTAGAGTCGTGAATTCCCCTAAAATGCAAGGTTAGTAAAATTGCTGCAGAGAAATGCTATAGCAATTTGGGCTTTATTAACTGAGAATTCTATATATGTTCATAGTCTTTTTCCAAAGTGTTTATGATTTTAATTCTTTCGTTAAACTAACATATTCATATGCCAATTTAATTTCAAAAATGCAGTGATAAGCTCTAACTCCCTTCAGTCATACAAGGTAATAATATATTCCTATATTATCACAAATCAATTTCAAATAGAAAAATGAAATTGCATCAATCAAGTTTCAATCCATTAAAATTAACCCTTCCAATATTAATTTTCATTCAGCAACTCACTAATAATGGCCAAACATAAGCAAGCATTAATTAATATTTTCACAAGATTGAACAAAGCTTAACTACTTTAACATTCCTTGCAACAAAATATTCCAATTCACATTAAAGGGTTCATCAACAACTCTAGCTACCAAGAAATTAGTTCATATTTAAAAGCTTAAAAATATTCATATACAACTTAACCATTGATCCACAAGAGTTTAAGAGAAAAGAGGATAAAAATACTAAAGAGGAAAATAAGAAAAATCAAGCCCAAGGTTGATGTCTCAAGTTGGTCATTCTTCTCCTTCTTCCTTTTCTCCAAAACAGTAGCCCTTTTCTTTCCCCAAACATTCCTCTCTCAAAACTTTGCTAAAAATGTGGATATTTTTTTTCTTGACGGCTGGCTCTTCTTATCTTGAGTTAGGACAGTGCCCTAAAAGGAAATTTTCCTTTTTTCTCCCTCCACGTCATACTATTTTGTCCAGCTCATTAAGTGATTCAATTGCTCTCCACGTCATCCAATTCATTCCACCAGCTGATTTCTTTTGCTGCGACAATAATGCTGCAGCATTCTGGGAAGTTCCTTTTTTCAAGCCATGTTTCAACATTTCAGCATTAACATGAATAAAATGAAATGAAATAAAATAAACTTGGACTCCTACATAACATAAAAGTAAAATTAATCAAATTGAGTATTTACAAACACAAATTATTCTAATTAAATGACTTTTCGAACTCAAAAGCATATTAAATAACTCTATGAATATAGAGTTATCATATACTAATATAGTTTACGCAGTTTGATTAGGAATTATCACCATTCGTAATGCGTTTTCGTTTAATTAATTTCACATAAAGATATAGTGAAGTTTTAGATGCGAAATAGATTCAAGTGATCTTAAGAGAAACAATCGAATAAATTAGGATAATTAACTAGCAACACATGTTTTAAATTAGAACAACGTCAATTGAAGAAGTGGATGCGACCAAATACGATAAATCATTAGCCCTAGACATTTTCATTAATTGAATTCTTAAGTGTTTTGCTTAATTCTTAATTTTAATTTTCTCAACCAAAATTATTTCGTTTTCTTTAAATAAATTCGTTTATTAATCATCTTCGGTAATTATAGGATTACCATTCCTCGTGGGATCGATATCGTCTTATCACTTTATTACTTGATTGCGACACGTGTACTTGCGTTCGTTAAATTTACACGTAACAAAATGGCCATCAAATTACAAAATTTCTTTCTTCATGCGATAGTTGTTTGGTTGAGTCCCTTGGTAGTGTTCCAGTATAACTGGTACTTTGTCTTCATGCTTGTAACTTCATCTTGAACAAATTGATTTTTTAAATTTTTGATATTTTCACGATGAATATTAGGTTGTTTTGGAATATTAACTTCTTTGACTTCATCTCGTCTCTATTGTTGGAAATTATTATTTTGTCGGCTAAGAAAATGTTGAATTAAGCATTATCTCCATATTTTGTAATATTCTATCAAGTTCGATTCTTTTGTTGCAACTCTCTCTATAGCCAAAATTGTCTGACTAGCTTCTCCATAAAATTTGTTCTCTCCTTTTTGTTTTTCTCTAATTAAGCGAGGCACAAAATTGCAAATAAATTCGGAAGTTTCCGGCGTAGGTGACCGGAAAGACTTGTTTTAGTTGACAGCTGATCTTCTCTACAACTTTCAGCGAATAATGACTAATGGAGCAGCTACGCAAAACTATTTGTGCTGAATTTAATGTTAACCATATATTTTTCTTCCTTTTAAAGAAAATTTCACAACTCAACAACATTCTCTATCTGATAGTCCAATTCTTCTCGCTTCTTTTCAAGGTGTATGTATATATTGAAAAAATTAAAATTAATTTACGCTGTGTTGCAGGGATAGAAAAGATTTTATAAGTAACTAGCTCATTAAATCAATGAACTGTGTTGCACATGCCTGGATTTTTTATACACCAGAGTGGCTGAATGGGCTCAGCGCCAATCCCTCTAGTTAGCATTCTGTTTCTCCACTCATTCAAGCGATCCGTTGCTTCCGCATATCTCTTCATTCCCGTCTCATCTCGATTACCTGACCACAACGTTTCCGCCATAGCTGAAGTCCTCGGCCAAAGCCGAGCATCGAGAACCGTTGGGTCTGCTTGCTCCGACCATAATGCTACCTCCCCACCCAGCACCAATTTAGACTTCTCCTCACTCAAGCCATAAGTTATGTCATAATTATATATGGTTTGCCATGTTTTAAAGGGCCCACACCATGACCCTCCGTTTCCATTGTTAGTACCAGCTGGCTGATCATACTGGCTATCGTTTCCAACAAAGTCGCCATGTCCACAATCCAAATAATAGAACTCCGATGATGAGACGATGGCTCTGTATCCGGCATCAACAATCCTTTTCGTGTTATTCGGACCATTATTCCATGTTTGTAAGATAGTATGCTCCGGCGGAAGAAATGAGTGGCCTACTTTGACATAATCATCCAAGAAAACATCCTCCCAATAGACCACAGTACGATTAAGGGACACGATATATGGGAAAGTGTTGTTAACAAAGTTCTCGAGAAGTTGACTAAGAGTTCCACCGTTGGATAGGAAGGATTGAATGGTTGGATCTGCTTTCCAACAGCCAGGGACGATCTCATCAGCTCCCGCATGGTAGAATGATTCTGGAAATAGATTGACCACATCGTCAATAACATTCTTAAGGATCTGGTAGGTTTTTGGATTTAAGGGGTTTAGCTGGCCAGTTCCTGGTTCGGCTGCTAGTCGGTCAACCCCGTCACTTTCAGCTGGCCACCAAAACATGTTTGCACAGGTCACAATCTCTGGGTAGGCTTCTGCCCAAGATCCTGTGTGGCCTGAAATTACAATACAATTTCACATCTTCTTTTAAATAGCTGTTAACCAAACACAGATCAGATTTAAGGGAAAAAATTAAAACAAGAATAGACTTTTAAGAGAATATCCAAATTCTAAGATTTTATGATGACTCCAATGGGTAAAAATTACTGTATCCTTTATTTGCTGTTATATTTTGATTTCCTTCTTAATTTAATAAATTTCCCTCATCCCATTAAGAATGACCCCGAAAAAGAAGGGGGAAATATTTGCTCAAGGACGTGCAGTTCAAATAACTGCTTGGTAATTACTGATTAGAATTAATAAAATAGAAATAAATGCACATGATAAAGTGTCATTAGATGACTATATATAACGAATTATAGGTGTACTCGACACATTTTCTAAGGAAAATATGGAATCCCATGATGTAGAAGCAATTATCAGATGTGAAAGCAAACCAACAACATTAGTATCAAATACTGAAAACTTACCGGGAGCGTCAATCTCAGGGATAACTCTGACACCGTGTGCCAAACCAAACTCAACAATCCTCTTAACGTCATCAGGAGAATACTGCATTTGAGGTCCGTACGACCCCTTGGCAGCAAGCTCAGGCTCTGATGGTACCACCAATGGAAACGAATGTGAGTCTGTGATGTGCCAATGGAACACGTTCAACTTATTAAAACTCATGGCCTTGATGGTCCTCAGTATATCATTCACGCCATAGTAATTCCTAGACGTATCAAGCATTAGCCCTCTGTGGGCAAAAAGTGGAGAATCCCACACATATAATCCCACCGCCACCAGCAAAGGGTTCCCCCAAATTAGCTGGGAGAATGTCTCCAAACCCCTCATGGCTCCCCATACTGTGTGTGCAGTCAGGTTAGCTGTGGAGCCAGCAGCAGGAATGATGAGGGTGTATGACTCGTTGACGCCGTGCTGTAACGGGGTGGAAGGATTTTCCACCGTGATAAAGAGAGAATGCAAAGAAGAAGAGGTGGTGGTGATATTGATTGAAGGGTTCACCAGAGGTTGGTAGTGCTCAGTCTTTATCAGGTTCAGGTAACGATTCACTGCGGAGGAGAGAGACAGATGGTTGGGGGAGGTGATGGAAAAGCGCGGCGAGAGTAGGTTGGCCTGTGGCTCGGGCCACGACATTATCCTTGGTTTTGGCCATACATTTATACCAGGGGCTTGAGCTGATGCGAGGCACAGTTGGGAAATGAGTGGGAGGATTACGATTAGTGAATTGAGTTGACCAAGCATGGAATTAACACAACTATTAGTGCCCATTTTGGAATTTGCAATCGCTGTCTGTATGGCTGATATGTGTACTGACTCTATATAGAGGTGAGAAACAAATAATTTAATACTGTACATTTTGTAGTTTAATTTAAATTAGTCTTCTCATAATATGCTTTGTTTGTTAATCATTTGGAATTTTGCATTTGTTTCTTGCTCCGATACTATTGAAGTGTTCTTCTCCTTCGTAGTAATTATTTAATTAAATATTGTTTAAAATAAGAACAAAGAACATAAAGTTAATCAAAATCAACTTAACCATTTGATTAAGTCAATCGTACGTAAGCTGCTTTCCTGTTCAGCTATTTTGTTATCAATAGCAACCAGTTTTAATAGTATTTTGTTTCTTTCTTTCGACAAAATGTTGCTACTGCTAATGTGGGAACTTCACTTTTGTCTCCCACTACTTGATTTTTTTCTCTAAATTAAAACGGTTATTCCTATTTTTCCCATTGAGACTGAATTAAAGATTAGTTATTCTGAGTTTCTACATATGTATAATTCGGTAGAATCAACTAAGTCATTTATGGAAATGAAGAGAAAATATACATCTCAATTATGTAATTTTAAATTATTATTTTCTACAAGTAAAGGATTTCTATATATTTTCAACATGATTAATATGGGTGGCAAATACCTGGAAAGAACAATATAATATTGGTCAACGTGAATGAAAATGCAACCATTTTCCATATTTACGAAATTCATTAATCATTATCATAGGTCGTATAAATATTTGGAAGGTACAAACTAAAGGTCTTTGGTTTATAGCTATCAAATAACAATAAATGGAAGTTAACCTTTTTTAATACTTTTTAGTCAGCCTTCTATAGCGTATGTTAATTTCGTACCTATGCTATATACGTTTAGTTTAAATGGCGGAATAGTTAGTGTCCAAAAAAAAAAAGGGTAGAATAGATTAATATTTTACTTCCTAAAAGCAATGCCGGCATTGCCAATTGTCTCAAGCCAGGCCCGTCTGTCTGTCCGTGACCAAGATGTACACTCCACAATTTTGATTCCTTAGGCCGACTTTTGCAATTGCGGATAAGATCATCGAATACAATGGTGCCACGTGTACAGCTTAATATTGTTTATTAAAACTTTTAATCAGCAACTAGCCCCCATTTGTAATTAAGAAAGAAACTAGAAAATTATGTATTTTCTAGTATAACAGTTTCTAATTATATTATTTCCAAACTAATTATACAGAATGCACGATGCACGATTGAATGATTCTCTGTCACCGCCGGCATGCATTTTTAATTAATTCTAGTCTGAAACAAGGGATGATTCTTGACAGAAACATCTTCAGATTAGATTAGGGCCCGTAATGGCTATCAATACATGGACATAATTGACAGGATATATAAGGTTGCTGAGCCAACTCAGTTGCATTAGTTAAAAACAAATAAAATTGCAAAGTTTTAGTTTTTCTTAACTTACAACTAATTCTGTTAGATAGTTCCTTAACCATCCATGGTACTCTAGAATCTATCATCAAGTCTTGTATAATTAGTTAAAGGCTGATTAATGTAAAAAAGATACAGAAATAAAGAATTCTCCTTTTTAGTTTTGCTTCTCAATTTTCTCTCTGTTTTTCTTTTCGTCCAAACACTCTGAATCTTGACTATAATGTCGTTTGCAATCTAGGTAGATTATAGTTCGCATGCAAGCTCATCCAAATTGAACCGAGGCTAGCTGGACATCTTGTAACCAAAAAGCCTAAATATATAGCTAGCTCGGTTCAAAGAAATAGATCAGTTTATATATACATGCCAGAAACCAAGCTGATTCTGGGCCTGCAAAAATTTGTAAGTCAGCTTTCCAAGTTCCGTCGGAACCTCCATCTCCTCTTCCTTTTTCTTTCTCAGCTCAATTCTACTAAGTCAACTTTAATTCAGGATTCAATTAAAAAAACAATTAAATTAGTTGTTACAATATACTTTGCATCATGATGGACAAGACAACCTTTTCAGCCAAGTAGATACTCCCAATTACATCCGAGGACGAAGATGACGAGAAAAAAAAAAGTAAAGTATCTTTCTATTTATTTATTGGGGTTTTAACACATACCTCCCTTGAGGTTTGAAACTTTAACACTTAGATGGAAGGTTTGAAGAAAGACACACTTACCTCCCCTGAACTTTTAGTTGACCATCAATTTATATTTAAATGACTATAATATTCTTAATTTTTTTAAAGTTAAAATTTAAGAAATTTAATTTTAATTTATATAATGTTTGAATATTAGAATTTAATTAATAATTTTAATTTATATTTATTTAAATTTTAATTAATAATATTTCAATTTGATCATTTTACTTTATATTTATTTATTATTTGTTAAAATTAAGAATTTAATTAATTATAATATAATTTGAAAATTTTAATTTATATTTATTTAAATTAAGAATTTAGTTAATGATAATTTAATTTTTATTCATATACCATATTTATTCAAATTTTAAACTTTATTATGTAAAATGACCGCTTTTCTAATTTGATAATTTCAGTTTTTAATTATGTATCATATTTAATATTTATTCAAAATTAAATTTTTAACTTTAAATAAATATTAAATAAATAAAAATTTAAATTATTATTAATTAAATTTTAATCTTCAAACATTATATAAATTAAAATTAAATTTCTTAAATTTTAACTTTAAAGTAATTAAGGGTATTTTAGTCATTTAAATACAAATAGATGGTCAACTAAAAGTCTAGGGGAGATAAGTGTGTCTTTACTCAAACCTTCCATCTAAGTGTTAAAGTCTCAAACCTCAAGGAAAGTATATGTTAATACCCCTTTATTTATTTATTTTCTCTTTGTCGTTTTGCAATTTGGCCGCGATTCTAAATTTCTAATTACTTATTTTTGGTGTCACCAAGAAAATTCAATCAAGCAAAAGACTATTTCAGTTTGAACATACATATCCAACAGTAATACGATCAGCTTTTGCAAATAGAAAACATGTTAAAGATGCCGCGAAACATGAATTCTATAAAATTTGTTTGCTTTCGAACACAGCTAATCTATTGCTTTTGGCAATTTGGATATTGTAAGGTAAAGCAAACGTATAATATGACGCATTAGATATTTAAATACACACGCCCTTATCTACGGTGACCTTAAACTTAACTTTCTAGTGATCATCTATAAAGTTGATAAGAATATTTATTGATCAATATTTTATCTTTGCGTGTTTGCCTCTCGCATATAGGCCCCTAAGGTCATACATTCAAGACAAGCAACTACCTTTTTTTTTTTTCAGCAAAAGAATAAAAAATAAAGACAGATCGGTGTAGAAGAGGAGTTGATCAAGAATTAATGAAAGCACATATAGGAAGACAATGGCATGGACTTCCTTACACGAAAAACCCTTGGTGGGTCCATTTATTTGCGAGTTCACACTTTTCTCAGCCCTTGCAATAGAAACAGAATATACTTTTTGCTCGTTAGCTTTATTCTTCTTGTAGCCTTCATTGTAAAAAATTCTTTGATATTCTTCAATTTTCTTGCTTCCAAAGAAGTACAATGGGGAATTGCCCTCTCCTCGCTCGTACAACAAATATCTCCAAGAAGAATAGTAAGGGTTTGCCCATTGAAACCACGTTTAAGCTTCCCGCCCCGATACCAAGCTGGCCACAAGGTAACTTCGATTTTCTTGAATTGGCTTTTGATCGATCTCTCCCGACTCGGTCGTATTTGATTATGTACTTTTCTTGTTTTTCACCCATGACTTGACTTGATTGATATATATACATATTTATATATCAACTCACAGGAGAAGGGTTTGCGATTGGAACCATTGATCTTGGTGGATTACAAGTTTGTCAAATATCATCTTTCAAGAAAGTTTGGGCTGTCCATGAAGGGGGACCAGAAAACATTGGTGCAACATTTTTTGAACCGTCAAACATCCCAGAAGGTTTCTTTATGCTTGGCTGCTATGCCCAACCCAACAATAGGCCGCTTTTCGGATGGGTTCTTGCAGGGAAAGATGATACCGGAGACGCCATGGGCGGCACTTTAAAGCAGCCTGTTGATTACACTCTTGTTTGGAGTAGCGAATCTCTGAAGATCAAACAAGATGGCATCGGGTACATTTGGCTACCCACGCCCCCGGACGGTTACAAAGCCGTTGGCCATGTCATCACAAACTCTCCTGAGAAGCCGTCTTTAGAAAAGATTCGCTGTGTTCGTTCCGACTTAACTGACCAATGCGAGATTGACACGTGGATTTGGGGTCGAGGTAAGGACGGCATTGCAAATGGGTTCAAAATCTTTTTTGCTAGGCCCGGCAATAGGGGAACCCAAGCTATGGGTGTATGTGTAGGCACGTTTGTAGCCCAGAATAACAGTGATATTCCTTTATCTCTCGCTTGTTTAAAGAATGCCAGGTCCAATTTATCTTCCATGCCTAACCCACGTCAGATTGAGGCAATAGTTCAAGCTTATTCGCCTTATATCTACTTCCATCCGGATGAAACATACCTCCCATCTTCCGTGACATGGTTTTTTGACAACGGGGCATTACTATACAAAAAGGGAGAAGAGTCTAAACCAAGCTCAATTGATTCAATGGGCTCGAACCTTCCCCAGGGAGGTTCCAAGGATGGCACCTATTGGTTGGACCTTCCTGTTGACGACAAGGCCGAAGATAGAGTAAAGAAAGGAGATTTGCAGAACTCTCGAGTTTATTTACACATTAAACCCATGCTGGGAGCAACCTACACAGACGTAGCGCTATGGATCTTCTACCCATTTAATGGACCTGCGAGGGCTAAAGTTGACTTTATCAATATTCCATTAGGGAAGATAGGACAACATGTTGGTGACTGGGAGCATGTGACGTTAAGGATAAGCAACTTCAATGGGGAACTATGGAGAGTCTACTTCTCGCAACATAGTGGTGGAATATGGGTGAATGCTTCCGAGTTGGAGTTTGGAGGTGGTAACAAAGCTGTCACCTATTCATCCTTACATGGTCATGCGATGTATGCAAAGCCTGGACTAGTTTTACAAGGGAATGGGGCGATTGGAATTAGAAATGATACAGCCAAGAGCAAAATGCTCCTGGATACTGGACGAGAATTTTCCGTTGTTGCTGCTGAATATTTGGGCTCTGCTATCACTGAGCCACCGTGGCTCAACTATTTTAGAGAATGGGGTCCTAAAATTAGTTATGACATTGCGGACGAGATCAAAAAAGTGGAGAAACTATTGCCCGCAAAACTTAAGTCTGCTTTTGAGAAATTTGTGCATAGTCTGCCAGACGAAGTATTGGGAGAGGAAGGTCCAACAGGTCCTAAGGAAAAAAACAATTGGAGTGGAGATGAAAAATGAAGGTTTATTATCATAACATTGGATTGTTATACTAAGGTGATGATTGTTTAGTACTGTAGCTTCCTGCTGGAAGAGATTGAACATGTGTATTACAAATAAATAAAAAAGGTCTGCCGATTTCTTGATAATTAATTGGAAGGCAAAAAAAATGTAATAGTGTTCTGATATATAGATAAGTTATTGTATTTGTGATTGCAATGTGCTAATATTGACCCTATGTTGTCATGTATAAACTCCCGCTGTAATAATAATACGAAGGTATGTTGGATTATTGGATAGTTCTTTTCTATGCAAATTTATAAGTCTAAAAAGGTTAAGGAAGTATATTTGATATAAATGAGGGCTCTACAATATATATATACATAGATTTTTATGGATAACGTATATAACTCTACGAATGGTGTGTAATTAAACAAGAAATATAACTAATTTTGGAATGCAATTTTGTGAAAGAAAGGTGTTGAACCGGCCGTCGCCAATAATGGAGATACCTTTGAAACCAAAAAACGGCCAGCACAGGACATACAAATGCACAACAATTCGTTATGACTTCCAGTTGTCTCCCTCAATTTCCGGAAATTAGAAAAAAAAAAAGTCTTTCTAGAACTGCAAATTTTGTCCGTAACAACCACTTTCACAGCAATTTTTCTGCATTTTTTTTTTGTCTTCCGTTTTCTCTGTTTATTTTTTCTCGCCAGTTCAGCCTCTTGATGTTCTTCGGCTATCTCAACTGTAAATGAGACTTGTGCTTGGGTGCATATTGATCAGACAGGGAGAAGCATGTATAACTTACATTAGGAGGCCGTTGCATGCACGAAAATGGATAAATTAGGAATTGAGTATGAAATGATAAAAACTGATGATGGTATGCAGATATGTTATTATTCAAATTCAAGAAGCGGTAATGGTGTATGGCGAAATGAGCAAATGCCGTTGAGTCTATCTCTTCCTATGTTCCTCATGCAACAAGCCTTTGTCCTTTTTGTGAATCACCTTGCCATTGCCGTCGTCAAACCTTTACGCCAACCTCGTCTTGTTGGTCAACTCATCGTAAGTAGGATTTCTGTCTAATCCCTCTTTTATGCTTTTCTAGTAGCTAGCTGTATAATCATGCATATAATTAACTTTTTCCCGCGTTCATTTTTATCTTTCTTTTTCTAATTTCTCTTCTTGCACGTATATGTATATAAAATTCAGGAATCGGTCATGTTTGTTTTGAATTAGTCAAACAATTTGATTTTTTTTTCTACGATTGCAGGCGGGATTGCTGCTGGGTCCGACTATAATAGGGAACACAAAACTCTTTGAAAAGTACATATTTCCTTATAAGACTGCGATGGTGTTAGAGACATTTGCCAACATGGCGGTGGTGTTTCACATGTTCCTGGTCGGCTTAGAGATGGATATAAACCTAATTTTATGCTCGGGGACTAAGGTCCTTAGCATTGCCTTGGCTGGAATTTTTGTCCCAATGGCTGTTGGGTTTGGCTTATTTTTCCTATCGGTAGTTGAATCAAACGACTTTGGTAGTAACGTTTACATATTTTGCGCTGTTGCTCTCACCGCCACAAACTTTCCAGAACTCACCGAGATTCTCACAGACCTCAAGCTCCTCCGCCTGGATATTGGAAGGACTGCTTTATCTTCATCCCTTATAAGCGATCTATGCACATGGATGCTTTATCTTGTCGCCATCTTAGTACTTAACGTTGGCAAATATTACGCGGTGCTCGCAACTGTTAGCTTTATATTATTGTGTATATTTGCTATTCGTCCGGCTCTCTTGTGGATATTTCGCCACACATTAAAAGGAGAAAATCTCTCTGACTCCCATATTTGGCTTGTGCTTGCTGGCATTTTGCTTTCTGGATTCCTTACGGACGGATGTGGTGTACACTCTGCTGTTGGTGCTTTTCTTTTAGGAGTGATTATGCCTCAGGGTCAACTAATCAAAAGCATATTTCGGGAGAGGCTTAATGACTTTGTTATGGGAACCTGGATGCCTCTCTTCTTCGTAACGATTGGCCTCAGATCTAATCTTGTCTTTATGTTTTCCCAGACATCTTGGAAAGTTGTGTTGGTAGTTCTAATTTCGGCTTGCATGGGAAAGATTGTGAGCACTTTCCTTGTATCGTTACTTTACAGTATGCCGCCCAAGGAAGGGTTGGTTCTTGGTCTACTTATGAACACCAAAGGTGTTTCCGCATTAGTTGTCCTCAACGCCGCCCGCAGTATACAGGTTCCTAAAGTTTTAATTTTGTAACTCGTCTACGTGCACACACACGTGTGTGTATATATATACATTCAAATGTTCTTATTTTATTAAAATTTAGATAAGTCATTCTCTATGGTGTAAATTTTAATATTATTTGAAGGTTCGCATGTAGAATATTTTAGATATTTAATTTTGTTTTATATTTCACAAATAAATAAGTGCCTTGAAATACTATATAGGAAATATTAATTAATTGTATCTTTAATGACTTACAAGAAGATGATTTGCTCACTTTTCGTTAACTTAATTGATTGGTAGACTCTGAAACAACATTTATACATAACGGAATGGTTAACATGGAAATTGTAGTGGCATTCCTTGTATATCACTTGGACATACTAAATTAATAATTAGGAATGACATAGATCTTGTTATTGACCAGGCTGTGAATACCCAAGCATTTGCTTTAATGATTCTTGCGATGTTGGTAATGACGTGTTCGATAGAGCCCATCCTCATTGCTACCTACAAGCCTACAAAGCAATTCGTCCTATACAAGCATAGAACCATTCACAGAACAAAACAAATGGCGGAATTTCGAATCTTGGCATGCATCCACTCGACAAGCAACATATCTGGCATGATTAAACTACTGCAAGTTTCAAACGCCACAAACCAATCTCCTATCCACGTCTTCGCCGCTCGCCTTGTGCAGCTTGTAGGACATACAACCGCAATGTTAATTATGCATGAGGGATCCACGGGGAGTAACTCTAATCTCGAGCAAGTAGAGACGGAGAAATTCACGAAAGACTTTGAAAATTATGCGAAGACGAATGAGGCAGTCACTGTTCAAACACTAACATCTGTTTCCCCTTACGAAAGCATGCATGAAGATATTTGCAGCCTCGCAGAAGACAAGCGTGTCGCGCTCATTATCATACCATTTCACTTAACAGCTAAAGACGGAATCGGAACTTATGCCAACACTGCTTTGGCAGGTGTGAACCTAAACATAATAACAAATGCGCCGTGTTCAGTGGGTATCTTTGTCGATCGAGGATTGAGTTCAACCAAACGTAAAGAGTCACTGTACAAGGATCATGTAATAAAACGCTTTATCATGCTCTTCACAGGAGGGCCTGATGACAGAGAGGCCCTAGTTTATGCATGGAGAATGGCTGGACGTCCTAACGTCAAAATGACATTGGTAAGATTTCTTCCAGGTCAAGATGTAACCAGACTTCGTCAGGAACGCAATAGTGACAGGAATTCAGACATAATATCGGGCTATGAGAGGGAAAAGCAGTTAGATGATGAAGATATATATGAGTTCAGGTTTAAGACTATGAATGATGAGTCCATAAGTTACGTTGAGAAGGTAGTGAATAATGCTGAAGAAACCGTAGCGGCAATAAGAACACTTGGTTATATTGGTGATCTGTACATAGTAGGAAGAGGGGAAGGAATCGAATCGCCGCTCACTGTATCAGACTGGAGAAATTTTCCAGAACTGGGTGCAATGGGATATATGTTGGAGACATTTAACTTAGCTTCCCGTGCGTCGATTCTTATAATACAGCAATATATTGATAGGAACTGTGCAAACATGAGTGAATTTGGGACGCCTGCCCATATCAGAATAAAGTATGGTTCCGAGCTTAGTCAAAGAATTAAGCATGTGGATGAGGATGACAACTGAATCAAAACGTCTTGAGCCTACGTGCGTCCTTTCTCTTCTGCTCTTATTCGAGTCTCTCCAATTATAGGACCAAGAGTACTATTTTATTATTGAAAATTTTTTATTTCAAGCCATTTATTTAGTGAATCAATTTTTTCATAATTTTTAATTTAATTTATGATATTATCAAATCACTCACCTTAAATGAAATATAAAATATAAAAATTTTAAAAGAAAATTTGGTGTATATATAACATTACCATGCAGTAAACTATTCTCACCCAATACATTTATATATTCTTGCATAAGTTTAAAAAGACATTAAATAAAAAGGAAATATTGTCAATACCCCCTCATTGTTCATCTAATTACTTAATACCTCTAAACTTTCAAAACTATGCCACTACATCCTTCGGTCAATTCATTCAATGATAGAATAAGTTTTTTTGCCAGCTTTTACCAAATTTCGCTTGGACAATTAATTGAAGGAACATATGCGTCTCAACAGTAGTCAACTCAGTGTTTCAAAATAATAAAAATATAATTTTACCCATTTTTGTTTATATTTAAACTTATTTTTTAAGATATTTTTATTTTATTTAATTAAACTAATAAAAAATAAAAAGATAAATAACTTGATTTATTTATTAATAAAATTTTAACATGTTTACTACAAAAAAGTCTAATTTTTCTTTTATTTCAAAGAAATTAAATTGTAAGGATACTTAAAAATATCCCATAATATTTGGAGAAAAACAAATAACTATTTAAGGTTTGTATAAATGGATATATACTTTTTTAATCTTTATTTTTATTCGTTGATTGGTTAAATTAATCATTTGTATCTCTAAATTTTTATAAAATAACAAAATAATAAATATTTATAACAATTTAATCCCTATTTTAATATTTTGTACATTATACTTTTATGAACTATAACAATTTCATCTCGGTGTTAATATTTTTTACAGTATACTAAAAATTAAATAAACATTTATAATTTCACTATTTCAATAAATATTTAGAAAAGAAAATAATATTATTAAAAAATTCGAATAATAAATCAAATGAAATTTATATGCTAAAATATTTCTAACTCTCTTATTTTATTTTCTTAGAAATAATTTTATATTTAATTATTGAAAATTTTTAATTGAAATATTTTTTACCATTTTATTTTTACAAATAATATATTTATTTAATAAATTATATCAAATTCACCATATTTTTTAAAAAAGAAAATATAAAAAATAAATAAATATTATATATATTACAAATAAAATAATCAAAATTCTCTTCTTTTTTATATTTTTAATTAAAATTAAGGGTAATCTTCAATTTACCCCCAACTATTATTGACAAACATCAATTCACCTCTAAATTTATCAAAAGTCCCCGTTTCACCCCCAAACATTAAGTTTAACATAACCCTTAAATATTACCATTGACCATAACTTATTTATAAAAATACGATTATATCCCTATCAAATTCAAAAATATTTTTTCTCATTTAAAAATATTTTTAATATAAGTATCAAATTCAATAATGGTATTTTTAAATGAGAAAAAATATTTTTAAATTTGATAGAGATATAATCGTATTTTTATAAATAAGTTATGGTCAATGGCAATATTTAATGGTTATATTAAACTGAACATTTGGGGGTGGAATGAGAACTTTTGATAAATTTGGAGGTGAATTGATGTTTGTCAATAATGGTTGGAGGTAAATTGAAGATTACCCTAAAATTAAATTATATTTGTTAATAAAAATATAAAATATATTTAATTATTAATTCTGTTAACAAATGATACCAAATTATCTTCTTTTTTATATTTTTATTTATATTTTCATAACTTTTCTTAAGAAAATATAATGAATTTAATATAATCTTTTAAATTAATATATTATATATAATAATGAAATGTTAACAAATATTTTAAATTTTTTATAATTAAATATCAAATTATTATTATTAAGAAAGTAAAAAAAAAGAGTTATGATTATTTTAGCTTATAAGTTTGATCTAACTCAATATTTGAATTTTTTTAATAATAGTATTTTCTTTGCTAAACTTTTAATTGAAACAATAAGTTAAAAAAATTATTTAGACCTTAATATATTGTGAAAAATATTAAAAAAAGAACTAAATTATATTGTATAAAATATTAAATAAGGACTAAATTATTATAACTAATTGATAAAGTATATATTACTTCATTATTTTTATAAAAAATTTAGGGATATAAATGATAATAAATTAATAATTCAACTCAACTTAATTGAGTATATGTTTATTTGTCCACAAGCCAAGGTCATTTATTTTTTTCTCAAATATTAGAGATATCTACCTATTAACTCAAATGTGTAGGAGTATATGTCAATATTCCTAAATTATAAGAATTTTTCTGAAATGAAAAAGGCTGAATTAAAACGTAAAACACTCGAGAATTTTAATTTACAAAATTTTAGGTAGTGTTTATTTGTTTTTTGTCATAAATTTGAATTTAACTAAAACTTGAATTTGATTGATATGTTCTTTTTACCTTAAATGTTTGGATACAAATATTAAATTGTTTGTTTTTATAAAAATAAAAAAATCTAAATGACATATATACCCTCAAAAAAATAAAACTTATATGTTAAATTATTGATATATATAAATATTAAGTAATAAACTAACGATATTGTTAACAAATAAAATATTTAATTCATTCAAATATTTGATTATTTGTATTTAAGTTAAAATTTTTAACTTAATTACATTCAAACACTTTTAATAAATTTTCAGATATAAATTAAAAAAAAAAGTTAATAAACATTTAAATAAAATTTTTTAGACTTAAGGTTAAAAAATAAACAGACCTTTAATTTATATTAACTTTTTTAGTCATTGTCATTATCGTGATACTTATTTTTTATTTTTTTCTTTTTATAATATTAAAAAATAATTATTTTTTTATTAATTTAATTAACATAAGAATGTAACGTAATATTTTTGAAATCTTAAGAAAATATTAAGTAATTAAATGAAACGTAAGGGATATTGGCCATTTCGTCCTAATAAAACGCATAATACGCATAATGCTTACATACTTTGTATAATTTCTTTAAATCACTCTTCGGTAATCATTGATACTGTGGGGATGTTGAATTTCAGTTTAGGATAAAAAAATACTGTTTGCATTTTATGTTGATTGGCATTGATATATACCTTAAATTTAGGTAAAAGACTCCAATGACTGTCGCGATCGAGTGCTATTTCTTTTTTAAATTAAAACATAGCTAAGGAATCGAATTTAATATTCACGACTTTATCACCCAGAGTTGATTGCACCATTTATTTTTGCTAAACTAATTGTATACAATAATATTTCTTACATTACCCATAATCTGAAGGAAGCTTATTTTGTTTTAACAATACACATTGAGGAGCATATACTATATTAAAATTGTAAAATATGAGAGTATAATGTATCTAAAATTTATGGATAGATACGGCTCAACTGAAATGAAGGTTAGGTTATATAAAATATTAACAGTATTTACTCCATATGCATTACAACTCTCTCACAAGAGAAGAATAATGAATTGATCAATAATTTGCAAAAATAAAAAATATGAATCAACTAGATATATGTCACATGTATATAGTGATCGGTCAACCGCTTATGATGGTAGAATTAATATAAAGGAAAGGCCGAAAATGGTTAGATAAGCATGTATATCTTACTATCTAGCTAGCGTGATACAATATGACATATTTTAATTTGTATAATCTGTTTTATTTCTCTAAGAAACAAACCTACCACAACCCAATTTTTATAGTTAAAGAGTAATTATTAGGAGAGGCGAAGTGATTTAAGGCCATGCAGATGCATCTACGCCCACATCATTAATTGCGACTGGCTAACCTCTCCCACTACCACTTCCACTCCCACGCTAAAAATTTCATATTGTTAATTAAATTAATACAAGGTAAACGTCGACGACGGCTTCATTCATATCTGTAGCTTAAAGGGTTGTGTTGTGTTAATTGTATTAGAACATATGGATAATTTACAAATCCTAGCTAGTAAGTTCAAACTGAAACGGCACGCATGCTGTTAAATTATATTTGTATTTCGTTGTCAAAAACTCCCCCACCCTCAAGGTACGTATCAATCTCTTTTCTTCCTCTTCCTATTCCTCTATACCTTAAATCAGCCATAAAACAAAATTTTCTCCATCACACACTTTTCTTTCTTTCTTTATAAAGAGAGAGAGAGTTATCGGAGCCCTGTCATTAATTCTCTTTACAATTGGCTGTCTATGCGTGCTAAAGGGATCATCACTTTCGGAATCAAAAGAGAGGTAATAGAGAAAAAGTGTATGTATGAAGTCAATTTGTTAATTATTTCCTAACTCCAAATCAAAGAAACAGTGTAGATATTATTTGCATACACTAAGCTATTTTGTTTCTAATTTTTGTGGCTGTGCATGTTTTGTTTCAAAATTTGCGTTGATGCAAACTTAAAATTGCATTTGATTATGTTAAACACTTAAGCTTCTACTTTCTTCGGTCTATTAATAACCTTGTTACTTTACGTAGTAGGATAAAGGAGTCTCCTTTGCATTTAAACATTGACATATTATTTATCAATTTACATATAGATACGTACATGGCCATTAATCTCTTATGCATATATATACATATATTTATAATTTGGAATTTTTTTTTTTATTTTTCTTTCCCGGTTTTGGCAGTAATACAGTAATTAAATTGACAGGAGCTGCAGAGCACACGGAGATCAAAATTTTGGCAAGAGGATCAGTGGTCAGCGAAATGAACACACCGGAGAACTTGGCGTTCAAGAACGAGATCCGTATGATGATGAATAGGTCAATTAATTACTTAACAAAGTTTTGGATTTTTAATTTGGTTGTCTTAGCATAATATATAATTAATGTTGGTAGACCAACCAATCAACTTTAGGTGCATGAATTGAACTGCCTTTATGATATAGACTTATAGATACAAAAGGATATAGCCTAAAATTATGGACCTTTGCTTCAATATATATTTGTTTGGTTGCAGAATTCAATCCTTTGCTCATCAATGAAAAATATTTAAATTACTGTAAATTAACTATTCAGACTGTTCCTGTATTAAGACAAACCTAAACTTTCAAACTATGGAACCGGTTCCATCAATGCTTAGAGAAATCAAATCTTTGGGCTTATTGGGTTTGTTGAAATCATATATATATATATATATATATTTCTCTTTATTTCTTAAATACTTTGGTATGCCATAAAAATATATAATGCATGTATTCTAAGTGTAATCAGGCACCAGGCCAAGAACAAACACCATGAATTATGATCTTAACGATACTATTAATCAAGTTCAACTTAAATTAATATCATGTTTAGAAAGTCTTGAGTGACATGGCCCATATGCTCTATAATAAAATTCTATTCTTAATTGTGATTAAAATTTTATATCACAGACTTTTATTGAAAGATATATATATAAAAATTATGTAGCACACTTTTTCCATTCAAATACCTTTTTTCCTCATTGGTGAGTTATAAAATAAAATTATATATTTAAAACCGATAGAGCGATTTTTAATGAGATGTCTACCGCCTTCTAATTCTGTACACAAAACATATGTATGCGCGCAAATAAGTCAAAAAAAGGATCAAGTTTGTTAATATTATGACCTTTTCAAAGACAAAATGAAAAATAAATAAATAAATAAAGCGTCAGAAAATAAAAGGCCGAGAATATGCATGAGATAAAACAATTAAGTTCCTTTTGGGAAACTAAATTCCTGTCAAAAGCTGCCCACATATATAGCTAGAGTATTAATTAGTTAAATCCGGGCGAGATCTTAGATATAGTTCTCAGACTACAAGCTTCCTCTCCGATCTCTATATAGGTCTTTAAACTTCTTTTTGGTTCCTCGCAAATACATAGAAAGAGGCAAACACTAGCTTGTCTTGTCTAGAGTTTCTATGAATCTTTTAGCTTATACGAAGAAGTTGTACTTTTGGTAATTTTTCACCCGCTCTGTATTTCTCTAGCAAGCCAGGCCTGCATATATATACTAAATCAATAAAAATCAAAACGTTAGGAATATGGTTTGGTTTCAACTTTTAGTGAGCAGGCCGGCAGGAAGACAAAGATTTATCGTAGTTTCCCACGCCAATATTTTAGAATTGTTTTGAAAATATATTGGTAATTAATTAAACTTGTCGCCTGAAAAGAAGAGTCCTTTTTTATTTTTCTTATTGTCGACTGTGTTTGTGTAGCAGAAGGAGAAAAAGAATGGAAGGTGCAGCCAAAGGTAACGTTGGAGGAGAAGTGAGGAGAATTCACATAATTTACTTCCTCAGTCATATGGGTCACGTCGAACATCCCCACCTCATTCGCGTTCATCATCTCACACGAAATGGTGTTTATCTGCGAGGTTTGCTACTCTTGTCTTCCTTCTCCGTATGATTTATTTGTTTGGATTATGATTTAAGTTTGTTTGTTGTTAATTGCTTTTTCCTTCAATGAAAAGATGTTAAAAGATGGCTAGCAGAAGTGCGAGGTAAAGATATGCCAGAAGCCTTCTCTTGGTCATATAAGAGGTTTGTTTTTAATTGCACCCCCATTAAAAGATACATATATATGTCAGTTATGTTATGCTAGTTAATTAAAACAACTCCAAGCTCTATGATTTATTGATATTGGTGGTTTTCATTTTGTAATAAATGTAGGAGATACAAGAGTGGTTATGTTTGGCAAGACTTGATGGATGATGATCTCATTACCCCGATTTCTGACAACGAATACGTTCTCAAAGGATCTGAAAGTATTCCATGTACCACTTTTGGTAATCTTGTCGATTCACAAAATTTGCTTCCGTTAATTTTTTAAAATCAGTACAAATGCTAGTGCGTGTATATACATATATATTCTATATTTGAACGCAGATCCTTCTATGTATGGTAAGAAGAACGTTCTGATCTCAAGAAATGATCAGAATCCAATTGAGGTTGAAGACCAACACCAAGAGCAACCTTCGCTGACGGAAGAAACCCCACGAACGCCAAAGACGTCGCCCGAAATTTTTGAAGAATCGTCTCTATTTGGCTCAGACAGATCAAGTTTGACGGACGATTCAATGAAGCAGTTGCATGAAGAAGATCTTGCAGAAACAATCAAACAGAACACAAATGAACAAATAGAGAAACCGGAAAATCATTCCTCCCCAGCGTCTTTTTATTCCAGTCTGTGGAACAAGAAAAAGTGTAAGAATAAGAAGACAAAAGAAAGCAATGACAATAATGACACAAACAAAAACAATAATAATGACATGGAAAAGACGACGACGACGACCGGTACACCTGCAGATTTATCGTTCTCCTCGTCTTCTTCATCGTCGAAGTCACAATTTGCAAAGAGCAAGAGCTACTCATCAAATGGAGCTTCTAACATGCTTCGGAATTTGATGAAATGTGGCGCCGTTGATACAAATGATGCTGTTATAGTCACGGTTAATCGGGCTGATAAAACTTGTCTTGCTAAATCTGTCAGCATATCGGATCCTGGGGCTGTGATTTGTCGAGGAGAAAAACTTGGAGGGTCTGCCAGAGTTTTTGGCACTCCATGGAATAATAATCAGCACCAACAACAAAACAGAGCCACGTACGTTTGGCTGATTATGCTATTAGTTATTATCAAAATACTTTCAAATTTTTCTGATTATACTTTGATAAACATAAATTGTTAAAGGTGTGCATTCTATCCGTTGGTTTTCGTGCAGAAAGAGCTTTGATGGGGTGACGGGTTCGAAGAGGAAGAGCGAATTCGGTAGCACAAAACCGGTCTCTTCTGCGTACAAGCCAGTGGGTGGACCGACTTGCTCGTAAGTGATTCATAGTTCCATTTACATCAGCACATTTCATCTTAAATAATATTATGGTTCATAGTTCCATTTACATTATTTTATCATAAAGGCAAAATAATCACTGACCGGCTTACAAAGTCAAAGCAACCAGAATGACTGTAAATATGACACATGTAACCACCCGGGAAATGGAAGTAAAATAAAGGGAAATTCTGTTGGCGTTCTGTTCCCAGAGGAATCTCAAGCCAAATGTTCAGTCCGATTTTTTGATTAAAATTTATATATTAAATGGCTGAACCTATGACTAGAAGTGCCATCTGACAGCAATTTTGCAAATCCTATTCCAAAGATGTATTCATGGTACTGATACAACAAAGTGTTTGAGTCTGGCGACATGATTTGAGAAAGATGATAATATAATCTCAATGCGTGAATACTCTGTTTTTCAAGTCTTGACAAAATGGAACTGCAATGCAGAAGCATATTCATTTTCGTAGCTCGCTCAATTTCCTGGTTATGTTGATTAGCATCACCAACGTAGTGACCAAAATGCATATTTCAAATGTGGCAGGCAATGCGGGAAATCATTCAAGCCAGAAAAAATGCACAAGCACATGAAGACGTGCAAAGGAATGAAAACCCTAGCAAAGACTACTGCTACTGTTTCTGCTGAGAAGACACCACCACAGAGATCATTCAATTTATCACCTGAAAAATCAACTTCTGGCTACTTCTTGACGAGCTAAATTTTCAGCTGTGAAGTAAATAATTTTGGATTTCCACGTATACTAGACAGAGGAAACAAGTCTTTCAATTCCTTTCTCCTTTATTCATGTTAAGTAAATGGATATTAGGGCACAAGTAGCTGCTCATCTTGCAATAGAAATAGACAAAATTTACTGGTCTTATAATGCTATGGAATTTAAGATGCAGCATCATCCCATATAGGTGCTACAAAGTGCAAAAATTGTTGATGTAGAAAAAGAACCCCTATGTTGAAAGATGAGCAAAATCAACTATGCCAAAGAAGAGAAGCAATGGATCCCTCATTAGTTTTCTCGCACTGCATTGCAAAGGAGACCTCAGACAATCTCAAAATTGTTTAAAGAATATATGTGGAAAAGTAATGAGACAAACAATTTCCTTTACAAGCAATGCTCAGAGACTAACTTAAACTATAATTGGCAAATCAGATCTTTCAAATAAAGAACACTCCGGCTATTCATAATATACTTCACACGTTGATAGGCTATGCAGTATGCAGTTCAATGGCTAGCTGCAGTTTGAGTAGGAGTATATAAATTAAGCAAAAGACATTTTAAATGAAAGTTAACATGAGCTCACCAGAGAACCAAATATATATATTTTTAACTAAACCACAACTACAGGAGGGGACCAACTACAACTGTACATTTCATGAACATTAGGATAAAGGGTGTACAACTTAACATCATCGCAATTTTCTTGATGTCAGCTTTCCTAGATTAGTTATAGTTGGTAAAGTGAGTGGGAAAAATGAAACAGAGTATGTAATATAACTCCAAGCCAACAACCCCTTTTGCTGTCAAAATGTTAACTCTTTACCAATGGTTGCTTGAATCTCAAGTTTGTCAACCATATTGAATATGATCAACTGTAAGTTTTGTTAGCTCTTGTCACAGATATCTACTTACCGGCAATAACAGTGGAATCAACATGCTCAAGTAGGAATCTGTACAATTTCTTCCTCAAGTCCTCTATCCTTTCATCAGCCTCTGTTCCACTCCCAACTAAGTCATCCAACCATTTATTCACCCTTTTGAGCTGCTTAAGAAGACCTGCAATTTCAGAACTTCCTTTTCCTCTACTCGAGCCAAATCCGGTTTTTAAAGAATCCTCCAAGTACTTCAAGAACCACTGACGAGAAATCATGAGAAGTTTTTCTGCGAAAATTGCTGCCTCCTTTAGTCCTCCTCTCTTAGACCATTCCTTTCTTTCAGGATTCATATTCTTTGCACCCAAAAGCTGCTGCTTTGTAGGAGATGGCCCCTGCTTCCGACTCAAATCTGACAAGAAACTGCCACAATTACTAGAACTTGCCTTACCTACTGATGAATGGTTATTGGAATTAATTTCCTTGGCAGTGTTTTCTAATATGACGTAACAATATTTCTCACCACTGAGAATTTTGCTGTTTTCTGGCTTCCTGAACACACTGAACTTAGACAGATCAGTCTCAATAGCAGCATGAACCCAGGACATGGCGTTTTTTTCCGGTCAAAGTGCTACAAACATCTGACAAAAAATGCTGCAAGCTGCAATAAGCGTTTGATTTTGCTTCAGGAAGATTTGTGTTGATTAAGGAATTAACTACCATTGCTGCTTTCTGCATCCTCTGATGGATATCCAAAAATTGCTCCACTTGTAATCCAGCAGATACCTCCTTGGAGCCACACAATTCTGCAAATGCTCTGGAAATAGAAAACAAGATGATAACGTACATAGCAAGGCCAAACAAAGAAAAGAATTGAGGAAAAAAAGTTCCCTATCAACTACATAATATTAAGGAAATAATAACTGTTTTTTGATGCAGATAACAAAAGAATTTGTTTAATGCTGCAAACAAGGCTGAGAATAAGTTGATGAATTTTCAGATTTAAACACTCAAGTGGTTTATCTCCAACGAAAAAGTGGATTTTTCCTGATTAGAAGACTTGGTTAATTTGGCACAAAAATAGAAGATCACAACTGAAACGAACGTTCTGTTCTAAGAAATAAATTGCATGGAAGCATCCATAGTCCTGAGTAAAAGCATCAAGCCTCCAATAACTGCTTCATAGTCACCTTATTTGTTTTTTATTACATCTCCACAGCACTAGCTGATGACAGTGTAAATTTTCCAATACTCAAGATCATTTTATCACTATGAGTGGAGAACCATGTATTCCAACTCTTTGAGAATTCAAAGCTGGCTTCAGAATTCAACAAAATATTACAGAACTTCAACTTGTTCTCATAATCATGAAATTCAAAACTTTCTGAGTACATCTCCACCCTTCTATAGTCAATTAAGACTGCTTTCAAACCTATTCCTGGTTCCAAAATAAGGTCCATGAATTGTATTGGTGCAGCTTCCATTAATATAGGTTGATCTGTGATGCCAAAGCATTGTCTTGGTAATTCTAAATAACTAGTGATGCATATATTTTTTAGACAGAGTGACATGATGTTTTTGCTCTGACTCCACTTTCATGCACAACTGACATTTGGATTTGAGAGTTCCATTGGTAAAATATTATGGGACAATGCAGCAAACTCCGCTAGTTAGATCTTTCTTAAGGGAGAAAACTTAGCAGGAAAGACAATGAAGCTGCTTTGTATTTTTAACTTTAATAATTCAAGACAAATGCCCATTTTGAGTCTTTCACAATGAGTTTGTGGCTTACTATCTTAGATTTAAAAGAACGTACATTAACACATTCTTATTATCTATGGTCATTCAAGGAAAGAGGATGACTATGTCAGAAAAAATCTAGAGACCCCATTGTTTTCCATCAAGATGGGCATTTTTGCAAGATAGTCCCTTATGTTCAGTAAAAATAAATTTATATTCAGGTCTATGACAAATGAAAAAGTAAATTTAAGATTCATTACCCAAACAATAAGAGTACAAATATGATAAAATGTGGCAGCAAAGACAGAGCAAAAGTCAAGGGAACATAAGATGCGTACTGCAAGCAACAAATGACAGCATCCAAAGCCGATGCTTCTTCTAGGGCATATACTGCAGCCAGAAAAGCAGCATTTCTTTCGCACACAGCTTTCTGAAAGCATCAAGGGAGTAGGTATATGACAAGAATGTGGCATAAATGGACTGAAACATTACATAGATGGATTGTATTACATACCTTTCCAAGGTTCTGAATGGCAGTTGGCAATACATGTAATAACATACTCTTATTGGACCATGTTTTGTGATTGAAGGGCACCTTAACAAGATGGAAGGGATTAGTTCTCTCTATTGATGACCTAAAATCTTTATCAAGAGGCATGCTAATTGACTTTGGAGAAAAGAATTTATTTTTGTTCGTCATTGGTGAGATAATAGGACGCTTCATTGAAAAAAAGTTGTTAGGAGAATCCTTCTCGTCAGAAACAACCTACAACAACATCCAGTAGTCAGCTCCACAAAGAATAAAAAATATAAGGGCATTTGCGAAAAATAAAAAAATAAAGTTGTGAAAATTAACTCAAAAGATGTTCTAAGTTTAGTTGTAGACAGACCAAAGGATTTCTTTGCCTCCACATGGTATTTCCAATTGAAAAATTTCAAGAACCCTCATAAAGGAATGCAACCTTTTGATAAGTCTGCAGGGGAGAAAATCTCCAAATTACCCACCTACTTATCTAGAGCTAACAAAACCAAAGAGCTGCTGCAATTGCATTAATTAATGTTGGATAAAATATTAAGCATGAAAACTTGAAGCCTTAGGTTCATATTTACTCTTACGATTCATTATATATTTCTCATTTCACCAAATACATAGATAAATCATGTGGTTAGATCTTGTTTTTATATGCTGGTAGCACAATGTTAATCTTGGTGTACAAGCACAGTGATAGACCCAATGGCAAGCTACATTTAAGACAGCATTTTCTATCACACACTAATAAGCACCGGAAAGGAACTTTGAAACGCAGATGAAGAACACATAATTGACAGAATAGAGCAAGGGAAACTAAAAAAAGAGTTATTAAGGGTAAAAAGGAAACTGAAAAAGTGAATGAAGCCTAAATTAAAAAGTTTCACAACATAATCATCCCGAGCATAGAAAAGAAAGCTAGGCAAAAAGAAATCTTGAAAGCAAGTAAAATGGACTAGTTTGCTGACTAGTGAAGTTACCTGAGAAGACTTGATACTTTCTTTTGCTTTGCAACGGGGTGTAATCTTAGTACTAGTTTTGGGCGCAGGACTCTGATCCCATGCTCTTCTCGCTGAATCCAAGCTCAATCTCCTCAACTCCAAAGCTTCTCCTTTCTTATTATCCTTTCTCAACTTGGTCTTTGAATCATCAAACACCAATCTTTTTGTCTTGTAATGAACTCTTCTGACCAACCCATCTTTCTTTATATTATTGGACCCCTTATTACTATCCTTTTGAAAATCTATACAAGCTCGAATCTGCAGCAAATCACTAGAGACTAAATCTTTAGGACTCCCAACGCACGGCCTTCTTCTAGGCACTACCTTCAACCCACAAACCACAGGCACTGACGAACCCAAATCAAAGCGTGAGACGTACACAAACTGGCCCAGCTGAATCTTGTCGCTAAAGATGAGGTCAATGTCTTCATGAGAGATTGAAACATAAGCAGAATGCAGAGAGTCAGAGAGCTTCAAGAAGAAGCCTCTGCTTCTGAAGGGGTCCTCGTCGAGTGAGGGGACAATCTCAATGACCTGAAGAAGGGCAGAACGGTGCTCTCCGGTGACCTTGACGTGCTTGTTGCCGGCGTTCTCCAGGAGCTTGGAAAGAACTCCGGGAGTTAATGAAGCCATGTGAAAATGCAACGCAACACAGCATGGGCTATGGGAGAAGTGCAGTATATAGAAAAAGGTTGAGATGGGGAGACAAGTCGCTATCGAATCTCAACGAGACATTGGAGACGACGCTTTTGGTTTTTTTATTTTTTCTCGTCATTTGGGTTGCTTGTTGTCATTGGCAGAAGAGATAGACGCCATATGTCATAGAAAAATTATCCAAAATAACCATATTTTTTAATAAATTTACCGCAATAAACTCCTTAATAATTAATGCATCAAAGTAGCTTAAGACTAAAAAATTAGACATAAATACCTATCAAATAGTCTTCATACTCAAAATATAAAATTTTTTCCTTTTCTTCACTTTTAAAAAATCTCAAATCTCCTAAATCACTCGTTTCTCAAAACTCATCCCACACTATTGAACCCTAAATTTTCAATTTATTTTTTAACAAAAATTACAAGAGTGGTAACATCAATCTTCAGTGTAGAGAACGTAAGCGAGAATTAGAATTGACGGTGGTGGAGGATTTGAGCAATTAAGGATTTGAGCAATTGACAGCAATCGAAAGGTAAATCTGGTTTTTTTTTTCACACTTAAATATGTAAAAACCAATGCTTGTTCACAATCAACTCGTCAAAGCATTTGTGTCTGTTTTCTTTTGCAAAATGTAAGTAGTAGTAAACTTGCTTTTATAGATTTGCTTACCATTTACACTGCAAAATTTAATGCATCGAAGTGATAAAATAAGCATTCATACTAAAAGCCTTTTAATGGAACAAATGTTTGTTTAATAGACAAAATGTATGAGTTCACTGTAATTAGTGGCTTGTTTATCTATGTATCAAGTAGTTTGAATGTTTTTCTCTTGTGTATTTCATTCTATTTGGAGTATATGAATGACTCACTTTTTTTTTTATTCACTATGAAACTATGTCAATCTCCCTTTCCTCTATGAATTAAGAGCAAAAAGAATGAAATGAAAGTTTGTGAAATAATTTTCTTGGAATAAAATTTAATAGTCTAGTGGCTAGTGGCCCAATATAATGGAACTATTGTTTTAAATAGTTAAGGTCTGCTCTTGATAATGGTGGCTAATTTTCAATAATGTATAACTAATTTTTAATATCTTGATAGTTAATTTTCTTTGTCTTCAATTGCTGGTGTCTTTCAATTGCAAACAAATTCATTTGTTTGTGGTTGTGAGGCAAAAGTTTTAAATGTGAAAGTTAATAAAAGTATGGCAGGAAAGCTATTGTATTCAATGTGTATTATCAATGCTTGGAAATTTAAAAACATTGTTAAAATAAAATCTTCCATTAATATAATTATTTATTCATATAAATAATCATTGACTAATCTGCCAATATATGTAGGAAAGCTATTGTGTTCAATGTGCATTATAAATGCTTTTAAATTTAAAAACTTTCTAAAAATAAAATCCGCATATAAATATGCAATCCATGTAAATGCTATTTAGTTTATTCTAGTAATAGAAATAGATAATAAAACTTGGCTATAAGTAGATAATAACATTTACATATTATTTTATCATATAATTAAACAAAAGTAATAGTGGTTAAAAATAAAGAATCTAGAATTAGAAATACACAACACTATCAACATGCCTAAACTAGTTTATGAAAAAAAAAACTATTAGTTGACTTAAAAACTAATTTATTTAGAATTCCAATCCATCATTTTACCTACCATTCAACCATAAACCTTTTGTTTTCACTAAGTTATAATAATTAAGCATAGAAAATTATATTGAATTTCTTGATGAAAGACAGTTGCATGTGTGATTAACAATTCAAAATATTAGTGATGCTTGAACATTTATTACACATATATGCACTTTTAAATAAATCTATCTTAAGACATTTATAATATTTAATTTAATTTTTTTATTTATTGAATACTTTTATATAAATTGTTTGGTAAAAAATAGAGAAAAAAATAATAAGTTTTTTATATTTAATAAATTACATTGTACCAGTTAATTATAATTGTTTTAAGTTTTATCTAAAGAATATATTTGCATATTGTTCTTCATTAGGGAAATATGGTGAAAGTGCAGAAAAGGTTGAAAATTAGGAAAGCAGATCACTTCCAGCTCGGGTTTGCAAAGACCATTGGGTTGCATGTGCCATGAATATTGGTGATAGGGAGATCATAGTTTATGATTCCTTGCCTTCGGCACATATTGAGGCCGAGATAAAGGAGGCAATGCAACCTTTGTGCATATTGTTACCTCATCTCCTACATCATGGTAGGGTCTATATGGAACGAACTAATTTGAAGGATAACATCTCACCCTTCAACTACATACGACCACTGGAGGGTATACCCGATCAGGCTCTAAAGAGCAAAAATTGTGATGTTTTCACATTGAAATTTATTAAGTACTTAAGATTAGGATGACCTTTTGACTTTGGACCTGAGCACGACCCTCTTTTTAAGAGGAAGATTGCCGTAGATTTGTTTGTTAATGAGTTATTATATTTGACTACATGTTAGATAAATGCTACCTTTTTTGTACATGTGAATCTTTATATATATATATATTATATATATTATCTTTGTTTGTCATTTTTTATTACGTGTTCCATTGTAGTATGTATTTTATTGTAATAATTTTATTTAGTCTCAACCAAATAAAGTTGTTGGCATACATATTAAAGATAATCATGCAAGTAATTAATTGATTACTCCTAACTAATAAATTTATACTAGGTATTAAAGAAGATCTCATTGCATTAAAAATCAAGTTGTGTAAAATAAGGTATGATTTAGATAATTATATCAATACTCGACAGTCTTAGTCGTCAAGCGCTCGAATATTAAGTCGCGCTCGACAAAATGAATCAAGTTTCTGGAATACTTAAAAGAAAAAAACTAATTTTCGACAAAATGAATCAAGTTTCTAGAATACTTAAAAAAAAAAAATTTCGAGTGCTTGATAAACGATCTCTTGTCAAAAAAAGACTGTAATAGGTGTTCTGGAGTAAATGGTCTCACTTGACGATGTGCATATTATCAAGCACTCAATAATAAAGCTGCACTCGACAAAACAACAAAGATTCTAGAATACTCGACATAAAACTTATTCTCAAGCATGCGATAAGTATATTTTTGTCGAGCAAAGTTTGTCAAGCACAACAAAGGTTTTGGCCTTATTAGTTGTGCTTGACAAACTACGTATTATCAGACCCTCGACAATCAAATTATGCTCAACAAAAGCTACAAAGGTGTTGGAAAACTCAACAAACTACTAATTCTCAATCACGCAATAAGTAGCAGTTTGTTGAGGAAAATTTTATATTTTCTGTGTAAAAGGCTATTTGATGGGTATTTATGTTTGATTTTTAAGTCTTAGGCTACTTTGATACATAAATTATGAAGAAGATTATTGTGGTAAATTCATTAAAAATATGGTTATTTTAAGTAATTTCCCTATGTCATATAGCATAGACAAAGAGGTGAGTTTGCTTGTGCAGTTTCTGTGGTTTATCATGCAAAGCCGACAAACAATAAGCTAATATAAACAAACAAAATCTCTACTTCTCTGTCTTCGGGTGGGTACTATGAGTTTTTAAAAACTCTTATCAAAATCGAAAAATTTAAGTTTTTAAATTTTAACATTGAATTGAATCAAACAGAAATAAAAAATAAAACTAAACCAAATTGAATATAAGAAAAAATTAAAATCAAATCAAATCAAAGCAAATGTTTCAAATTTTAAATCGAATCAATTTTAAATTAAATTATTAATTTTTTTAAAAAATTTTAAAAATAAAACGACGTTGTTGTATGAAAAAATATTAAAATAATAATTTTGATTCGATCTGAATTTTTTAAGTCAAACTCAAAATCAGACTGAAAATTCTGAGATTTTATATTTAAAAATCGAAATCGGACCGATTTAAATGAAATAACGAATCGAAATTGTCAATTTTGGTCAAATCCAGTTCATGTCGAGTTTTATGCCCACCCTTATCTCATATTAGTGTTTTTTTAAATATTATATATTATATATATAAACTATTAATATTATATTAAGAGTCTATTAAAAATCTTGATTAAATTTGTATATAATATTATCTAAATTTTTATGTCTAAATACGAACAGTATCTACCCTCACGAGAAAGAGAAATCTTCGAACCTTCCCTAGAACAAGATAACTCCCATAAATATGTGGAGTCTTCTTTTTATTATATATGTAGGGTCTATCATGTTAGAATTATTAATGTCAATATCCTTTAAAATTCTTGTGGAGCAAGAGAAAAAAAAAATTATTTAATTATTATATAGTTAAGCAGATGAAGTTACACTACATGCTTCTTAGACAACATATGTAGCACACTCTTTAATTCTTGTGAATGACGATAGTTATTTCGTCCTTTTATTTTTTACAAATTAGATCACGATTAGTGTAACTTTTGGTAGATAAAAGTAGCTTCAACTGAAATTTTGAAACTGCATATTAACAGAGGGTTTGAAATCTAATATAGGATGATAACAGATAGGAAACTACATTGTAATCGAGCACCATGTAACACTATACCATGATATTATTTGATAACATTAAATAACCATATGAAAGTGGTCTATGAAAATGGTAAACAATTATATTACATCTCACATCACTAAAGAAAGTGAAATTGAATTAGGTTATAAGTTTTGGATTTTAAATAGATACGTTTTTCAAAAACTCTATAAACAAACATGTGATAAATGGTGTGCTCAAAAGAACTACGTGATTCAGTTTGGTTCTAGATATAATTCAATGCAATTTCAGTCATAGTATTTAAAAACCCAAAATTTTTTGTCTGATTTTAATTTTGATCCAAAAAACTCGGAAAAACTCGGAGCAATCGAATTTTTTTTTTTTGTAAAAAACGACGTTTTTATGAGTTAAAGTCAAACAATGTCATTTTTGTCACAAAAAATTCTTAATATCCTAAAAAAAATATTATTTAAACTTAAAAATAGATTGAACCAAAATCGATAAGTCTAGTTTCAATCCAATTCTAAATTTGTAATTTGTTCGGTCTAATCCCAAAAATAATAAAAAAACTCAAAATTTTCAGTTCTAGTTTGGTTTTATAAACACTTGAACCGGATCAGACTGGATCCATCTTAATTGTAAGATAAAGTAAAAAAACTACAATATTTATACATTATCACATCTTGTTTTTTAAGCTAGAAACACATAAAATTAAACACATTTAACTATTACATTTGGAACAAGTACATATATTTCTCAATCCAGCATATAGTAGCAATACAAGCTGCAAAACTTTTGAGAAAAATAAGTGCAATAATAGACAATATTTACATATCAATAATCACCAAAAATACTGTTAATCCAGCATATATATCAACACTGTCACCTAGCCACCAATACCACAAAACAGAGATCCAAAAATACTACCAACAACATCATTTTCAAGCTTAGTATCAAACTTAGCCTGCTAGTAGAACACAACCTGAATTTCTTAGCAATTTTATAATATAACAAAAAATGAAAAGAATAACTACAAACATATGATATTAGAAATAGGTATGAAAAGACCAAGAAAAGAGAAAGAATGCTTAGGTTTGGAAAAGCAGCTTAATTTGTGCTGAGTGTTACAATGGCTTTATTTAGGTTAAAATCTCAATATCACCTTTGCATGTAAAATGAAAGAGTAACGATGTTAAAAGACTGGGGAATTTCTTGTTAATTACATCATTCTTTCTCTCTACATGTGGTTTTGATAAACTTCAAGAAGATATGTGAAAAATTTCCTACATTTAATATCAAAGCAAACTCGCAAGATTATACTATCGACAATTATTTAACTGCTTGAATAAATCTTGCTCTGATACTAATTAACGCAGGCAAGGTAGCTAGTAGGATAAAAGCACATTGTCTAACGCCGAATCTCGTTCAGTTATTTGACACAGTGTATTAAATAAACATTCTACCGAATTAGATTAGATGTCGTTCTAACCCTAACGGCTCTAAAATATGAGTGTTAAGATAACAATCTCATAAAGGATAAAATCAAAGGAGAATATTTTATTAAATAAAAGATTGTTTAAAACAATAACATAAGCTTTCTATATATAATAGAAGAAACTTAATATTACAAGTTAACTCAAATAAAAAAATATACCTCCTACCTAAATAAGAAATTAGAAATTAAATAATAAATCGAATTGGTAAGAAAATTTGTTCTCAAGTTTTATTAGGTGGATGAAACTTGTAGTACAACATTACACCATTTGGTGCTTTAAAAAAATAACTCTTCTTAGCAAGCTTCTTTAAAACTCAAAGGTACTTAAATTTCATCTTTTTCTTGCACTTATCAATGGCCCTTCTTAAAAATGTATACTTGTAATAATAAACCACTTTTAAGTTCTCAAAAGTCTTCCTAAATCTTGTTTGATGTGCTCATCAACTAAATTTGTTCTAGTAGCCAAATATTCTTCAAGGATAACCTTTATATTTTCGATATAAATAGATAGAACTATGTCGATGATAGGTAGGTTATCGATTTGAATTTCTTGTACGTACTCAATTACATTATCAATTTTCAAATTAAGATCAGATGAGACTTTTTTTTGTACGTCTTTAATTTTTTTTTCAGGCATCCCTTCAGTCACTACCTTAGGGACATCTTCAACCATATTATCAAATATATTGTTAACTACATTATCAACAATATCTCTAATAACTTTAACCAACTTAAAATTAGTTGTTATTATATTCTTTTGGCTAAAAGGATGGCATATGGTAATGTATAAATAGTATATGACGGCATTCAATCTCTTATATTGACATGAAATCCCTCTAAAAATCTCTTAATTAAATACTCTCCACTCTCATAAAAAAAAGGAATGCTCATAAAAATTCTCAAATTCTATAGCATAAGAATGAATATACCTCATACTTTGATGTGTCAAATAATAATCAAGAGGAATGAACCGCGACTTCATCAATCGCTTCATCTAATCCCATTATCGAACTTTTTCTTCTCAGGTTATAAATCGTGACTTTGTAACATATTTCACAGTCTGATGCACTCTTTTTTAACAGAAAATAAGTTACAAATTGTACTCATTTATCTTTAGATTTTCTCTCAACTTTAAAGAACTCTGCAACATCATCCAACCAAAACAAAAATAATCTAGGACTATATTTTTCATCAACTAACAACGCACTATGCATAACATAATAGACCATGATTCTAAAACTTTTTTCTTGAATTTTCTTTTGTAAAAGGGTGTATTGATAGATGTAGTTGTGTTTAGCGGTTCAGAAAAGCTCTGTCTGGTATAAAAGTAGGCTTTGATACCAATTAATGAAGCGAAAAACACAAAGATAAAATAAAACCAATATTTTAAAAGTTTTTGAAGAAATTTTATTGAATAATAACTAACTAAACAATACTATAGACTCCTTATTTATAATAGAGAAAACCTAAACTAACTATAATAAGAAAAAAACAAACTCCTACAAAAAATAAAGAAACTAAAATAAAAAATCATATTAAATAAAAAATAAATAAAAGACTTCGTCCTACATCATATAGTCATAACGATCCTCTTGTTAAAGCACTTCAATCATTTCCGAACACCTTATGTTATGGCATTTTCAAGGTACTCGAAGATTCAATCATTTAGGTATAATTTGATATCTCATACAGAACATTGCCCTTTCTAATTGATTTCGAAGATAAAAATCCTTTATTAATCTATAGTCTGACTTAGGTAAATCTATGAACTCAATTTGTTTAATCATTCCCATTGTTTATTGTTAATAATCATCTAAAATTGAACAATGAATTATCTTATGACATATTAATCAGATCAATAAATTTTAATATATGAATATTCTATGATATGTAATTGTTAAATTGTATTGGTTTTCTTATAAGGATGTCATCTCACATCACTGGCATGAATAAGATTAAATTAGGAGTTTAGGGCACACAAGCCATCAATATCTACTCTATTTTAGGCTCAGATTGTCATATTTACTGTTAGAACGAGATTCGCAACTCAATGTATAGATATTCTATGATTTCTTGAGGAGTAAAGATTGTCACATGGGTCTTTCACAAGGATGTAAGATTTAAATAAATACGAGATTATCACACCCACTATCGTTAGTAAGAGTGAGACTAAACAAAAATTTTATAGTACACAACTCGTCAATATATAATCAATTTTGGGTCTAAGATGTTACATTATGTATTAAAATGAGGTTCACGACTCGATGTGTTGATGTTCTGTAACATCTTAAAAGGAAGAGGGTTGTTATATTCTACATGGCTCACTAAAATGAAACTGCATTAGATTATAAACCTTAGATCCCTTAATTGAGTAAATGTAATTTTAGGTTGCAAAACTTGAAAATAAACTAGCAATAAACTATATGTCTAAAGCCAACAATATCTACTCAATTTCAGGCATGGGCTGTTACATTTGGTGTCGCAAGCCCTTGGACTTAAGCAGTTACATTTGTTATCAAAGTGGGCTCAAGACTAGATGTGTGGATGTCCTGTGATAAATTATTGTAATTCTATATTGATCCCCTTACAAGGACATGAGATTCAAAAGAGGGGAGATTGTCATATCACATATCATCGAAAAGAATAAAACTAAACCAAGTTATAAGTATTAGGTCTTCTTAACTGAGCAAACGTGTTTTTAGGTTACTGTAACACCCCGATTTCGGCATTACGAAAGTGACGCCGAACTAGGGTACTACGAAAAATTTTAAACTTTCAAAACACAATCATTCTTCTAGGAAGGTTATTATTCTTAATCCAGTTTAGAGCATCCTTAATTCTATAAAGAGATTTTGGCAGAATTTCCTCTATAATAATTGTATGCCAAAATATATAAACCTGTAACTTTAAGATTTTATTCTAAATACTCCCAATAATATTCAACACCAACTGCTTCATTTCATTATCTAAAAAAAAACATAACTAATTTTAGGATTTCTAAAATTCAAATACAAACATACAAAAGTGCATCAAAGTCACACACTACAAGCTCCTACATCTATCATTACATATAGTTTTCAAAGTGGTAAAACTCTTGTTCTAGAGTATCCTTGTCTTCTATATACAACATCTCCAACATTGCCTAGGAACCTGAAAAGTAGGGGTGAGCTAATGCCCAGTAGATATTTATACATAAAGACAGTTTTAAGAACTTTACAATAAACAAATTTGTACATATATAAAACACCATTCGATTCCAAACAGTAAGCTTAACGAAACCCAAAACAACATTTCAATACAGTATTCACAAAAATAACAAAAACATATTCATTCCATCATTTAAACAATTTTCACTAATTTTTTTACTCTTGCGTACTTTACGGGCATTATTCCGAAGGACCGCCGTCTCAAAAACTGGCCAACGTACTTCACGGGCATTATTCCGAGGGACCGTCGTCCCAAACACCGGTGTCATATCATAATAACAACCATGGCCATCACGTTTTCATTTTTCCATTTATTTCACAACATATCCATACAAATAATTCATTTATAAAATCACAACACGTACTGACACAATTTTCTCACTGTATTTATAAATATGACATTCATATAAAAATTATTCTTCAAATCCAATTCGAAAAACAATCAATTGGATCAACACGTAATAATTTAGGAATTTCATAAACATTTATCAAAATATTTAATGTAATAAAACACCTTACTTTTCAGTTTTAAAACTAAAATCTCCCAAATACATATAAATACCTACCTGAATTTTAAACGATTATTTCTATACTTTGTTCGTTCCCCTCTGAATCACTCCCTATTATCAATTTAACAATAATAACACGTAATTATTTAATAATTCAAACTTAGTTATCTAAAAATATATGTACGTAAATATCTATATATATATATACTAACAATTATATTTCTACAATTAAATCATATGAAATCATTTATAATTCTTAAAATAGAAGGCTAACCATCCAAAATACAAATTTAAAACCAACCTTTTTTTTTTCCTTTCTTTCTTTCTTTCTTTCTTTTTCTTTCTTCCTTTGTTTTTGCTTTCTGCCGAAGCTATCAAATTGATGAAAGCAGGATTCTTTATATATATACATAACCACCGCCTCATTTCATTCAATTGCATTATTTTATTATTATTTTATTTCAATTTAATCCTTCAACCGACAAAGACATAATGAATTGAATTTCTTAATAACAATTTAATTCTTTATTTATTTTTATTATACTTTTTACCCACAACAAAATTTATATTACCCTAAAATTTAATTCTTTTGAAATTAAGAACTCATTTACCCATAGTTAGATAATTCATTTCTAATAAATATATTTACTTTCTAATTTATAAATACATATATACCAATCAATCTTCAGGTATCACAGTTACAAAATCGAAAACAAATCGGTACAGGCTCTACACACAAAGTGAACAATATTTACTTGATTTTGGATTTGAGCTCTTACATTTAGTATCAGAGCAAGTTAGCAACTCAATGTATACGTGTGCTATAATAAGTTATTGTTATATTGTATTAGTATTGATCCCCTCACAAGAATGTGAATGTTCATGGGATCCAAAAAGAGGACATTATTATATCTCAGACTCGTGTGGATGTGTTATGATAAATGATTGTTATATTGTATTGGCATTGGTCCCTTTACAAGACTGTGGATGTTCACAGGATCCAAAAAGAGAATAATTGCCGCATTCTACATCATTAACAAAAGTGAGACTGGACTATATTATAATCTTTTAAGTTCTCTTAACTAACAACCTGGTGACAAAACTGTGCTTGCAACACAGTCCTAACTAGCTTTATTTAAAACACAAAAGATTATGCTGTATCTACTAGATGGTGCGATACGAGGAGGTTTAACTAGCTAGATATAATCTTCAACTTCAATCTCTCTTCCCATCAAAACAATTCTTAGCCGCCAGATGATCCGAACGGTAGAGATGCTGTTGTTCAATAACTGGTTTTAGTTGTTCTGTAATGTGTTTGGATTTCATCTGATGGCTGAATACACTTTTGGTTGGTTTATGAGAGGGAGGAATGATGAAGCACGCACTGTAGTCTTTCTTCCGTTAAGATTAAAATGAAAGCCATATTTCATAGACACTAATGCGATATTCAATCAAGGTGTGAAGAGAAATTTGCTTGATTCTTACTAGTCAATGTAGCTGAAAGCATGACAGGATGCCTACCCAGCTACCCTACCCACGAAAGAAGGTTATTACTCGTGTATATGTATTTGTGATACATGGTTCATGTTTCATTTTCACCATTCATCACAAATCAGGCAGAAACACACACAAACACATATAGAGTGAAGACAACGAATCATAGGTACCGCTGTTTGGTATGGTTTCACCTACTACCCTCTGCTTGTTAGTCAGATAGATAGAAAGGAGGATTGTTATATATCTTTTCGTTGCAAGGAATGGACAGTAAGAAAACCTGACATTTCACCTTTTTAAACCCCCTTTAAACTACCCCTTGTTTAATTGCTTACTAAGCAAACTCCTTCCACCTTTAATTTCTCCCAGGTTCTATTCTCACCATGTTTAATTTATTGCCTTACTCTTAACACAATATAATCGGCCAAATTTCACAGCATATGCAAGTTTCAGGCAACCATGAGAAGCGAGTGCAATAATCCCAGCAAACATCGTTATGACATTACAATGTCAAAGAGAACTAGAAAGCCATTGAACCTTGAGGATTCCTATTATAATAATCCCCTGAAAGGCGAAGAGAGTTATTCAACTAAAGTTGGCGAAGGAAAAGAGGAGGATCGTAAGAGTTTGAAGCAACTAATAAATGGCAATGAAAAATCAAAGGTGAACACAGATGAAGAGAGCAGAGGCAAGAATTCACTCGGTGAACACTTCACGGAAGAAGAGAAGCAGCTTCAGCTAGTAAAAACGCAACAGCAAAACAGCGTGGAAGGAGTGAAGCTCAAAGGAATGGTTAATCGTTATGTCAAAGTATTGAGCCACCTGATCAAGATGAAGCGCGATCCACGTATTGGATCGCGCAAAAAGCACGTTCTCCAGTTGACAATGTAGAAAAGATATCATCTTCCAACGATTATTAATACAAGGGTATTACCATCGGCCAAGTTCTCGATCATTTTTCTTGATGTGCAAATATTTTTCCTTGTGAGTTGCGAGGGTTTACTATATATCTTCATGTACGTATCTGTTCATTCACATACACTTTCATAATAATTTATTAAGCATCTTGTAAGATTTATATCTCATCATCCGAGTCAACAGATGTTACAAGACGAATGTCTTCAAGGAATACTGCACTCTTTTTTCTGGCCAGAATAAAAGACAAATTTACCAAAACAAAATCATTCATTGGTATGCGGCATTTCACTACATAATGGAGTCAATTAGGCATTGGGGCTTGGCTAAAGATACACACCAGAGCGAACACTCAAATGGTATCCAATTATGAACACGAATAAGATTTCTTCCTTTTTGAAAATTAATGATACTTCTTTATCAGAGACATTTCAGTGTAAGTGAATGACTTTCTAAATAAATATTGAATACTATGAACTATAACAATCAATATCATGCATTCCTGACTGCAATGACTTGCAAAAATAAAAAAAAAAGTTCAAGAATCAACAGAGCCGATAACCTAATCTGTAGTTAAATACTTGATCTTTCATGCACAGAATTGCAAGGCCATAGCGCTCTCTTTCAGGTAGATGTTCAAAAATATGAAATACTCTTTTACCGCAAATGTGCCTCCTTTTGGACATCATTCCAACAGCGGTTCCGCTAAAGATTTCAAATATGGGGTGTGAAGTTTCATGGTGTATGTAACAGCCACCCCGATGAGGGAACAAATTGCTGGAACAAGACCTAAACCATATCTTGTAACAGAAATATAGGAACTCAGAGAGTTGTTATCCATGAGTTTGGGGGCCGTGGTACCTGCTTCAAAGCTTACAGTGTCAAACAGGATATTAAACTGCAAACTAACATTAACATATGAGAATGGGAAGGCAGAACACAACCAAGACCTTACAGAGTATTGGTAAAACATCTCTACATGCAACTTACATTGATATGACTGGAGTACATACAGTGCAAGCCCGCATGACATTTTGTCCAAGAAGCTCAATGATCCACAAACAAATGCACAGCCATTCAGATCTTCACCAATTAGCACATTTTGCATGCTTATACCAGTCACCTGTAATGTTAACATATGAAAACTGACAGGCACCACAGGCTTAAAATGAAAGCTCAAAACATTAAAAAAACAAGGCTATAATTGCTGAAAATAGAATATAGAAAAGGTAAAGCAGAGAATTAGTAAAACATACCATCATTAAAGCATTGGCTATGCCGATAAATATTGATATGACATACATGGAGGAACTAACGCTTCCAGGTAAAATAAGGATCCCTGCACCGCAAAATACCCAAAGGATCCCACCAGCAGAATAGTAGGCCTTCAGGCGTTGGCCAGTCCATGCCATCTCCTAAATAGTAGCATCTAATGGTTACTTATCAGAAAAGCAATATATATGCGTACCAACTGCAAAAGTAATTTCATCACAGAAATAGAGTTTCAAAGGGACCTGAAGAATGATGGATACAATGAAGCTGGATATATAAATGATGGCTGGAACCTAATCCATCAATCAAATAATATATTTATCTTAGTATTCATCTTTTGAACCTATAATCAGTAAGATTGCTAATATATTGATGTTGACAAGGTTTGAACACCTACCAACGCTTTAGCAGAATCAGCCATTCGCAAATCATTAATGACATAGAATGCAAGATATGCCTGAGCCAAAAAACCAACTCGATGTGTGAAATACACAGATCATTTACTGATATTTGCAAACCAATTAGCACATTTTTTTTCAGTAGCTAATATTAAAGGAACAATTTTTTAATGCAAAATGTCTGTAGTGAAGGAGTTTCTCTCTAGTGTGAACCTGTGAAACATTAAGTACTAGTCTGGTGAGCATATAGACAATAGCAACTTGATAGTATAAAATTTTCTTGAACCAGTAAGCCCATGAAATCCTTGCATGACTATTTCCTCGTACACCCATCTTTAATCTACATAAGAAAATTTAAATTATCGTCATAACAAGTATATCAATGCACACCTTGGACATTCATCTAAATTGCCATTTGATATTGATCACAATTACATTTCTATCGCATGCTCTACAAGAAAACTTGTAAAAAGAACACTTTAAGAAGTGATAGCAAAGTTATATCTAGCATACCTCGGTTCTTCAGTTCCAAGAAGAAATACTCCCACGAAGCAGCATCCGATAAAAATTGACGAGTAAGCAATCCATCGATACTGCTCATTGTAGAATAATTTTACAATCAAGCCACAAGGAAATATTTTGACAGTCGAAAGTAATAGAACTCTTTAAGTGAGAATTTATACCTGATTTTCAAGATCAGCGTGTGTATTTGCCTTACTCACGCCGAACACTATCAGAGCAATAGTGTACAGGCTGAGGTTGGCGACCTGGAGAACATATAGATCAAAAGAAAATTGAACAAGACCTTGAAAGAGGCCGCATAAAATGGACAGGAAACTATTTATCAGAACGTGTGGATAAAGAGAAGAAGACCATTGTAAAAGCATTGCGGCAGCTGGTCAGCACCACTCTGCTCGTTGAATTAAGTGTGATGCAATTCACCATTGACCTTCAACAAAATAATTATAATTCATAGCATAAGTAATTTATACATATTGATATCCAAGCGATGGGTTTCTTTTTTCTTATTCTTTTTCCCATAGAAGAGGAGATGAAGAGTTCCCTCAGTACCCCGCACTCATTCAGATATTATATCCTCTACAATTCTTAAAACTCTTATATTCAGCCTCAAAGTAAGAAATGAAGGTCTTTCTGTCTATCCAGTTACAGAAGCAAAAAAGCCACTATAAGTGAAAAGCCGAAGAGGATGATTACTAATGTCGTTATCAAAATTGGTGAGTAATTATCATTCCTATCAAGAAAGGTCTAAATCAAGAGATCATAAAATTCACACAGAAATTCAAAGCCCCTCCAACTTGTCCTGCCTGGAAGAATTGATTATGATGCTATGCACATTCAACCAACAAATATTAAGCCATAGAGATCATTACATGTGTGCAACTTGTGTAGCCGCCCAGCCCACATTAAATATTGCAGCAAACACACAGTATGAGATAGTTTCCACTGTCAAGGTGGAGGTAGAAAGAATTCTACATGGCATGCAACCACCAAAAACCGAAGAAAATGAAACAGCTACCAAAACAGATCCTGCACCGTGCCATATTTTGAAATGTCCAAACCTGTCTATCTGTCAAGTAAAAGAATTTAAGAGTTCTTAAAAAAAAAAAGAGGAAAAAAGTTCCAGCAAAATTTATAAGGAGAATAAGTAAAATAATTCTTAAAATTAAACCAATAATATATATCAAAGAGCCCAAATTAAAAAAAATGCATGATGAGACTACTGATGTAAAACTATGAAGATAACTTTATGACAAAGATGTGCCATGACCTCCTTGTTTCTAAAAAAGTTTCACAGCCACAAGCATGGTCAAATTTTTTCACTCTATGAATCAAAAGTGACTCTCCCACAAAAGTCCCCCCTTCTGGTAATGTTTATGCAGAATCTTGTCACAAAAAAAGTAAGGCAACTTTATACTTGAAAGAAACTTAATATCAAAGTAGCTGGGACTACACATCCTCTGCATCTCTGCATCACTTTACATGACAGATTAGTGAAAGCCTGATATCAAATGTGATATCAAGTTCCAAGAAACCAAAACAAATTGAGCACATAATTGATGAATTAGGGAAAAGAAGAAAGAATGAAAGGAAGAAAAAGAGAAGAAAAGGAAGAGGAGGGATGCAAAAGAAATAACAAGGCAACTACATAGGACAGCCGAGATAAAACAGACTACCAGTTCACCGATAAATATGGTAGCAAACCCATCAGCTACCTGACCTGAAAGCATAACAGAGGCAGCACCCCTGTTAAATGGAAAGGAAAAATTAGAAAATTCAAAATGCCAAAGAACAAAAAGAGCCTACAAAAGCAAATTCTATTTGATAAAGTTATAGGATTTTGAGTTCTGAGTTAAGTCCTTGCTAGAGTAAAATTACGTTTTCCCTCTTAGAATAGGATTATATTTTCCTTATTAAGTTTTGTTTTCAGCCCATATAAATACCTTGTAATAGTTTTTCATATTGAGAATGAAATTTTCATTGTTCTATCTCTTTCGACACTATACAGTGTCCAGAAAGTAAACATATTTTTGCATAGTTCAACCAACAATGATATGAAACTGAAAAGCAATTCAGGAATCAAAATGTAAGATGCTTGTTGCTTTGTTATAGTATCTATACTAAATATGCAAATTCCAATCATAATCACAAAATAAACATATTTTTTGCAAAGTTCAACCAACAATGCAATAAAACTAAAAAGAAATTCAAGAATCAAAACATAAGATGCTTGTTTTGTTACACTATCTAACACGATAAATGAATGACAGCCAGTAAAAGCGCACTTTTGGCAGATGCCATTAAACTGTATAATGAGACATTATTTTCCGATGATGAAAGATGCCCAAACTAATCACGCAGTAGCTTATATCATGTTTCTCCCCCTGACCACAGCCCGGGGAATTAATTAACATTCTTAGCAGCAAGGCCAACCACATTATTTTGAGAAAAACTATCACATATTTGATTAAACAATAAAACAACATATGTATCCACAGCTCCAATTGAAAACTATTTACTATTAATGTGTCAGGGCATTAACAAGCTGATGAGATAGATACCTGGAGGAAAGTCCAATATCTGTCAAGAACAATAAGAGGTACGTAAACCAACAGGCAGCAGTAATGTCATTCAGCATGTGCCCCATGCCATAACACAAAACAGACCGTCTTCCAACAGGCTTCATGGATGAATCATCATTTTCAATATCATTATCCATTATGGTTGACGAATTCATGTGTCAAAGATTTGAAAGCATGCCCAATTATTTTTTGTCATCAACATTCAACAAGAATCTGCAAAATATGGATTGAAGCTTCATGTTCTAAAGATTGGATATCACCTATACATTAGGAAGAACTATAGAACAGCTACCTATATTCCTTAATGACATAGTTCAGTTACTCCTAATTATATTAAAGTAATCAACTTGGTCTTTCTTAAATCAGGAATTTCGATCAATTGAAATGACAAATAAAAATTGCTTTCTCTTTTGGCATGTTAACAAATCCACCATTGGATACACCTGTTAGCGTAAGAGCAGAATCCTGTTTGAGAAGAGCAGAAAGTCATTGAATGATTTCAAAAAACAAGGAGTTAGTCCATGATTAATTGGCTAAAGCTTTTGGGGTCAAAATGATGTTTTAAATGCGTGGTGAGAAAACCCATCTATTTGGGTCTAATGATTGAAAAGTTGCTCAAGATTGTATCTTGATCCATTCTAATAAAGCATCAAAATTCAAGAGATTATGCTAAAATAACATAAAACAAAAATGCTAACTAGTCGGAGCATAAAAATACAATTAGAACCGATAAGACGAAAATACTCTAGTTTAATATCTATTTCAGCAAATATAAGTTCAAATAAAACCCCTTCCACTATACCTCATCTAAGATTCAAGAACAGATTTCTCATTAGCCGTCAACTAAATATACCAAATTTATCAGTTAAACTTCACCACCAACGAATTCCGATAACAAAAATTTATTAAATTCAGTTTTCCACAAACAAATATGAACAATGAATCATATAAAAGCAGAACAGAGCAGAACATCACCGCAGAATTCAACTATTGAATTAGAATTTAGAAGACGCTGAATTTAACATTTGAAGAGCTTGAAAAAGCAAGAAAGAAGTGACAAGCAAAAGATCTTACAAGAAGTAAAACGGTTATCGAGAAGCAGCAAAAATCCTCTACAACTTGAAAGTAAAACAATTTTAATTAGCAAAACAACATACTTCTGAGAAGAAAAGAGCAACCATCGGAAGAGAGGCTCCAATCTTTTAGCAGACACAAAGTTGATTGCTTCTGCGTCTGTTTTTATCGTTGTTGACAAATTTAGGAATGAAACGTGAAAGTCCGCAGATATATAGCCATTTCCATCCCCATACATGACATGATACATATATTTTGTTTTTAGAAAATAATAATAAATAATAGTACTTTCACTATAATGCTAATGCTGCACTGCACGTGATATGGGTGGACGATGTGGATGACTTCCTATCTTCTCTAAATCTCTGATTCGTTTCATTGGATATCCAAAGCGCCATTCTTGATATCTCTTTTTATATTTCCGATTAGTTTAGATGAAAGGAGCAGCATTCGAATTTGGGAGTTGGTCTTTGGATTAGGCTATTGAACAGTTAATATTATATTGCATCTGTAATATGTTATGGTAGCAATGGATAACATTGTCATTATGACTGACAGAAAAGTCATAACGGAAAGCAGAAGAGTTATGGGCTATGAGGTTGCTGTGTTTGTGGCTTGTACACAAGAAAGTCTGTTCACACAATATTCACATGCCCCTATCAACAACTAGTCTTCTGTCGTCTTTTAGAATTTTTTATGACCGAAAGATTTTTATATGCTTTCATAATTTGTTTTGATGCTTTGCTTCATTGCATTGTACATCCCTTTACAATTACTCGGACACTTTGTGGTGCGGATCCAGTTAAAGTTAGAGCCTTTGGACTGGACTGGACTGGACTGGACTGAAACGAAGTCGAAAAATGCAATTGGGCTTACGGAGATAAAGATTCAGAGAATTTTAAATAAATCAAAACCACGAGGAAAATTACAGTAGCAGAAACCCGTTATTGAAGTGGTAGTAGAATACTAGAATTAATCTGAAGGATTATATAAACAAGTATGAACAAATAAAGTGAAACAGTAAAACTCCTCCGCAAATCATCTCCAGTCCCAACCATCTCTTTTCAATTAGGCAACCATCACTTGTTCCTTGAACACTTGAACCTCTGTGACTAGCAGTAGCACTTGCGGAGTTCCCTCCACCTGATCAGTGATGCCCACAAATAAGTTATTCATCAGATAAGGAATTGACAGCTGAATTGAAGGGAAAAGAAAAGGATGATCAATATATAACAGTATTGTTACGTACCTGCAGGAGCAGGAGCAGAAGCAGGGGCAGCCGCACCTTGACCGGAACTTCTACCTAATTGATAGAAAACTTGAGCTTCTGGCGAATTCGGATCCATGTGCAGAAGTGCTGCACAGCCATCATCCATATCAACCGTAAGAAATTAATTAATTGAGCATGAAATTAACACAAACTGAGTTAATAATATTAAAAGAAGTTGATAGTAGTGTACAAACCAGGACATTGAGAAACGTTGGCAGGTGCGTGGCAAACAGAAGGGAGGCCTAAAGCAAGTGTAACATTGATATTAAGACCAAGTTCGGGATCATTTCTATCCCTAATAATCACGCACAAACATTTCTTGTCATTCTTGAGGACTTGCTTCAGACCACTGCAACAATCTGGTGTCGGAGCTTTAGCATTGCCTCCAACATAAGGCAAACATGTAGCAAGCCCTACCAGCTGATTCGTGCACTCCTCTTTATCTTTAGCTTTGTCTGCCAATACACAGCTTATTATCGGCACTGACATTAAAACTAAGAAGAAGTGCAAGCTTATTGCCATGGTACTATTGTCAACTAATATGTAGTTTACAAAGAGGAAGGCTAAGCCCCATTAAAGCTTTGGCTATTTAAAGGGGGTAGTGCGCAGATGGGGACCATATGTTTGTAGACTTTTAAACTTGTAAGTTTCTTTATTTTGATGATTAGATTAGAGTGATCAAAGTTTTAGTGCCAGCGCATGCATGCATATTGGTGCTTTTGGAAAGTTCTTGATGGAATATTACACACTGAATTTGAAGGGCAATTATCAAGTAGTCAAGTAATCATATTTATCATATGTGGCAGACAACGAACGGTTGATAGCAGAAGAAGAGGAGAAAAATAATAGCAGCATAGGGCATCGATTGCATTAGCATGAACATAGGAAATATATATCTATTTAATTATCTAGAGCCTTTTAAATAATTTAGTATATATTGAGTTTGAAGAGCAGGGAAGAGTAAGGAAATATATTTGTATATGTGTGTGTCTATATATATATATATATACATAGAGAGAGAGAGAGAGGAAAAGAAAAGAAAAGAAAAGTGCAAGTGTCCACATACATATTCTAAGTGATGGAGTGGAGATGAAAGTGGGTCACTTCACCAACCCACCAACAGCGAGACAAGAATGAGCGGTCGATGGTGATGATTGGCTTTGAAGGAAATGACATCATGCACTGTTTTAATGACCTCAGTTCGACTCATTTGAGTTCATATACTTACTTCAAATCAACGATCTAATGGTTTGTCTGTACATGTTTTAGGAGAAACTAAATTTTATATAAATATGTATAAAGAGAAGACTCATTCAGTTAAAGGACGGTTGGGTTCAGTGTGATATTTTATGAATTAAAAAATAATTTTTAATTTAAAATCGAACCCCGACCAGTCCCACTCCTAAAAATAGAAATGGCATGTGAATTAAAATCAATATGGGCTACTTTCAAAAAAAAAAAAATCAATAAATATGGGCTGTAATTGTAAATTAAATTGGGTCACTCAAACCAAGTCAAATGGTTTCCAACTACCTATGTTACTTTGGTGAAAATGGGTCGCATGGCCCATCAATAGTCCAGAAACTGAACTATGGGCTCTGTGATAAATTACGGACCATGGGAAGCCCAAGGTCTTGAGTATTTCGTATTGGGCTGCTGCACATATTCATACTCATCAAGCATCAAGCGTCAGCAAAGTGAAATCTTGGCAATTTGATTTTATTTGCCTTTTGATATTTATCTTGCTAAAACTATTGATATTATAGTTGGCTATATACCGAAAACTGAGATAAATGCAATCGTAACAAATTTACGCTCAATTTAAGAGTTAAATATTTATTACTAATCTATTTATGAGTAACTTACATTACGATTACATCAAATAAACAAATAAAATATCAAATTGAAATATGCTTTCGAAATTATTACCAAATATGAAATGAAATATAATATAACAATTTCTACTGTATTATTTAATTATATATTATGACACAATCATTATCCACCTGGGTCTTTTAAAATAGGAATATATTAATAAAGGTTGAACCCACGGATAAGAAATTAAAATTATATAATTATTTTGTTATTGACAATTAAGGTGACGCATATATAGCGTAGGTGGGAAATCAGTTGCTATTATCTACATTATATATATATGTATATATAAGTTGATTTAAAAGATAGGGAGAGTCGCTTACCTAACTTTAATAAAATTATCAATTAAACATTTTCTTTGTTTTATACAAATGTACTGGTTATTTTGTCATCTCTATGTATGCTATGAATATTTTTATGATATATATATATATATAGAGAGAGAGAGAGAGAGAGAAATAAGATGAGATGAGATGATTAATTTTATAGATTTAATTTGTGGGCCTTAATTTGCTTAGTTTAATTTTAGCTTTTTTATTGAGGTCACACATGCGCCATGCATGCTATATTATGGAATGATTTATATATATAGCTAGCATGCATGCATCCTTATTGTTGTGTAGTAAATCACAAAATGTCGAGAAATTTGAAATTAGAGAAAAAATTAACACCACAATCACATAAATATTTACGTAAAAAACTCAAAAATCGAACAAAAATCATTATAATTGTCAAAGACAACTCACAAAAATATCTACTATGTGAAAAAAATTTATAATCACAAAGTATGAAATTATCTTAAAATACATTTTATTGATGTCCAACTTCTTACTTATCTTAAAGTATGGATTCTTTTCTTTTATTTCTTTATAGAAATCATTACTTTCTTATTTGCTCAAATTAGCAACTCCATACTTATCCAAATTGACAACTCCATGATGCTTTTAGAATATCAAATTACTTACAAGTTAAGTATTCTTAGAATTCTTACTTCTAAGTTAAGTAAGAGGATTATAAAAGATTGCATCACCTCCTTCTGCGACTCTAGAAAATTCCAAAGGCTTCTAAGTTTTCTTCACCATTAAGAAAGTGGTAGCTTGTCCAACTTGTCAACTTTTTTGAAATTTCAATTTGACAACTTAATTTTAATTTAAATTCGACAAGACAATTCTATTTTTAATTTTATTTAACCATTAATTCAACAATTATTCTTTAATAATACAATTGATAATTTACTTAATCATTAAAACTAGATAATTATACATTACTATATATGTTATATATATATATATATATATATATATATATATATATTAATCTACTTGCTCATTGTAGAATATTTATGTGTGAATGTGCTTATACAATGCATTTATGTGTTGGAGGCAAATAAAGGTAGTAGGCTGTATGCAACTTAATAGAAGTAAGTAAATAATGATTTTAGGAAACAAAATTGAAGTTTAAACAAATAATATAGCGAAAGCAAATTGCAGAACTACTGTACCTGCAGAGAATACTCTGTTTTTATTAATAAAGGGGCTAATTTTTTTACATCTTTGGCTAGTATTGCTTCAATATATTTATACTAGTTGATGGATAATTCTAGAGTTAAATTCCAGCTAATGTAAGTAGAATTTTTGACATAACAGAAAACTTATTCTAATTCTTCAAAATGATAACTTTATGCAGAAATTCTAGTTTGACTTCTTATTTAAACATCTTGCAAATATTTGACTATAACTCTCTATAGAGAACTTCGAATTGAACATCATAAAATTCTCTAAAAAGCTAACTTTCTGATCTTTTCAATAGTGCTAGCCATGTTCATAAGTGATCTCCTAATCAATACAATTTAAATTCCAAAAATGTCTATTCTCACAATGTTCTAAAAATATTTATAACCTATAAATATTCAAAATAAGATTACCAATTAATCTTCAACACCCCCCTTAATTTGTAATCTTCAATTACTTTTTGAATTGTTCTAGCTTGTCAAAAGAGATTGCCTTGGTGAGTGCATCAGCTAGTTGCTCATTAGTGTTCAAGAACTCCAAGCTAATCTCCTTCTTGTTCACTAATTTTAGAATAAAGTGATGTTGTAGCTCAATATGCTTCAACTTTACATGAAAAAATAGATTTTTCGTAATAGTTATGGCCGACATATTATCATAATAAATAACAATAGGCTTTATTTGTTGTTGCTGCAAAACCAATAAAATTTTCCTTAGCCATACCTCTTACAAGCCGTTTCTATAGCCGTTGAATATTTTGCTTCTATTGAAGATAAAGCAATGGTTTTTTGTTTATTGGAACTCTAAGAAATAACATGTGAACCCAAGCAAAAAATATATCAAGAAGTGTTTGTTCGATCATTAATAAAATCCAACCCAATCACTATATGTGTAATCGATTAGCTAGTTGTTTTCTTCCTTCACATATTTAATCCCAAGGTTCTTTGTTCCTTATAGGTAATTTAGAATTTTTTTTGCTGTTACACAGTGAATCTTTATTCGCTTGCTCATAAACCTAGAAGTATATCTCATGGAGTGCATAATATCGAGTCTAATGTTTGTAAAATAAATCAAGCACCCAACAAGACTCCTATAAGCTTTAGCATCTGCACTTTTTTCTTCATCATTCAGCTCCAATTTTTCATTTAAAGTCATATGAGCTGTTATAAACTTGCAATTTGACATGTAAATTATTTTGAGTAAATCTATAACATATTTTTCTTGACAAATAAAAAATTTTCCTTTTGATTGCTTCATTTGGATTTCAAGAAAATATTTCATCAAACCCAAATCAGTCATCTTAAATTATTTAATCATGATCTTCTTGTATTCAATAATCATATCTTCACTAATGCTTGCAAAAATTAGATCACCAACATAAAGGTAAATAATTAAGAACTCTTTTGTATCTTTTTTCTTTACATAAAGTGATGGTTCATTTTAGATTCTCACAAAATCATTTTGATGGAACCATCAATCTATCTTACTATTCCACACTTAAGGCGCTTGTTGGAGGTCATAAAGTGCTTTTCGAAGTTGATAAACTTTGTCTTCCTTTTTTTTTTTAATCTTGTAGCCTTCAAGTTATTCGGTGCACACCTCTTCTTCTAAGTCACCATTGAGAAAGGCTGACTCGACGTCCAATTAAAATTGTAACTTTAATTAGGCTGCTACAACAAGAAAAAGGCGTATGGTTTCCATTTATACAACGGGTGCAAAAGTCTCATTAAAGTCTACCTTAGGTTGTTAAGAATAACCTTTTGTAAATAATCGAGCTTTGTGCTTTTGAATGGTTCCATCTTCATTGTATTTAGTCGAACCCATTCTTTTTGCATTTCTGCCTTTCCAAAATTTTGCGGTTCACATGCAAAGAGAGCAACATTATAATCTTTATATACTTCTCTTAAAGATCTTGTCTTCTATGGAGGATAATCTAAATCACAAGTATCTTTAAGAGCAAATCTGGTTTTTAGTAGACTCTTACCTTTTTCATCTTTATCTTCATTGGTATTTGAAGTTACCATTAGATCCAAACTTTCATACTTGCTGTTGGTTGAAAAAAGTTAAATGTTACAAATAATAAAGAAGAAAATTTTTTCCACTTTCATGTTGTCAATTCATCAAATAAAATATCTTTTAAAGGTACTAACTGATTTGTTTTAGGATTAAACAATTGATAGCCTTTGGATTTATTGTTATAGCCAATAAAAACATATTTTTTTTCTTTTCTCATCAAATTTTGCTCTGTTTTAAGAAGGAATCAAGGCATAAGCAATGCATCTATCATTGGCTTACGGTTAAACCATGTGTCAAACAGTGTCTTGTTGCGAGTTGTTTTTGTTAAAGACCTATTGAGGATGTAAACAACAATGTTAAGAGCTTTTGCCCAAAACTTCTTATAAGATTCCTCCTTTGCAGCATGTTTCTTGATATTTCTACGATCGTTCGATTATTTCTTTCTATGACACCATTTTGTTAAGGCGAGTACTAAATCGTGAGTTGTCTATAAATCTATTTTTTCTTGCAATAGTCAATAAATGGTTGATAGATAAACTCTCCCTCCTCGATCAGTCTATAATGACTTTATTTCGTGCCCACTTTGATTTTCTGCATAACTTTAAATTAGAGAAAAATAGGAAAAGCATATGACTTTTTGTCAAGAAAATGAACCCACTTCATCCGAGTAGAGTCATCAATAAAAAAAATAAAAATATCTTTTGTTACCCAAGGATGGAGTCCTCCTTGGCCTACAAATATCTGCATGTATCAACTCTAGAAGTGCTCTTGTTCTTTAAGAAATCTTTGGAAATGGAAATCTATGCATTTTCACAAACATTTTCTTTTCTTTTGATGTGTGCAAGCTCAATAATCATGTTCTTATATTTTAATAATTCTAAGCTTTATTAGTTTAAGTGACCGTATCTTAAATGACAAAGATCACTTTTATCAATTTACTCACTTTGACGAGCTAATTCTTCATCATGGGATATTACAATAGGAAACTTATTGTTTGGACTCTTTTTAATTTTTATCACAATGACATCATTTCTCTTATCACAAATTGTGAATTTGTTTTCATCAAATAACATTGAATATCTTATTTATAAGAGTTTTCCTACACTTAAAAGGTTTTGTGATAAATTAGGCACATAAAGAACATCATGGATAAATTTTTTCGTACCTCATTTGTTGTGGACAACAATTGTTATTTTTCCTTGAAATTCATGAAGCTTCCCATCTCCAGGCTTTTATTGTTAGGTGAAATTTTTTCAAGCTCTACAAATTTCCTCAACGAAAGGAGCTCTTGCCACTATCCATATACCAAATGTTTTTATTTTCATTTTAGCATTCATATAAGAGAAAAATAATTGGTCATTCTGAGTAACCTGGATTTTAATAGTGTTCAAATGTTCCTTTTCCTTTTCCTCTACTTCATCTTTCATTTTGGTGGCCTTGTCTTTTTCTAAATGATTGTTTTTACTAGTTTGAGCCTCCTGTTTACTGTGACTTTAAAGAATTCTTATTTGAAATATTCATTTTGGATTTGAAAACATGCTCAAGTGGTTGATTTGTGAATTTGCTCATTCTTTTTTCATAAGCCTCAAGAGAACCCATTAGTTCAATCATTCAAAGCTTGGATAAATTTTTTGACTCTTTAATTGCAGCAACTATATATTCAAATTTCTAAGGCGAACTTCTCTTTTCAACAATTTTTTGGCTTTATTTGGTGTCACCACCACTCTTTATTTTATTAACAATTTCTGCAACTCTAGAAAAGAAATCTTTCATATTTTCATTTTATTTCATAGCTAGATTATCAAATTCTCTCAATAAAATTTATAACTTAATAAAGATTACTTTGTCTTTGAAACTCATTTTTCAAAATTTTCAAAGGTTCTTTTACTTTTTTAACACCAAAAATTCAAGAAAAGATAAATCTACATATGTTGGATGGTTCTTATTGCAGTAGCATTCTTCACCACATCTTCCTTGTATTTCTTTTTCTTTTCATCTGTCCAAATTGTTGAGCTTCCCCGATTCAGTGGTTCTTCATAGTCTTTTGTGACCGCTTCCCATAGATTTTGAGAAATGAAGATTGTCTTCATTTGAAAGCTTCAATTATCATAATGTTCTCCATAAAAAATGGGAATTTGGCTTAGTGTTAAAGCAAAGAGAGTATTTAGAATTGTTGAAATCATGAAAAAAAAGCTTAGATATCAAATTTGTTGGAGGCAAACAGAGGTGGTAGGTTGTATGTAAATGATAACTTAATATAAGTAAGTAAAGAATGATTTTAGGAAAGAAAATTGAAGTTTAAACAAAGAATATATAGAAAAAAAACTACAAAACTGCTATACTTGCAGAGAATACTCTATTTTTATTAATAAAGGGGCTAATTTTCTTACATCTTTGGCTGGCATTGCTCCAACATATTTATACTAGTTGATGGACAATTCTAAAGTTAAAATCCAGCTAATACATGTAGCATTTTTTGATATAACAGAAAACTTATTCTAATTTTTTAAAATGACAGTTTTATGCAGAAGTTTTAGTTTGACTTATCATTTGAATATCTTGCAAACATTTGAACCATAACTCTCTCTAGAGAACTCCAAATTGAGCACCGTAAAATTCTATGAAAAGATAACTTCTTGATCTTTCTAAGGTTGCTAGCTATGTTCACAAATGATCTCTTAGTCGATATAGTTTAAATGTCAAAAATACCCCTCTAACAATATTTTGAAAATGTTCATAAAATGCAAATATTCTAAATAAGATTACAAATTGACCTTCAACATTATGCACTAGGAACTCACTTTCTTTGGAAGTACATAAATTAAAGGAAAATAATAATTTACTTCCTTATTCAATTTTCGCTTGCTAATTTTCTTTCTTTTTAAAAAGAATATGTACAATTTGTTTTACCTTAATAAAAAATTTGTACTTTTACTATAATATTTTTCAATGCACATAAAAATGTGTAAGAACAATAACAAAAAAATAGTAAAATAATATTGAAAGTTAGCCAAATTTAGAAATAAACAAAAATAAGTAGAAGATGTTAGTTATAATATTATTCTTGAAGTACTAACGATATGACACATAAATATAGAAATTTATCAATCATAATTTATATTATTATAAAATTGTCATTGAAAATAAATTACATATATATGTATGCTGAAATCAAATAAATTATTATTATGAATTCCTTAAAGTTTTTCTTTTTAAATTTTGCTTTCTTATTTATTAAATAAAATATTTTCTGTAAAATTATCAAAAAATAAAAAAAAATCTAAGATTTATTTTATATTTTCTCTCTAACTATATCAATTATATTAAAAATTAGATTATAATGTACTACTACACTTATTTATTTTTCTTCTTATATAGGTTCATAGAAAATTGTAGTCAATATATCAATTAAATTTGATATTTTATTCTAACAAAATCTTTATTATTGATAATATTTTATATAAATTGTTAATTGTCTCAATCAAATTGATTATTGTTCTCAATTATTTTTTAATAATTAATGTATGAAATAAAATATTTATTAGAACTAAAAAATTATGACATTGAAATATAATTATTGTTAATAACAATTTAAAATAATATATTTAATAAATATACTAAATGATTATTTGCTATTAAATAAAATATATTTATAAACTTTTCCAATATAACTGTACTTAGTCCTAGTCGAAAAGTGGTTATTTGTGTCCCTTAGGTCTTGGATTCAAGTCTTAACAAATACAATTTCTTTTTAATTTAATGTAAATATATCAAGACAAGCCTATTGGACTTATTTGAACTAGTGATACGGGCATATGGGTCGGCTCAGGCACAACACGGGCCTGCAAGCTGGCATGGCCCATCACAGGTCGTGCTCGTACCGAACCGGGCCAACCTAGCCCATTTATCACTTCTAACACATTCTATGATAACAAGGGCTAAGGTAGGCAATAATCTTTAAACCCAAAGTCTATATGAGCACTATATCACATCAATGCCATGTTGAGCACTTAAAAGAGGATAAATGGAAACATGAGAACAACATTTGAAACTTGGTTCCTTAATTACCTGAAATGAGAGTTTTTGGCAACAAATAGGTATTTAAAATAAAAACAGATCCAGGTTTAAAGCAATGTTAGTGGCTAAAGTTTCCACCAAACTCAAGAAATTGATTACAATAAGACCTATAGCCCAATGGATCAAAATTATGGTAAATAATACTTTTCTAAATAGGGAGCCAACAAAAACAGTATATATGGCATAATCTAAAGGGCTTTTTGATCCATCCAAGCCAAATTATGTCTACAAACTAAGAAAAGCATTGTATGGCCTGAAACAAGCCCCTAGACCATGGTATGAAAGAATAAAGAATGCACTAAAACATTGAGGCTTCAACGGCTCGAAATGTGATAGTTTGTTTTTCTTTAAAATTTCAGGCAAAGAATCGGTAGTGGTACTCATCTATATGGATGATATCATAGTGATAGGAAATAATCCAAGACAAATAGAAGAAACAATAAAAGACATGCATTAAACTTTTGCATTAAAAGACCTTGGTCAAATGCATTACTTCTTCGGATTACTTCTTCGGAATTGAAGTAATAAGAAATGAGAAACAGTTGAGACTCTCACGAGGTAAATACATATATGAGTTGCTAAACTGAGTGAATATGATAAATTGCAAGGGAATTGACACACCACAAACACTTGGAGAAAAATTTTCAAAGTCAAAGGTAAAGTTTTAAAAAATGTTTCTATTTATAGAAGAACAATTGGAGCTTTGTAATATGTAACTCTCTCTAGGCCTAAACTTGCTTTTGCTGTGAACAAACTTAGTCAATTCATGTCTAATCCTCTAGTGCCACATTGGATTGGATGAGAAAGGGTGTTGAGATATTTGAAAAACACAATAGACTATGGTTCGAAGTTCAAAGCCACAAGCAACAGTGATCTGGGTGGGTACTGCGATGCTAATTAGGGATGTTGCCTAGATGAAAATCTTGTGTTTACTTATGGTTATTGATGAAAATCTTGTGGTTATTGTATTTATTTGGGATAAATTCTTGTGTCTTGGAGTTCAAAAAAGAAGCAGGTGGTTTTTAGATCAAGTGCAGAATCTGAATATAGAGCTATAACACATACAGTAGCTAAAATCACTTGGATAAAGTCTCTACTTAGTGAACTAAATATGTCTCCTTCAATAACTCCAACTATTTAGAGTGATAGCATCCATTCCTATCTTCCATGCACGAATAAAACACATAGAAATAAATATGTACTTCATCATAGACAGTTTCAACTAGAGAGGTGCTAATCGAATTCATACCAAGTGAAGAACAGCTAACAAATATTTTAACCAAGGTTCTGAGCACAAAGATATTTTGTTACCTAAGAAGCAAGCTCAAGGTTGCTTAAAGAACCTTGAGCTTGAGAGAGGATGTCAAAAGAAATGGGTCTGTGAGCTGTACAATTGAAGCCTAACAGGAAACAAAAGCCTTGTTGATTCAAGCCTAACGCACCAATATTAGAAAATGACAAAGAAACAGTACTACATAGAGCTTTTACACATCACTTGCAAGGATGAAAACAGCATCATCAACAGTAAAGATTGTGTATTGTTTACTAGGTTTTTAAAATTGTCCTGAAATGTCACATATAGAAAGGATTCTTTGTATCTTTTTTGTTCTAAGTTTTAATATACAAAAACAATACATATTCTCTTAAATTTGCTAATTAACCTTAAAAAGTTAATTTTAAGATTTAAACCATTATTCTTTATGGTAAGAGAGTTTTTAAGCAATTTGTTTTTAATAAAAAAATAAGGTGAAAAGTTAATAGGAAGTAAATTGCCGTTTTCTCTAAATTTAAAGAGACATCTGGCATGTTTTAGTGCTTAATTATGTCCGTCGAGGGCGCGCATGTATAATTATTAAAGTTGATCCAAGTCATGATTGATTGCCTTTTACAATGGTGCACCATGTATATGATGAGCTTATACACATATAAATGCAATGAAAACACAAAATCCACATTTATTTATTAAAATAGATCAAATGCAAGAAGCAAGCTTAACAAATCGATGTGTGTATATATATATGTATATATGGGTCACCTCAATATATGCTTACGGTCGGTGTTACGTGTCCGTTCCTCATTACTCAACCATATATAGATAAATAAAACACCCTCGCTCACCGTCCTCCCTTGGCAGTATCCAGCTGCCTGCAGCATACATTGTCAAAACCAATTAATATATCTTTACTATCCAAGTAATTAAAACTACTGCCTTAATTAATTCAACTCTAATTTTACTTTTTCTTTTTTTTTTAATTCAATAATTAAAGCTAACATTTAAGTAAGCATCCAAAGCCCTTCTATATAAAGCTATCTTCACTTCGTTATTTTCTCCATAATCAACGTACTAGTAATATTCCAGTCAAGAGCAAGGAAAAAATAAATAAATAAGATTTCTTCCAAATATTATTATTACTCTAAAAGTCATGGCTAGAGATTGCTATTCTTCTTCTTATTCCCAGCCTTCGCTACCAATACATCTTTGTTTCTTCGTGCTGATACTGCTGATGTTTCTTGGATTTTCATGGTACATCAACTACGAGCCAGTGCTAGAGAGTGTTTTCGACCAAGTCAAGCTGTATCTGATGATATCTCCACTGGTGCTTCTGCTTGTCGTTCACTGGCTTTCTGTACATGAAACGGGGAGGTTTTCTCACTTTATTCTTTTGCCGGAGAAAGACTCTCTTAACAGAGCCGGAGGAACTCCTTGGGGAGTTGGATTTCTGCTTGTTCTTCTCCTTGTCATGATTTCTTACCATTCTTCTTTTCAGGAACGTTGGTTTCCTCTTCTCAGCAGATGATCTTTATATATTAATGTGCTTCCCTGTAGCTAGCTCCTTAATTCGTTTATCAGGTTTGTATTCGGTTGCTTATATATATATATAGATGGAGCTAATTCCAGACATGTTACCTTGTAATCTTCTTAATTATAAGAAAGTGTAATTAATTAAACTATTTGTGCTTAATTTTTGAGCGGATGTTCTCTGTGTAATATAGGTTCTGTCAGCATATTTTTATAATTACAGATTGAAAGTACCAGCTGACATCAAAATTTAATATGCCCCTGATAGAATATAGACAGTTTAATGATCAGTAAGTCAGTGCTTTGGATCCAACCGATTTTTAACAACTCAATCACGTTAATTGTGGCCAATTCTTTCAGCTCTAATTTATATATATGTTAATTATATTGTCAATTCTTTTCTATCCTTAATAATCTTCTTCGCTACCTGATTTGGATGTGATGTGGTGCGCCCAGTAGAACATACATACTATGTCTCCAGTACGTAATTGTAAGAGTTAGAAACAAGAAAACGGAATTGTTTAGAGTTGGATGACTCTGTTTTCTATTTCCATGAAACGGTAGCAGTGGCTTACAGCAAAAATGAATACAATATATATAGTTTATATATATACAACCCATTTAGGAAAAAGAATCACGAATTGTTTTCCAAGAAAAAACTGTGCTACAATCATCTAACGGCAAATTAGTAGCGGTTTGCTGTTGGATGCATCATGTCCCTCAGATCATGTTCGTACAACTTATGTTGCAGGATTGCTTTGGCATATACTCTAGTGAATTCTGAAATGCAGACAGAGACTTTGTTTTCTTGGGCTCGATTTCTGCGCTACGCGAAATGAGCTCCTTCTGGTTCATAAACTTAGGCTTTGGTAGAAATTTTTGGTCCTTTAACAGTAAGAGAGCTAATACCCCAACCATATTATATTATGAAGTTAGTATATATATATATATATATATATATATATATATATATATATATATATATATATATATATAAGACTAGGATCAAATATCTTTTTTTTTATACAAAATTTTATATCAAATATAAACTGTTGGAATTAAACACATCCAACGATTAAGATTGCATCTGATATGTGCAATAATTATGGATGCATTAATTATATATTAATTATATAGTCAGATATAATGTCAACCGTTAGATATGTTTAGATCTAACTGCCTATATTTGATGTAAAATTTTGTGTTAAAAAAAAAGACATTGATCCTATCTAGTATATATATAGATAATATATACGAACATGGCATTCATTTTGAACGTCTCAAGGTGGATACATTCAAGGTGGATGTGATCGTTATAAAAATTGTATTAATTAGTAGTTTTTTTTATTGCATTTCTTTTAGCATCAGTGGTATATGTTTTGTCACAGTAATTATAGTCAATAATGAATAGTTACAAATATGATCATGAGTAAATTTATTTGCTTATATAAAAATTGATATTATTGAATTATTTCAATAAGTAAATCGTGTTTCTCCTTTATATTGTTCATTTGCCATTATTCTTGTTAAAAGACGAAATATATTTTATATTTCTCAAATGTATATGCATAAATATGAAGAGTATATTTATATAGGCTTTACAATACTAATAGAAAAGGAAAAAAATATATATAATAAATAAAAAATATTCTTAACAGAAATATGGTAAAAATTGTGCAATAATGATAATTGATATTCTAATACAGTACTCTTATTCTTTACCCTTCCATGTCCATATCACCACTCGCCTTTGGCTTATCTAAGTTGTAGTATTTTTGTTCTTTTATTCATTCTCATCCCACATCGCTATCACCTTATATAGTTTGTTTTTTGTTCCTTCAAGAGTATCAATCTTACTTTTGTTTCTTCAAGGGGTCTCACATATATTTGTAATCAATTACTTTGGATTTATTTAAAATTTCAAGCTCAATTTTGTTTCGTTGAGTTCGAAGGAGACTGTTAATGATATTTAATTTAACAAAATCAAAATCATATATATAATTTATTATTTAAAATAAATAAATTCAACCAATTAAATATTAAAAAGATAAACTACCATTTATTTCTCATTTTAAAAAAAATACAAAATAAATATGAAATATTCTCAACAAAATGATGATAAGAATCATGCAATAATAATAATTGATATTGAATTTTTATAGTAATTTAGTGTTTAATTATAATGTAAGCCCCGGCCCATTAAACCTTAATGAATCAATCCGCATGCATGATTCATTTGCTTATATATGATGTGGGTATTCATGGGAACGACCGAGACAATTAAGCATATATATTTAGGGTATGTATGACTCAAGTTGTACGCACACAACTTTGCTGTTCAAAAGAGATATTAGTTGTTTTGAGTTGTCTATATTTTTCAAATCAGTTATCAAACTGATTTCTATTTGAGTGTTATTAGGTTCCGCCCATTCTGATTGTGATCCAAATATCAACGTCTAATCTTTTTGGTATAGTATAGGGAAGGGAAGGCAATGGTTTGAGTGTCTCACACAATAAATTACTAGCTCCAGCGACTTTCATTTCTGACCTAAAAAACTGTAGAATTAAAGTTTAGGGATGGGGAAAAAGAAAAAGTGCTTAATTTCATATTGTATTAATTATTGTCTATGAAGATAATTAAATATCACTACAATGTCAATTAATTATTTAATTTATTAGTATATTTTATTTATATATACTTTCAAGTACGATTTAGCTAGCGTTGTTGATTAAATCTAAGAGGCACATATATAAGAATAAGATCATCCCAATGACCATGAATATAAATAATTATTTTGTTGTATGCAGTATGCACAACCCAGACTAGATCTCTCTTTACTGGCTGTCCAAAGCTTCTTTAGTGGTGTCTTTTTCTCTCTCTCTTTAAACATAAAAAGAAGAAGATGAGGCAAAGTAGAATCGATTCTGGTGCTTTAATTTTATCGACGGACAGACAGTCCCTACTTTAACTTACTCAACAAGACTCCTCAACTGCCATTATCCAATATATCCTATTCCCATATGCCTTCATCTTCGTCTTGAGACTTGAGTATGGACTGCTAGCTCCAATATCTGTAGCTAGTTAACAGTAATTAATTGCACATTTAATTTCTTTATTTCAATTTTCTTAATTAGCCTTATTGGTTTAATTTTGTCCAAATATTCATTAATGCAACATATATACGGAGATAGATCGCATCAAAATGCTTTAGGAATCGAAGCCATTTGACCTTTGCTCTATATTCTACCTAGCTCGCTGTATATTATTATTGTGGCTTTATTCCGTGTATATATTCTCCTTTCCTTGAATTCCATCAGCTTTCTCTCTACTCTGACTTATACACACACCAGCACCTCGATCCATTTATATATATATGCTCGTGCCTTCTCATGTCAACCTAGCTAGCTAAGCCTCTTTTATTTTTATTCATATTACTTTCTTCTTCTTTTTTTCCCCTTTACCAGCAGGCATAATTTTCAACCATTTTTCGTTGCTAAAAATGCAAAATGCAGCATTAGATTAAGATCTGATGAAGGTGCGCATTCAAGCTAGCAACCGCTTTTTTTTTTCTCTTAAAGGATTAAATTTACACCATTTTCTCGGTAAATGAAACTTTAAATGTTTAGAAAGCAATATTTATGCATGCAGTCCTGTAAAGTCACAAAAATATATATTTGCATGTGGGAAAGAAAGAAATTAGAATATTATCGTCAGCTCAGTCATCCATGCCCTTCATTATCTCGCTCTCTCTTTTTCTCATCCTTTCTTTTCTTTCTCTGTCTGTGTGTCCTTTTTTCCCCTTTTTTTTTTTGGGTCATTCTCTATCCGAATAAATAGAACTAATGGCCAAAATAAAATTTTTTATATTCACATCACTGAGATGATCAAGGACTGGCACCTAATATTAACAACGAATGACACTAAGCTAGGAAATCCACACCAAAGATATATATGTATAGTAATTTACCATATATAAACTAAAAATGGGGCAATTATTTAGCTAGAATATATATTAAAATTTTAAGCTGATCTGGTGGATGTTTCATATTTCTTCTTTAAGTCCATATATATCTTGTTCTATATGTAAATTACATATATCGTCTGGGATTTAAAAGATCGATTGATCTTTGTTCTCTGGATTCAACTTTAAAGTTCATTTTGCGAATGAAAAAAAAAAGAAAAAGAAAAACAGATGTCCTTTTCAGCACTAATGATGATGATCAATTGAACATATATAATTTATATATTCTTTATTCCCATCTTCTTATTAATTGCATGGAGAAATGAATATCTTATGTATGAATTATGTATCCACCTTCACTAATTATTTTTCCTCGTTGACCGTGCTTAACATTTTGTTTTCCAATTCTAGTTAACTTCGTCATGGAGATACATCCTGACCTTGTAATATCTTTTATTAGCACAGCAATTAATAGAAGATTAAATTTATAAGAAGCCCATATAAAGGGCGAAGATCATCACGGAGAAATGATTTTACCATCATCAGTAGAAGAAGGTACAGCAACATCTATCAATCATATATATGTTAGCTCATGATGAGTATAATTATTCCAAGAACATTCTCTGAACTCTTGAAAACCCCAATTGCAATAAGAAAAAGCTAAAGAAAGCAAAGGAAACAAAAGCAATTTTATCATGGTCATAAAGCAAATTAAAGGTCTCCGTGTCTCGTGTGTATGCATGCGCGCCCAATATCCAATTACCGGTGCCAGTTGCCGGCCGGCCGGCTTTCTCTAACTTTCTCACTCGCCTAATTTCCTCTACCAGAGCTAGCGCGTGCGTGAATGTATATGCATGCTTAAAATTGCTCTTATATATATATATATATATATATATATATATAGCTTGATTTCCATTGATGATCATAGTGTAACATATAATATATATGACAAGTTGAGCCGTGCATACATGCATTATTAAAATAGTTACTAACTAAGATGAGGTTGAGCTTTAAATTTTGAATATGGGAATGTGTATTTCACACAATATGAATCGAGTGTGAATTTCAAACTCCGTACCCACTTCTACAGAAAAAAAGAAAAGAAAAGCAAAAGGAGATTAGTCATCTTCATCGCTTTCCCTTTATCTTTTGCTGCTGCTTTTTTCAGCCCTAAACATTAGTTGTGAATAATATTGTCTTTACCTCCCGCTTTTTATTTTCAGTGCAGCCCTAGCTAGCTATACTACTCACAACTTAAAACTGGTCTTCTCACTTTGTCATCATCTTCCTTATATATAAACAAACAAATTACTCCTTAGCAAAGACAAAATCCTAATTCACATTTCATCTCAAAGAAGCAAACATGGAGATATTATCACAAATGTGGTCATTCTTAGGTCTCCTTACTGTCCTCCAAAACGTTTTACCCTCACAACTCCTTTCCCTCTTACACTCCTTCTATGAATCTCTCCAAGACCTCTTCAGCCCATACTCTTACTTCGAGATCCCTGAGTTCAACGGCTACTGCGGCGTCGACGTTAATGACCTCTACCGCCACGTCAATCTCTATCTCAACTCCGTCAACCCTGCCTCCACATGTCGCCGCCTCAGCCTCTCTCGCTCGAAATCCTCCAATCGGATTTCCTTCACAGTAGCACCAAATCACACTGTTCAGGACTCTTTCAATGGTCACAGTCTCTCATGGACACATCATGTAGACACCGTACAAGAGTCCTTGGAAGAAAAACGTAGCTTCACTCTCAAATTACCAAAGCGACACCGTCAAACTCTTCTATCACCCTATCTCGATCACGTAACCTCACGTGCTGAAGAGTTTGAGCGTATTTCTCGCGAGAGGAGGCTATTCACGAACAACGGCCATGGCTCCTACGAATCAGGGTGGGTTTCTGTTCCATTTCGTCACCCCTCTACGTTCGAAACTCTGGCACTTGAGCCTGAACTCAAGAAGCAGATAATGGAGGACTTAACAGCGTTTGCAAATGGGAAAGAATTTTATCACAGAGTTGGACGCGCATGGAAACGCGGTTACTTACTTTATGGCCCACCAGGGTCTGGAAAATCGAGTCTGATTGCTGCCATGGCTAACCATCTTTGCTATGACGTATATGATCTCGAGCTCACAAAAGTTACAGACAACTCAGAGCTCAGAGCTTTGCTTATACAAACTACTAATCGTTCAATCGTTGTTATTGAAGACATAGACTGCTCCGTTGATCTAACGGCCGACAGAATATTAAAAACTACAAGAACAAAGAGATCATCACACCCGTCATCAATAAAAGACATGGTCTCCCGTTCTGGCAATGGAGAAGAGAACGGCAGGGTCACATTATCCGGGCTGCTGAATTTCACCGATGGTCTATGGTCGTGCTGTGGAGAGGAGAGGATCATAGTGTTTACTACAAACCATAGGGAAAATGTGGATCCGGCGCTGGTTAGATGTGGGCGCATGGACGTCCACGTTAACCTGGGGACGTGCGGGACGCATGCGTTCAAGGTGTTAGCCAAGAACTATCTTGGAATTGAGTCTCATGCATTGTTTGACGTGGTGGAGAGTTGCATAAGGTCAGGCGGAGCCCTGACGCCGGCTCAGATTGGGGAAGTTTTGCTGAGAAACAGAGGGAACGTTGATTTGGCAATGAAGGAGGTGGTGTCAGCAATGCAAGCGAAAATTTTAGCCGGTGGTGGGGCTCACCGGGAGGTGATGGAATGCGATGAAATAGTGGTGACAAGGTCGCCGGAGAGTGTAGTAGTGGTTGGATCGCCTGAAAATTGGGATTCATCGCCGGGAAAGTATGGTGGGAGGAAGAGGAAGGAGGGTTCAAAGAGTAATTTCCTAGTGAGGCTGAGATCTTTGACCAAATCTGACTCTGGCAGAAGAGGTGTCTGACGTGTACTAGTTTCAATATAGTGGTCGTAATGGAGAAATTGGGCTGTTTAGTTCGTTTAACCATTTTGGGTGGCCGAAAGTTTCCACATTTTTCTTGTATTTAATTTTAGTAACTAACTTATTTAATTAATATTATAAAGCGTTGGATTAAGCTCCCCTTTGCTAGATATGCTAATTCCAAAATTTAGAAAAATATATATATTTTAAAAACAATATTTGAAATTAAAATATCGTCATTTTGTAGCAATTATTATTATTATTATTATTATTAAGAAACTAAAATCACTAAATAGAAATATAAGTATATAAATAATTTTTTTAATATCGGTATTTCTTAGAAGGTCTAAGTTGTGACACAATCTAAATTTATGGGTCTAAATTACACTAAATCTATTCTTAATAATCTTTATTAAAAAATTAATATTTACTAGATACTTAAAATTAATGTAAGAATATAGTTCCTAAATTCTAAGTTAGGAACAAACACGGAATTGCAAAACATAGGCTTTAATTGGAGGCTGATTTTCTTGATATTGACGGGAGATTAAAATGGCAAAGTCGTCAAAATACTTGGAGGGTGACAAAAGAATATATGATATCGTTGAAAGCACGCTTTTTTATTTTTGGCAGCGAACGGACGGACAATCGGGCCCCCGAATATGCTTCTTATCATCTTATGATGTTACTACCGCATAAAAATATGGCCGAATAAATTTATTTAATATAAAAACAGTCGGTGGGTCTTAGTCTTATCTGAGCCACACCAAATAACAAAATAAAAATATCTTCATCTCCCCGCTAAATGCTACCTACATGTGTTATTTTATTTTGTTAATAAAAGAAAGAAAAATATCTTCATCTTTATCTTCCTTCAACCCAACCCCACTCTCTTTCTCAGAATAACAAACAGACCGATATGGGCGTGGTGGTAATCGACGGATCAACAGTAAGGGATTTTGTAAATGATGAGGAGCAGTTCAAGAAGAGTGTGGATGAAAGATTTGCAGCTTTGGATCTCAACCACGATGGGGTTCTTTCCAAGTCAGAGCTACGCAAGGCTTTTGAGTCTATGCGCCTCATTGAGACCCATTTCGGGGTTGATGTATCAACGCCTCCTGACCAGCTTACCCAACTATATGACTCTATTTTTGACAAGTTTGATTTGGATAGCAGTGGAACTATTGATCTTGATGAATTCAGGTCCGAGATGAAGAAAATCATGCTTGCTATTGCTGATGGATTGGGATCTTGTCCTATTCAGATGGCTCTCGAGGAGGACGGTGATCAGAATTTTCTCAAGCAAGCTGCTGATCTTGAGGCTTCTAAGCTTGCTCATGGCTCTTCTTGATTTTATTTTAATAATATTGATCATTCAATAGCTATATATATATATATATATATATATATATATATATATATATATATATTTATATGTACGTCTTCAACTTCTGTGTTTTAATTGCGGTCTTTTGTATTAATAATGGTTTTTGAATAAAATGAATCCTTTCTTCATATGTTATGTGCCCATTCAGTCTCATTCATCATTCGCATTTAACGTAGGATACAAATCATTATTATATATAATCTAAACGAAAACATTTTCTCTTTCAGCAGGGAATGTATGTAAGTTCTAAACGAAGTAGGTAACAGGGACTTTGTGATTTCTCAATGTACAACAGATCAGCAAACGATGACTAAGCTTAATTTCCTACTCCAACAAACCATAATTCGCTGTGGATGGAGCCTGTTCATCCAACAGCGATTAGCGACATCCACATTGCAAACATTGAAAGAAAAATATACGTAAAGATCACGTTATAGCATAACAACTTGCCAAAAATTGGCGAATACTTACTTTGGGTGAAATAAGCGTTACACAGTACCCGAATGCACATCACTTTGGTGACAAGACCTTCAACATAAATTAAACCATCTGACCAGTGAGCCAGAACACAAATAGGAACAAATACATTACTAAATTATCACAAAAGCAAGTAATGTATGAGACATGAACTGCTGGTAATGAAAAAAATGGCATTAATCAACAATCTGGCCCACGTTAAATTGCCTAAACTTCGTTTGTTTGCTGTTATTTTCCCTAGTAGTAGTAACCTAAACTTCCCCAACGCAGAGTAGAAATTATAAGATGACACATTCGATAAATCAGAAGAGTGCAACTTCCTTGTCCCATCAGCAGCCGCACCATACATGGAACACAGGACAGATGCGTTCTCATTTATTAATAAAAAGCAATTTCTATTCTAGCCTGTGATATAGAGTATTCTGCCTAGTGGGACTATCAAGACAACTTTTTCCAGATATTATCCAAATTCAAACTTCTATCGATGAGGAAAAATTTCTTCTTACAAAGCAGAGACTGCTTCACATAACACAGTTTTCCAATAATATCAATAATGAGATCCATAATGAAAAAATGGACCATTATAAGGAAGATTCTTCTTTGAATCAGGTTTTGGTCTAAGCATGGAAACAACATGATTGTTGGATGAAAAGTTTTCAAAAGCTATGCTGAAAACAGCGTCCAATGTCCACTGAGCCACACAGGAGTTATCTCATCTCCAGTGCATAAACCACCAGAAGGAGGAGATACAAGTTTGAGCCGAAAGTTTTCTCTTTTGAAACCTCCACTCGTGGTCAATAAAGTGCACGGTCATGCGATTATAATGATAATGTGCAAACAGAATTCTACGTAGCAGATGTCAGATAATTTATTCGATCACCTGGGCATGTTGTCAACAATTCATGAACTTTCTTCTTTTCTTTTGCAGAAATGGATTTTAAATCCTTAGAAATAGTCTTCTAACTCTCAATATCAAGTTCAGGACATGCAACTGACATTAGAAACCATGTCTTCAGCCACTTTTCTTTTTTGATATTACACAATTGTAAGTATAATCTACTGAGGTTATATCAGAAATATTGTAGGGAAGCAAGTACATATTATTAGGCTATTAGTGGACAGCTTATGTCTTCGACTACTTTGAATGAATATTTTATTATATTTTAAGGCACGATTACCTTTCATGTTTTAAACGCGAAGCAATTTTAGTAGATTTAGCTGAATAAACTTTGTTACCCGATGTACAAATAGCCTCTTAATCATCATCCTGCTCAGTTGGAAGCTTTTGGACAATATTCCCCACATTAGATATTGATTTCTTGAGCTTGGGGGAACGTCATATTCTTTGTTCTGCATATTAATTTAGAGGTGCATCACTTACCATTATCATAATTTTGTAGAAATCTTCACTTTCAGAGAAGTAAGAGCAAAAATCAGAACTAGAGCCTTAAAAGTGGCACCAAAGAGTCTTTCAGATAATCCAGAAAACATGACATAGTTTGAGATATCAGCATACCAAGAGAGACAACATATGCACTGGAAACTGATTACCAACAAATGGCTTACATAGAAACCAGTGAAACCAAGAACCAAAAGTTAATATAACAAAATGATCTATTTCCTTTTAGGTCCAAGGTCTCCGTATGGCGGGGGTTTGCCTGTCATGAACCATGAATTAACCTATCAAGTATTTTGCCCTGGATTTAAGACAGCAGTGAGGTAAAATCAGATGTTATACCCTTTAACATATTGAATAGAACAAAATAATTGTAATTTGGACAAAAAAAAAATAATATTCGTTGTTGACTTCAAACTTATTACTTCAGGCAGACAAATAAAGGAGAAAAAAAAAAGAGAATTTAAAAACATTAACCCATGCTCTTAACACAAAGGAAAAATTCTCGTCAGAAGTTTTACCTAAAACAATTTCCTAAGACGACGCCTGAGAGATTCGAACTCTCGCGGGGAAACCCCATGTACTTAGCAGGCACACGCCTTAACCACTCGGCCAAAGCGTCATTATAATCCGAAGCCCCTAGACATTATAATTAGCTCATATAGACAACAAACACCACCTACCCAAGCAAAAAGAAGCAGATGCCCTTAGAAGTAAAAAGTAAGATAGAGCCTAGTGCCAACCCCACATGACCATTTTATTAATCTTCAACCAAAAGTCACAACGAACAAAGATACAAAAAGTAGGCCATCACTAACTCACTAAACACCAAACCACATGTCATCCACCACCACCGCCATTGCCACCTCCACCACCACCACCACCGGCATAAGAGTAACGTACTGGTGCCATGAGTGTGATATGAGCGTCAGCCTTCTCTTCTCCTCCTCCTCACCTTTACGAGTCCTCTGCCCCCACTGCCAATCCCACTTTCTTGAACATATGGAATCCAACTACCCAAACCTAAACACTGATCTCAACTTCCTTTTTGATTTCACCGATTGTGATGATGACAACATTGATCCATCCAATTCTGATGTTTCTAGTACTACTACTACATTATTGAAATCATCTATGAATACTATAGAAATTTCAGATTCTGTATCACAAGAGTCGTGTGCTATCTGCAAAGATGAGTTTTCTGTTCATTCTGAAGCCAAAGAGCTCCCTTGCAAACACCTTTACCATTCCGAATGTATCCTCACTTGGGTTTCCAACCATTCTTCCTGTCCTCTTTGCAGGTTCCAATTGCCAACCGCAACCAAAGTCTCTACGGACAATTTGCTGGACCACATTCCCAGTTGATTAATCGAGGTTAGCTGCGTTTTATCTATTCTCATTCAATGCTTTTTTTTTTTTTTTTATGAAAGACGTTACCTTCCAAAATCTTTTGGCCCCTGTTCCCTTCTTTGTCGTAAAAAAACTCCTCTTTTTTTAATAAGAGTTATGAGAAAAATTCAACCTTTTGCAGTTTGTGTGTATGATTGACTTATTCTTTGCTCGTTTACAAATTTGGCTTATGCTGTGGCTGTTCTGGAAGCTACCCGTTTTAAGACGGAATCTTGCTGTTCTTGTTCTGTATAATAAATTGTTGTTAGAATTTGATTGCAGGTACTGTTTACAGAACTTTTTGTTAGAGCAATGTGAGATTGTCTAAGTGTAAATCAGCACCGGGTGATCTTGCTTCTATTTCAATAGTATAGAACTACAAATAATTGAATTTGTGTGATTATTTGTGCAAATTGAATTTGTACTCATCTTTTTCTCTCTGAATATTGTGTGAACAAATCTCTCCTCGGCTTTTGATTGGTCAATAATTTTGAATGCTTGTTACAACAATTCAATGCATTCTACAGCTCGTTCTTCCCTCGGGAACTGTTTGTCTCCTGCTACAAATGCCATCTGTAATTTGAGGTGATTGGTTCTCAGTCTATAAAACCCAATCCTTTGTTCAGAAAAGGTATATAAATGCATTTTTAGCTTTAGTTTTAGGAAGTCTGTGAGCTGATTTTCTGTCATTCGGGAATTGCAATTGCAATTGTATTGCAACAGAAAAGAACATAGATAGATGAACAGTACTTGGCATAATGCTAAGTGCTAACTTAAGACTCTAATATTGGCATTAAGAAACAGAGGAGGAATGCCTGTTGGGTATGATAGAGAAAGCATTGGTAAGCAATTTAACTTTCATTTCTGTTTATGATAAGAGTTAAATCCATCGGCTGTTTAAATTAAATAAAGTAGGTAAAAATATATAATAATGTGGGGGAGAGAACAGACGAAGTAAAATGACATGGGAAGCCACATAATAATGGCCGTAGAAGCAACTCTTGAAATGGATAGAATACATCAATATGCCCCAATCTGTTTTGTGCAAGTAATCTTTTTATGATTTATCATTATCATTATCATCATCATCATCATCTTCGTCTTCCTTCCTGACCCCATAGGCCCGGCCAATATCTTAAAAGGAACGTAATCATACTGATAACATCCTTTTCTGGACCCATAGACATGTATTCAGTATTCATGTGCCGTTTTGAAGGTTCTAATCACATCTTAATCCAGTCATCTGCATACAAATGGACAAAAAGACAAACAATACATCAACGAATTGAATTATATATATTCTCCTTATAAATTTCAGCAAAGACAAAAGTCAATCATTGACCGAGTCCTCATGATTCATGAACTCTCTATAGAGAAAGACGAAGTCTATAAAAGCAGACGCTCATAGATGCTTCGAAAATCAAATTCAATCGTAGTGGTAAAATTATTTTATAAATCATTGTCTAACGTGGATATATATTCTGGGAAATTTCCGTGTACTCGTCTTGTTCTAAGCATGAGCTGCCAGCTGCTTGTCAAAGATGTGTGCCTTGCAATATAAGTCAAGTACTGGTCAGAAATTTCTCTCTATATAAGCAAGCGCGCTTGCGCACGAGCTTTGTTAATGAATTAAAGTTGCTAGTTTGGATCAACTTTTAAGCCATCAGAAAGCAATTAACTTGCAGAGGAAATTAAAGAAGTGAAGATGATGATGATGATGGAAGTCGAGGGATTGGGAGATATGTTGATGAAGGTGGCGGTGTTTGCAGTTGTGCAAGCTTTGGTGTATGTGATACTTTCAAAATCATCGAACATATTCTCAAAGAATAAAAAGCTCAGAACCAATAATAGTTTCAAACCAGCTCGGTCTGTTAGTATTCGGCGGATTCTTGCCGTTCTACAAGACTTGCCTCCAGGTGGAGAGACATCCCCTTCCTCAAATTCAAAGGACCTGCAATCACCTACCGGTGATGATTCGGTTACCGGCTCATCAGGATCAGGCTCAGCCTCGGACTCGGTCTCAGATCAACGATATTGTTTATGAACTTTGCTGATCACGAATCTTGGCCTTGTGTTAATATAATATAGAGTTTGACAAATATTGGTTATTGGTTGTGTGGAACTAGGTTCTTAGTCCATGGTTTTGTATATATGTGTGTGTATATACACACACACACACACACATACATACGTATATATATAAGGAATTCTTTTGCTCTTTGATCTGTTAGCCTTTTGAGATTATATATTTTATAGATCACTCAATTCATGATGTGTGTGTGTGTATTTATATATATTTTGGCAGTAATTAGCAATATATGTTAAAATTAATTCTTTGAATTTGTGATATATATATGGCAATGATGTAATTAATGAAGTATATGACAGGCAACTGCAGCAATAATAATATTAATATTCATACTATATATAGATAAACATATATATATATATATATATATATATATATAATTGAATGATATATAATTAAGAATTTCTGAAAAGGCAATAACCAAAAAATTCAATGCAATATCTTAATTGTTCTTTCGACATAATAAAAATAGGAATCTTATTGGCAAGTTGGTTGATGATTAAAACATGAATATTGTTGTTGGAATTTATAAACTAGTATATATATATATATATATATATATATATATATATATATATATATGAGTAGCTAGCTAGCTAGAGGTAGAGCCAGTAGTTGCAATAGTATTACCTTTCTGCATGAGTAGCTCTAGCTAGAGCCTAGGAGACATCACTTGAATTTAATTTGAATGACTTAAATTAAAAATGTTAGTATTGCAACAATTAATGAACAACTCTATATGCTGTAAATAAAAGTGCTTTCAAAAGTCGTAATTCAAGTCAAGCACTCCCAAGTCTTGTATATTCCATGCATATAAATTATTAATTTGGGAAGGCAAATGAAGTCAGTCTTCTTTAAAAAGTATGTGCAACTTGTCCCAATCTCATCTTCAAAAGGGGGGGATGGATGACATAAAATTAATATACATCTTTTTTTTTCATCTGAAATGCAGATTAACTTTATAATTAGCTTATTGATTTGTGTCATGTCTTAATTTCAATTCGCTCGCTTTAGTACCAAACTAGCCCAAACCAAACCAGCCCAGCCCAACTAAGCCAATGCTCACACTTATCAAATTAATATTTTAGTATAAACTAAACATGCCTCTAAAATTGGTATTTGTACCTAATTAATGTATGTATAGAACTGATAATTATTTAAATAAGGATTAAATTGACATAAATTAAAAACAAGTATTATATTTGCTTGTGATGACAAGTAGAGAGTATCTTATATTATTATAGTTAATTTTTTTAATGAAATTTGTCAATTCTCCCCCCTCAAGTACATATACATATACATATACATATATATATATATATAGTGTATTGCGAGAGGGCATATTATAGTTTTATTTCATTGACCTTGAATGTGAGAGTAGCATTGTCCAATTTTAATTTAATTAACTAGCTTACACATGACATCTTAATTAATTAATTAATTAATTACTTAAAATTTTTATATAACAATTTTTCATTAAAAATTTGTGCCCTATCCTATTATATAAGCCAGATGAGCCTCAATTTTCGGTCTTGCAATTCCAATATTATTAATTACAAACACACCCACAACACAACACACATATTATACAGCAAAAACCAAGTTCTTCCGGCCCGCCCCACGCTTGCTTACCATGCGATGAAGGCGAAGGAAACAATTTTGCCACAACCATCATCCTCCTCCTCTAAGTTTAACCCAATTACTCCTCCTAAACGTTCCATGCATAACAACTCACACCTTATATCCAAATTTAAACCCAAGATTCGCATCATTCACGTATTTGCACCGGAGATCATCAAGACCGACGTGGCGAATTTTCGACAAATGGTCCAGAAACTCACTGGAAAACCTGAAGAAACAAATGCCAGCAGCAAGAAAACAACAAGAAGAAGCAGAAAAAGTTCGGATTTGGATACCACCGGCTTCATTAACAATAACGAAGATGCAAGCAATAATAATAATAACCGCATGCTATTGCCAGATCACCATGAGTGGCCGCAGCTTACTCCGGAAAAGATGATTAAGGAGGAAGAAGATCATGAGACTCGGGATAATGGTGATAGTTCAAGCAGTTTGTTGGCTGGATTTTCAGAATTGGATGGTTTTATTCAAGAGTTAAGTGAATCTTCTTCTTATATACCCACCAAATCTTCTCACCCTCCAATGGACTATGTTTGAACTTGAAGCATATCAATAACTAGTTGTCTTGTCTATGATCTCATGTAAAAGATAGATTTTCTTTTCTTAAGTTGTTAATTTCCATTTCTCAGCAGCCGTGTAAATATTGGTTTCTTCTTCTTCTTGTTTAAATCAACTTTCACTGGGTTGACTACTTGTATCTCTTCTATATATATATATATATATATTTCTAAATATAATTTTTCACTCTGCAAGGAATGGTGACTGCAGTTTTTCTCACATCTGATCTGAGTGCATTAGGCCTACTTGCTTCATACTTTGCTGATTCAAATTAGTTAATTGCCAAATTTTATTTATCAGTTTATCTCTGCTGTGACTGCTTATATTTTCCTCAAAGAACTTCAGTTTTATATGTATACACACGATATAATATTATTTAGATAATGTATGGGCATACTAGATTTTGTTTATTATAGAGAAATGAAAAAGATTTCTATTCTTTTAATTTTGATCATTATCGATCTTTGCAAATCCTACTTTTCTTTTTAAATAAATGATGAATCCATCAAACCACATGGCTAACAGTAGATACTTACATCTGGAACTGCGGTTGGTACAGACAGCGACAATTCTAAGCTCTTAAAATAACTAAGAAAGTAAGAACTGATTAAAATTGTACTTTGCTGACGACCCCATCTGACGATCTAATTTGTACGAAGTTGACGTCAAAAGGAAGTTCCGATCGAGTTACAAACATACAGCATAGTTCATAGTTGATTTCTTGGCAAACAAGACATAGATTTCCTGTAATATTTCTTGATTTCAAACTCCATAAACACACAAGTTTTACTGCTTCTGCTACATCACATGAAGCAGCAGAAAGGAGAGGGGCTGATAAAATTAACATCGCTCGGTATTACTTGCAACAATTTCGTACATTTATTGCTTTGACAGAGATTTGCCATTTCCAACCAACAAGGGAGAATCATTCCAAACTAACTTGACTTTTGCACATACCAGATTCTGCATCCTGTTGTCAACTTCATTTACATATTGCAAAAAAATAAACACAGATGACACTGATGCCGGCTACCTACCCGTTTCAATTGTAAACCTTAACTGGATGTCTCCCTATCCAGACAAAAATAAAGTAGGTAAACAAATAACTAGATGACCTTTACTACCTGATCCAATGACCAATATTCCATTACCCATTGGTTGGTTTTGTGCTTTTCAATCTATCACGAAAACCAGCCACATTAACATACAAGGGCCTCAATGTTTTTGATATAACCAGTCATCAATATGCTCCATCTGAAGGATATTCAGTAATCTGAAAGCCTAAACTTGTTAGGGCGCATAAGAAACTGTCCATCCTTTTCTTTTTGGAACTCTTTCATGAACACAACCAATTCTATCAATAATGATCGATCAACTCTTTCACCAAGATGCATCCCGAATCGACTCATTCAAGTCTTTGAATGCCCTGGAGTTCTGCAGGTTCTCTGGTCAGAACATGACCAGCCAGTAATAAAAAAAAGAAACTTCCAACAAATTAAAATAAAGCCTTAAAAGAAATGATGCAAAGAAAACCGACCTATCGATGCAACAGATTTCGAAAATGCGGCCCGGCCTTCCTTAGTCAAAAGGATTCTAACCAACCTCCCATTCACTTAGAGTTCGTTTACATTGATTACAATTATGACTAGTTGACTTTCGTTTAGCCATTTGCTTGGAAATCAAGTCGATCAGAGTGAACAAAAGAATAATAAAAAGGACGAGAGTAGCTGGGACTACAATGCAGAGCTACCTCTATTCACAGTTGGATTACATCACGTCATTAGTTGGCTTGGAAACTATTTATCTCTACGATGCAAGAGCATCATTGCCCCAAATATATACAGGTAACATAACAAAACAAACTAAAAGGGATGTGCGCGAAAGTTGACAGCAACTTGGGAAGAATGATAAGCCAGGACTTGTCAGAACATCTATCCAAGCCTCTGCATACACATTAACCTTTTTCTTACTCTCTTAACTTCTGAACCATCTGCAAGTGCTTTGCAGATCAGCCTCCAACGCACACCCGAAGTCATTGTAGATGCAAGACGCAGCAAAGCACATGCATAAACACCAGAGACCTTAAATTATTGGGTCTCTGGGAGTACTAAGATTCAGGAAGAAATGAAAACAGCAATCTAGTAATCTCAATCCCTGAATTCACAGGTATATATGATATTAATTAAATAACAGGATTGAAACCCAGATTTTTTAACCATACTAATTGAAGTACATTATATATAGTTGTATGATCAATATACAGGAAAACAAAACATGTAGAGTTTATAGTTCCTCATTTTAAGTTAAATTAAACATACAGATAAACCACGACAAGGGAACAAATTTGCCAACTTTTCACTGTAAATGTCAAAACTTGCGATTACATCCGTACTTGTAATACAACATGCTATAATATTCTTCTAAGGTTGACGAATGGGTTGTCCTCAATGTTGCTTGCTTGTATGTACCACCCACGCTTTATAATAGAATATCAGAAGCCAGTGAGCAGAAGCATTTTTATCATTTTTGTCTGGAGAGAGAAGTTGAAGAGAATATGCACATCTGGACTCCACGGAACCTGAAAGGAAAAACCAGTTTTTTGTATGTCATTACCATACATTTTCCTTTGCTGAAAATTCTTAATCTGTCACAAGTTTATTCTTATACATTATAAAGGTCAACAAATTACAAAATTCTCATTTACAGGGTCATATGTGAACTGAGCTTGAATACATACAGTCAGAACAGTCTAAATATCATACAAAAAGACAACAATCCAGGGTAGGTGGCAGTTCAATTTCACAGCTTTTGGTGCATACTCGCATGCCAATGCATGAGACCAAGAAATTCCATTGGGCACATGAGTTGTCAAGCAGGGCCTCTTTCCTCTTTAAATTATCCAACCTGCCAGTATTGCAATATAAAAGAAGTACACAAGTTTCTTAACAGTTTCAATAAGTTTCAGCCCATCTGTTGTCAACTATCATGCCAATCACTTTTAAAAAACTATCATATAAACTTCAGTCATCAGTCATTCTTAGCATGCAGCAAACCTTCACTGAGAAACTAACATGGCCCCATAGTTAGTTCTGTCTACCAAAACTACTTACAAGTTGATCAAATGCATATATAGCCTAACTCAAAGCATGCCATCCTTAATCCATTCAATATGCTCATGACATCACTAAAAATAAGTGCTGTTCGATGTGAAGGAAAAATAAGTAGCCAGTTCATACACCTTTCTATGTCCCAAAGAGCATCTGTCAACAGGAAGTTTGTGTCACTACTGACATGATATAAGAACCAACTGGGGAAAAAAAATAAATAAATTGGGATTTTCAGAAGAAAGTACCAAGCTTTAGCCACCAATATGTATCATGGGTCTATTGGCTGTTTTTGCGATATCAAACATTCCAGCATGTGAAGCTTTCTTCCTCTTCACCTGAAGAATATAAGGACAGAAGTTCAAAGCACATTATCACCAATTTAATCAAGGAAGCTTGAAAGCTGAATCATATTCTATAATCAGTAATCTGAACAATCTAATTACTTTTTTATGCTTCATTATCTGGTCATATTATCCATTATGTTATAAAGCAATGACAGGCTTTCTAACAAATTAAATTCTAACCTACTACATTCACATTGATGATACTTCAGTATGAATGAGAGAAGCTTCAACTGTTCTAGATATTAAGATAGGGAAATAAAATAATCATGGAAACACTGCAGAATCCATACCGCTGCCCCAATTATTTCCCTCAGTTCATCATCAGATGCATGTTGACGAAGGGGATCCCTTAAGCTAACCTGGAAAGAATGAGAGTCAGTAAGAAAACCAAAAAAGAAAAACCATTAGTTGTAGTTCACAGGACAAGGAGTATTTTGTAGAACTCACCTCTGAAGGACCAAAGAGGCAAACTTTGAAGTTTCCATCAGCCAGAAGTCGCAATCTATTGCAACCAGCACAAAAATGCTCGGTCATGGATGTGATAAAAGAAACAGTACCACAATGCCCGTCAATTTTGAAATTCTTAGCTGTTTCTGTTGGGTGATCCTGCAGTCTCCTAAGACCTGGAAACTTTTTTACCTATGAAATCAAGATAAATTACATACAGTATGCACGATAAAGCACCCAGAATCTCAAAACAGGATCACCTGTCAGAGTTCTACCTTACCACTCTATCCAACATTTCTGAGTACGATACAAGCTTCTTGACATTCCAGACATTTCCATCAAAAGGCATGAACTCAATGAACCGGATATTGATTGGTCTATCACGTGTCAACTCTATGAAGTCACATATCTCGTCATCATTAAACCCACGCATTACGACACAGTTCACCTGGAAGAATACATGTGTAAAGAGAATATCACTTCCATTTGTCCACTAAGAAGCCTTGGACAAAAACTAGTAGGGAGGGAAAAGTACTTTGAAACAGTAAATGGGAAGAAAGTTAGTTAGACTTACTTTCACCGGATTGTAGCCAACATCTATAGCAGCATTAATCGATTCCATAACCTTCTCGTGGCCTTTGCGCCTGGTCAAAAATTCAAATTTTGCAGGAACTAATGTGTCTAAGCTAATATTGATTGAAGTAAGGCCACATTCTTTGAGCTTCGGAAGTTTTCTAGCAAGAGTGAGTCCATTGGTAGTCATGGCAAGTGTTTTAAGTCCATTCAAGTTAGAAAGGTGCAAGCACACATCTTCAATATCTTTCCTAATAGCTGGCTCACCACCAGTTAAACGAATTTTATAAACTCCAGAAGTAACAAATAAGTTTGCCAAACGAAGAATCTCGGTCAGTGAGAGTAACTCAGGTTTAGGAGTGAGGTCCACACCTTCAGCTGGCATACAGTACTGACACCGTAGATTGCAACGTTCTGTCAAGGATATTCGCAAGTAAGTATGCATCCTTCCATATGAATCAATTAACATATCAGAAACGCGATTATCTTTCTCTTTCGGAGGATCTTCCGATAGATTAACACAAGAAGTCGCATAATTCATCTTTGCCACAGATTTATGCCTATAATCATCTTTACTACTTCTCAACACAGAATGGTAGGATCGGACTTCTGAATTAACCTGATCATTTATCAAGTACAAAATTTGTCAGCCTGGAACTGGAACTGGACCAGGACTTAAAAATACATTCGCATCAAATTTCCCAAGACATGAACACAATCAAAACCAGTTTCATTATTAAGTTGCTTCGCTTAACTTAGTTGACAAACATATATAAATCCCAAAATATAGAATATTATCAATTTCCCGGACAAAAAACGCAATCAAGGCTGTAGAAGAAGAGAAAGAGAAGAAGCCAAACGTACCAAGAAGAAATTCAACCTTCTTAATCCCAAATGCCAATCAGTGATTTTAGATGCATAACGCCTCATCTTGGCCGCTGAATCCAATTTAAACAAAAATCAAAGAACAGACATAAATTCATCAATATTCCTATCGATATGATATGTGATAAAGAGTAAGCAAAGAATAATGTAACGGAGCATAAAGTTCTGACCTTTCATTTGTTTCTATGGTTATGTCTGGAAGAAGTATTAATAAAACGCGAAAAGGCAAGGCAGGACAGCTATATACATACGATATAGATGGATAAGACAAGTGTTTTTATCTCCTTACATCTGCCCTTAGCTTGGCTGCATTTGCACCTCCTCCCTCATCACTCCTGATTCATCTACTTTTCATCAAGCCAAACTGCATCTTCTCTTTATGCGTAAAAGTTTCGTTCTTTGCTGCCTGGGCTGGAAAATTCAATCAATGTAAAATTCTAAATAATTGAAATAAGTGAATAAATGTCCTTGAATGGTTACCAAACCCAGTCAGAGTCAGAAAATATGGCCTCCATCCCCGCACAAAAAGGCCAAAAAGCGCCAGAAACAAAATATTAAACTGTTGAAAATTCCCCTGTATCCTTCCAAATTCCAATTGCCTAGCAAATTGATAATTCTGACTTTGCTTCTCCAAATTACACTTATAACCTTCATCTTTCTCACATTATCTGATTTAACATTTCCCCGATCACCATTTTCTTGTGTTACACTGCGTCAAAATATTGATATTATTATTCTAGAAGAAACTGAAGGTCATGGATGTAATTTTGCCAAATCACCGGTTGACTAACCAAAATTAGGCTGTAGAAATTAGAATACAAACAACGCGCTGGAACGCACATTTTGCGCTGGCATTACATATAATTAATTTAAGTCTGCGAACACGAATAGATTCTCTCTCTCTCTCGCTCTGTCTCAACTCTTTTCTCCTCCGTACTTGCTCTCGGTATCTTCCCTTTTCTTCCTCAATTGCCATATTCCAGATTGATTTCGTATTTAGTTTCTGTTTTGCTGATTTGATTCAACTTATAATTCTTCGGAGAAAAACTACATTTTTTAGGTTGAATCGGCTATCAAGTTCTCATTTTTTTTTTTCTTTTATCTGATTGCTATTTGGAAGTTGTTGGTGACTGATCGAAGTTTGAAGTGAACGATGGTGTTATTCCGGAGCGTAACTGCGCTTTCTCGCTTGCGTTCTCGCGTTGTAAGTTTTATTAACTTTCACTTGTCTACCAATTTTTGTTTCTATTCTTATTTTTGTGTAGGTAATATTTGACCATATCGAATCGTTGAATCTGTGTTACAGGGCCAACAGTCTAATCTTATTAACTCAGTGAGATGGCTTCAAATGCAAAGCTCTTCTGATCTTGTAATCTCTCTCTTTCTAAGCGTGTATATGTTTGTGTTTTTATGCTTGCATTTGATTTATAATTTATTTGTTTCTTATTAGAATTTACTACGTTTACTTTCTGTATATGTTGCTACTCACTTGCCTTCTATTGATTTCTATAATTAGCAGTTTAACTGCCATTGTAGTTTGATAACGCTTCATTACTTTTACAATGGAGATAATTGTTCACTCTCTTTTGGGTTATTATTAATGTACATTTTCTGATAATTATTCATTCTTTTTCTGTTTCAATGAGTTTTTATTTACACAAATTCTATTTTGGGCAAAATCATTAATTTATCTATCTACGCTTGTAGGACCTTCATTCTCAGCTCAAGGAATTGATTCCAGAACAACAGGTTTGTTTGTAAGTTTTGATAGGGTTTAATTCTCAGTTGAAGGCTCCTTTGATAACATTTATAGCTGCTTTATCCTTTTTGTCTGTCAATCTTGTTTTGTTAGTTTCTGCAGCTTGATGGGTTAAGTTCTTCAGAAGTTTAAGTTACCTAGTTTCATGCTTTTGTGACTCGGTTCTACAATCAGACATAGCAGCACTATTATGTTCTTATTTTTTGTCATTTTTTATCTGGTTTCAGGAGCGCCTAAAGAAAGTGAAGTCAGAACTTGGAAAGGCCCAGCTGGGAAATATTACAGTTGATATGGTAGTGTTTATGCTTATTCTAGTCTGGTGGTACTTTTCTTGTCCAAGTTTTAAGAGGATACAATCTCATTTAAGTTTTTTTTATTGAGAAGGTACTTGGTGGGATGAGAGGAATGACCGGCCTACTTTGGGAAACTTCATTACTTGACCCTGATGAGGTATGAATATCATCTAGTGGATGTTGGAATTTTATGCACTTAATGATTCATTAATGGATATAGAAGATGGAATTCTAATTTTTCAGGGAATTCGCTTTAGGGGTCTGTCGATTCCTGAATGCCAAAAATTATTACCAGGTGCTAAGCCAGATGGAGAACCTTTGCCTGAGGGTCTTCTCTGGCTTCTTTTAACTGGAAAGGTGGGTAGCCATCATGTGCGAGATGACAAGCTGTAAAAGATTTTCAAATAATGTCACTTCTTTTAGTAGGAAGTTTTGGTCTTTAACCAGCTGACAGAACACTCTTTTATCCGTCTCCTGTATCTTAGGTACCAAACAAAGAGCAGGTTGATGGGTTGTCCAAGGAATTGAGAGATCGTGCCACTGTCCCAGGTCTGTGGCTTACATTCCTTTGTCTCTAAAGTTAGATATACTATCATATGTTCCACTAGCTTTCTGCTTTTGTTAATAAAATAGGTCTTAGGTCATGAATTCAATTGAATGACTACTCAAGATTCTTATGATATGTTTATAGTTGAGGCTTTTGATCATTTATTCTTTCTGGCTGTGTGCTTAACTTGAGCATATGGATTACCTAAATATTTTCTGCCAGCTTTCAACCTATGACCATCTGGGTGTATGATTGGAAGTGCCATTGTTTTGATTATAGTTTTTGCATTTCTGATTGCAGATTATGTGTATAAAGCCATTGATGCCCTACCTGTAACAGCACATCCAATGACTCAGTTTGCCAGTGGTGTTATGGCTCTGCAGGTTGTTTAAGTTTTCCACCTATTTTTCCTTGCTTTGGGTTCCATAATTTTAATTTCTTTGCCTGGTCATAGTCAATTTAAATTGGTGTATCCATGCTCTAGTCCTTGCACTTGTTTCTGGGGTCTCACTGATTGCCTCTCAATTTCCAAATTCCTGAAATTGAACTTTTGAGGAGATGTTATTTTTTATTTTTTTGGTTTCTTATGAGCTCTGATTCTTAGAACTCAATTATCGGCTGTTAACGTGAAATGCTAGGAAGGTAGTCCTACCCAACCTTTGATTGACCTTAATGTTCTGCCAATAGATATAAGTTTGACAATTTCATTTTCTGTTTTTGTATTCAGGTCCAGAGTGAATTTCAGAAGGCTTACGAGAAGGGGATTCACAAATCAAAGTAATAGATTCTTTGGGAAATGTCATTGTTGCCTAAATTTTCTATTAGTCACCCAAGCTTTTTTATATGATTTTAATTTTAGGTACTGGGAGCCAACATATGAGGATTCTCTTAATTTGATTGCCCGTGTGCCATTAGTTGCTTCATATGTTTATCGAAGGTGAGTACAGCATATCATACCCATTCATCCTAGCTCATGTGACATGATTTCATATCTAGGTTATGAAAATTTTCTGAATGTATGGCTGTTATCAACTGCTAATACTTGTTCTTCTGGTATCCAGTATGTATATATTTATTTATTTACTATTTAACTGAAAGGATATACAAGGATGGAAAAATTATTCCTAAGGATGACTCTCTGGATTATGGTGCAAATTTCTCACACATGTTGGGATTTCATGATCCCAAGATGCTAGAGCTTATGAGGCTTTATGTCACCATTCACAGGTTTGTATAACTTCTTTTCATCTAGAGAAGATACTTTATGGTACATGGATAATATGTTACACAATTGACTTCTTGTTTTCAGAAATATGTATGTGTTACTTAGCAAGGAACAATCTTATGAACTAATAAATCTTTTATTGAATAACGCGTTGCAGTGACCATGAAGGTGGAAATGTTAGTGCCCACACTGGCCACCTTGTAAGTTACCCTGGTTTAGATTTTACGTCTTTTTTCCAATATACAATTTTATTCTATCTTTGAGTTATTGCTTTTTGTTGAAGTTACCTAATATAGTTTTTGAACGCTTTCAGCAGATTCCTGATGTTATGTTCTTATGCATTTGTTGTGTTGAATTCAGGTTGCCAGTGCACTTTCAGATCCTTATCTTTCATTTGCAGCTGCATTAAATGGTTTAGCTGGACCACTCCATGGTTTGGCTAATCAGGTACTTAACCTTCTGCCACAGCACTGTCTATTATGCACCTTTATCTTCGTTTTAATAGTAGAGTTCTTTCTTGGTTCCTACATGGACACGGTGGTTATAGCTTTTTATTTTAATTTTTGCTATAATTTAATCACAGGAAGTTTTGCTTTGGATCAAATCTGTGGTGGATGAGTGTGGTGAGAACATAACCAAGGAGCAGTTGAACGATTATGTTTGGAAAACATTAAATAGTGGCAAGGTATTGTCATTCATTTGTTTGGCATGAGATTATGTTTTATTTTCACTAACAAATTTAGTCTTTCTTCTGAAGCTGCTGATTATGAGAGCACATGATTATCAAGAGAACCTTATCTTTGGAAAGTCATACCCCTTTGTTCTTGTTAAACAATTATTGTTGTTCTGCACTGTCACGAATCCTTTACTTATAACTAAACTGGTCATCTGAACTCTGTATTTATAAGATAGGTTTTGGGAGGTCTATTTTGTTCAGAACTCCTGAGCTTTTTTTTTTTTTTTTTTTTTTTGGATTCTCATTCCAGGAATCAGTTCTGATATTCATGACCTTAATTAGTGAGATGTCATGTAGCCTGTTTATTTATTTTTTAACAGAATCTTTTCAGTTTTTTTCCCCCAAATTCTCAGTAGCTAAAGTAAATTTTATACTCTTGTTTAGAAGCTACTTTGGAAACTGTTAATCTTGTTTTAAACACCATGATGGTTCAAATTTGCAGGTTGTCCCTGGATTTGGTCATGGAGTTCTGCGTAAAACTGATCCTAGATACACATGTCAGAGAGAGTTTGCCTTGAAGCATTTACCTGATGATCCATTGTTCCAGCTGGTTGTCACTCATCCCTGTTTGCAAAATATATACAAGGGTGTGCATTTTAATGGTGCACAGAAAAGCTTTTAAATTTGTAACTAACCCTAGCTTGTACATTAACAGGTGTCTAAGCTGTATGAAGTGGTGCCCCCGATACTCACACAACTGGGCAAGGTTAGTTGCTTATCATTTTTCCTTAAATTGAAGATTATGTGTGATACATGTGCATTATTATGTGTGATTCTCATAAGTAACAACGGAATTAATCTTGAACAAGAAGGAAAATCTGGTGTGGAAGCTCAACAAATGCAATTTTGATGTTTTTGCTAATGAGGAAAATATGAGTTTCAGTTTTAATGTAAAAGGAAAAGGAAAAAAAAAAAAAAACAAGACAAAGAACAAGAAGCGAGTTGGGATCTAATTCTCTTTGTGCTTTGAATTTTTTTTTGGTGGTTATAGGTTAAAAACCCCTGGCCCAATGTTGATGCACACAGTGGGGTGCTCCTGAACCATTTCGGTTTGACTGAAGCAAGGTATGATGCCACATTTTCTATCAAGCATTACTTTTGACCAATCTGGTGTTTAGCTATTGTATTAATTACAATTGATGATAATATACTGCAAAATTCATTGTCGACAGATATTTTACTGTTCTTTTTGGAGTATCAAGGAGTCTTGGAATCTGCTCTCAGGTTTGTCCTGCCTTCCTTTTCCATCTCTATTGGTCATTAATTGTTATACTATGTTGTTGTTCACACAATCTTTTCCTTTTTGTTGGTTCAGCTGATATGGGACCGAGCTCTTGGGTTGCCACTTGAGAGGCCAAAAAGTGTTACTTTAGATTGGATCGAGAAAACTTGCAAGAAAACAGCTTAGAATTGGGAAGAATACTGTATAACTTGATTTTAGTAATAATTGCTCTAGAAACCGGGGTTTGTGATGGATGGAGAGTTTTGTGTACAATTGCAAGCTCGTTGCGACAAATTGCAGAAGGAATTTTAAGTTTGTTGTGCTTATTTGACAGAGTTCAATTTTGCTCCGTGAACTTAAATACAGGACCAGATTAGATTCTTTTAGCTGTGCTTTGTTCTGAACTATACGGATTACCATTTGATTGAGCCAATTGAATAAAGTTAAGTTCATTTTTATTCCTGCATCTTTTAACAATGTAATTTTGCTGGGATTGATATATGGATATTGGAACATTTTTTGGGAGAACTGGAGGCTGAGACAAAGCCCGCATCTTCTTTTTCTTGTTAAGCGCATAAATAATAATGTTACTCTGTGCGTGGATGTACGATGATTGGCAAATGCCAACATTTTGAATGATTTTATGAAGCATCATTCCTTACATAGATTTTATGAAGCATCATTCCTTACATGATTTTTCATGATTTTTCCGGCAGTAATTTTCGGGACTATTGCATGTAACATAGGTGTAGCGGTTGTATAACCATCAGTGATTGAAAAAAGGTGCAACTATTACAGCTACTGAAGGGTGTATGATTGATTATTTCCCATATGAATGTTAGTAAAATGTAATTTGACGCACGCGTGTGGGCGTGGCAGAAAATCGCAGACCCAAAAGAGGGAGGGGGAAAAAGAAAATATTATATCTGATCCAAGGGTAGAGTGGCACGTGGCAATGCCTATGCGCAATTGCAACACCCACAAAACGTTTCGAACGGTATTTTATTCATCCACGGCGGTAGTGAATAGTGACAGTTAGAGCTCGAAATGGCCTCCCTCTCGCTTTGTGCCGCACGAATACCACCATCTCAACCAGTTTTCAGGTCTCGTACCGCTCCCAGAGTACCTCCACTTCCTTTTACTACTTCCAGGTACACACCCCTAAAATCTTCTTCCTTTTATACCCGCTAAGGCTTTATTCATTTATTTTTCTCAGTTTTTAGCGAGAAATAAAATAATACGGGGTCTCTTTCCGCAGTTGTCTGTTCTTTTATGGAGATCCAATGTAGCCAATTGTACTAGAAATATGTAACTGGTTATTCTTTTCACAAAATGGGTATCGACTCTTACCACTTTTATTATTGCAAATGGATAAAAGGTTAAGTAATCAAGACATCAGATTTTGATTACTCATTGTCTTCGTCAAACTGTCATGCTGACCTTTTAATTATGTATATTGGTCATATGTTGATATGGTGATAACTTAATTATGAAAATGAAAATATGTTTTTGAACAAACTGGGTTTTGACTAAATGTTTGCAATCTGATTCCCCGATTACATTACTATACTATCTGTTTGTTAAGAATGCGAAATAACTTATTGATCAGCTGTTATGGTTTGATTGATTCACATCTCTCGTATACTTGGTAAACATCATTCGTTTTTGCTTTTCATCTTATTGTTTATCATATGTAAACTTTGAATGCTTCCAACATTCTCAAGTCTACTACTCTTCACTTAATTTTACTTTTTGTGGTCATTTTGTTAAAAAAAATACAATTTTCTATTAAAGTTATATGATATATACGGTGTATCACTTCCACAGAAGCACTTAGATTTGATTATTGTGGGAGAAGGATTCTCGTTCTTGTGAAGTTTTTGTGTATTATCTTGTATTCATTGCAAGTTATTTGGGTGGTTGCCATACAATTATTTTTATTAGATCTCACCGGCAGAAGTGGATAAGGTAGACAGCCTTCTTAGTCATCTTTTCTGTCCTGGATTCTTCTTCCAAATCACAATTTGTTTCCTCAAAAAATAAAAAGTCTCCAGTGGTTTTGACAACTCAGTAATACTAGCCTTAGTTCCGAACTGAAGAATATGTTAGCACACAAAATCAAAATTTGTGCTAAATTGATTTGTCAAAGATGCCATGCCTCATTGCACGGGAGGAACTGATCCTTCTTATAATGCTTTATTGTTGTTTATTCCAAATATTGCTTTCTGATATTTAGGCTCAAGAATACTGTGAGATTACAAGTAAAGCAAAGGCTGTTTACTACTTTTGCATCAAATTCGAATCCTTCTGGAGGAGATTTTCTCTCAGGGAAATCAAATGGGACCAAAGCGAGTGATGCCGACCGAGGCCCTCCATTCCTTACTATTTTGGCTGGATTTCTAGTTTTTCTTCTGGTTTGCTGGATTGTTGGATCCATTGTACTGTGGCTTATTGGTTTAATTGTTAAGCTGCCTCCATCAAAATAGGGTTGTCTTTGTACGATGACATGTTTGAATATCTTGAAGTCGTCAAAATTAGTCATTCATCAATACCTATTATGAGATCAGGCTCTTTGCTTCTTTTAGAAGTTGGTTCTGATTAACTTTAATGATAGTAAAACCTGAAATCCTAGCCACTCCGGAAATGAAAGTGAAGAGACGAAAGTAAAGAGGGCAACAGCTACCAGCAAACTTTCACATTAAAATTTACCGGTTAAAAGATATACAATTGTTTCATTGACTCTCATAGACAATGTCGGTTCATGTCAACCAATTAGGTAAAGAGATTGTCAATCAATCATATACTGTGTACTGCATGGGTATCTTCCAAAAGCTGCATCGATGATAAAGCACGCATGCAGCACCTATGCAGCACCTATGCATAGGAAAACTTCAGAAATCGCACAAATTCTTCAATGTATACCACATACGACATTTAAGCACAGGGGCAAACCAACCTTTGGCTGTATGTCCCAGCAAAAGAAATTTTGTCTGGCAACAGAGTTGCTGTCATTTTTGTTGAATACAGAGAAAGGATGGTTCTCGAAAATAAGTTGGAACTACTTTTCACAAGATAAATCTAAAACTTACATTTATTGATTAAAAGGGATTAAGAAAACAGACAAATATTAATGAAAGAGTTATATTTCCCATCAAAAACATGATGTGAGAAAACTATTGTGAATTAACAGCAGCTTTCCCATTTGCTTCAATATTAGCATCTCCGATCGATCCAGTGAAATTGCGCCGTTCATCAGCTGTGGCAGTAATGACTGGCATCCATACATCAGCTGTACCGCTCAAGAGTGACTGGACATGTGGGTCTGCGGCTATGGAGGTGGATATCATCTCATCAACATCATCCAACTTTGCTGATAATTTATCCAACTCCCTTGCTATCTCCAGCTAAACAATATAATTTAAACGAAAATGAAAACACAGATTGTGCAAAACCGTGCAAGATACAAGGTTTATCCCAAAAAAGAGGCAGAAGAGAGAATCTAACAGTGAAAATAGCATCTAGACAAACTCAATATACCTCATCAAGTTGCTGCATTGACTTTGAAGGAACTTTAGTAACCTCCAAACCAAGTGCTTCAATTTTAGAACGCAATTCAACTTCTTCCTGGTTGGTCAATTCTTCCACCTGCAAGAAATTTGATGAGAGCGCAACATGATAGAGAATTTCCAGACAATTACTCAGCTTATGCAATAGATGAATCACCTTGCATATTACATGCCCTAAGAGGAAGCACCACAAAAATATTGATTGAGTTAGACTATATGTACCTAAACCATAATCACGACAACGCAATGGCAATTCCATTCATATCACTTCCATCATTCAGTTCTTTCCTCCTAATCTAGGCTTCCACCATAATGATTGTGAATTCTGTAACAATCAACAATATTTTTTTTCCTAATCTCTAGAAACAAAAAAGAAAATCAACAATTCAGGGAATCAAACAGAAGACATCAGACACATGTTGGTTGATAACAAATAGGGAATTAGTGGTAGATAGATATCTCAAGACCCAATTGTGGCTATCCATCACGAAAGTAAAACATACACAACACCAAAGGTTAGGTATCATTAAACAACGTTTTCCATAAAGATATTGTCTTCAAATTCAGTACGCTAACTAATAGCAGATATCAAAATTGAATTTCATGGTGACAAAAACTTTAACAAATTGAAAGTAAGCAGATCATAAAATTCAATAAATTTACAAAAGATAGCTGTTGTTCAACATTCCCAGATAGTAAAGAATCCAAATTGAAGGTAAGAATCAGCAAGTAATAAAATTGATGAACAAAACCGAAACATGGGATTCAAAAGAGTAAAATCTAGCCTGTTGGAGAAGACTTGAAAGAAGCTGAAAGAGCTGTGCATCTGCTTTTCCCTCTGCCATTGATTTCCTGATTTGCTTCTCTGTCTTTTTGTTTTCTCTATTACAAGAGTCGCACGTGTAACGCACGACCTTTTCCTCCCATGTATGACGTGGACAAAAAATGGAGTATAGAGGTGTCGTGTAATTTATGATCGTTTCCGTTCCAAGTAAAACTAACGTTATGTAAAATAAAAACTGAATAATTCAGTTTTCCTGTAGGATTTCATTGCCTTATGCGTCAGGCGAAGCTAATTTCCCAGACACAGTGGTTTTGCATTTTCTATTTTTGTTTTGTTGCCAGCAAGCAATGCAAAGGGACTACAAATACATATACAACTCAGGAGTAATTAGTTGTGTCGGGATGGGATAATAATGCAACTCATTTTCAAGTTAATTGCGTGTCTTCATTCGATTGGTAAATCAATCAAAGTTAGGTCTTCAATTAGGGCCAACAAAACAATTATGACTTACGCAATGGTAGGTGATTAATTGGACCCATGCTTACTTATTAACATCACAATCAATCCTGCTGTCAGCGTCATCTTCTCTTTCTAAATTATTCATCATTTTATCTCATTGATGCAAACATTTTCCTAACTTCATATTATCCTTAATACACTGTTTAACCATCACTTCATAGTCCATGGTGCTAATATTAGTCTATATGAAAATCAAAAGCAGCTGCTTAAAGTTAAAAGTTATACATGTGTATTGTATTCTAAGTGCAAAACTACTCTTCCTTTTCTTTTTTTTTTCAAAAAAGCAAATATGAAAATCTGATCTGAACCGTTAGATTAGTTTTGCCCTTATCAGTATTATCCGCACGTGGAAGTATTAGAGACTTTTCTCAAGCACTTGAGCATGAAAAAGGGCGGATATTTCAACAGTTGATCTTTAATACAATAGAATTAAAATATAAAAGCTTCTTTTTAATAAAGCTAATCTAATATCACTAAGTTAGAATAATATTTATTTCCGAGAAGTAACCAGAGATGGAGACTTTTATACAACTTCAAGTAATGACTTGTCAAGCTATAACTGGAAAGCCGGAAGCCAAAGGAACGTAGTAGTAGACTAGTAGTATAATGTGATCATATTTGGGTTGTTTTTAGTAACCGTCTGTTTTTAGACAGCACTTCGCTCTTTTAATGTCATGACCAACTTCCTTTCTTTCTGCATATGTGTATGCATGCACGTTTAGACCTTGCCTTCTGGGTCAACTCAACTCTCAAAGCAATAGTTTTATGCCTAATGAAAATGGTCTGACTCGATGATCACGAAGACATGAATAACTTGTTCTCGAAGCTGCTCTATTAACAGGTAATCTTTAATTTCCATTTTCTACTTTTTTCGATTTCGTTTTACAAAAATTCTTCAGCATCAACTGGTTTTCCTTATACTTGGTTGTTAATTCAATTCTCTAGACCTCTCTACTTTCTGTCTTGCTTTATTAGCTGAGAACGATTTGCATGCTGTATCTGGGTAACCAGAGGAGTAGAATCACAAAAAAAAAATTTGCTGGGCTAGGACTTATTTGCCTGCTCGGATGTTGAGAATTGTTGCTTGTTTTAATAAGATTAAAGATTGCTTTTCTTTTTATATGATTAGAGATTGATTTCTTTTTTTAAATCAAAAAACATGGAATTTTTTTAGCAGAACGAATTTTTATCATTAGTGCGCATATCAAGATATTTTATTTTTCTTCCTCTTACCTGTACTATATTTGGTCTTCCTATTCTATTTCTATTACTCCTTAACTGCAATTTATACAAGATTGCCTTTTAATCTGTTGGCTTACTTAGAAGTTGAATGAAGACAAAATCAAATAAAATTCCTCTTGTTGAAAGAATGAAATATTACTTAACTCAATAAGCTGAGTTAGGCTGAGTACATTGATTCTATACTTATTTATTTAAATTTTTTCCTGGGGTCACATAATTCAATCATTTCCTGAATATCTGCAACCAAATTAAGTAAATTTGCTGATGGCGGTTTGCCTTTGATGGAGCTTTTTTCTTAAATATTCTTTTTTATATTTAACAGGTAAACAAGGAAGTTTTAAGTTGAATTTTGGTAGAAGCAAAGATGTCGCAGAGAATGGCTTCTGATCAACAACCACCAAGGCGGATTCTCCGCACTCAGACTGCCGGTAACCTGGGAGAGGCGATGATGGACAGTGAAGTTGTGCCATCTTCACTGGTTGAGATTGCTCCAATCCTCCGAGTTGCCAATGAAGTAGAGGCTAGCAATCCAAGGGTTGCTTATCTTTGTGAGTTGCTTTTATATTTGTCTTGTCTTTTTTCACTTATTCATGTCTGTGTTGTTGTTTGTGTGCATAATATAATGCATCCTCTTTTATCAGTTTGATTGTCACAGCTTCGCTGACAGAGTCTTGAGTTTAGCTTAATTCTATGATTGCTTATAGATATTTAAAATACTTAATTTAATCTAATGATGTAATTGGATGCTTTATGAGTGCCCATCTGACCTTGAATGTGTTTTATTTTGGCTGCTGGAAATAGGTCGATTCTATGCTTTTGAGAAAGCTCATAGACTAGATCCTACATCTAGTGGACGTGGCGTTCGGCAATTTAAAACCGCTCTTCTTCAACGTCTAGAAAGGGTGAGCTTTGATTTTGTTTGTTCAGGAGATGCATTGTTTTCCATCAAGCAAAATTTTATTGTTTAAAATTAGTTATTAAGTGATTTGTGCATTGTTTTCACTTGACAATATACAATGTGATATGGTTAATAACACTACGAAGTTCTATTGCACTTATAAACCATGTTGATCCACCCATATGCAGTTGAATTTCATAGAAACTGTGGAGATTGGTTGAAGACTATTGTTGGATCTAGAACACCTAAGCTACTGTGAATTCAGTTTAACATAATAATTTTCAATCAATATTATCGAAGTTATCAGCTAATCAAAGAACTGGGTAATAGAATTCTAAGAAGCAATCAATCAAACAAATAACAAGCAAGTTTCCGTGATTCGGCGAAGCCTACATCCACAGTCAATAACAACAGCCCTCTTCAAGAATTTTATTCTCCAAAGAACAGATTTATAAATTACAGAATTTGTATGACCTGGGCTCTCTCTCACTCTCTGTAACTATCTTCAAGAAATTACTTTTCTTAGATCCCTTCTGTAGACCTCAAGACTTCAGCTTCTTATATGCTAAACAGCAGAGCTTCAAATGATACATCCAATTCTGCTATGAACTTATCGAACCAGCTCAACTACCTATGTCAAATTGATTGCCAGCTCAGCTGCCTTCTAACCAACTTAAACTGATTTTCAACCACCACAACTCAATAAGTATGTTATTTTTTTTATTATTCTTCATAATTCCACCTTGAAATGTACTTTTTCTTGATTTCTTCGGGAGAATCTATCAGTTTTGGCGACTTAGATAAAAAATTTAATTTGCAAACTCTCTTTTACTTGTCTATTTGCATGTTATCCACTGATTTGGTACAGTGGGTGGGTCCAAGTGCTTGAATGATCAGCGTCATCTGTTTGCCTTCTCATATGCTTCATGTTTTCATGAAGGCTCTTCATGAATGTTCATAGCTGTCAATAATAAGTTCACTTTAACTTGTTACTGCACCCATACCTCTTCTCAAGTATTAGGAAATGGATTTCTGTTTCAGAATACTTTCTCTTATTGTTACCTTTCAGGAAAATGAAACAACATTAGCAGGAAGGTCCAAAAGTGATGCTCGTGAAATGCAGAATTTTTATCAACATTACTACAAAAAGTACATTCAAGCATTGCAGAATGCTGCTGATAAAGCTGATCGGTTAGTTCTCTGAAAACATGAATGTATAGTTCCTTTGTTTGTGTGGATACTCGGCATTACTTTCATTTTATTCCATTTGACAAGTTAATGCTGCTAGTTTAGTGCTCAACTTACAAAAGCATATCAAACTGCGGCTGTTCTATTTGAAGTTTTGAAGGCTGTCAATCAGACAGAAGCTGTGGAAGTAGCTGATGAGGTGAAAATGAATTTTTTTTTTTGGGTTATATGACAGTTAAACAAATGTAACTCCTTGGCTGGATTGAAGTTATGTTCATAATCATGCTAAGAAAAATAATCCTTCAAAGCTTAGTGAGCCTAGGGTTATCATGTTTGAAGGTTTCATTGCTTTCCTCTATTTCGTGTTGCAGATTTTGGAAGCTCACACTAAGGTTGCAGAAAAGACACAAATCTACGTACCTTATAATATTCTTCCTCTTGATCCTGACAGTCAAAATCAGGCTATCATGAGATATCCCGAGGTTGGTTCCATTTGCTTGGTATTGTATAATTGATTTCCTATATCTTTCTGTTCTATCTTGAATTACTTGATTGCTCATTTAATATACAGATTCAAGCGACTGTTGCTGCACTTCGCAACACCAGGGGTTTGCCATGGCCAAAGGGCCACAAGAAGAAAGTAGATGAGGACATTCTAGACTGGCTTCAGGCTATGTTCGGTTTTCAGGTGGCTGCCAACCTTTTTTGGGTGTTATAGCTTCATAATTTATTAGGAACTGATATTCTGCATATAAATGTGCAGAAGGACAATGTTTCAAATCAAAGGGAGCACTTAATTCTGTTGCTAGCAAATGTCCACATACGACATTTTCCAAAACCTGATGAGCAACCAAAGGTTTTATTCTTCTCCATTCAAATTATTATTTAATGCATTTGAACTAGTGATGCATTCAATTAAAATTTGTGCACAATTTTTCTATTTAGTTGGATGATCGTGCTCTAACTGAAGTGATGAAGAAACTTTTCAAGAACTACAAAAAATGGTGCAAATATCTGGGGCGCAAAAGTAGCCTTTGGTGAGGCTTCCTTGTAGATTTTGACAAATGTAACTTTTCACTAGTTTATTTTCCAGTGATGCTCAGCAGATTAATTTTAGGCTTTCAAACGTTTTGTTTTGCTTGTTGCTATCACAGAGCACCTTGTACAGCATGTTTCTATCTCTAGTTCTTCCTAGGCTAATCAATGCTACATTGTCAATTGCTTATTTGTTTTTGTTGTCTTATGATTATCATAACCTGTGGCTGTTCCCTTAACAGGCTGCCGACAATTCAACAAGAAGTGCAGCAGCGCAAATTACTATACATGGGTCTTTATCTTCTTATATGGGGAGAAGCTGCAAACTTGAGATTCATGCCAGAATGCCTTTGTTATATATATCATCATGTATGCCAATGGCATTGAACTTAAAAGTCTTGTAGATTAACCTGTTAGAAAGTAGTTGGGGTTAAACTTTCATTGAGTATTATAATTCATTTGTATTAAAATCTTCATAGATGGCATTTGAACTCTATGGGATGCTGGCTGGGAGTGTCAGTCCAATGACGGGTGAGCATGTAAAGCCAGCCTACGGCGGTGAAGAAGAGGCTTTCTTGTGGAAAGTAGTAAAGCCTATCTATGATACCATAGCCAAGGTGATGCTTTACATTCCCTCAACCATTTGAATTTTCATTTTCCTTTCAATTTTCCATTGGTCTGAGCTTTATCCATTTGATTGGTGTTCTGCTACACAGGAAGCTAAAAGGAGCAAAGGAGGAAGATCAAAGCATTCTCAATGGAGAAATTATGATGATTTAAATGAATACTTCTGGTACTTTTTTTTTTATTATTTACATTCTTTCTAACTTAAGACTGCAGACTAGATTACCCTGTTGTCATGAAATTGCAGGTCAGTTGATTGTTTTCGGTTAGGTTGGCCCATGCGTGCTGATGCTGATTTCTTTTGCGAGGCTCTTGAAGATACTGTAATTGACAAAGATGATGTAGGGTTTATAATTTGGGTAGCGTTGTTTATTAGTCTGCCTTTCTCCTTTTTTCCTCCTCTTCGTAGATCAAATCTCCTGCTTCAGGCTAACATCCTTCATATAGTATTGCCATATGTGATAAATCACTAAACTGCCCGTAGATGAAATATTTCCTTGTATCTTATCATGGAAGCATTAAACTGTAATCTGTTTTAGCCTGATTTCAGTGTGAACTATTGCATTCCTCATTTTAAATACCTTTCTTTGTTTACCTTTACATTTCTCAGGACAAGAAGCCAATTACTGGAGACCGATGGATCGGAAAAATTAATTTTGTTGAAATACGTTCCTTTTGGCATGTCTTCAGAAGTTTTGATAGAATGTGGAGCTTTTTTATTTTATGTTTACAGGTAGTCCTCTTTCTATTTATGCTATATTATTCTTTTTTGCCTGTAATATGTATAACATAATAAATGCTGTACTTTAATGTGAATTGTTTGATTAAGGCTATGATTATCATTGCTTGGAATGGATCGGGGAAGTTAAGTTCCATTTTTGATGGTGATGTTTTCATGAGGGTTCTGAGTATCTTCATCACTGCTGCAATATTGAAGCTCGCACAAGGTAGATAAAATCAATTGATTTGACTAGATCTGACATTTGTGCATTAGCGTATTAACTTATCTATATTATAGTTTGTGTCTGACATAGTTTCTGTTGGATTCAACAACAGTACTGTACCAGGCTCCCTGACAATATTGATCAATATAACAATCTTCTAGCTGTGAAAGTTCTGATATTACAATATTTGTCTTTTCACTTTGCAGCTGTCCTTGATATAGTACTGAGTTGGAAAGCAAGGCAGAGCATGTCATTGTATGTGAAGCTCAGATATATTCTGAAGGCTCTTTCAGCCTCAGCATGGGTCATAATTCTACCGATAACTTATGCATATAGTTGGAAAAATCCTTCTGGATTTGCACAGACTATTAAGGGTTGGTTCGGAAATAGTCCAAGTTCACCTTCTTTGTATATCTTGGCAGTTCTCATTTACTTATCTCCAAACATGCTCTCTACATTGTTATTTATGTTCCCGTTCATTCGCCGATTACTTGAAAGGTCAGACTATAAGATTGTGATGCTCATAATGTGGTGGTCTCAGGTATGCAGAACCATATAGTTGATGTTTTTACTGATAGTTGTGTTTTACATTGCTATAAATAATTAATTTTTACATGCCATAGATGTAATACCCAGAAATACTAATTATTTAGCTGTTTATCATTACCATTCACATATGTGGTGACAATATTCATCACTTACCTAATACCCTGCAGCCCCGGCTATATGTTGGAAGGGGAATGCACGAAAGCTCAATTTCACTTATCAAGTAAGTTGAAAGTTTGAATATTTGTTTGGCATTGCTTGATCAAATTATATTTTTATGGATACTAGTAATGAGTTGTTAACTTGAATGTTTAGGTATACTACATTTTGGATTCTCCTAATAGCATCAAAATTAGCCTTCAGTTATTTTATAGAGGTATTTCCCTTGCACATAACTAGAGCTTTCGATCATTGCCTTTGCAATTACTTAGTAGTTACTCATTTTTCTCATGCTTGCAATCTTTTCCCCTGATGTTGTGAGCTTCAAAGTGAACTTTACAACTTAAATATTGGTGAAATTCCTAAAAGCTTAAGAGTCTAGGGATCAAAATCATTTTTAGTTCCTTCTTCATGGCAGATAAAGCCTCTTGTGGGTCCAACCAAAGCTGTAATGCAAGTACACATAAGAACCTTTCAGTGGCACGAATTCTTCCCCCAAGGTAAAGGCATGAACAAATGTACCTTCTTATTCTATTTTGGAAATATTTTTCTTATGTCACCATTTTCTATTTGCAGCGAAGAATAACATTGGTGTTGTGATTGCACTTTGGGCTCCAATTGTTCTTGTAAGTTCATGTTTATGAGATTGCCACTTCTAACTCATTTCTCATCTTCTTTTTTCCTTTTAACATGTTTGTTTTCTAATGCTGTTTATTCTTACAGGTCTATTTTATGGATATTCAAATTTGGTATGCTATATTCTCCACCATATTTGGAGGCATTTATGGTGCTTTTCGCCGTCTTGGAGAGGTTTGTGAAGCTTCATTTTTCTTTATATCCTATTTATGGTGTTAGTTTTCAGCTCTTTGTGCTTTTCCAAGCAAGCCACGTGCCTTCTAATACATAAGTTCACAGTCTATCTATATGGTTTTGTCTGTAGCATGGTTTTTGTCATATACTGAGATTAACAAGAGCTTATCCATGATTATGGGTACAGTTTATAAGAGCATTTTTGCATGAAATAAGTAAAGGTCATACCATGTCAAGTATTATTATCATAGAATACCAATTTTCTTAATTTGATTAGACAAATAAAATGCAAGCATCCCACATCTGTAAAGTTTTGATATAGCCACTTCTTGTATGGTTCAAAAATCCATATCTGATGACTCAAGCTTTTTGTGTTTTGACTTCTTATGAGCATAGCGAGAAGTTGGGAAATCTTCATACCATAACCTGAATCTTATGTGCAAGTTGGACACCATATTAAGGCTAAAAACTTAAGCTATTCCTGTTCCTGGTCATCTTTTCTCCTTTCAGATTCGAACATTGGGAATGTTGAGGTCTCGATTTCAGTCACTACCAGGTGCCTTTAATGGCCGCTTGATTCCAGTAGAGAAGAATGAGAAGGCCAAGAAGAAGGGATTAAAGGCCACTTTTTCTCGCAAATTTGCTGAGGTTTGATAATTATTCTGTATTATTAGCCAATATTGTTAGCAGTTCTAGACTCCCACATTTTGTTACCTCTAATATTGACCATTCTTGGAGTCTTAAAGAACTGTCGGGTTAATTCAGGTCCCATCTAACAAAGAGAAGGAAGCAGCAAAGTTCGCTCAGATGTGGAACAAAATAATCAGTAGCTTCAGGGAGGAGGATCTAATAAGTAATAGGTTGCAGAGAAATTCTTCTCTTTTTAATTTTGCTGTGTCCATACTATAATTGTTTAACTCCTAAATTTTCTGCCTTTAAAAGACTAATATTTGTCTGTTTTCAGGGAAATGGACTTGTTGCTTGTCCCATATTGGGCTGACAGAGATTTGGACCTTATCCAATGGCCTCCTTTTTTACTTGCTAGCAAGGTATATTTACTCCCAAATTAATCACTTTGAGAGGCTCTCTGAAACCATCAATTTATTTCACCATCTACTGTGTAGATTCCCATAGCATTGGATATGGCAAAAGACAGCAATGGAAGAGACCGTGAGCTCAAAAAGAGATTGCATTCAGACAATTATATGCACTGTGCAGTTCGAGAGTGCTATGCTTCTTTTAAAAGTATCATTAACATTTTGGTTCTAGGAGAACGTGAAAAAGTGTAAGGATGACTCTATATGAAACATTCAACAGAAAGAGGATATAATTGCTTAAACTCTAACATCTTTGTTTCTTCCTTGATGAATTGTGATGTCCAGGGTTATTAATGAAATTTTCACCAAAGTTGATGAACATATACAAGAGGACAATCTGTTAACTGAACTGAATATGAGTGCTCTTCCTAACCTCTATGAGCATTCTGTTAAGCTTATCGAATATCTGGTAAATGTCAGAGACTGAAGCTATTACATCTCTATTGATTCCATATAGTTGTGAGTTAATGAGAAATCGTCTAATTATCACAGTTAGCAAATAAAAAGGAGGACAAGGATCAAGTTGTTATCGTCTTGCTTAACATGCTGGAGGTTGTGACCAGGGATATAATGGAGGATGAGATTCCCAGGTAAATAATTGGATTCAACTGTCTTTGCTTGTGTCAACAATTTTTATGTCATAATTATGTGCTTATTATTTGTTTTTCATAGTTTGCTAGACTCAAGCCATGGCGGCGGATCATATGGAAAAGACGAGGGAATGACACCCCTTGATAAACAATATCACTTGTTTGGTGCACTTAGATTTCCAGTTAAACCAGAAAAAGAAGCCTGGAAAGAAAAGGTAAGTTACTCTTACAGCATCATAAGTTGACAATTGGCACAACCTCTAAAATATCTTTTATGTTCTTTTAAGCAAAACACAAAATCACATATTTTAACAAGCACAGCCAACCAAAGAGTTTTTTGAATATTTTACTCATGGTTTTTGGCAGCCTTGCTTCTAGATCTAATAATTCAACTTTCCTGATGTCCTCTCTCTATTGCTGAAGTTGTTTCAAGCATTTATTTACTAAAATATTACATACGTGCCTACTTACATACATACATGTACAAGATATATCCTTAGTAATGCCTACTTACATACATGTATGAGATATCTCCTTAATAATCCCATTATTGCCTGCAGATCAGAAGGCTTCATCTATTACTTACGGTGAAGGAATCTGCAATGGACGTCCCATCAAATCTGGAAGCCAGAAGGCGCATTTCTTTCTTTTCCAATTCACTGTTCATGGACATGCCCAGTGCACCAAAAGTTCAGAATATGCTTTCCTTCTCGTAAGCTCTCAGTTGGACATTGTTTACTAAGGCTATTGTACTTCCCTTTCACAGCATAACGGCTGCAAAAACTGTAACAACACTTAAAAAGAGCTTTGGTCTTTGGCAATATTACCATGTGTAGAACATGAAGCACTAGAACACTATGATGACAGATATCTTTGTTACCTTAGACCAACTTAGATATTAGGTGACAAATTTATAGTTACAACTCTGTTCTTTTGTTTATGTAGGATCCTAACTCCATACTATTCAGAGGACGTTTTGTTCTCCATAAATGGCCTGGAAAAGCCTAATGAAGATGGAGTTTCCATCCTCTTTTACTTGCAAAAGATCTTTCCAGGTTTTCTCTTTTCTTTCTACTTGCGCTCATGGAGTATTGTGTTAGCTGTTATGCTAATGGTGAAATCTCCAATCCATTATAGATGAGTGGATGAACTTTCTTGAAAGGGTTAATTGCACTGGTGAGGAAGAACTCAGAGCTAAAGAAGAGTTGGAAGAAGCACTACGTCTATGGGCTTCTTATAGAGGCCAAACATTGACCAGAACTGGTATAAGTTCCTACCTCTCTTTCTCTTTTTCTCTGCCAACAGGGGAAGAGGCTTAGGATTTTTTGAATTATTTTGCTGCAATATGATGATACTTCTTCTATTTGTTGCTTCTTCCCTACTCTCATCATAAAGTAAGAGGCATGATGTATTACCGAAAAGCTTTGGAACTTCAAGCGTTCCTTGATATGGCAAAAGATGAAGGTACTAGAAAGCTTAATTGTAAACCATTTTGTCATTTGCTGTACACTATAAATTATAATTATAATTCTAACTCTTGGCTACTGCTGCGGGGAAAAAAACCATTTATTTATGGTAATCAGAGTTAATGAAAGGGTACAAGGCTGCTGAAATGAATAGTGAGGAACAGCCAAAGAGTGAAGGATCACTGTGGGCACAATGTCAAGCAGTAACTGATATGAAGTTCACGTATGTGGTGTCATGCCAGCAGTATGGCATTCATAAACGATCTGGTGATGCTCGTGCAAAAGATATTCTGAAGCTTATGACAACGTATGTCTTCCAACTTAAATCTTTTGGTCTGTAACTGTTTCTATGAAAAATCAGTCGTTGCATCTCCTCACTTCCCCTTTGGGCAGATACCCCTCTCTTCGCGTAGCTTATATTGACGAGGTGGAAGAACGTAGCACAAATAAAAACACGAGAGTTCAGATTTATTATTCTGCTCTTGTGAAGGCTGCTGCACCAACAAAGTCTATAGATTCTTCTGAGCCTGTTCAAACTCTAGATCAAGTACGAGTCTTAAGAATATTATGGAGATTGAATGGATTAGTTGACAAAAAAAAAAAAGAAAAAACCTATGCACTTTCCAACTGTTTGTTTGGATATTCTTCTACAGGTTATTTATAAAATAAAGCTCCCAGGACCAGCAATTTTGGGTGAAGGAAAACCTGAAAATCAAAACCATGCGATCATATTTACCCGCGGGGAAGGCTTGCAAACAATAGATATGAATCAAGTATTTTATAAGTACTTTGTCTGTGTTGAATTTATTCAAAACTCCTCTTAACAACACTCACATTATTTGACATCTAAAAATAGGATAACTATATGGAAGAAGCTCTCAAAATGAGGAACTTACTTCAAGAATTTCTTAAGAAGCATGATGGCGTCAGATATCCAACAATACTTGGAGTAAGGGAACATATATTCACTGGCAGGTACTTTATCTGATGTTCTTCAACAGAATCTGGATTTTGTTTGTCATTCTGCTTTTAAATCTTGATATATGTTACTCATCAATGTTTATTTGTTGACTTATGCAGTGTTTCATCTCTTGCATGGTTTATGTCAAATCAGGAGACTAGTTTTGTAACCATAGGGCAGAGATTGCTGGCTCACCCTTTAAAGTAAGCTATACATCTTGTAATTTTTGGCACAGCTCAGTAATTACATTAACCATTGGATAGAAAGATCTCTTAGTGTAAGCATGTGGTAGAACTGGATATTGGTATTAATAATTATGAACTAAGACATAGGCATAGCAGTACTGTTTTCTACTTCTATCGGGTATTCAAATTTACATGATTTCTTTACCACAATCTTGTATCTCCTTGTTAATATTTATAGATAACATGCTATTTTTTTTTTCCAACTTTTGTGTTGTTTCAGAGTCCGGTTCCACTATGGCCATCCAGATGTGTTTGATAGACTTTTTCACCTTACCAGAGGTGGTGTAAGCAAAGCTTCCAAGGTTATCAATTTAAGCGAGGACATATTTGCAGGTATTCTCATAACTTTTAGATTTCCAAATTGTAAACCTTTGTTTTGGCCTGACCATACTTACGGTTTGCAGGTTTCAATTCTACACTACGTGAAGGCAATGTCACTCATCACGAATATATACAAGTTGGTAAAGGAAGAGATGTTGGTCTTAATCAAATATCTTTGTTTGAGACAAAGATAGCTAATGGGAATGGTGAGCAGACGCTAAGCCGTGACATATATAGGCTTGGGCATCGATTTGATTTCTTCCGGATGTTGTCATGCTATGTCACTACAGTTGGTTTCTATTTCAGTACTTGGGTATGTATAAAAATCACACTCTCTCTGTTTGTTATATAACTTCCATAACTTTCTGACTTGTGATTCTGTTTTGACAGTTAACTGTGCTCACAGTCTATGCGTTTCTTTATGGGCGCCTTTATCTCGTTATCAGTGGACTTGAAAAAGGATTGAGTACCCAACCAGCTATCAGAGACAATAAACCTCTTCAAGTAGCTCTCGCTTCTCAGTCTATTGTGCAAATTGGTTTTTTGATGGCCTTACCTATGATGATGGAAATTGGCTTGGAAAGGGGTTTCCGTAATGCATTAAGTGATTTCATATTGATGCAATTACAATTAGCTCCGGTATTTTTCACATTTTCTCTTGGTACAAAAACTCATTACTATGGGAGGACTTTGCTTCATGGGGGTGCAGAATATAGAGGTACAGGCCGCGGTTTTGTAGTGTTCCATGCCAAGTTTGCTGATAATTATAGGCTTTATTCCCGCAGCCACTTTGTCAAGGGAATCGAACTGATGATTCTACTTCTTGTGTACCATATACTCGGTAATTCATACAGAGGTGTAGTTGCATATGTGTTGATCACTGTATCAATCTGGTTCATGGTTGGGACTTGGTTATTTGCTCCTTTCCTTTTCAACCCATCAGGCTTTGAGTGGCAGAAGATTATTGACGACTGGACAGACTGGAATAAGTGGATAAGCAATCGTGGAGGAATTGGTGTACTACCAGAAAAGAGTTGGGAATCCTGGTGGGAAAAGGAACAACAGCATCTCCTCGACTCTGGGAAACGCGGCATAATTGTTGAGATATTGTTAGCATTGCGCTTTTTCATCTATCAGTATGGGCTTGTTTATCACTTGAGCTTTACCAAGAATACCCAAAACTTTTTGGTATAACTTCTATTTTCATTATTTTAACACTCTCAACAAAGCATTTCAAATATGATATTAACTTACACTGTGCTCACAGGTTTACGGGGCTTCATGGCTTGTGATCATTTTCATATTGTTAGTGGTGAAGGTGAGTACTATAAACCTTACTCCTGTCAATTATCTAGAAGCAGAGTAGTTTCTTCTTCTTTCTTGTTTCCAGCTACAATTCAGAAACCATTTTGTTTCTTTTCTTTGTTTATATTTTGACAAGCTTATTCAGTTAAGTGTATGCCACCACATTAAAGGTTTTTCTCTCTCTCTTTTTTTTTTTTTTTTTTTTTGTGCGGGTGAATATTTATAGGCTATATCTGTTGGAAGGCGGCGATTTAGTGCAAATTTCCAGCTTTTATTTCGAATGATAAAGGGTCTCATCTTCATTTCATTTGTTACGATCTTCATCACTTTGATAGCTCTCCCACATATGACCTTTAAAGACATCATGCTGTGTGTGCTCGCATTCATGCCTACAGGATGGGGATTACTACTGGTCAGTGAATCATTTTATCTCTCGTGTTTTGTTTTAGAACTTATAATAAAGTTTTGAGTCTGCCTAATCCAAAAATCAGCAAAATACTATTACAAGAATGATTGCTTCTTTGTTCATCAGTTAATTCTTTACGTTCATAATATCTTTGGGTTTATAGATTGCACAAGCATGCAAGCCTCTGATTCGAAGGGCTGGAATTTGGGGATCAGTTCGGACACTTGCTCGTGGATATGAAGTAGTTATGGGGCTGCTTCTATTCACACCCGTTGCATTCTTGGCTTGGTTTCCATTTGTCTCCGAATTCCAAACACGAATGCTGTTCAACCAAGCATTCAGTAGAGGTCTGCAGATATCCCGTATTCTTGGCGGACAGAGGAAGGATAGATCCTCAAAAAATAAGGAGTAAATGCATGCATCTATCTTCTCATCGGCGATGTGTAAATATACATCACACATAGAAAGACTCGATACTATTACTATTCCAATCTAGTCTTTTATTTGTATAGATCCTGTTGCATTACTTATACATACATATAGCGCTGCACTGAATCATTTGAATATTGTTGTAATTATACAGCATAAAAGCAGTGTCGTTGCTTCTTTATTTGCTATCATTATGAATATCATAAATAAATATATGAGCCAAGAGAAAAAATTACACTGCAGACTACTTATAGCCGACCAAGTCCACTAAACTTGGCCCCAAATCCGCTGGTCAATTTTGGCTGTTGGAAACCCAGTTCAGTCTTAAACTGATTTTGAGCTTCTGCTAATAATGAATTAATTCTCCGTCTCTTCTCCCTCAATTGTGTGGTTCTTGTGTTGAAGATTCAGGTTCCTGATATCTGACGGGCATTCTTCCTTCAGGCACAGCCTAATCTTACAATAGCAAACCACCCAGGCCAGTAGCTCTGCGGAACAATGCCGTGTGAAAGTATGGCACGAAGAGGTATTCGATTTAGAGATTAATGGCGATTTCAGTTTCAGTGGAACAATGGGATCTAGCCCGGGAATGGGATTTCGGGGGATTTGGAGGTTTCTAAAGATTTTACCATTTGCAAATAATTATTAAAAAGCTAGAGGCTAGCTTCTGTTCTGTTAATTTCATTGTATGCTGCTTTCTGTACGGAGAATTTATACAACATTACTTGATACATCGCGTTCAAATTCGACTATCCTATCCCATTGGAGACAGGAGACAGGAGACAGATTTCTTCTTGCTTCCCCCATATTAAAAAATTATCTTCAAAATCAAAATACGTTAGTAAAAATTACCATATCTTTCTTTCTTAGGTAGGTAGGTAGGACAGAAGAGTAGGAACAAAATAGCTTAATTGCTTTCACATTAATAACCAACGGTAACAATAAAATGACGTCGTTTCAGGCGACACAACAAATAACTCATTAATAATAATAAGCAATGAATTCGCGTCGCTTAATATAATACTTATCCCCTCATTTACCTTTTAACAGTTCGCGCCTCTCTCTCTTTCTATCAAAGAAGATGCTCGGGATCCGAATTCACCACTTTTGTTATACCCGGGTATTTTTTATTTTAATTTTCTTATCGTTGTCTCTCTATTTTTCCTTCATTTTTCAAATATTAGATTTTAGAACTAATTATTTCTTTAAGGATAGTTGATTGATTGTATGGTGTTTTTCCTTTTCTGGCTACAAGTAATGTTTTATGTTGTGGAACATCAGAAATCAAGAAAGATTTTTTGGTTCAAGACTGACGTTGTGTTTGGTTGATGAGAAAGCTTGGGGGATGAAAATTGGAACTTTTCAATTTATGGGTTGAGTATGGTCAGGAAAGTGAAATCCCCTAAGCTTGACTTTTTTTCTTTTTTTTCAATTTACCTCTGTTTATTTTGTTCGTGTCTATTTTTGGAGTTCATTATCAAGTAGTTGTCTTCAATTAAAAGTTATGTCTGGTTGTTGTAAATATTGAAGAAATTAAGCTAAACCGTGAACTTTTAGCTTTTGGGCTATTACTACTGTGTTGTTTAACCTAAAAAATTGAGATTTTTCGTTTTATCAATCTAAATTGAGTTTAGCTTTTTATTTTCATATCTATCAGCAAAGAGCGTGTGTAGTTAAAATTTAATTGATTACATTATTTATATGTAGTTGTTATAGCGCAAACCTATTTAATTTGAAGACATTGCATTTATGTTTATTGGCAGAGAAGGGTTGACAATGCAAAATTAGGGATATGAATGAGTGAAGACATTTGAATTTGATTTTGATTTGGAAGTTCTATCTAAGTGAGAAAGAGTCTTGATACAGGTTGGTGTAAATTTTGATGGGTAATAATGCAAGGGAAGAGATAATGGATCTGAATTTAAATTTAGAGCCTTTTGAGCCTCCTCAGAGCTCAATGCTGGGGTTAGGATCTCTATTGAATGAATTGGAAACAGCTCACGGGCGCATTGAGGAACGTATTAGACAACTTGAAGCAGTCACCTCCAGGGCTAGGCAACGTCAGAGGTGGAGGCAAGGTCAAAGTGATGCTGAAGTGGTTGACATTTCCACGGAACCTACTTTGTCCAATTTTCACAGTGAGGTTGGAGTGCTTCCTCAGGAGATTGATTTCAATCCCCAAGAAAGGGCACGTGAGAATGGAAAATTTGGCAAAAGGGACAATTCCCATTTGATAGCAAAGGCATTGGATATGGATACAAATACTAAACAGGCAGGAAATGGAGGTGGGGGATTTTTTGATTGTAATATATGTTTGGATTTGGCGAGGGATCCTATATTGACCCGTTGTGGTCACTTGTTTTGTTGGCCATGCTTCTACCAGGCTCCATGTGCTTATTCAAATGTGAAGGAGTGTCCTGTTTGTAAGGGAGAAGTGACAGATGCAAGTATTATTCCAATATATGGTAATGGGAGTGAAAACGAGCCCTGCAAGTCAAAGTCCAACGAGTCTTGTTTGAAGGTACCTCCTAGGCCTCAAGCACCCAGGATTGAAAGCATGAGGCAGCAGATTATTAATCAGGGACCTTTTTCTTTTCCGATCGAGGCGCGAATTCAGCAATTTAATAATATAATTGGAACAGTGAGGGAGCGAACTAGGTCTCAAGATTTTGATGTCATGGAGGCAGAGGGCAATCAACACCATCATTCACTTCAAATTACAAGTTTGTTGCCTGCTTCAATTTCTTCCCTGTCATCAGCGTTGACCTCTGCAATGGATTCTGCAGAAAGATTAGTGGAGGACCTTGAGGCATATATTAACAGTAATAACTTGAGAACCCCTGAAGAATTGTCACATGCTGATACAGGTTATACAGATTCATATAGTAGCCAGAGGCAGTCTCGGGTGCCGCTTCCTCCTCCATCTGTCAGGATTGAAGGTCCTCTTAACATTGTACGGTCAGAAAACGAGACAAGAGATACTGCTACAGGAGTAAATTCGATTGTGCCACCTGCTTCATCCTCTAGGAGAAGGAGTTCAGCTCTGAGAGTATCAGATGTTGAGAACGGAGTTTCTCGTGAGCTTAGAAGGAGAAGGTTGAGATGATATAGTGAAGCAAGAAAGCCTAAGACCCTTTAGAGATTCCCGGCCCATATACTGCACTTAAGCTGTTTTTATTAAATTTGACCTGTTTGGCATCAGCTTACTAAGTGATGTACTCGATGTGCGACGGGAATTAACATGAATGTGTTGCATGATCATAGCCGTAAATTCTGTTTTCTGAAGTTGAAGAATCTGTATTTTCTGTCGAAATACTTAATAAGCTGTAATTGCTTAGGAACAATGTAGTCAGTTTGTGCCTTTGAAAGGAAGCATTTTGTCTGGTATGTAGGTATTCGAGTAATGAATTCATTATGGTGCAAATGTGATTTCATACTTTGGCAAAGGGAAGTGAAAGTGGGAGAGTGATATTTTGCCATTAAATTGTATTAACAAGAGCGTTGCCAGCGTACCCTTGTGTTCTCAGAACTGTTTTGTAACAATAACTGGAGCAAACCATCTCAGCAAACAGGCCGATCATGATGAGGCGGGCCTTGTCCAAAATCACATTCACTTGGGCCTGCTATAGGTCAACCCAAATGGCCTACAATACGAGGAAAATATTATGAAAAAGAGGAATAGAATATGCTCGTGAAGGAGGGTAGGCGGACTTGGATATTGATAAGTTTATGTTGAAGCATGTATTGTGGGTTCTTTGAAGTTTACGGTCCATTTGGCCATTATAATTATAGATTAGAATGGAAAGCAAAGAGAGAATACAATAAAGCTTTCAGAATTTTTATTGGCTGGAAGAAGGTTTGTATGTAAAACAAAGGATTACGCTAGCTACTGCTACAACTTACAAATTTACAATGCATGGGGTAGCTTTTGGTTCTTTAAATTAAATGGTATATAGATATAATAATATATAATACAGAAGAAAATTAAAAGGAGAAGGTAGCGGCAATATGAGTTGGGGAGGGGGTCAGGTGCTGTCTGTCTGTCAGCCCCAGCTGGTTCTTTTCTTGGTTTTTCATTTTGTAAGTTGCATTGAATTAGGGACAAAACACTTAGATGAACCCTACAGCTCCTCCAAATAGGGAACCACCTTATTATTAGAATAGAGGTATTGGATTATATAATGTGTGTGTGTGTGTGTATAGCAACTTGGGTATTTGGTAAACGGGGTCCATTTGATAATGATGATCGCGATCGTGATCCTGATAATAAAGATGGATGGATGGATGATGTTGAAAGTGATCGTGGACTGTGTGACAGCGATAAAAGAGCATCTATAATCTATTTGTGCATCATGATTGCAGCAGACAATAATGGCTATATATTTATATATTATATATGTCATTATGATGTGTCTGTAAATGCTGTTTTAATCCGGGGGAAGAGTAGGAGCAGGCATATAATTATATCATGTTTTGGAAGTATCCGCTTCGTCATAGTCATCGTGCATGGCTTTACATGTGCATGTGTAATTTTCGTGAATCAGACGCACTTAATTCATCCATCCATCCATCCATCAATTGAATAAAACAGTAAAGTACACTATTAGACATAGCATGTAATAATTAATATATATATATATATATATATGCTTATTTACGTAGTGTAACACAGAAGATTAATTAATGAATATTGTGGTATGCAGACGCAGAAGCAGAAGAGAATTTATGAAAGTGGTATGTATTCATCGATTGATTTCATATTTATAGATGAAAAGGTTGTCAGTTTTGATTGTGGTATTATTATCGAATGCAGACAGGCAGACAGTAGTCCCATATACCTATATATATTTATCGATAGAGAGAGAGAGAGGAACGCAATGATGAGGATTGACTTGACCGACAAATGCACGCATGCGTTCTTTCTTTGTAATTATATATACGTGATGGTGACTACTTATTGCATTTAATTTAAAATTAAGCAAAACAGATCGATCGGACGATAGAGCTCAGAAATATTCATATCAGATTATTTCGGACACACCAATTAATACACAATAAAATTTAAAAGTAGAGGATTAGCAAGCAAGCAGAAAGGCCTAAGGAGAAGGTCCACTCTCTCAGCCTCAATATCAATTTTTTCCATTTAATACATACAATACACGGCAAGAAGTCCCCCTCCCGATGATAATACATACAATACAATACAATACAATACATCATTCATTTGGTTTTCCCAATATCACATCACCGTCCTTTTACGAGACTGCAAATCTTTTGCATTTATTTTCTGAAAATTAAAATACAAATCCTTCTTTCTTCAGGTTAATTTTCTGTCTCCTCTCATCCGATATAATAGTTTATTTAATTAACGAAAGTGGGATTTTTATAATGTAAAAATTAAATTGATTAACTACCTAAAGAAAGATTATGAATAATTATTACAAGTATAATTGTGCGTGTGTAATTAAAAGAGAAAAGAGGGAGGAGAATGAGATGGGATGGGATAAATCTTGACAAGGACAGATTGAACTCTCACCTGACCCATCCATACTTACAAGGCAACAAGCAAAGCAAAAGGTTTTTATTCTTCGTATCACCCAACTCATTCAATCACTCCTCTAATTATTGTTTCATTTTTATTTTTTATTTTTTCTTTATATTTTTAAGTGGACCCCCCCTCACCCCACCCCCTCTTTCTCAATCATAACTCTCAGACCAATCATATCATATCATATCGTATCATCACATTTATTATAACAATAATAATAATAATAATAATAATAATGCATAATATATACTCTTCTTTTTCATCAAAAGGTCACATCTATAATAATAATTAAAAAATCTTAATATATGTATATTGATTTTTTTTTTCTTTTGGAAGTAACAAAAATAAATAAATAAAATCAAAGGAGGAGGCTGATTCCGCTCGTTAGCTAGCCAGCTTCGTATGGTACTAATGAATAATGATTGCTTCTGCTGGGACTTGTCTCCTTCACGAGGTTCGTCTGTCCCCCCATCCCCACAAACCAAAATCTCACGTGTATTCCTATCATTGGTCCACGTCATCCTCTGCTTCACCATGACACCTCACTTTCACCCATCACAATTTGAATTAAAAAAAAAAAATAAGGGTCTCCATCAATGCCCACGCCAACTTCACGTGATCTCCTTTTTAATCACGCGCTCCCTCCCCTACTCATTGGCTTTTCCCACCACGCTGAATTGAATTGGATTGGATTTGTACTGGACCGCTCACGTGATATGATCCCATCCCTGATCCCAAAAGGTCCCGCCCTTGCCGCGCGTGTGATTGATATAATCTCATAAATTAAATTAAAACAATTTAAATTGAAGCCTCATCTCGTAACTGTCGCTTGGTACTGTACTGTATTCGTACGTACGCCCCCATGTATCTACAAATGCCGTCTACGGTACAATACAATACAGTATACACGAGGATCAATATCATCCCATCAGATTCAGTCCTTTCATTTCAATTGAATTGGAATTCATAGAGCTTTCTTCTCATCAATTAAAGCAACGGCGTGCAATCTGAATCTGACATCGTAGCCTGGACTGAAGGGAATTCAAATACCAAGAAAGCCCCTTGATTTAGAGGGTGTAATTAGGGGTAATAGTGTAAGTTAATGGCACTTTTATTTAGCAAGATTCGCGCAAAGATCTTCTGAGTTGAGCTCTTAAATCTGGCCGCTAGGTTTTACCAGTTTCCTTTATTTGTTTTTATTTTTTTTTTAGGGTTAGGGGTGGGGGGGTTCTTACAGCTGCAGTATTCTCAGGCTGTGCAGCTCCTGCTGCTGTAACTTAAATTCACAACGACAAGTCACGCACCACCCATACATGCATATATCGCTTCGCGTGTAAAACAAAAATCTAATCATCTATCAAATTCAAACAGGTTGGAATTGGATTGTCTTAAATACTTTGAGGGTGGGTACGTAATTAGGTTGTCTGGTACGTCGACAACCGTAGATGCATGCCACGTATACATTATATAATAAATAATAAGGAAAAATTGGAGAGTAAGTCATAATGATGAGTATTAATAATGGAAAAAAAACTAATTAAATGTTATCTTGGTGAAAACTGAAATTAATGTGAAGGAGGTGGTTGTGGGTTTATTGCAAGCATTGTAAAAGTATGAGAAATGTTACTATACAAACAGACCCTCGTGCTTTTCCATATAATATCATGATCTTCTTCTTCTTTTTTTATTTATTTATTTAAAGGAAAACAAAAATAATAAATCAACCGGTATCTGTGACACACTGCTAGTGCTAGCAGCTCACAAAACAAAACTTTTCAAATCTTATATAGAAGAAAGAAGATCATTATTATATAAATAAATATAAAATGCATCATCAGCATCGGCATCAGCATCAGCATCAGGCTTCTTTGATCACCTCAATTATTGCAGTGACCCCAAAAGCCAGACACCTGTTCTTGTCCCACTCTATTCTGTCTTTCCCTCTGTTCCGTTCTCTTTTGCTTCTCCTCCTTCACTCGATGAAAGGGAGGGACCATCACAAAATCTATTCTGATTAAAGATTAAATTAGCCAATCACAGAGCCAGCCCGTTTTAATTTGTTTGTACACTAGAGTAGTGAGATGATGATTAAGCCTTAAACTGATTGGCTGCAACTGCAACCCCTTTTGAATTTTGAATGATAACGCTAGCTAAGCTAGCCCACCCATGTTTTAATTAAACATTGTATCGTCTTATGACTAATTAAGCCAAAGCCAAAGCCCAAGCAAAGCCAACGCATTCCGAAGGCTTGCGTAACTAAAAACTGTAAAAGTAATTCTCGGTCTTGGATAACCAAAAAGTTGAATGGCAAAGATCTATTGGATTTGACATATGCCTGGACTCAGGCTCAGGCTCAGGCTCAGGCTCGGCATTCATTCGTATACATAAATATGTAAAAGAGAAAGCAGCCACCACCCATTTGGTCAAATCTTTCTCTCTCTCTCATCAAATTCAATTATCCTTTTTTTTTTTTTTTTTTCTTTTCTCTTCTTTTTGCATAATAATCCCGTTGATTTCCAACGGACGACCTGTTCAAACTTTTAAGACGTTACCTCTTAATTTCTCCGATGCCAATCACATCTTGAAACGTGACCCTTTTTCTGTTCAAGTAAAGAGTGTCTGTTTACATGTCTGTTGCTTGGTTGGTTGGTGGGCCGGCAGATCCATTATTTTTAATCATGTTCATTAGTTTATATATGTCATATCTGTATATGTGTAATGAAATGATTATGAGCCATTGGATCAAATTTTTTTCTTTTAATATTACATATTATCGGTATTGAGATCTGTCGGAAATGTTAATGAAACACATAAGACACTATCAAAAATTTACACTTAAGTGATATTCTGTATTTAGGTAAAAAAAAAATTTACTGATACTTAAATATAGTATAACTCACATATAAGATAATGTTTTTTAATAATAAAAAATTAATTTAAAAATTTTACTGAAACTAATAAGATTTGAAAGCGACTCCAATTTTTTAGCTATTTGACTAAAATTTTAGTGTTTTAGATCAAATTTTTAATCGTCATTTAATTTATTACACATACGTAAAACGGCATGGTTTTAGTCGTGTTAAGATTATTCATATAAAATTATGCAACAGTATAATTAATTGTTGTGTGACATGATCACATCGATCGACGTACATAAATTTCAATTAAATAAATTATGTCTACTTAATTAACGCTGAACGATAAATTAGTTAATACATATATATGTTATCTGGAGTATTTGTAACTTAACATTCGCCCGTCCCACTCACCAATAATCATGCATAACACAGGCAATTGATTGCCAATATTATTTTCATTATGACTGATAATATGTGTTCATGATTGTAAATGATGAATACGAAGCACACGTTGAATTAATGTTGCCGACGCTAGAAGCAATATATTATAAATTTGTGAAATAGTGAATATATTACACACACACACACACACACACACACATATATATATATATAAAAGATAACTGATAACATGTGTTTATAGTCATACATATATCATTGAATTACGAGACATACACACCAATGATTACACTTTCCACCATTATCGCGAGAAATTTGAATTTTCACCCGTCATATAAGAAAATTCACCGTTCGTTCGAGAATTATTTCCATTTCAAACAAAGACTAGAATTAAAGGCACGTGTTGTTCAACTTTTACTAGGAATTGAGTTCAGCCGCCGGCTTGACTGCTCTTTGATAAATTTCGAGGCAGGGAAAATATTGCATGCATATTTTATAATGAGGTCAATTAAGTACATAGTCCGATTAATTATCAATTACATACATACATACATATTATAAGTGTAATTAATATTGCACGATAATTGTGGGCTGCGCCCTAAAACTGACTAAATACATGTTTTTCATTTGTTGGGTTGATAACAATAATAGGAAGAAATTTGATTGATTTTTGGAAATTGATGAGCTCTGAATCTTGACTGCGCGAGCAATGTGAATGAAAATGGCATTTTTAATGATACAAAGAAAACTACAAATTAAAATTTTCAAGTGAAAGTAAAATCAACTGTTGCCATAAAAAGGATTTATGATTATGAGAAAAAAAATGAAAAATGTGTCTCTTTATTAATTCTTATATATAAATATAGGGTTATTATCAAATTGGTCTCTTGAGATTTTGAATTATATCAATTAAATAAAAATAAGAATGTATTAAAATTCTCTCATTGACCATTAGTCAACTAATTTCAAATGATACATTTATTAAAATACTCTTAATTTTTAAGTTTTATGTTAATTAATTGTAAAAGCTAAATAGTCCTAAAAATTTAGTCCACTACTCTTATAAATCCTACTAATTTTAAAAATACTCTTAAAAATTTCAATTTATTATAAAATAATAACTATACTCCTATATAACAGTAGTTATTTGAAAAGAATAACTAACAATATTATTTTAAAGTTTTATTAGTTATTTCTTAAAGAATTATTTTATTAATATATTACTAAAATAATATTGTTATTTACTTAACGAAATTTACATAAATATATATTTATGTAAAGTTTTATTTAATTCTATAGCACATTGACAGTATAAATATTTATTATGTATTATAAATTTATGCATTTTCATTTTTATTTTCATTGATATTTATTTTTATTTTTATTATTTTATTTATATTTTAAATATGCATGCATATATTTCATTTAAATTACAATATAGGCATAAATATTTGCTATAAATATATTATAAAATAATAAAATTTATAAATCTAACATATTAATATTTTGATTTTTATTGAATTTCTAATAATGACGAATTTATAATTTATTTTATTTAATTTCTTACAAATAATTACAATACAATTATTTTTATTATTAAAATAATTGTATCATTATTTTATATAAATATATTATATTTTATCAAATTTTAGAAATTTATTAATTATTTTTTAAATAATAATTATTATTATATAGGAGTATAATTATCATTTTATAATAATCTGATACTTATAGTAATATTTTTTAAACTATTAAGATTTATAAAGGTATTAAATTAAATATTTGCAATTAAAAAGATTTTTATAATTAATTAAGTATATAAAACTTAAAAATTAAAGATATTAGAGTTGGTTGACCATCAAAAAAAGATTTTTAATACCTTCTTAAATTTTCTATTGAACTAGTGTAATCCCAAATTTAAAGGGATAAATTTTATAATAACCCTAAGAATATAATATGTTAATACCATTCGCTTAACAAGTTTTGAATATCAAAGCAAAGCATGTAGCGGCAGTAGCAGTAGGTCAGGGTCAGGCCGCCCAGTGAAGCAAGTTGGTGTTGGGTTGTTGGCTTCTCATTTTTCCGCATAGTAGGCGCAATTCCATCATGTAAATTTACATGAACGTGTTATTCACGCGTTTTCAACGAGAGTGGGGTTAGTGCGTCCCTACCAGAAATCTTCAAGCCTTCCTATAGAATTAGGGTTTCACGTGTGTTTGTCAACCTGGGGTTTGTCGGTCAAACCATTTTCTTTACAATATTATTACATTTATCAGAACAAAATTTCAACAAGTATAATAAATAAAAAAGTTGATTAAAAAAAAGAAAGTTAATTTTCTGTTTGGGTCTGCGGTTTTTTATTTTAATAAATTAATAATAAAATTTTGGATTAGAATCCCTATAAAGACACTTTCCACTTTCTAGTTCCATTCAATCCAAAGAAAAAAAAAACCCACTATGACCCATTAGCCCGCCTCTCTCTCTCTCTCTCTCTCTCTCTCTTCTATGCAACTGCAAGCCAGGGTATGATGGAGCTTGGCTTAAGTTTGGGAGATACCCCAAAGCCATTTGGTTTCATGGAGAAGACTCATGAGGTCAGCCGCAACAAAGGGTTAGGGTTTTGCATGGGGTTATCAATCGGTCCAAGTGTTCCAGAAGAGGTAGTAGATGTTCATGAAAGACGAGAAGAAGAGGATGAAGAAGAAGATGACCATGACGAAGAAAAACAAACGTCGGCAGCAAATACAGATGAAGCAAAGAAAACAAGTGTTGTGGATTGTGGGAAAAGATCTTCTTCTGCAGATCCACCTATTCAGCTTGATCTCTTACCAAATACTCCTGTTTCTCGTAACCAGCTGCCTTCTTTTCTGCCCTTTCCATGGACGTCTGATAACGGTAAACATTCATAGACTCAAATCAAACCTTTTTCATTTGTTTTCTGTGGTGTTTTTATTCACTATATATAACTATTTGTATATATTTGATTGATTATATATGTAGGGAGTTCAGAGGCGGGTTCTTCAGGGCAAATGGTAAGAGGGTTTGATGTGAACAAATTCCCTCTGGTGGAAGAACCTGAAGATGGAGCTGCGTTGTCTTCTTCACCTAACAACAGCGCAGCGTCGTCGTTTCAGATGGATTTTTGTATCTACAGTTCTGGAGGGAACAAGAGAGACTTTGAAAGTGGTGGCATGGGGAATGAGATTGAGGCTGAAAGAGCTTCTTCAAGAGTTAGTGATGAAGATGAAAATGGATGTACCCGAAAGAAACTCAGGCTTTCCAAAGAACAGTCTGCTTATCTCGAAGAAAGCTTCAAAGAACACAACACTCTTAATCCTGTGAGTACATACATACATATATACAGGATTTACATGTAAGAGAATAAAAGTCTGCCTTTTTTGTAATCTTTAATTTGTTCGCGATCATTCTTGAGTTGATTTAATTGTTTGTTGATGATGTAGAAACAAAAACTTGCATTAGCAAAGCAGCTTAATCTCCGTCCGCGCCAAGTAGAAGTTTGGTTTCAGAACAGAAGAGCAAGGTATGCTGTACTGCTTATTAAATATTGTTATTTATGAATCTATAATCTATCCATCTCTGTCCTAATATCTTAGTAGATCTCAGAATTAATCCGGAATATAATTTTGATCAGTTTGTAGTTTGTAGGTATGGATAGGACTGACGATTGTTTGTTGGTAATAATTAATTGGTATTGCAGGACAAAGTTGAAGCAAACAGAAGTGGATTGTGAATATTTGAAGAGATGCTGTGAAACATTGACTGAAGAGAATCGAAGACTTCACAAGGAGCTTCAAGAATTAAGGGCTTTGAAAACTTCGAATCCGTTTTACATGCAATTGCCGGCGACCACACTGACTATGTGTCCATCTTGTGAGCGAGTGGCCACCACCACAAATAGTAATGCTTCAGGAAGTGGGGCCGCAACAACCACCACCAATATTTCTGACCCAACTTCTACGGCAACCGGGTTCTCTCTTACCAGACCCAGGTTCTTTCCTTTTTCTCAGAACCAAAATCAACAGCCCACAAGTAGTAGTTCAAGAGATCAGATAGGAAAACACGTGGAGAAAAGTAGTTGAATGTATTTTCTGTCGCGGTGGTGGGGGTGGGGGTTCTGCTTCTGCAATCTGCGGGGATATATCCGAAGTCTTTCAATTTGGTGTTGGTGCTTCTCTGTACATACAAGGGAGGGGTTCGGTGATGGGAATTTTGTCATGTGTTGTGATTTCTTTCTGGCTTTTGTGGTGATAGAATCAGAAAGAAAGACATCGAACAACAACAGCTTTAGATTTAGGGATTAATACTTTCTACTACTGGTAATTAAAGCACCATCTCTTTAATTAATTAATTAATTAAGCAGGATGTCAGATAGAAGAATTCAAGGAGAAGAACAAGTAATGTAATATTTTTTTTGTTTGTTTCTTCGGGGCTTCCGTTCCATGTTTGATATATATATATATATATATATATATATATTGGAAAGAGATTATTAATTAAAATACGTGCAAAAAGTAATTAATTAATTGTTAATTAAATGTAAGTTGGTGGGGGTGGTCGAAGGGATGACTTTTATTGTCTGAAATTTTTAATGATTTCATTCAATTAAAAATTAATGAAACATATTCACAATGACATTAATTGATTCGATTAGATTAGATTTGAGGTGGTAGGAGCGTGGGCGTGGGTTAACATGAATGTCATATTTTAATGAATGAATATGTATGTATGTATGTATGTATGTATGCATGCATGTATGTGCGTGTCCCATTGGTTAGGGTAATCATATAACCCTAGCTCATTTTTGTGTAGAGGAGTGGTCCCAAATCCCAAATATGACTTGTGAGCACAAAAAATAAAGAGGCAGATGAGAGAGAGAGAGAGAGCAAAGTACAATATTTTCTCATCTGATCATTAATTATATCTTTTTAATTTTATTAGATCTCCATCTCCATCTCCATCTCCATCTCCATCTCCATCTCCATCTTATGTATATTAATATTATTTACTACATAACGTACTACTGTCTGTGTCTCCGTGATCTGTCTCTCTATTTATATAGTCTTCATCTATACGTACATACATATATGATTTGCAATTGCACTGCATTTGCATGGCACGTGAGTTCTAACAACACAAGATAATTGAGATATTAGTTGTTAGTATATTACATTGTATTTCAAAAAGATTCAAAGGATTAACAAATGAAAAAGCCTGGAGAGATCTGTTTTACGTATGTTTCTGTGAATACAATTTATTATTTTTGGTCTTAAATTAAAAAAAAAACACGTAAAGAATGATATAATTTTATATTATTTAACGGTTTTATATTTTGAAGTGTCTCTTTATAGAATTAATTGTCATTATATTTTTTTAAAAAAATATTTTTTTAAGATAATATCTTAGTGTAAATAGATTATATGGCAACTTATGACATTATATCTTTCAAGATGTAATGTAAAATATACAACAATTTATTGAATCATGTAATGTACTCATATCCTCCATGACTTATTCTTTGCACCATTAACTTATACTAAAAATATCCAACATTAATTGAATCATGTAAGCTAAGCTGCTCGTAAAATTATATACTGTTGAGGTTAGGGTTCTCTTGGCATGGCTTCTAAATAAATTATGAAAGTCGATTTATGCAACATGAAAATGGTTGCCTCTCCATGGTGTGGGAGGGCAGGAAAATTTATTGGATATACATGCATATGTGTACATATATATATATATATATGTAGATGTATAGGGTAATGGTGTAATTAATATATAAATAATAATGAAGAAGATAAAGATGAAGAATTAAGGAGATGAAAATGAGCGAGTGATTAAAGAAGGATTAAAATGTAACCGACCATCCATCCCATGGACCCCATAGGAACTGAAAATCCTCATTGGGAATTATGATATAGAAAAGGGGCGCGAGCACACACAAGGAGCACCTTAATCACACAATTAATGGAAAGCTCAACTACCCATTTTTATTATTATATGTCGTCCAATGATTTGGTGGGTATGGTTAGTGTCTATCTCACTGCTGATGTCATTTTCATCTCACAACTTTTGTTTATTTTATATTTTATTTCATAATTTCAAGGCTTTGCATGCTCTCCTCCATTCCCATGGCTATGCCTGCCCATTGAAACAAAATCATACACGTCTATCGAGAAAGAAAGAAAGAAAGAAAGAGATTAATTTATGTATATATGTATTAATAATTTTAATTAATTATATTTGTCAGATATATACATATATGTATGTAAAAGCCTCGGGTGAGAGATGGATCGGTGAAGAAATTAATGAAAGAAAACAGAAAAAGCACACTCTTTCTTAATCAATTATGATGTAATGAATGAAGGAAGGACCAATTTGGTTGATTAATATAACTAGTGTGAAAACAGTCAAGAAGTGGGGTCACTCGATCGTGTTCCTCATGGACCACTTGATTTCCCTTCCTCTGATTTTTATCTTTATCTATCGCCCACCCTTTCATTTGGGTTTTCTAATAAATGTACGTACGTATGTATGTATGTATGTATGATACATCTACTTTGGGTTTTCTTGTTGACTTTCGAAACCTTTCAAACACATGTCATGATACACACACACACCCCCTTCGTTCTTATCCGTTGAATATATTTCTCAACATATCATTTAATAAACAATTGAATGAATGATTTAGGGTATGAAGTGATAAGGCTACATGCATACACATACACACATAGCATAAGAGACAAAGATATTATTATATTAATAATTAGAGATAAATGCATGGGTTGGTTGATTAATTAGAGAATTTTGCTGTGCTTTCGTTTTGGATGGATGGTGCGACATCACTGCCATACACCAACCGTCATTCCTCTCCCTAGCTAGAATAGAAATAACTATATTATTATTATTATATATTATTCCTCTTCCCAGAAATTAAAAAAAAAAACATTATATATAATATTATTATCTAACCTATCTTTATTATTATATTATATTATATTATATTATATTCGCTTGTCCAATAAATCTTTAAACGATTGACTTGTTGATTTGGTTAATTAAGCTGGCTAACCAGTTCAAAGATTTGAACGAAAAAGCAAGTTTCGGGAAAATCAATATAATCATCTATCTAATTGGTTGTCTTAATTTCCCATCCACATAATTGTCGAAACAGTCCACTCTTTGACTTGAATAATAATTAATTTAGGTTGTTGAATTGTCAAATTAAGTTAAATTCCAAGTCTGAGCTGCTGTTGTTTCTTTTCTTTTCTTTTCGGAGTCAGCACGGTGAATGAAATTTGGTTTGAGCAAACAATTTGGGAGTTAGTCATGGTTGTCGCCATATTTCCATGATTTGAACCAAGGCATGCCTGCAATATTATTCTTATTCTTATTATTATTATTGTTGTTGTTGCTGCTGGTAATAAGTAATACCAACTTAATCATCATTAAGCAAGCCCTTTGAATTTTTCACGATATATATAATATTCAAGAAAGTCTGAAAACAACAAATCTACGGTTAAAAACACTACCTTGAGATTCATTTCAACCGCCTACCTATTTCTGGTTCTGGGTTCACAATTCACTTCAATCAATGAATTATCGCTCTTAGACAAAATATGCATGGGCCCCCTGCTGCCAGACAAGGCAATCAAACAACTTTTCCCACTTTGCTTCAAAACTGCCAACAGAATTTATCTAACGTTACAGCAAACTCGGGATTGATTGTACATCTATGCATAGAACATACCAAACACTTCGGACGCACTTGGTAATGCCCCATCATTGGAGATCTCTATCAATGCAAAGTCTTGATCAGATCAGTTTCCAGCAGGACCGTCATTCCGAGACTGTTCTCCAATCGGAGGAAGGAGAAGACCGAGTCTAGTTTTGTACCTCCCAATTCGTTTTGTCCGTTCCTCCCTCAATCTACAGGTAAACAAAAATACAAGTCAACCACTGCATTCTGACATGAGCAATCACAGTTGAAAGATGTGTTTCCAAGTGAAACTTCAAGGATAGACTGCACTTTCAAAAACCCATAAAAATTAAGGGAGAAGCTTACCGTGCTCGAACTTTTTTTGCACGATGAACATGTCTTCTCAGCAGATCTTCGGCCGATAAATCATCAACATTCTCATCCTGAAAGCAGGACAGCAGTCATGTTAGAAGTTTCAGTTTGGACAGATAAATGAGACAAGATGTTCGCAGCTTTCAATTTCCATGCCCCTTAAAAATTCAAAATTATTGCCTTCATGACTTATTTCATTCTCTGGTGTCATCAACTTCATACTGTTTGATATTTATAGCGGTCATTTGCAGTGGCAATAGTATTTGTTTTGCTATATCACTAGTGATACTACCACTGATATTAATATTAGTACTAACAACAAACACCTACCTCATCATTCTCATCATCATCATCTTCATCTTCCTTTTCCATAACTACGTTAGCGTCAGCTACTGGCATAGGCAAAGGTCTTGGAAGAGACTTTACACCATCCCCATACCGTGGCTGCCAATAAAATTAAAACGCAAGGCATTACAAAAAGGCAAGCAAAGTAATAGATTAAATTTTTTCTTTTGACAGTATTATTTTATCTTAATGTCTACATCTAATTCTGAAACAAAAATAGGTAAAATAAATAAATAAATAAATTTTGTATCTTCTATGTACTTCAACACTTATACTTATTTTTTGGTTTTACTTCAGCAAACCACATGCTCATTGTATTCCTGCAATTACAATTTCTAAACCAAAAATAGATAATCAGAATATACTGGTTGTTATATTGATTCAATAGTTTGTTGATACAATTGGCAATAGCAGGCATGCCTCCTAATTAATCTTGAACATTAAACACCAATATTTTTTAGGGTTCTAATAAAGGTTCTAAGTTGACCCTTATCAAACCATCAATCGCCACTCTCCATATATATTATCGGTGGGAATCACAAAATTTGAAAACAAAGGTAAAATTTACTTTCTGAAACCATCGGAGAAGCACTCTCCCAAATAAAATTTGCACATAATATCCCACAAAAATAGAATTCTTTGGTGAATAATAAAAGGTCTTGGTACACATGGACTGAAAGATAACAGCACAAACCACAAGTATTTTACAATCCAATTGCAACCAGATTTGATACAAACCTGGCTTTCCTCAGGAGATCCATTTCTCAACCATGTCCGGCAAAGTGCATAAAGAGAAGCCCCATCTGATACTCTGACCTACAAATATAAACCAAAGGTAACATATACTTAAATTGCATCAGAATCGAAGACACAATATTTTCTTATAAGATCAATGGATCCATATTAGTAAAAATCTATTCTTCCTGTGCATAAACCTGCCATCTGAATTTATCCCATGACATCCACAACCGGTGCTCCCTCATGATCAAATGCATTTATGTTTGGAAACCTATCCTTCTTTTAGTTCAATATCACTCATTTGCTATTAGTAATTATACTGAAGTATGTTCAAATTGAATGTGTCTTAAGCCTTAAAAAGCATATTACTAAATTAGTTGAAGAATGTCCTGACTTATTTTCTTTTATTTCTGTTGTAAACTATTTATTTAAGTGCATTTTTGGAAATCAAAACCTCTTAAAACCGAGAAGAATGCAATGAATCTCCCTTTAAATTTTGCAAGCAACACAGTCAATTTAGGACAGGGGCAATTAGAACCAAGTATAGGCATAACTGGGATAAGGACACCAAAAATAAACACATAGCTATGCAAAGAATAGACACGTAACCATGCTCTCTCCAATTCTAAATAAGATGATTTTGACATGAGCATGACCTTCCAAATTTCAGTTTAAAGACAAAACAAGAATACTTTATGCATGTGACAACATATTAAAAAAGATTCAGAAAGCAGGAAAATGTAAAGATTGTACTTACTTTTCTGTCTCTTACAACAGCAATAGTCTCATCTCTTTTCTCCCTAAAGAAAGCATATTCAGAGAACTATCAATGTTATAGCATAAGCATATGAATATCAAAGGGAGAAGAAGAAAAATTAAATAGGTAAGTATGAACCATTCTACATTACCTCAAATGTTTATATCCGTCGGTGTCAGAAACTGAAGATGGTGATGGAGCAACCTGAAATCAAGTAAAAACCATAAATTTACAGAATTCAGTAGAATAATAAGAATAAAAACATCAAATTCTGTATTTCACCTTGGTAAAGCCGATAATTTTGACATAAACAAGAGGCTAACCAGTTGCTAATTGAACATCAAATATGCACCCACATAGAATCAATCCATTCACCAAAAGCATGTGACCTTTCCAAGTACGATGCATAATCAAACATTTAATGACCCCATTAATAATGATCTCTTACTACCTTGCTTGAAAAAAAAAAAACTAAGCAATTCAAAAGTTACAAGAAGTAACCAAAATTTCCCAAAAAGAGAAATCATCATTCAAGTAGTCACTTGAATTTAATCCCTTTAGTTAGATAAGGCATTAACAAATTAAAACAAAAACGCATCTTTCTAGACCAGAAGAAAAAAAAAAAACCTTCAGATGACCACAAGAAACTGGAATTCCTCTAACGGGCGGAGCGACTTGAGGATGGTGGTGATGCTGCTGTTGTTGGTTAATAGAAGGCCTGACAATTTGGTGTTGATGGTGAGCCACATGATGATTACTTAAAGAAGCGTCCAAATGGGGTCGAGGAGGATGATACGGCGGTAGTTGATTAGGCCGTGGCGGGTACCCGCCATGATTAGCGACCGTAACAGTCTGGTCAGCAGAATTGTTATTGTTGGGACGCATAGGTTTAGGAATAAAACCCCGTCCAGATGAAGCAACTGGGTAAAGAACTCCTTGAGATTTATTAGGGTTTGGCGTTGTTGGCGGCCTTAGATTTTGGTAAATGTGTTGTTGCTGCTGTTGTTGTTGCGGTGACGGTTGCGGCGAAGTTGTCGCCGTCGAGAAGGCGTTCCCGGTGGACATGGCGGTGTTAGTGGCGGGGAATTTTGGAATTTTATTTTTCTTTTGAGCTATTTTGAAATTAAGGAGAGGAAGAAAGGATTCGCCTTTGTTGCTCTCAAAGTAAGCGCCAATTATTATTTTATTTTAAATTACAAATTTAAACTTCTTTTAAAATCAAAACAAAAATTCAAACTTTATTCTGACATAATTTTGAAAAATAAATAAATGTTGTAAATAAATTTTAATTTTAATTGTAAATAGCAATGCGTAGAGGTATTTTTGTGATATTTTACTATACTTGAAGCAGTAAATAAAAGGATTAGAAGGATACAAAAGATAATTAACAGGAGAAGCGGGCAAGAGCAAGGTGCATGGGTTTGCGAGGGAAGTTTGTTTGTATTCAATACATTGATATAATAATATAAATCGTTAAATTTATTTATTTTTAAATAGTTAAAATATTAAATTTAATATGTATATTAAATATACGTTAATTACATGTGTGAATGATATAATAATATTTTACATGTTACACATATTTATGAATTAACTAATGAAGTTACAATGTAATAATGGAATGGTATATTTTTGTGTTTGCTCAAAGATATAATTTAATAGATAATTTAAAATGAAGATAGTTTATAAATTATGTTAGGAAGTCTATACTTTTCGTAAACTGTAGATAGTAACATAGACTCTTGATTTATATGTATTTTATATTTTTATAGGAAGGAAAAGTAAATTATATAAAATATTTATAATATTATTAAGTTAATTTGTTTGAATTGAAATATAAAACATAAAAAAAAATTTAAATATATTAAATATAACACTGTAGTCAATAAATAAAATACATGAAAATAGTTAATTATTAAGTAAATAATGAGGATTAATACTTAAGTTTAAAAATATTTTTACTGTGGATGAAAATTTATCCATTTAAAACTTTGATGTTATATAACACACGTGAGTGAGGGTATTTGAACAAATTTAAACCTATTTGGATGTAAATGTATTTAAGAAATATTTGAAGGTGCGTTAAAAAGTATAATTTTATTTTTTATTTTTTAACCTTCTTCTTCACTCGTCACTCGGTCTGAAAGCTCAAATTTTTATTGGTTGGTCCTTCATAAAAGCCCAAGACAGAAGGCGAGAAGAAACTAGATCCTGTTTCTGTTTCTCTCTGACTTCAAATCTGACCTCTCTAGAGTAAAATCATGATTTTTGTTGCCGACCTTCCTTTTTCTACTGACTCATCTTCTTCACTATCATCGTCGTCGCAGGTACTTATTTTCTATTTTATCATTTGACAATCGCTAATAACGATCTTACGTTGCTTTGGTTTCCCTGAAATTTTTACTTCCCAGATTTTCTATTCTATTTATTCGTGTTGTATTGTCTTTTTAACAGGGGAGTGATACTCTGATTGCTTTGATGGAGCACCCGTTTCTGCTGTCAGCCGCGCAGTCATTCAAGTGTATGGAGGAGAGAAAAGTATCGGCCTCTGACGAGAGATCAACCCACTGCAAATACATTTATATTTTCCAGGGAGAATATGCAACCGTTGATCCTGCTCGTGTGGATGTATGTTCATTTCTTTAGCCGCGTACCTTCGGAATCTTTTTTTGTTATTATGCCATAGATTGGCACTGATTCTTGTTCTGACAAGAAAATATTAATTTTGTAGAAATTTCTAGGTTACTGCAGTGTTGGTTGATATTTGATAATCTAATTCCACGTCTGTGTTTTCTTTTTCACTTTCTGTTACTAAACACCTATGAATTCTCTTTATCCTGCATGAAAGTATGTTGGCACTGATGAAGCAACAACCTGCGTGGGACTCGTCATTCGTAACCGGAGAAATGGAATGTAAGAATCTATACAAGAGATCAGAGAAAGTCTATTTTGTTTATGGATCCAGATTTATACTTTGCTATGTCAATTGCAGGACCTCTGTTGCCCATATGGATTCTCCTAATATTGTGGAAATTGGCCTCAGCCAGATGTTATCACTAGTTGTTGACCATGATCTTGATCCTGATTTGGATGTATTCTTCTTTATTTCTATTGATGTGATGTTTTCATTGATGGTATTTGGTTTACTAGTCTCTATACCAATTATCAACTGAAGATACCTGATCGTTTATATTCTGCAGGTGCATCTAGTTGGTGGTTTTGATGATGTTTCACCCAATGTCTGGTCCAAGATCCCCTACCTTGTTATAAATTTTCCAGAGATGTAATTACCAGTTCGAGGCAGAATGATTAAAGTTAAATGTATTGACCTTTGTATGCAGTATGCCAACGGTAGCACTGTTTCAAACAACTATACGGACTTGGATGGTTATTCCCTTCCGTTGTGCACAAAATTAGTGGACACACTGCAAAGGAGACAGGAAAAGTTTCACATTCAAACTCTTTATGTTCTTGGGCATAACACCAAGAGGGATTCTCAAGGAAATGGATACCCCATTTTCCATGGGTTGCTGGTAAGTGTGAGCCACAACATCTTCCTTTTATTTCATATTACTTGTGTTGGATTGATTTGGGATAATTAAGGTTTATGTGTTGAATGGATAACAGATGAGGCTGGGATATTCTTGTCTAGTCTATTATTTTCATTGTCATCTTCTTCCAACACGTGAGGGTACCATTTTGATCATAGAAGCTGTTCTAGCAAGCTATCAGTTCTTGTCTGCTAAGTGATCCTTTGTACGTACTAATATAGCATATATTTTAGTTTTGTACGCAGTTTCTTGATAAGAGAGCTCATAAAATGTTAAAAATTGGAGCATGGCGATATAAGAGCAATTATACGGATTGTGCGTATGCATATTCTTGAAGAACATACCAGTTTGTCAGATGAATTGATGTTTACTTGAACTGAATTTGAAAGCTTTGCTGAGTCTTTCTAAGACACATTGTTACTTATGTCAGTGAAAAATTCTTATTTAATGGAACTTAATAGGTATTTATAATCAAAGCTTGTAAATGGTCCTTTTTTCTATCAAAGCTTTTGCCATTATTATGAATATTGATTCTGGTACCTTTTTATCTTTTTCAGATAGAAACTGCTACGGGATTTCTCAAGCCAGCAAGCTTTGATAGAACTTCAAGATGTCCAGATGAAATTGTTAGGAGAATTAGAGTGACCTCTTCCTATGAAGACAGCAGTTGGGATGGCAAGTTGCTGGGGACATATGAGACTGAAACTGATCGATTTGTTATTGCCCCCTGCCACTGGTAAAATGTTCTTTCATGGTTTAATCTGTTAAGTAAGTGTACTTATTGAAATACCCTTGAAGCAATAATCTGAATGTAAATAATGATCAACTCTCAAAATGTTGTCCTGACTTCATCCCCAGGGCATAAATTATTGTATTTTCTGATGTTAGATAGCCATGCTGTGTCCCAAAGGCCATTTCTATAATGGTACTTTATGCTCCTTTTTTAAACTGATGCAGGACATCACGGCAGTTACGTATTGTTATGACCTTGCAACATCTTTCTGAAGTAGAAATCCTCCGTAAATGTTCTAGTTCACCTTCTGCCGAGGGACCAGATTTTGTGGAAAATCAAAAAAGGTATGCATATTGTAAGAGTAAACCTCGACTCATTGGCAGAGTTGTTAATGAATGTGGGTAAATAAGAAAGAGAATGATTAATTTGTAATTGATGATCAGGATGATGTAAGAAATTAATGCTGATAATTGACATAATCTAATCTATGTTCAGGACTTTAAAAACAATTTTAGATGAACTTCTTCTTGCTGTCACTTCTCTCTTTCATTAGTTCTCTGTGGAATTACATCATGTACACCAGGCTTCTCCGTTGACAGCTGTAAACTTTTCTTGATGCTTTTTTTTTTTTTTTAATATACTTGACATGTAGATAAAAATCTAACCCAGTCAGAGGGAGGGGAAGGGTACTTGTGGAGCGTTGAAACTCCAAAAATAATGGGTAGGTATTTGTAGGTGAATTAGCAATTAGATAGTTATAATTGGAAGTGTTTTTGTTTTTCAGGCGGTGGAACTATTTGATTAAACACCCAGACTGGAGAGAAACCTTTCCAGCAAATCAGCCAAGGATTTTTGAGAGGACTGCTGATGGAGGCTGGATTAAATGCTGATTATCATATTCATATGAAGAAATCCCCATTGTTTTAGTTAAATAGAGACAAAATCAGCGTGTCATTGTAGGATATGAACTTACTTGTTCAACCTCATTTCTTTTGTCATATCTCAGTCAGCTGCTCAATAATTGGTTAGATAGTAGCTATGGTCATTATGTTACACACTGGATTGCACTTAGATTGTGTATTGGCTCTTCCATACAGCTTTTTGGAGAAGAAGTGATTGAGATTTAGCTTTGTTAAGCTTAGTGGGGCTACTTAATTTCCGTTTTCGGAGTGTAGTGTTGGTTTTTCTGTTACAGTATGTACATATCGAATGTCATTTGAGATTTGGTTTGTTAAGCTTAATGGGACTACTTAATTTCCCTTTTCAGAATGTAGTGTTGGTTTTTCTGTTAGTGTATGTACATATCGAATGTCACTTCCATCGTAATAATTTTTTCTTTCTTTCTTTTGTAATTATGCAAAGAACAAAGCGATTACCCTCTCCTCTCGTGAAGTCACTTTTCACAGCAGCTGCCAATTTGTCCGTCCCCAACGCCCAGTCCCAGCAATCCTCTTTTTTCCCTCTAAATAATATTATTAAAATTGGCTCTGAATTTGGACAATTCCGATGGGCCCATCGTATCTATTGAGTCCCGCCCTGATGTCAGACCCGAGAGTTTGCAGTCAACCCATGATGAATGATCCGACCCGAGTCCCGGCCTGACTGAAATTACCTAACCTTCACGGGCTGGGATCATGCCACGTACACTAAAGAATTTATATATTAGCAGGGACAAAAAAGTAAAATCAATAGCACAAAACAAAGTTCGGTCCGTATTATACAATTCCTACAGCACCGCGGAGTGGAATTAATAGAAATAAAAGAGTTTTTGGTGTTATTATTCTATTTCTACCGCGTTTATAAACAAAAACAACATTATATTATTATTATTATTATAAACATACTTTGGCAAAACGAAAGAAAGAAACCCTAGCTTAGGCTTTTTGAAAATAAGTAGATGGAGGGATGAGAATAATAATAACAATAATATTGCGAACAAAATATTTATTTATATTCAAAACGCGAATCATCTGAGTCAAAATCATCATCATCGTGAAAACAAAATATGAGTGATGAAAAAACAACATCAACAACATGGGGAAGTTGGGAAGAGCTGCTGCTAGCATGTGCTGTAAAACGACACGGTTTCAAGAACTGGGATTCTGTAGCCTTGGAAATCCGAACAAAAACTTCTCTTCCGCGACTTCAAACCACTGCTCAATGCTGCAAACAGAAATACCATGACCTTAAACGCAGATTCAAAGCTGCTGCTGATAATATTCCTTGGCTTGAAGAACAGTTACGCAAAATTCGTGTTGATGAGTTGAAACAGGAGGTTCAACGTTACGATCTTTCTATCCTGTAATCAATCAATCTTTTAACTTAATTTTTTTTTTTTATCGTTGAATTTGTGTTGGTGGTGTGTTGGATCTGAGGAATTTGTATTTGACAGTTCTTTACAGATTAAAGTTAAGAGATTAGAGGAAGAACGAGATAATACGATTAATACTCAACAAAGACCAGATCTTGACAACCAGAATACAACTTCACTAAACGACAAAATGGTTGAACCGCCACCCGAAATGTCGGAAGATAAACTCCTTAAGGTTTCTAGACGTGAGGAAGAATCCGACAGAGAAAACCGGTCAGTGAACGAGTCGAATTCGACCGGTTTAAGCGGTAAAATCGTTGGAGGAGGGGGAGTCGAAAAAGAAAAATTAATCAAGATTGAACCTGAACCGGTTCGATCCGGAGGAGAAGGTGGTCCGGTTGAGGAGGAGAGTGAGTCGAAGGAATCGGAGGAATTGGGTGATTCGGTGACCCAGTTGAGTAGTGATGTACAGAGTTCGGCGAGCTTTGGGAGTAAACGGAAAAGGAAGAGCGATTCCGGTGATGCGAATGCAATCAAAGACAAAGAGGCGGATGCGAAATCAGAACCGTTGATTAGGTTGTTGGAGATGATTAGGACCCACAAACATGCATCCTTGTTCGAGCGTCGGCTCAAAAGCCAGGTACGTTTTCCTTTTTTTTCTTTTCAAATTTTTTGAACTGATATTAATTTTAGATAATCATGAAATCATTTTATATTTATTTTTCACAAAAGAGAAATTTAATTATCCGTATCATTACCATGAATTGGTGATGAGCGTCCAATAATTTGGGACCACTTGCTTTCTTCTTTTTTTCTGTTTTGCTTGAGCCACCAGATAAAATTTTGTCAACTTTCTTGCTTCTTCTACGTAAACTCTGTGTGTGTATATATATATATATATATATATATATATATTACAGAAGGATTGACTTTTCTTTTCAACATAAATTTTTATATTATTTAAAATTTATTAAAATTAAGTATGTTGAATGATTAAAATTAAATCTTATATACGTATTAATTATAATTTATTAATTATATGATTAAATTTAATAATTTATAAATAACATAAAAATTTATGTTAAAAAATATCTTAATTTTTTCGTAAGTATATTTTTTATTTTTTTAAGTTAGACTGAGTTTGTATATATTTTCTACATTTGTTTTAAAAGTTAGGCCGTGAGCTTGTTTCTGGTAAATTAAGAAAATAATTGGTAAAAAATTCAGAGTTAATTAAGAACCGAGGTTAAAAGATTTTGATTTTGGTTTTAAAAAGAGAGTAATTAATATCAACACTCTCAGTGGGTTAATAAGAGTAAGCATTTTAAGAAAAGGAGATATTGGAAATTGAATTTGTACGAAATTCATGCAAATTGCAAAGTAGCATTGCATAAATTGATGCCACCTATTCCATGGAGAAAAGGACTAACCTTAGGCCCGCTTAGGACGTACTCCATCTCGTCTGTCTCATTCTGGGCCCAATAAGCCCATGTGAATGTGGGTCAATTCTCTCTTCTTCAGCCCATTTACTATGATTTTGATGCCAATTTTGACTTTTGACTTTTGTCTCTGCGTGCGTGCTTGCAGGAATCCGACAATTACAAAGAGACGGTTCGACAGCACCTGGATTTAGAAACAATACAAACAAGAGTTGGAGGAGGAAGCTCCTGCATTCTCAGTTTCTACAGAGATCTTTTGCTTCTCTTCAATAACGCTCTTGTTTATTTTCCCAAAGCTTCACTTGAATCTGAAACTGCTCATCAACTTCGTAATCTCATCTCAAATGAAATCAAGAAAGAAGCCCAGATATCTGATTCTTCTCAAGATCTTCAACAAGTTCCTCAACAGCCACAGCCTAAATCCTTGTTGGAAAGATCTGATTCGTTGCTTGCGAAGTCCGCTTCTATTGTTGTGTGCCGTAAACGCAGTTCAGTTTCGGCTAAACCATCTTCTAGCTTCGCACAAAAGGGTGAACAACTGCAGCAGGAGAGAAGTGAGGACACTGAGAAACCAGCAACTGATCAAAAGCAGCCGCTTGACCGAAGCTTATTAAAGGTAAAAACAGAAGAGAAAAAGGCTGTAATAACTGGTGCTAGAAGCTCAAGAAGGAGCAGCAGGAATCTAAAAAGCAATACTCGTCCTCCTCCTAGTTGTAAGATTTATAGCAGCAGGAAACAGATTAATGTAGCACATGGTTCTTCTGTCGAGAAACAAGAAACACCCAAAGCAGATAAGAAGAAGACAACTGAAAGGTCAGATAGGAAGAAGAGTGAGACCTCAGATAAAAAGAAAAGCGTGGTGGATTTCTTGAAAAGAATCGAGAAAAACTCTCCAGTGCAGACAGTGAAGAAAAATAGTAGTAAAGGTGGTAATGAATGTAATAATGGAAGTGAAGAGCAGAAAAGGAATAATAACAGTAATAATGGGAAAGAAAGGGTGGTCATTTTGAGAAGTAGTAGTGAGAGAAAACAAGCAAAGGATCAGGAGACTAGTCCATCAAGTCGAAGTGTTGGGAGGCCAACGAAGAGGACAGCGAAGGCCACTAAGGTGTCAGGGAAGCGTGGGAGGGAAAGTGGTGGAAAGGAGACGGTGGCTTCGAGGCGCCAGAGTAAAAGTAAACGTGCTAGGAGATAGATAAGATCATTTTTCATTCGAATCCTTGTTTGTAAAGTATTATTATGATTGATACTGTATTTTATGGGTATTATTATGATTGATACTGTATTTTATGGGTATTACTACTGCCGTGTTGATTTAATTTAGTGGGTTCTTAGTTCTTATATATGTGTGTGTGTGTGTGTGTAGTATTAGGATTAGCAGTAGCGATGATCATGTAACAATTTATGATTACTCTAAATTAATTACTTCTTTTACACATGTTTTTATTTATCGTCAATCAATCAAAACCTTAAAGAGTTTAGATTTTCAACTTAGATGATTACATACACAGCAGGTTGATCAACTGGAGCAGCTAGCATTTACAGGCAGGAATGGATAGCCCCAAATACTCAGATTTCGGGGGGTTTAATCACATCAAGTGACTCATAACAATGTTCTATTTCTTTCTTGGTAGACTTTAATTGTGATATTTATCCTTCACGAACATTTGCTTTCACTACAATCTGCATGTGCAGCAGCATGAAAATATTAAGGATTCTCTGTCATGAGCAGCGGAAAACAGAGTTATTTAACAGAAGACTCAGTAAGTTAAATCTCTCTTACCTGTGCTGTGCTGGATTGTCTATAATCCAAGCCAAGCCACGAATAGAGGAACACAAAGTTGCAGGAATGCACGTGCTAAAGGAATTGTAGGTTTTTTTATCCTTTTAGATGATAAATACTGCAACACCATCGCAAGCAACAATACCAAACAAATATCAAATGAATAATGTTGTTCATAATATTAGCGATGAGAAAGAGAGAAGAGATTGAAGAAGCAAACAAGGTAGGCACGACATACTTACAGACAGGGGACCAGATTCAAATTGTATATAAGGGTGGTAAGTCGAAAGAATTTTCGATGCCATTCGACTGGCTGCATGCGCTGTACTTACTCAGAAACCTTCTTTTGTTCTTAGCTGTTCATGATCAAGCCATAAAATTTAGAAACAAGAAGCAAATCTTAAGATGAATGATCTCCTAAGAGTATTAGAATGATTTTAATTGTTTAAAAAAAAAAGAATTTGAATACGTGACTGATAATGATCATGTGCAAGTTCAATGACAAACTGACTTCATAATTTGAGGTTAGAATAGTTTTCAGGAATCTAGTTCTGTTCTGTCCCTAAATATATACCTTCTAAGGGCTGAGACAATTTCGTCTGACATTTGAAGTCAACCGATAATGATCATGTCCGACGCAGAGGCTTATACGAAGTCCACAACTTAGATCTATTACTCAATATCTCAAAACCAACAGCATCAACTAAAATGTCTTGCAATTCCATCCTACATATTGTTCGAGTAAGGGGAAGGCCCCTATTCACAGCTGATGTTAAGAGATCAAACTTGGTGAACCTGAAGTCAGAGAAGTAAGAAAGAACGTAATCAAATTGCAATAACCTCAATAAATGTTCCACTCACAAATACTAATTCACTAAAATTCAGTGTCAGGCAACTGACGAGAAAAGACGCGTACCAATTGCCAGAAATGCCATCAGCAAGGCCATTAATTCTATCTCCAGTAACACAACCTGATTCCATTGATCTGTCAGGCAACATTTTCATCGATAGCTTGTAAAACTGACAAGGCAGTGCTGGAGAGTTGAATAGGGCGGCGGTGTCCACCCTCTCCTCTCACTGCATTCAAATCTTTCTCAAATACTTTTACTTCGCACCCTCCACTTTTTGCCGCCAGTGCAAGAACTAGGCCACCAAAAATTCCTCCACCGGCAATCAATATCCGCAGCTTGTTCTGATCATCAGCCTTACGTTTGCTTGAACTTGCTTCTTCATATATTTTACTACGCATCTTCCCATACGGAACCTTTTTAATCTGAAGTTAAGTGTTCTGACGCTGCCTTGGTGTTGCTTGCTTGCGTCAATGCATTGAAGAGATGACACTGTTTAGAACAGACAGGTGATCTTGTTTGTATTATTTGACAAAAACCTGAGAAGAGTTCTGTAATTGCGTCAGTTTGTATAGCTAAGATCATGAAACAAATTTTGCTCAAGTAGAGGATTTAAGAGCTAGAAGACTGCATAAAATTGCGGTAATCCAGTTTAAGAAGTTCTTAAAACTGAAAAAAAAAAATTAGCAAGCTTTCTTTCTTTCTTTCTGTCTGTGAGCAAAGTCGACCGATGAATCAGTTGGAAGAGGAAATGGAGTTTTAATTTTTCAACACGACCGCATAGTAACGTGCCCAGGAGGCGTTCTGGACCATAGAAGTACTGAATAATAATAAAATGCTATGAAATAATTATGTTGTGAGGTTCGGTTTTTTGAGCTCATTCAAGCCATTGGTATTCGTTAAGCAATTCACCATCTCATTTGGGTTTTCAATAGAAAAGAAAGGAATTTAGATATTGTAAAATCTTTGTTCTTTCTTATTTTCAACACTGTCGCTGTATATACATACGTACTGTAGTAATAAGGTACGAATAGGATACCGGGAAGCGTGATATAAATTGTTCTGTCTAGTGAGTTAGGCCAAAAATGGGCACATTCGTTTTGGGCAGTGCTTGAAAATGACACTGCTCTGTCTTTGACAATCCAAGTATCCTCAATTTACAGCGACCAAATGAATGAGCGGACACATTTATCAGACAAATTCACCACACCCTCTCCACTCACTCTTGTCATTGGAGAAATAATAATAAAAAAGACATGCAACAAATAATTCTCCGAGATAGTTACATGCAATTCAACAGATTAAATAAGGACAACAATAAAAACAAAATTTTATACATGGATCACAACAGATTAATCTCGCTAATACTGTAATATAATGTTACACAAGAATCACTCTTTCTAAAGTGACATCTTTTTTATCATCAAGAAAGAAATTAGACTCAGCTAACATAAATTAATTCCCATCTTCCAGTTATACCACCACCTAACATAAGCCACAAGCCTGGAGATTTCATCAAAATGGCATTATACAATAATTTGACCTACAAATCTTTGTGTGATTGTGTCTCTCTCTTCAACATCTCAACCATTTCCTCTTCTCTATCCATTTTATTACCACCACCTTAAGTTTCTTGTTCTCAAGTATGAGGCTACACTGCTTCCTACGAATAATAATCTTCTGTCATTCATTCTCCCATTGATTGGCCGCGTGAAAACTGATGGCCACCCTCATCTGTGACAAGAGACTATTAATTAGAAATGCCAAATTGTTTTCTGATCTCAACCAATATGTAAGCATCTATATGAAAAAGGAAAAAGATTGGTTTCCCAATTCATAAAAATAACAAAATGTCAGCAGTTTCAGGATGGTGAAAATAACTTCAAGACATTTCAGGGCGGAGGTAGGTAAAGAGCATGTGTTTTCAAACCTAATAAAATTGCGCCAAACCAAACCTTGTGAAAACCCAATACCCTTTAATATTTAATGGTTATAATAAATGGAATAGCTGACATACACTGGTCAATGATACCACTTCCTCTCAAAGTGAAAAGTTGTCAAAGAAATTTGGACCCCAACAAGTAGACATTTCCTAGGTTAGCTCGAAGGTAAACTCTAAAGATGACACATAAAAGACAGGAAAGTACCACTTTCACCATCAGAAATATCAGCAAGCCTTGAAATTGCATCAATAAGCGCTTGTTCTTGCTCCTGAATTGTAAAAAAAATAAATTGTTGATGCAATTGGATGAAAATAAAAACGTAAGAAATTAATGGCTAAAAAGACGACATGATTCCTCTTCCAACCTTCAACACTTTCTTTGCTTTCTCAATCTCAACTGGATCAGGATGATTTGTACCAAAGACCCTCTCCACCTGTCCAAATTCAATGAAAGTACGTATATAAGAAAAAGAACATATTGACAATTCCTGCTTTGGATCAAACCATTTTTACTTGCCTCCTTAATTAGACTAGCAGTGTGACGAATTTGTATATCATCTGGTGCCTTCTTTCCAATGCCATTCTGGGATGGCAGAAAATCTTTTCTAGATTGACCTTTCCCCACACCTCTACCTCTTCCTGCACCTGCCACATTATCACGGCCCACAGATCTATTCATCCCATGACCTGATCCACCATAACTTCCTCGGCGAGAGATTCCAGGGTCGTCACCTTCCCATTGTATATCCTCAGGAGAGATCTGAAAAGAAGATTACATCAATACATAACACAAAATACTCCAGAACTAATATATTATCTGCAGTGGTAAAAGAAAATCTTAATCCATTTAACTTGTCGAAATGTTCAAATTCAAACCTATGAGAGGCTAAAATGAAGGAAACTCTAAAGTATCTTAGTGAGATGGATGCTAACCAAATGATTTATCAGCAACCCCTGATGTAATAATATTCATCTTTAAATCTAGTTACTGAACTTAAGGGTCTGATTTGGAGACCTTTTCTATTTTCCATTCTTCAAATTCAGTTTTCAAGAACAAGAATGCAATGCAGATTTCAGTTGATTTTAGAATTTATTTACCTTGGACCATAAAACGTTAACATAGTCTTTGAATACTAAAATTAAGCTTGTTATGCCTCATTCATAGAAATTGGAAAGAAAAAATGTAAATGCAATATTCTTTCTTATCATTCAAAATGGTTTCCAGAAGTACCAGAAAACAGCATGCATCGGTTCCTCTTGAAACAGTTTTGCAAATTATTTCCATAACATTTATCCAAACAATTTTGTGGTCAACATGCCCAAATTGCTAAACCAGTAATTTAGATGTGCCTCGGCATGTTAATAATTAATTCATAATATGCAATCGAAAAATTGCCAGAAAATAAAAATGCAAAGAATGAAAAGAGAGGATAAGCATTGGTAGGAGCTACACTGAAATTACGAAAAATAAAGACTGCAGACCGATAGAACTGACACCACCTATAGACCCTTAGATGATACACGGAATCTTGTAAGTCCCGATCTTGAGCTCATAAATAAAGATTTCAAGTTCTACCAGGTCTAAATTTTCCAGTCTCCAATTTGCCAAGAAACTTGGAGAAACATACCAAACTATCAAATTGATACAGATAATTTGACATACATCTGAGAGATTCAGTCTAGCATTACACAAGACAGAACCAAGCAAATTTAAGCGAGGAGTAAAGCAGATGCCTCCTCAGAAACTTCATCTATATAAATTACACCGATTTCAAACATGCTTTCATAAGGTGAATCTTGCGAACCAATTAAAGCTCCTTACAAATTGTGATTTAATAGGTTATTTGTACCTTGAAGCACAAGACAGATGAGATTAGACAGTAGAAAGGTACTATTGCCATGAGAACAAAGCACCAGGCATACCTCAGAGAGATTAACCCATTCCCAGGTCTCATTTGCAGTACCCATATCGTAGACCAACGCATGCCGTCCCTAACAAAGATTAGGGAAAATCAATCAGCTATAGAATCAATATAGTCTTAACTTCACATGCAATCAAGAGCAATACAAACCTCAACTGGGTTGTAATCAGTTATTACAGCTTCATAGAAGTTATTATCATCGGGCCACCTAGTCCTAACTCTCTTCCCAATCAATGGATCGTATGTTGCTCCTTCAGGGGGCTCACTCACAAGGGCAGCACCTGAAGGTGCCCTATTAGCAACTTGACCCCTACCAGCTGGACCTGAGGAAGGGTATTGCAAGGACTTCATTGAGGACGCACCAGGAAGACCCTGTCAAAATAAAACAGAAGGTGTAAAGAAACCATATGATATGTTTTACTCCAAAGTTGATAAGTTTTAACTCACAGGTTTATGCTTCTTGCCCTTGGATCCTGATACAGGTCCTCGTTTAACAGCTGATGAAGATGGCTGGTGAGATGCAGTGACGGGTTGTGGGTGAAATGATGCTGATGGACCACCAAAAGATTGAGAAGGTACTGACTGCGTAATTTTTTGTCTCTTGTGGGATGCAGAGACGGTAGGACTGGGTAGTGGATCATGAACACCTTGACTAATACTGTGCATGCCAGGTTGAAGCCCACCTGCTTGTCTCCACTCCCTAGTGGCATTCACCAAGGAAGGATCCATTATAAGAAAAAGAGAGCAAAGTGCACAAAATATGACAAACAATTTACTTCTTAAATAAGCAATTCTGAACTACATCAGACCTTATCCTTCGTATTGTGTCATCTGCATTAACCCGGCCTAGAAGCTCTCGATGCTCCTCGTTTGATAATCTCAACTCTTTTCTAAGTTCTGTTATCAAACTTTCTTTCTCCTGAAGAAAATACATTTCATGTAGCAGTCATTTAAACCTGATCAAACAAATTTAAGAATATTAGATTCATGAAAACAAAAATACAAAAGTACCCAAGTAATGGCATCAGCTTGAGCTTTAAAAGCTCTCAGAACTGAACTGTATGCTTCTTGCTCAAGTTGATGAATTTGAGTCTCCATATCAGTATCACCATACATCCTAGGATATGGGACAGCACCCACAGGGGGTCTTCCATTTCCTGCAACACGTCCCCCTCTAGGGATTCTATTCTGATGAGATGGAGGAAGATCATCATCAGTTCCTGCATTAATGTCGGAGTTGGTACACTTTAATCACAAGAGAAGAAAATACTTCAACAAAATTTCAATTTATACACAAAGAAATAACAAAATTTTAACTTATAAACAAAGAAATCGCTATAATGAGTAAAATGTTAAAAGAAAACAAAAAGATTTTGCTTTACAATATGATGGTTCTCGAGGACAAAATCCTACTCTTCTACCAAATGGCATGAGTTCCAAAACAGAAAAATGCCCACAGTAGATCTTTGCAAGTTATAAGTTAAGTTAAAGCACTTAAGTTGTGCCTCCCCAATGATTGTCAATTTCTTTGATAATACAAGAACAGTGAAAATAAATCCCCACATTAAATCAAATATTACCGCTAAATATCATATGGATTCACTGATTCTAAATAGCATGATGTTTACAGAAGGACAATTTGAAAAACATAGCTTTATCAACTAATGAATTAGAAAAACAGAAAAAGAGATGTTAAATCCATATTTTTTTTTCCTTTTTAATTGTAGAGAAAAATGGAAGCTTCAAATTCACAATATACACCAACTTTCAGATTTTCAACACATAAATCAGTATTAAGCAATAAAAGCACGAGTATCTACAACCAAAATATCTAATATTTTTATTCAACAAAACAAAAATTACAGCTAAAATGCCCTAAAATCACGACCTCTGGGTGAACTTCAATATAAATATCCAAGCCAAAGCTCAAACTGCAACCCCAAACACATAACAAGTTCTTTAATCCCACTCTAGATCACAAACGGCTTCAAATTCATAGTACACGATAAAGGTTCAAACTTTCAACACAACAGAAAACCCTAAGAATCTACCTATTTTCATCGCAAGCTAATTACAGCTCAAAACCCTAAGTTAACCAAATTTTAAACTCTGTCGTCATCAATTACAACTGGAATCACGAATTACAGCTCAAAAGACCAACTTTTAAACGTAAACAACTATAAGTCTATGGGTATTCCAAAATTGAAGAGAAAAAACCACGGAAAACATAATGCTGCAAAACGAAAACCCTAATTAAACTAATAAACTCACTTCAATAGCCGAATTTGATAACATCAATCAAAGCAGAGAGATTTAATCCTTGAGAGTGAACTCACCACTGCTATCGTAGGGTTCGTAGTCCATAGCCAGCTTTATACCCAAGAGGATACCTTTTTCAATTCGCAAAACCAAACAAATCCGAAAAATTTACCAAATTTATCGCAGGAACAAGTGAAAGAGAGATTTGTCAGTCGTAGAGATTTGAATTGAATTAAGCTACAAAAAGACACACGAAATCACGAAGTGTAGCGATAGTTCGGCTATAAAGATTCGATTCAAAATTTTTGGTTTTCCAGTTGGAACAAGGCTTTGTTTGAGCTGAGAGTGTCAATTACAATAACAAGAATAATAATAAAAATTAAAAAAATAAAAAATTAAAAATTAAAATAATGGAAAAAAACACGGACTTGAAAGTGATTTATAAAGCAGGTCGTGTCTTTTTAATTTAGTGTTGCTTTTGAGGTCCGTTTTTTTTTTTTTTTTTTTTATATAAGGAAGGCTGAATAACCAGGCGCTCATGAGGAGCGTGCAACACAGAAGCAGTGGTGTGTTTATTAGGGCCTTCGGTTGGGTTGGGCACTTGGGTAGAGAGTAAAGACAGGCCCATTGGATTTGGTCTGAGAAAATTTGAGAAATACAAACGGCGATCTGATTTCGAAAGGCAAAGCCTCGCCTTCCATGTCATTCTGAATTGAATTTGAAACTGAACATATTAATTGAACAAAAATTGCAGCGGCATGCATGGAAAAAACAGAACCAACCAAGCTTGAATATTCTCTACCAGTTCCAAGCCGCGGGCAACAGCTTGCAATTCAGCATTCCGAGGTCGAGCGACCTATATAGCTACTACATCCGAGATGATATAGACGACATCATCATCATCATCGTCACCGTTGATCCCTCTTCCCAGCTTCTTCGTGTACCGTTGATTGATATGACTAAGCTAAGCTAATCAACCCGATTCCCAAGAGCAAGAGTTACAAAATTTGCACTCCGCTTGCAAAACTGGCTCTTATTCAAGGTATATATAAGTACATAGATTTTCAAGTTATTGAATCGACTCTATAAGCTATGTATTGAATTAAATTTGTCTTAATTAGTACCTAAATTGATTGAAATTCTTGTGATTAACTTATAACAATTAAATGAATCTTTGATAGATGTAACTGATATTGGTTTGGTTATGTATACATTAGATACGTCGTGATGATGATGAAGCTGATAAACAACAGATTTTCCGATGAATTGCTGAGAAACATTAAGGACAAAGTTCGAAAATTCTTTGATCTTCCTTTAGAAGGAAAGAAACGTGGAAGTCTTGAAGGTTATGGTCAAGAAAGTTGTTTCAGAAGAACAAAAACTAGATTGGTGTGACACGATTTTCCTCGGATATTCTCTTCCCACCCAAATAATCAGAAAATTAATTAAGTCACCAAGGTATAACAATACTGTTTTGATACAATAAATTCACGCTCATAATTTAGAGCAATATTATATTAATGTTACAAGTTAAGTACCGGATCATATATATATACGTACAAAGGTAGTGGCAGGTTGAAGGAGAGGTAGTCAATAACTACAATTTTGCATCTCGGAACTTACCAAATTAGGAAGTGCACCTTTGTGCAAGACAGTCCCACACACAAATCTTGGAGGATGTTTCATTAACCATTCATTGATAGATCTGTTCAAAATTTAGTTATTTAATTATTTAAGCCCACCAATTGACCTGGGTTGGGCACTTGGATAAAGACAACACTACTTTAAACCTGTTGGGTTTGGTCCCGGCCCAAGAGGCTCAGACGTCAAACACTGCTCGTCGGATCTCGAAGAACGCATTCCTTCAAAATATATCTTATATTCTATATTTTCGTTTTCCGGCAGGGGTTGTGTGTTTTGTAAATAGAAACTAGAAAATGGGTTTGATAATCAATCTCAAAATATAATATAATTCCAAAAAATAAAAAAAAATGGCAGCAGAAGCAGAACGCAACCTTGAATGTTCCCTACCAGTTCCAAGCGTGCAAGAGCTTGCAACTCAACATCCTGAGATTGTGCCATCTAGGTACATCCGAGATAATGTAGACGACACCATCGCCACCGTGAATCGCTCTTTCGATGATCAGATTCTTCGCGCACCGTTGATTGATATGGCCAAGCTAGTCAACCCTGATTCCCAACAGCAAGAGCTACAAAACTTGCATTCTGCTTGCAAAAACTGGGGTTTATTCCAGGTACGTGTATATTTCAGCAAGCATCAGCTTTATGTTGAGTTTTGCATAGCTTGCTATTCATCCCCAGTTTTTGAATCAACTGTATAGGCTAGGCTAGTGAAGGAATTATTTAATTAATTTCTCTTAGTTAGTAGCTGAACTGATTGAAATTCTTGTGACTGTTGATTAATTTGTACTCATTAAATGGATTCACGATTCCTTTACTACCGAGAAATGTATATATGCGAGATTTGTTCACTTAATTATATCATATACCATATGGCATGGAGGGCTTCTCTTTAATTTGCAGATGTTCGCATGATCTCATCTTTTAGAATACGGATTTAGGTCAAATTAGTGCCGTTGGTGCCTCACCTGAGAATTGCTATTACTCTGTATATGTAACTAATGTTGATTTGGTTATATCTGTGATGATAATGAAGTTGATAAACCATGGAATTTCTGATGAATTGCTGAGAAACATTAAGGAGCAAGTTGGACAGTTCTTTGATCTCCCTTTAGAAGAAAAGAAACGCTGGGCGCAGAAACCGGGAAGTCTTGAAGGTTATGGTCAAGCGTTTGTTATCTCTGAAGAACAAAAACTAGATTGGAATGACATGATTTTCCTCAGAACGCTTCCCACTCAAATCAGAAAATTGAATTTGTGGCCTGAACAACCCCCAAAATTCAGGTAACCAAACTTGCCATTTTCATCCGTCATATTCAAGTAAATTAAAGCTTATGGAAAAACGATATCTATATATATATATATACATCTTTTGTTTGCGTATTAGAGAAACTTTGGAGACTTATTCTGAAGGTATAAGGGAAGTTGCGGCTTCTTTAGTAAGATTCATGGGTATGGCACTTGAGATTGAGGCTTGTCAAGAAATCTACAATGCTTTCCGGGAAGGAATGTATGAAGTGAGGATGACTGTGTATCCTCCTTGTCCTGAACCCGAGCGAGTAACTGGGATTACTCAACATGCTGACTACTCTGGGATTACTCTCTTGCTGGAGTGCGGCAACACGCCAGGATTACAGGTTCTCAAGGACGGAAAATGGGTCACTGTTGTACCTATAGATGATGCAATTGTGGCAAATATCGGCCACATCATGGAGGTATATTAATTATAATAATAGTATGTATGCTAAGCTAATACACATTCTCTACAGGCTGTTTAGAGTCAAATAGCATCATTTTGCTGTGATTGTTTTGGTACAAATTCACACTCATAATCGAAGCAATATTGCAGATTTCGAGCAATGGGATTTACAAAGCGCCGGATCACAGAGCAGTTGTAAACAGACTGAAGGAGAGGCAATCAATAACTACATTCTGCTTTCCTGATGCATCTATGAATATTGGACCTGCAAAAGAACTTACCAAGTCAGGAAATGCACCTGTGTACAAGACACTCACCTATGCAGAGTACAGGCACAGATTTTACAATAGGAGGCTCGATGTTTCATTCATTGATATGCTCAAAATGTAATTTTAATTTAATTTAATTTTTCTCTCCTGACAGAGTTTTAGTCGGAGCTGTCAACATGGGCGTGCGTGTTCAATTATTAATTTGACACAAGTTGCATTTGGTTGTAAATTGTTGTTGAAAATTAAATTGATGACACAGACAGGGAAAAAAATGATGTTGTAATTGGATGTGGATGAAGGAAAAATGATATATCTTCCTATTGAGATCTGACACCATGGTTATGTTTGGATTGTTGTTGATTTTAGTTATCTTTAAATTATGACGTTTTTATATGTTGAAAATGATAATATATAATTTTCATTTCATTTCATTTCACTTTTTATTATTATATTTGAAAGGAAATTTTTATGTAACCCAAAACTAGTGAAATTAAATGAAATAATTTTGAGTACCTCTTTTTACTTTATTTAGAAGGAGAGGTCAGTTTGGGCACGGGGCAGATAACTTGATAGCTCTCCAAACTTTTTTTCTCTCAAAAAAATAAAAAATCAATAATAAAAAAGAAATATGGTCATCTTGTACAGATATCGTATCAAGGAGATAAACTTCTCTGTCTGTACTATATATGGCTTTCAAAGAATGTGCATGTAATGTAATCATCAAATGTCTGCCAGCTGGCCGTTTTGTACTTTTTGATCATCCACCCTGACTTTTTCTTTAAAAATCAAAAACACCATTTTTTTTAAATAAAACATTTTCCACCCTTTTCATACAAATAAATTCATCAGTTAATAAAAGATAAAGAAATTTAGTATATATCAACACACACACATATATATATATATATATTTACTTTGTTTTTTATTAAAAAAAATAGAAATTGAATTGATGTAATTTTGAAATCATAAACTTTTATGAGATAGAATTATATATATAGAATTATATATATATACTTAACTCGATTTGTTAGTTGGGTGTGTTGTGTGCAATATTTGTATTATATAAACAAGGCAAGCGGTAGTGATTTGAGAATTAAAGGAAATTAAATTGAAATGGGAGGAGTAGTGAGGAATATTAATCTTGAATGCCCTCTTCCAGTTCCAAGTGTGCAAGAGCTTGCAAAGAAACTGCAGCCCGAGATGGTGCCACCCCGGTACCTGCGAGATGATATCGCCGCCGTCAACTTGTCCGATGATCCTCATCATGCACCGTTGATCGATATGAGCAAGCTTGTGAACCCTGATTCCCAGAGGCAGCAGGAGAAAGAGCTACAGAGACTGCATTCTGCATGCAAACATTGGGGTGTATTCCAGGTATATGTGCATGCATGATCCATCGATCAGCTTAACCTAACTAATTAATACAAGTTTCATAATCTTAATTCTAATATGTATTAATTATACACGCTTAAGCATCCATTATGAGAAGAAAAAAATCAGGATTTAATTCCTATACATGACGATTTCAATCTTAATTATTTGTTCAGCGAAACTATTATATATATACAGTTGTATCTTATGCCTTTTTCAGCTACCTGCATCATGAATGAATCTAATTAAACCACCAGCTGATCGTGATTGAGATTCTTCACTTATTTTATATACTACATAAATAGAATTAACTACCATGCTTAATTTACATCTTAGTTAAAACTTGCAGCAAAAATCAATAATGATTTAATGGGATAATTGTGTGTATAACACACAGACACAGACACACACATATAAATGAGTGGTATGTTAAATGACACAATATCATTTAGAATTAATTAACACAAACTTAGCTCAGAATTAATGAAGGAAGACTAAAATAAATGGTAACTTGCTGATCACTTTAATTCTAGCTTTTTCATACACGAAGTTAGTAAGCCCTTTTCAAACATTATATTTTATAAATTATCTTGCAAGATTAAATTAATATAGACATGAATCCTATCTATCTATCTATCTATATATATATATATAATATCAATTTAAATTAGTTTTCACATATAGATATATTCTTCTATAATTCAGTGGGGGTATTTAGATGTACAAATACATCGACTAATTATTATATATTTCTATTTTTTAATTTAAAATGATGAAGCACAACTACCCAATTATTATGTATACTATTATAATAGTATGTTCATATTATTAAATTTAAAACTACCATAAAAAATATATATATTGGATATTGTATGACGTGTCGGAGATTTTTTTGGTGTAAATTAAAATATAGTGAGTAGGGAATAGGGACACTCGAATACAAATACGAAAAAGACAATTAATCCCAATATTCGGAATGTGTTGTCGATCGAATTACTTGAAAAATATAAGAACAGCGAATATCTCCAAATTAACGCAATTTTACTGGGACCTGTTGTGCAACATAACAATAACAAAAAAATAAATAAAATTGTATGTATACACCTAATTATAATTAAATTAATATTATTAGACAGTTATTTCTAATTGATATGCATGGTTGGGTTTCTGCATGCAAATTAATTAAAGTTGATAAACCATGGAGTTGGTGATGAATCCTTGAGGAACATGAGGAAGAAAGCTCAGGAATTCTTCGATCTTCCTTTACAAGAAAAGAAACGCTGTGCTCAGAAACCCGGAAGTCACGAAGGCTATGGCCAAGCATTTGTTACCTCTGAGCAACAGAAACTAGATTGGAGTGACATGATATTCCTCAGAACTCTTCCCATCGAAATCAGGAACTTCAATTTATGGCCTCAACAGCCCCTTAAATTCAGGTAATTATTTATTTATACGTATATATGTTAGTTAATCCACATCTATATAGCACTAGATCATATAAAAATAATTATAAACATCTACTGATCTTTCTGTATTAATTAATTAGAGAAACTTTGGTGACTTATTCCGAAGATCTGAGGAAAGTTGCGGTTTCTGTAGTAAGATTGATGGGTATGGCGCTTGGGCTTGAGGCTTATGAAGAAATCTCTAACGCTTACCGAGAAGGAAGGTATGAAGTGAGAATGAATTTGTATCCTCCATGTCCTGAACCTGAGCGAGTCCTGGGGATTTCTCCCCATACTGACATTAGCGGGATTACTCTCTTGCTTGATTGCGGCAACATCCCAGGCCTCCAGGTTCTCAAGGATGGAAAATGGGTCACCGTTCTTCCTATACACGGTGCAATTTTCGTCAACATCGGCCACGTTTCAGAAGTATGTATGTGAGCAATATATATATATATATATATATATACATACAAATATATATTACGTAACGTTGACGTACGTAGTTATTGTTTTCTATGTATGGGCGTCTGCTTTCCAAAAATTGCCAACTTAATTAGTGTAAACAGATCGACACTGTTTTACTTCTAAAGCAGGAAAAACTTTTACTTACAACAATATTTATTTTATTTATTTATGGATTAATGGCAGATTATGAGCAATGGGATTTACAAGGCACCGTATCATAGAGCAATTGTAAACAGATTGAAGGAGAGGCTGTCAGTAGCCACATTCTGCTATCCTAATTCAACCGTCAATATTGGACCTGCCGAAGAACTTACCAAATGGGGAAATCGACCTCTATACAAGACCCTCACATTTGCTGAGTATAAGCACAAATTTTACAATAGGAGGCTCGAAGATTCGTTCATTGAAATGATAAAAATGTAATTTTTGTGATGACAGATGGATTAGTTTCGATAATTTGGTGGTGGAGTCTAATTTAATTTCTTGGTCTGAAACCAATTATCTATATTATGATTTGTAATATTAATTGGGCACCTGTGATCAGTTTCCTTTTATAATTTGGTATAAGTGACGGATATATGTGCCGCTGCTGCTGCTGCTACGTACTTTTGAATTAAATATGTTAACAGATACAGAGTGCCTGGAGGAGCTTATGCCTTTTTGTTAATCTTTGATCTGACAACCAATCGTTGTCTAAAACAAACAGGTACTGTATATTATTAAATAGATACTACAAGAAAGGCTTCAGAGTTTTCATATATAAATTAACTGGATAATGGAATTAGTTAAGTAAATGATATTCCAAATTTATATGGTAATTAATTAAATATTATTAACACACAGCATTATTGGAAGGATAAAGCTGGGTATCCTTCAAACCTTCAATGTTAAAGATACGTACATCATTTGGTGGAGTATCTTGCAATGTATTGTCCAAATCGTGAGTATCATTAATAAGGGATTCGTTTGTCTTTAGTTGCTGGTCTAACATCTGTTTCAGCCGCTTCCCTTGTTCTTTAATCTGCAACTGTAGATTTCTCTGGACCTAATTAAACCCAGAAAAGCTAGCGTTACAGATAGAACGAATTGATTTAGTGTAGCTCGCTTTCATAGATATTATATATATATATATATACACCAATTCTTTCAAGAACAGTAGTGTAAAGAGAATTTAAGATTAATTAAGCTTATACGTAGTATACCTCCAGTTGTTCATGTAGTCGCTTCTGAACATCTAGTTGCAGGCGCAAGGTTTCCACAAGCTGCATGCCTCTGTTCAATTAGGATATATAGACATACATACATACAGATATAAGTACGTAGCTATAGATGTAATTAGGAATTATATATATGTGTATATATAGAATTAAGAACATCTCTTAAGTTACTCGTTGAAATCAAGATTAATATGATAGAGAAGCTGATCAAGACTATAAGGAACGCAAAAGTATATATATAGACGACTAAGAAGCTTACGTTTTTTGGTCGAGCCTTACTATTGCATTTATATCAGTTGTCCTCTCACTCTTTGATTTTCCTGCATACATGAAACACATGCATGTAAAGCACAAAATATGCATACAAATTTATTTATCATTAATATAGAGTGTACTTAATTAATACTAAGTAAAAAAATATATAATTAAAATAGTTAATTAATAAAGCGATCATGTAGTTTGAAGCACATTGATCGATCAGTATAAAAAAGGGTGATGACTTACTCCAGTCTCCATCTAATAGCTAGATAGCTATAGGTTATGCCTTTTGTGTTAAAAACATATTAATTATTCCTAATTAATAATTAAGTCCATGATCATATATATATATATATATATATATTGTTAACAATGAATTAAGCTCAATTATATTAATTTGTACATACATACATACATACATACATACAGTATATATATAAGGCATAAGAATCAAATTCTTGGTTCTCTAAACTTTTAGACCTACTCAAACCACACACTTACTCTTGAAAAAGGTGTACAATGCCTTTTCCTTTTCTGAAATAAGCAAATTAAGTTATTGTTGTCTGGGCATCCATAATAATAATTTACACAAAATAACAAAAGTTAATAAAGTTCAAGCACGCACTGGCAGTGGCACCGCTTAATTTCAAGGGTTTTGCTAATGAATTAAAAAGGAGAAAAATCTAAAACCAAGCCAATTAAAAGGGAGTTTCTTAATAGTTTAAGAACCAAATTAATAAATATGAGGGTATAGAAAGCACATACCTTCACTGGATTCTGGAATGTGCCTCGCCATTCGATATTTCTAGAAAGAACAGGAAATAAAACAAAATGAACAAAAAAGGGCTTTAATTTTTCCAATTTTAAAATATATATATATATATAAACGACATAATGAATTGGAGTACTGGTTTATTAATGAACAGATTATATCAATCAAAACCTGCAAGTGACTTTTAACATGGAAGATTGTCAATCGATCAATTTCCATCAGCTTCAGGATTCCCTTTGGAGTAGCCCCTACCAAAATGGAAATAAAACAAATCAAATATCTTTATTATTCTTTTGAAACAATTGCCTTGAAAATATTGTATTCTCTAGTAAACTCACTTTCAGCTCCACCAAGCAAATCTACGCATTCGACGAACCGGTCGTGAAGATCTTGAGTCCATCTTATTCGTGTTTTGCTTGTGATCGCTGCTGCCGGAACAAAACAAGTATTTGTCGGCTGCCGTTTCTGAGACTGAAGATACGATGAGCTTGGTTCCAGAATCTGCAAGAAACTGAATGTGTTATATATATATGTTAGCAGAAATGGATAAATTGACTGATACAAGAATTTTCTTTGAACTCACTTGGTGATTTTGATATTCGCTGAAACTAACATAATTTTGTCTTTGATTCATCAGGGTGGATTCTGATTCTTCGGCTGGCTTCTGCATGAAAGAGAGAACAGTTCCTGCTGAATTTCGATAGCAATCCAGATGCGATTTTGCTGAAAAATTTGGGATCTGATGGTCTTGGAGGTGAAATTTTACGGCTGATGACTGAATTTGGTTGAAATCTTTGAAATCATTTTGGAAGCATGCAGGTAAGCCATCAATAATGTTACAGTGCCCTGGTGGAAAGTCCATGCAATTTTCAGCCCAATAAAATCCTGAAGTTGGTAATCCGAAATTGCTGGAAATAATGTTCCCAGATCCATTAGAACTCCCTGGGTTCAGCTTGGGATATTGAGAATGGAACCAAATCCCCTTGTTCCACAGCTGCCGACGATCAGAAGATATGCATGTATAATTCTTCTCTTGAACCTTTCTCTTCTGAGTATCCATTTTATTATAATAACTAATTAATAAAGCAAAATGCAGAAAATTAAACTTCTTCCACTATAGAGCAAGAAGAAAATATATCTCTTTCCTGCAATAAAGAAATAAAAATTAGAAAAAAGAAAAAAAACAGAGTTATTGGGTGATGAATATAACTCAGAATAGCACTATCTCTTTGTTTGTCTGTTTTTTCTTCCCGATTATCTTGTTTATTGCATGCGAGAAGTAGAAGACGTTAAGGAAGACAGAAACTGATCAATCAGAGAAGAAAAGAGAGGAGAAGCGATAAGCTACGGTATGAATTCATACACATAATTATAGAAAGGAAATTCTTAATTTATCCACATATCTGATGTGTAAAGCTTCAACGTAAAACCCCACGTCTACATCATTGCGAGATCCTATTTCATCATTCCAAGTCAGATAGGAAGGAACAAAATAATCTTGTTTTTGCTTTTGATACACCCAAAGTTTCAAGCGCCACTTAAGATATATATATTATTAATTAATTAATTAATTTCGAGAGTAAATATATGTAAGTAGATATTATATATGTATAAATCTCAACGGGTGGACATTGGAAGAGTGCTGCGCTGGATTTGGGTATAGGGATGGATTTTTACTGAATCAATGCTGAATTGCTCAAAATCTGAATTTTAAAAGTGCAAATTTCTACGAGAGATGATATACACACACACACACATATTGATGGATAATTTTATATATCAAAATTTGAACAATTACTTTTAGTTCTCAAACATCTGCTAGTTTATAAGTCAATTTTTGCTTACGTTTCTGGAAAATTTTGTCAGTACTAGTTGTCTGGGAAATTAAGTTTGGTATGATGTTATAAGCTAGCAAGCATACATTTATATCGTGCAAGCCAGTATTTACATATAGGTTGATAATCAAGTTTAATTAATTATATATATGTAATAAGCTAGCTAATTAGAGCATTGTATTTTACAATTTAACGTTCTGTATGCGGCTAAAAGAACACGATGAATGCATTATATACACACACACACACATATACATACAAACAACAAGGAGTACTCGATACTTCCAAAATGGGTCAGCAAATTGTTTATACCTTTTATGAATTGTTGACGGAGGATAATAAACAAACAATTCTTCCATGATGAAGACAACTCTTTAATTTGTATCAATGCTTATATATATATATATATATATCGAGAGAGAGAGAGAGAGAGATGAAGCTGTATATATTGTGTGTTTGTATGTCCCTTCAAATTTCTAAGGGTCGCCTTTTGATAATGGAACCAAAAGGAAAACTTATAATTTATTGTTGGTTCTCATATATATATATATATATGTCTTAAGGGTAATTTGCCCTCAAATCATTGGATAATTAATTCGCCACTGACCGATCAATTTCTATACATGTTAGCTGGTGAAGACAAACATATACATACTATGTAGCTTTTACTTAATTAAATATAGGCTTAATTATAAAAATAAGTTCGGAGGTTGGATTAATCTATAGATTAGTCAATAATTTATGCATATAGGACATAATTAATTAATACTAGTCATTTGATCTGTTAATTAAACAACTCAACCCAAAAACTTAAGTTATTAGGTAAAGGTTTAACGTTAGGCATTGTAGCTTAACAATTAAGCATTGTAGACGCCGAGAGACCAAGACAAAAAGTTAAAGAGATCAATTAAGAGGCTAGCTTTGGCATCGGACCTTATATCTGATATCATATTAATCCAAGAGTTCAAGTTATTAGGTAAAGGACATAAATAATGCAAATATTAAATAAATGAAAATAGATTAATTGAAAAGCCTGCTATCACTTTGCAGCAAATGTTTAACCACGTATATGTGAATTAAATTTATGGATATTTAAGCAAGTAGCAGCTAGAATGAGAACCATTTCCCCCAAGTTTTAATGCTTTTTTCCGGGTTTAAAGCTGATGCAGCATTGAATTTAAGCATGCACGTGTTATTTTATTTATATGTATATCGAAGTATGGGGGTGCTTTTGGAAACTTTTTGGGCTCCAATTTGCAAATATTCCATTCAGTTGCACACACACAGATTCCTCTGTCCTGTCCCAATTTCCCTTCCCTCTTTCCACCAGATTTCTCCTTTCGAAAAACTTTTAGTAGTACTCTTGCTCGTCGTAGAAATTCAGTTGGAACTACTAAAACTCTTAGGGACGAGCAAATCTTTCAGACTTTCATTTGAAGTAATAATTAAAAATACTGCAGTTTTATTTCAATTGAGTGTATGAACTGTTATATAGGCACACTTGAGTTTAATATCACCTTTCTGAACCTTCATGCTTGATTTATTGTATAATAACCTGATTATATGTAAGTTGTTTTTGGTATGTGATTTTTTGTCCTTACATCTTGTTTCCAAGTCATACAATTCATCCTTGCATATATGTCACTCGAGTCAATTATGCTCATACATTAACGTACAAAACCAAAAACAGAGCGAATTGCAAGCAAATGCAATCCTCATATGTTAATAAATTCAATTGAAAACATTCGAATTAGGCTCATAACAATTTGTTCAGCAAATAGAAGCGAAAGGAGTAGGACATGGAGGCACAGAAACTTGAACAATCCCTTCAATCATTTGCGTAACAATTCTCATGGAAGGTCTTAAGGATGGATCCTCTTGTATGCACCAAATTGCCACCATCACAACTCTCTGCAGCCTCTTCATGTCATTTTTTGCCTCTTCATCATTCTCTACCAACACATCTAATTTATTTTCTTTATAGCAATCGTAAACCCAATCTGTAAGTATAACTTCCTCTTCCTTCTCCCTTTCCATTTCAAGACTCTTCCTGCAACATATGATCTCTAATAACATGACACCATAACTATAAACATCTACTTTTGCTGTAATTGGCATGTTCCGGAACCATTCCGGTGCAACATATCCTCTAGTCCCTCTAATTGCTGTAAGTGTTCGAGTTTGATCATTCATCAAAAGTTTTGCCAATCCAAAGTCTGAAATCTTTGCTGTGAATGTCTCATCCAGGAGAATATTTTGAGGTTTGATATCGCAGTGGATGATCTGTTTGCTGCACTCTTCATGCAAGTATGTAAGTCCTCTTGCAATACCAAATGCTAGTTGGATTCTTTTGTTCCAATCTGGTCTTGAAATTCCAAAAAGGTAGCTAGCCAATGTTCCATTGCTCGTGAACTCGTAGACTAAAAGTTTATTTCGCCCTTCGTCGCAGAATCCAAGCAATCTGACCAAATTCCTATGGTGAGTCTGACCTATGGCACTAACTTCTGCTTGAAATTCCTTCTCACCTTCTTCTACCATCCTGTCTAATTTCTTGTACTTGATGATGATATGAACCCTTTGTATACAATTCCAAAAGCACCTCTTCCGAGCTCTTCCCTGAACTCATTTTTGGATTCTGTAAGCTCCTTGTATGTAAAACTGCATAGATTTGTTCCCAAAAATACTTCTGCTTCCATTACGTTTCTTTCTTTTTTGGTATATAAAGAAAGCAACTAGAGAAATTGCTGCCACAAATAGTAAGTTAAGAAAAACAGAACTACCTAATAGTAATGCTCCGGCCAGAATCAAAGTTGTCTGATCTTTCTTCTCTATTTTTGAACTGCCTGCTGAATTTTCATCTAATGAAACATTAGATTTTGCTACTTTGATCAGAGCCTTACCGTAAGTATTATAATCCTGCCTGCCATTTGTGAGTGGCAGCTTTTTCTTCCAACAGCTACCTTCTTTGATAACAGCCACAACACAATTGCAATCATAAAGGCAGGATTTGCTACAGTCATCTTCATTTAGTGGCTGCAATTGTTCATAATTTGCAGACGTAGGCCAATATGCATTAGGCAACTCTTCCATTCTGTAAAAATCCTCTGGCTTTGAACTGATTGGTTCACAATTTTGCATTGTATCTTGCTTGCAGCCGTGGAATTTTTTATTTGGATCATAAAGGGAAAATCCAGGAAGGCAATCACAAATTGGTCTCCGATTCTCATCAAGTCTGCAATAACTGTTAAATCCACAAGGACCACTGCCCGCATCACCATTAATATCCGAGCAAACATCTTGTGGAACAAACCAGACAGGAAACCAATTATGAACCCAACTCCCATTTTTCTTAGTCTTGGGGTGAGCGTATTGCATGAAGATCCCATCAGAATCAAGTGTTGCTCGGTAGTAATATTCTCCTGAAGGAATTGCAATTTTCTTTGTGAGTGCAATTAAGTTTCTATTCCTCAGGACAACATTCAGATAGCCTGTTTGATTGAATTCTAGCTGGTAACCAGAATTCATTTCATCAGCAGCACCAGAAGTGTTACTACGAAAGTAAGGTTGATATGCAAACTCTGTAAGCAAAGCTATGGGATTAAGCACAAGATCGCCATCCGTTTTCAGACGGAGTTGAAACTGTTGAAGAAGTTGAACCTCAATCATGTGACAGCATTACCCAACCAACACAGCAGCATGGATGTCAACAGATAAAAGAAGACAAAAGGCATGCGTGCTGGTACAATAAAGAACACACACTGCAGGGACCATGCTCACAGCGTACAGAGAAGCAATCCTGCAGTGATGGTGACCATAACATGCTTGTATTGAATTAGTGCAGATTGATCAGTTCTGTGTGCTGTAGGTTTCAACAAAAATCCTTCTCTTACTTGTATAAATGCTAGCATTGTATTTTCTGGGCTGTAGCCGTTTTTGCTGAATATAGAAAAGATCCTTTCTGCCTCCAAATTTTAACTTGGTATCAGAGCTATGGCAACCAGCAGCAATAGCAATGCAACTACTTTAAATCCTTCCTCAACAACTCAGCCAAATACATCCTTTGTCTTTGCTGCCCCTATTAAGCTTGCTCACTCTAATTATTTGTTGTGGAAGACTCAAGTTTTACCAAGCATAAGAGCAAACGGCCTTGAAGATTTCATTGATGAAAATCAACAAATACCCAGAAGTATGCTTGTTAGCATAGACCAGGAGCAGAATGTAGTCACCAACATCAATCCTGAGTACCTATTATGGCAAAAACAAGATCAAATGTTGATGAGCTGGCTACTTTCCTCTATGTCCGAAGGAGTTTTGGGTATTGTTCTTGAATGTAAAACCTCACTTGATCTATGGAGTGCCCTGCAAAAATATTTCATGGCTCAAACCACTGCAAGAACAATGCAGCTCAGAAGTGAGATTCACAATACCAAAAAGGAAAGCATGCCAATGAATGAGTACTACTTGAAGATGAAATCTCTGGTGGAGGATCTGAGATGTGCAGGGAATCATGTGACAGATGGTGAACTGATTCTTTTTCTTATGGAGGGCTTAGGATCTGAGTATGACCCTGTAGTTGTCAATATCACTTCCAGGCCAGAGAAAATACCTCTTCAAGAAGTTTATTCCATGTTGATCAGTCATGAGAGAAGAGTAGAAAAGAATCAGTCCAGTGCAAGCATCAATTTTGGAACAAATGTTACAGCTAACTATGTGCAGCATAGGTACAACAACTTCAACAACAAGAACTGGTCACGGAGAACAAATCAAAACCAGCATGCCGGAAATCTTGAGAACAATTGGAAAGAAAAACATATGGGTGAAGATGGCAATAAACCTATATGCCAAATTTGCTTCAAACCAGGGCATGAGGCTTATAGGTGCTGGAACAGGTTCAACAAGAAGTTCGTTCCAAGGACTGGCAGCAGAAACAACTTGAAGCAGGCCTACGTAGCAAATCCTGAAACCACAATTGACCCAGCTTGGTATTTGGACAGTGGAGCCTCAAATCATGTCACCAACAACCTTGCAAATCTCTCCATTGGATCTGAGTTCAAGGGTGAAGAACAACTGGTAGTAGGTAATGGATGCTTACTCAATATCACTCACATAGGCTATGCATCTCTACCCACAGCACACATACAAGACATCAAGCACCTTCACCTAAAGGATATTTTACATGTGCCTGCAATAACCAAAAATTTGATTAGTGTATCTAAATTAATTTCTGATAACAACATCAATATCATCTTTGACAAACACTTGTGTTTAATCAAGGACAAGTTGCAAGGGAAAACACTACTGCAAGGAGTGGCTAAGGATGGATTATATCAGCTGGTGTGTTGTCCTTCCAGTCTTACCACATCCTCACTCTCATTTTTCTCAACACAAAAGGATAGATCACCACTCAAGAATCCTAAGTCTATGTTTTCATTTTGTTCGTACAACTCAGAGTACACTGGAAAACTAGATGTAGATGAAGACTGGAATGTATGGCATAGGAGACTAGGACATCCACATTTTCTTTCTTTGGAAAAGAGTCTATCAAATTGTACTCACTACAATATCAATAGAAAATCAGTCTTGAGTTTCTGCAAAGCTTGTCAATTTGGGAAATTGCATAAACTGACCTTCAAAAGCACAGAAACTAGATCATCAATACCTCTAGAGATTATACATTCTGATCTCTGGGGGCCAGCACCAATCCTGTCAAATCAAGGCTATAGATATTATATAGCCTTCATTGATGATAAAACCAACTTTACTTGGATATATCCCATGAAAACCAAAGGGGAAGCACTGAACATCTTCAAACAATTCAAAACACAAGTTGAAACTATGCTAGATAAGAAAATTAAAGCATTCCAATGTGATATGGGAGGTGAATTCAAAACATTTGAGCCTTACCTGAAACAAACAGGAATAACATTAAGATATTCATGTCCATATACCCATCACCAAAATGGAAAAGCCGAGAGAAAACACAGACATATTGTAGAAACTGGTCTCACGTTGTTAGCTCAAGCAAGCATGCCATTGAAATTCTGGTGGGAAGCCTTCAACACAGCTACCTTTCTTATAAATAGAATCTCAACTCCTGTTTTAAGAAATATCTCACCCTTTGAAGCCCTTTTTCACACGAAACCAGATTTTTCAATGATTAAAACGTTTGGGTGTGAATGCTACCCATTTTTAAGGCCCTACAATAAACATAAATTGAACTTTCATACCTCCAAATGTGTTTTGCTGGGATTGAGTGTTTTCCATAAAGGATATCTATGTTTGCATCACTCAGGGAGGATATACATTGCTAGGCATGTAGTCTTCAATGAAAACTCTTTCCCTTTTGAAAATGATCCTAATTTCAGAAAAAATCAGTGTCTAGTTAACCCTGAGTCACCCAATCAGCCTAGTCAGTTCCATGTAGTCAAGCCTAAGTCAGTAAACTCAATCGTAAATGTTGACACAGCAGTTGATATCACCAATCTTGGCACACAAGAGGCAGAAGTGGAAAACCTTCAAAACCTTGATGAAGAAACTCAAAGTACACGTAGCCTACATCATCAATATCAACCAAACACTACCTCTTCAAACTTTGAATCACCTGAAACACCTACACCACAGCAAACACAAAGCTTACTGCCAACACATCCTATGATAACTAGAGCTAAAGCAGGAATCTTCAAACCAAAGATCTACTCAAGCATTGTCAGAAAACACCCTGAAACTGAGGTTCCCAAAGATGTTCAAACAGCCCTGTCAAGTCCAGAATGGAGCCAAGCAATGACAGATGAATTTACTGCCTTGAAAGAAAACCAAACTTGGACACTTGTGCCATATACTTCAGATATGAGATTAGTTGGTAACAAATGGGTTTATAAAGTAAAAATGAATCCAGATGGAACAATTTCCAGGTTCAAGGCAAGACTAGTCGCCAAAGGGTATCTTCAAACGGCAGGTGTAGATTATAATGAAACCTTCAGTCCAGTGGTTAAGGCTTCTACAATCAGAATTGTTGTGAGCCTTGCAGTGATCAACAACTGGGCTTTGAGACAAGTAGATGTGAATAATGCATTCTTGAATGGTGAATTGACAGAAACAGTCTACATGACACAACCAGAAGGATTCATTGACCTCACTAAACCTAACCATGTGTGCAAATTAAAAAAGGCTCTATATGGATTGAAACAAGCTCCAAGAGCTTGGTTCGAGAAGCTGAAGAATGCACTGAAGCAATGGGGATTTGAAAACTCAAAGTGCGATACATCTCTTTTCTTCAAAAGGATTGGACGAGATTTGGTAATCATCTTGGTATATGTTGATGATATTGTGGTCACAGGCAGTAACAACGGAGAAATAGAAAGAATCATTTGCCAAATGAATAAAATCTTTGCACTGAAGGATTTGGGACAACTGCATTACTTCCTCGGAATTGAAGTCAACAGAACAAAATCAAAACTCGTACTCTCACAAAGCAGATACATTTCGGAATTACTGAATAGAGTCAATATGAGTGGTTGTAAAGGAACAAATACTCCACTTGCTCTTGGGGAAAGACTCTCTAAAACTGAAGGGTTTGGATTCCAAGATGAAACCTTGTATAGAAGCGTGATTGGGGCACTTCAATATGCTACCTTGACTAGACCTGAACTGGCATATGCAGTGAACAAGCTAAGCCAGTTCATGGCAAAGCCCCTAGTTCCACATTGGACTGCCTGTAAAAGAGTACTAAGGTACCTAAAGGACACAAAGGACTATGGTTTGGAATTCACCACCTCCAACAACAATGATCTGGTAGGATTTTGTGATGCAGATTGGGGCTGTGATGTTGATGATCGAAAGTCCATTAGTGGCTACTGCATTTTCTTAGGTGGTAATCTGGTGTCATGGAGTTCAAAAAAACAGCATGTGGTGGCAAGATCAAGTGCTGAGTCAGAATACAGGGCCATTGCATTGACATGTGCCGAAATTACTTGGATAAGCTCACTGCTTAGTGAACTAAATATGGCTATTCCATCAGCACCAGTGATTTGGAGTGATAGCATCAGTGCAGCAGCTATTGCTTCTAATCCTGTCCTTCATGGCAGAACAAAACACATAGAAATAGACTTGCACTTCATAAGAGATAAAGTCTCAGCAGGAGAAATTGAAATCCAGTACATATCCAGTCAAGAGCAAACAGCAGACATTCTGACCAAACCCCTAAGCTTTGGGAAATTCTCTCATTTCAGAAACAAGCTCAAGGTCACAGAGAAAACCTTGAGCTTGAGGGAGGATGTTGAAGAAGTTGAACCTCAATCATGTGACAGCATTACCCAACCAACACAGCATGGATGTCAACAGATAAAAGAAGACAAAAGGCATGCGTGCTGGTACAATAAAGAACACACACTGCAGGGACCATGCTCACAGCGTACAGAGAAGCAATCCTGCAGTGATGGTGACCATAACATGCTTGTATTGAATTAGTGCAGATTGATCAGTTCTGTGTGCTGTAGGTTTTAACAAAAATCCTTCTCTTACTTGTATAAATGCTAGCATTGTATTTTCTGGGCTGTAGCCGTTTTTGCTGAATATAGAAAAGATCCTTTCTGCCTCCAAATTTTAACTGAAACCTTCCCATGGAGTAGTTGTTTTCCGTTTGCTGAGAAGACAACTTAGCTCCAATTCCCAGGACTTGAGTAGGCAAGATTATATTGGTTGGATTCCTGAAGCTCTCCCATACATAAGTTGAATCTTTATTAGCAAGAACAAAATTACCTGTGTCAAGCATTGCAGCATAGGATACAACATCAACTGTGGTTTCGGGCCAGATTTCTTGGCCGCAAGGTCCAGTGAGTTTGAAATGTCCATCAGTCGTCAGCTCGATTTTTGAACCCTGAGGTGCCGGATTGTCTCCATTTGCATACCAGACTATAGTTTTATCTGGTATTTTGTTGAACCAGATGGCAAGTAAAAAAGAGTCTTGATTGACAATGCGTCGAAATCCAAAAGCGAATTCTCCAGAAGGCGATTGCCATGGAGAAGAATCATCTGAAGCAGTAAGGGAACTTCCCAAACTAATATTTCTGGCTTGAGCAAATATGGAAAATGGTAGCAGAAGAAACAGAAAGCGCAAGAGGGTCACATATGATAAGTGCGTAAAACACGCACTAAATCATTTACTTTTAAACTTCAATTGTTTGTTTAATCCTCAAGTTTCTTTTGGATTTGATGTATTTTGGTTGTTTTGTACAAAAAATGATAATTTTAACTTTTGAAAGTTAATTGGGCTCAAAAAGGATTAATTCGGCTCGAAAAGGAAGAGACCGGAGCATAAGAACAGGGTGGACCAAAATGCAATAAAATCAGGACTAAATTGAAGAATTATCACAATAGAAGAATTAATCTCAAATACATAAGAGAAAGAGGACCCAATCGATATTTATCGAATTTTCTAGTTTCATTTAAAGAAGCTATCGCCTTGCTGCGCGACCGCGCACCACGTTCTGCCAAGGGATCCAATTGATATTTGTCATTTAAATTGTATCCCTGGACAGAATTGGGGGCTGGACGGCGTGGCACTTGGGGACCCCATAATTGGATGAATTTGAGGTTTAAAAAGGAAAGAAAGGGAAGGAATAGGGCAGCCAGACCTAGGGTGAGATTTTTAGACAAATTTAGAAAGAAAGAGAGAAAGAGGAAGAAGGAGGAGATAAGGTGGATTGGAAAGAAAAACTTGGAAAAGAAAAGCTCTCATAATCTAGTTTATCTCTTTTCCTTATTTCGATTTATTGTGTTAACTGAACAAATTTGTGAATTCCGAATTTATGTTTTCAATTATTGAATTTATTGTTTATAAATTTGGATTTTACCCAATGTGTGACTAAACCCATTTTTTCTAGGACAATAATTTAGTCTATTGAAGCATCCATTTATGAGATTGTGTTGTTTAATTGATTGAGATTATGTGTTGAGTGTTTATTATAATAACTAATGCTTTTAAATATTTGGCCAATATTTAGATGAATTGTGAATTGATGGGATTTGAGAAATGAACATCACATTTAGATCAATTGATAAACACCGTAAATTGCATGTTAGATAGAGATATACTAATATGGTTTGCGTAGTTTGATTAATAATTATCACAAATCGTAATGCGTTTTCGTTTAATCAATTTCACATAGAGATATAGTGAAGTTTTAAACGCGGAATAGATTCGAGTGATCTCGAGAGAGACAATCGAATAATTTAGGATAATTAACTAGCAACACGTAGTTTAAATTAAAACAACCTCAATTGAATAAGTGGATGCGACCAAATATGATAAATCATTAGCCCTGGACATTTTTGTTAATTGAATTCTTAAGTGTTTTGCTATTTTAGTTAATCTTAATTTTCTCAACCAAAATTATTTCATTTTCTTTAGATAAATTTGTTTATTAATCATCTTCGATAATTATAGAATTAATATTCCTCGTGGAATCGACATCCTATTATCACTTTATTACTTATTTGCGACACGTGCACTTACGTTCGTTAATTTTACACGCAACAACATACTGGTGTATGGAATTAGCCATTGCTGCAAATGCATTAAAGAATCAGGATCAAATAGATATATAGCTTTTCTTCTACCATGGGAAAATTCTTCGAATGTGGTCAAATTTATGATTGCAGATATTCAAGTCAAGCTTTGACTGTCACCGTTGGCGTTAGTAGCAGTAAAAAAAGGTTAAGGTTTGACGAGCATTCATTTTCTCCTATTACTACGAGTTGCGTAAACCGCCATAAGTATTAGCTTAAAGGAGGTTGGAGAATTTTCAAATGAAAATTAAGTTTAGCAATTTGAGTTGACTTAACCACGTGGCGTTCTTCTAATGACGTTTTAATAAATTTTCTAAACCATTTGAGCCGTTTCAAATGAGCTCGTTGATTTTTCTATCTAGTGGATAAAGAAATAAATACAGGAAGCATGTCTGTCGTCAACTGAGGGCTGGTGAGAACCCAATTATACACAGTGTGAATACCTGATTGATTGTAGGTAAGGTTTCTTCCGTCCTGTAAACTGTTAGGATGCTGGCTGGATTTGGGCTAGATGAATACCTGGGTCTTGAGCCTGATCACCTATCCGGTCCCCCCTAGCTTCAAGATCATTTTATATGGAGAAAGGAAACCACATGTAATGTAATAAGATTTTGAGTCATGGGTTGGGTCGATGGTTTCGTTTCGCTTGTTTTGTGTTAAACGATTCGCATGTTAATTGCAAACCATATATTTCATTTCACTATGCGCTTCAACAAGAAGTTCGAGTTCAGGGTAACACTAACACATACCCCAAATCTGCATTGATAAAATCAACGCGAATCAGGGCGTGTGTTAGTGTTACGGAATCCAGAAATCCCTTAAATTTTACTCAATTTTATTTAAGTATTTTTAACACTTTTCAAAATAGTTAACCAACAAAATTAAAATTTAGGCAAAATAGATTTCAACATTCAACTTACGTTTATTAATAAATAAACCTTACTCCATTAATGAAAGCACAGAAATTTCAATACTAATTTTTTAAAGTGAATCTATCAACTCAACACCCTGAACACAAAATTTACAAAACATTAACTGAGGACGAGTATGTCATCAATTCAATAGATAAAATTATTCATAACATGCATATCTTGTTTTCCTCTTTAAACTCATGAAATATGTGCAAACCCTTTTTTCTTTCTATAGATATATGAAATACAATATTTAGGCAATAGACAAAATTAATATTACAAAATCATTGCAAAGTATATCAAAATAAAAAATTAGAGTATTAGAGACATGATTCACAAGATCATTATTTAGAAAACATATTAAAATTTACTCGTTTTGAAGTGTGAGAATTGGCATTCATAAAACATATTCAAACGTAGTTATGTCTTGACGTATCAAAATTTTATTCATAAGACAACTTTTAGATTTACTCACATCACATGGTATTACCTGTGACCCCTATCAATTCTACCATTTATAGTATTAAATAGTTTACACAATCCTCGTAGAATCTCATCTAGCCAAAACAAATATATTGATTATAGTTGATCAGACATATATATTGATTATAAAAAATCACATAGATATACCAACTGCAGTTGACTAAAATCCTGTCATCGCCATTGCTTATTTCCTTCCTTTTCCAATTTTTTTACACTTGTTGTATTTGGGTTGCAGCATTACAAACGAGTCCCGTTATTGTATCTTGGGACTATACTGTTATTCAACCTTCCTTCAGGATCGTGCCCTTTACACGCCTTGACATTTATATATCACTACAAGTTTTTCTGAAGTCTAAAACAAAAAATGAATGTGGATACAGCTGTAAACTCAGAACAAGGTTTGACAGGGCTGGGTGCTATTGTTCGTAATGTCAAAGGGGAAGTCATGGCTGCTGCAACCTGGAGACATATATTTCCGAATGATATGGAGTTTGCAGAAGCCTCAGCAATTTATGAAGGTCTAAGGATGGCTACATCAGTGGGGCTTCATCCACTGGTAATCGAATCTGACTCCAAGAATGTGGTGGATTTGATCCAGGAAAAGACTAAAAGTATTTGTGAGATTGGTTGGCTGATTTTTGAGGTCCAAGCACTGTCTAATGTAGTTCGTTGTATAGTTCAATCTGTTCCTAGACCTTGTAATATGGTAGCCCATAGGCTAGCCAAGCTGGCTTTACTTTACCCAGATGATCGTGTCTGGCTTGTAATATGTGGTGGATTATACAGATGCCGTTTCTTGTTAATGAAATGCTTTCTTTCAAAAATAAAAAATTATGGACAACTTATCCCAAGTTCTCACTTTCTATGTTTAATTCCATCGTCTAATGATACCTCAACAATTTTTATGGTTATTAAAGTTCTTTAAATTGCTAAAATAATGAACTACGTTCTTTAGAACCTTTTAGAACTCAAATAATAAAAATTTTAAATTTTAATTATGTCCAAAATCATACATTATAATGCCTTACAACTTCATAGTTTGTCTTCTCAATTTCTTATTGAATAATCTCAGTTGAATGATTATAATTCTTAATTTACTTATCAGATGAAGACACTTATAAATACCATGAGTACAAATTTCATATAATATTTGAATATCAAAAACTTTTTCAAAATATTTTCTTTTTCAAGCATTTTTGTAACTTTTCTCTTTGTGGGTCTAATTGGAGCATCCTCTTGAATGCAACAAAATGCTAGTTTGTTGCTATTGTTAAAATATGCCTTGAATCAGTTAGTCCCTGGACTAGAGTTATCTGTTTAGGCCTATTTTTCTGGGCTTTTCCGCATCTGTCTAGGGAGTACTATATAAACTCTCTAGGTCATAACCTAGCCGCAATCTGTAATCTTTACTCCTCAAGATCAATAAAACTTTTCTCTCCTCTGCCTGTGGACGTAGCTAACACATCGTTAGTGAACCACGTTAAATCTCTGTGTTCTTTATTTGCGTTATTAATTATCTTTCTTGCTTTCGTTATAACAGCTATCACTACTGATCTCAGTACTTTCTTCATATCGTCTTTGCCTCTTCATCATTATTTTCCACAATTTATCAAGTTTTCTTCCCTGGTAGCAATCACAAATCCAATCCCATCAGCGCGTCCTCTTGATTTCTCAAAGAAAATGCAACACTCGACTTGCAGCAAAATGATCTCCAGTAACATCATACCAAAAGTATACATATCAACTTTAGCACTGATTGAAGCTTTCCTAAACCACTCTGTCGCCGCGCCAGGTACCCTACTGTCCCTCTTATGCCTGTTAGAGCTGCCCAAGTTTGCTCTGCAGGCAAAAGTTCTGCCAATCCAAGTCAGATATCTTAGGCGCGAAATACTCGTCCAAGAGTATGTTTTGAGGCTTTATGTCACAATGAATGATCTATGTGCTGCACTCTTCATGCAAGTATATTAAGCCTCTTGCAATGCCAAATGCAATTTGCACTCTTTGGTTCCAGTCTGGCCTGGTTATCCCAAACAGAAAGTTGCCAAAGACCCATTTGCTCAGGTACTCGTATACCTGAAGCCTACGATCTCCCTCATCACAAAAACCAACCAGACGAACTAAATTCGTGTGGTGTGTTTGCCCGATCACATTCACCTCCGTCTTGAATTCCTTCTCTCCTTCTTGTTCTATCTTGTCTAACTTCTTGATTGCAACAAATCTTTTACGATCTGATGCTAAGACTCCTTTGTAGACGGTTCCAAAAGCACCTTTACCCACCCAGTATTTGCTTGAAGCCTTCAGTTGCTTCTTCGAGTTCTTTGCATGTGTAGCTTCCCACGTGTAGCAACACCCCTGAACTTGACCGCAGAAACTTTTATGATATGATAAGTAAAAATCCAGAAATATAGCTGACAACAAAAGGATATTCAGAAGCACAGAGCTTCCAAGTAGTAGACGTAAAACAAGTACCATAGTTAATTGATCTTTTTTCTCGAAGAGCTTCGAAACATCGACTTTAGGCACCTTGACAAGCTGTTCTATCCACTCTTGTGCTTCTTCTTCCATTGAACAGAGGATATTTCTTCTTCCAACAATGATTTTCATCGTGAACGGCAACTGCACAGAAACAATTTTGGCGGCATTAATCTTGACAAGCCTGTCTGTTCACTCCATTTTCAATCTCAAGACTGTAATCGGATAATGGCCAATCTTTGTCGTTATATATTTTAAAATCTAGTAGTTCCTCATAATTTGTTTCCCAGCCGTTTTCCTGGAAGCTTGGCAGTGGAAAATTTGGTTTACAACCTTTGCTTGTGTCGGATTGGTTCAAATAAGAATAGTTTCTGGGAAAAGGCGTTCGCGTTCCCCATTTATTTCCGCACAAATGCTGTTGTAACCACAAAGCCCACTTCCAATTTCGCCTGTGATAGCAACGAAGATATCCTGGGAAATCCTTTCCACCACTGTCCAGGACAAATTGCAATTACATGATTTTTCATCCTTAGGGTATGCATATTGCCTGAAGACTCTATCATAATCTATCCGACCAAAGTGGTAGAAATCTTTCGTCACACCAGTATGTGCTGTCAGGTTGAAGCCTCTTTCGTTCCAATAAACATCATAAACGACTTTAGTCAGCAAAGACACAGAGGCAAAGCTCAAGATTGCCATTTTCTTTTAGATGGAATCTGAACATCAGAGTAATTTTGCAGGGAGATGCGAGAAGTGAGGTTCATAGGACTATCTAGTATCCTTCCAGGTAAGATAGTATCGGTGGATTAGAATCTCCGTCTAGAAGCACAATCCATCATCCTGCATAGTAGCCGACTATAGTTCTATCTGGTATTTTATCAACCCAGATGACAAGCAAGAAGAAATCTTGAGACTCAATGCGTTGAATTCCGGAGGCAAATTCCCCAGAGGGGGATCTCCATGGATCTGAGCCACAGAGGCAGGAACGAAGGATTTCAAGCTAATAGCTGCAGCTATAGCAGCTCGTGGAAGTAGCAGAGCAGGAAGCAAAACGAGGCTGACATGATGAAGAATGGAAGGAATCCCCATAATCACAGAATTGGATTACCCTCCAAGTAAGAGAAGCTATATTACATACAGCCTAGAATATGTACAATTTCTAGCAAAGACATTTCTATTTTGTAACCCGTCGGAGCAAGGTACTTCATTTTCATACTTACATGTTTATTTTCTCAATATCTCCATATTCATTTTTCTTTTCTAATTCTAACCATGTCCAGGTAAAACATTTTGACAATTTCGATACTTCTTGCTTAATTTTGTAGATCTTCTCGGATTGGGTTTCACGTCAGGTGACAAACCTCCACTTGCATGCAATAAATTCTTTAGATTATTCAGCATGGAACACAAAGAGAAGTTCCAACATTTATAATCTAATATATCCAAACAAAAAATCTAAGCTCTCTTTTTCTAATCTGGTCCCCATAACTTATATAGCCTACTATCATAGCTTTCTTGACCTTTGAATTCTCTAAAGGATTATTAGAACAGAACTTGATTTTTGGTAATTAAGTCTCTTTCAATAAGCAACTAACTCGTAGAAACGATAATCTTGTTTCTATACTAAGTTTCAATTTTCTTGACAGAAACAGCTTAATATTAGAAACTGAACACATTTTCTGAACCATAACTACAATAAGCAAACTGCACATTAAACACAAAACACAACAGAAAAGAACATAGGATCTCCTTTGCCTGTCTCCACCACCAGCGAAGCAAAAAATTACCAACAACTTAAAGCAAAATACAGCCAAAAGAAAATGAATATTTTCATACTCAACAGACAACAATTGAGACATGCAGAAAGTATATATTTGATGTCTTCTGCTTTGTCCAGAGAAACATGCAAATGTTCAGTTTCAGGAGGATCTACAATCACAAACACCCACAGAACAAAATGATATCACAGTTATCACCAAGTACCTCCCCTGTTGCTTAGTTTAGAAACCAGCCCATCCAGCAGGTTGGACAGATGACTGGTTCTCTGTGATCTTTGACTGGCTAACCCCCTGAGAACTATTTCCTTCACTAATTGGTTTTGACCTCTGGCTCCTGGCAGCAGGGGCAGCGGTAAAACTATCTGTTCCAAATCCCCACGTGTCAAAACCAGAAGATGACTGAGCAGGTGGCTTGTTAAAGTGACCGTTTCTGGTCCTGACAGATTGGGGAACATTCTGTCGTTGCAGCTTGGGGTCCTCAGCAAAAGCCTGCCATGATTTTGGCTCTGGACTTGGAGTACTCCAGTCAGATTTACCTTGCTGGAGATCCCAAATTGTTCCTTCAATCTTCTCCCTTTGCTGTGATAACAATAGACGCTATCAGAACATGAATAACAAGAAAGCATCAAAATTGAAGTGTCCAAAACGCAAATATAATATTATTATAGATATATTATGAAAACAAATACCGGAGGCGTTGCAGATGATTGATTTCCAGGCGAGTTTTGATTTCTAGAAGGATCCTTATTTGGTGATGGAGACCTAGCAGCAAGAGCTTGCTTGAGCTCCTGTATTTCCTGCCTCTGAGATCGGCAAATGGCAGATAGCTTCTCAAATTTGGAAGTTATTTCAGCCTTCTCCAAGTTAGCTTGTTTCAACTGCGCTTTCAATCTCTCTGTTTCATCCAGTAATGCTCCTTCCTTTCCCATTTTGTTATTACTGATTCCAGAGTTCAGCTTATTGGTATCAAATTCGGCAACAAAAGAGTTGAAAGCCTCATCTTGAAAAGTAGCTGTGCTCTCAGTTTTTACTGCTTTTGGTGTCCCAATGACAGCATCTGTATCTCTCTGGAAATAGTTTGTTTTGAAATCTTTGGGAGGGCCATCTTCTGGCTTTTGTGATTTACCATGCACATTTCTTCGTGTGGCATGAGTCTGTATATTTTCCTCTTTTACAGGGCTACTGTTCCTCGGATGGCTATCAGACCAATTCCTGTCGTGTCTTGATGTGCCATAGTTAGTTGGTTCTTCATCAAACTTAGGTTTGCACTTGTCTTCAGCAAAAAGTGAGTCTTTTGCATGTTGCGTAGACCAGAAAGCACCAAGTGGGCCCCCAGCTCCACCAGAGCTGGGAGTACTTGATGGCTGCGATATATTTCTGGTTGGTTCTCCAGATGAAGGTGGGGGTGGTGGACTTCTTTGAGGCATTGGAGGTGACCTATTCATGGGCTTTGATACACCTGCTAGATTTTGATAAACAGACAATCCAGAGAACGAAAGAACTAAACATCAGATACTTGCAACATACTCAACCAGTGAACAATCATATTTCAATTGCCATTTAATTTTCTCTATATTTAAAAGCAATACCTAGCATGTCAAAGTTTCAAAGTTCTAGTCTTAAGTTTGTTGAGGATCAAAAATGATCTTGAAAATCAAATTTCAAAGATTGTTGCATGAAAAGGAGTATGCCACCATGTGATGCACCTGTTAAAAATAGTCCTTACCTTCATGTATCCCAGCAGACTGCATTTCAGGTGGCCTGTCAGGCAATGACTTCTGTAACCCAACTGGTAACTGCTCATTAACACGAAACCATACCTGTCACCATGGGAAAGAAATCCCAGCATCAGTGAGCAAAATGTTAGAATCTGCACAAGACAATGTCATGGACATAGCATTCTAAAACTAACCTAAGTTCATGGAGATGAATGGCCAATCAAGCAAAGCGCTTGCCTGCGTGATGTCTGGTCTGTCATCTGGTGAAGCTTGAAGCATGTCCCTAATTAGATCTGTAACAGAAGTGCTGAACTTAGGCGAGTCTGGAATGCGATAGTTCCCATTTAAGATTTGCAACTTTGACTCCCCATCAAATGCATTTTTGAAGTAGCATATGCGGAAGAGCAGACATCCAAGAGCCTGCAAACATTGGCAGGTCAAGTCCAATTCCCACGTATAGTTTCAACACAATATGTGTATCAAGTTGCATGGATTATGAGGTCCAATTGACTTACCCATATGTCTACCTTCTCACTTATAAATTCTCTTCGTAACATATCCCACATCTAAGACAATAAAAGGAGCAAGATAGGAATCAAATATCCTTATCACCAAATATCAGAAATTCAAGTTAGCACAGTTTTTCACTAAACCTCGGGGGCTCTATAGGCAGGTGTTGTATGCTTCCTGATATTATCTTCTTCAATTCCCATTTCCTCAAGCTTCTCAAAACGCTTATGATTGGTTGATGTGCTACCAAAATCACACAACTTCCATAATCCATCAGAGCCCAGAAGAAGATTCTCAGCCTTCAAGTCTCTGGAAAAATGCAATGAATAAGTATATACTACTAACAAAAATTCTCAGGAATGCATGAGTTTGCCTTCCTCTTTAGTGTTACAGAGAACAATAAGAAGGTATAGAGTTGAAACAAAATATGTCTTTATCTTCACAACAGAAGAATCTCAACCGAAGCTAATTAGGGATCAGTTAATTGGTAAATGTAAATACTGACAACAAGCCAGAGCCAATTTATTGTAACACTCACCTGTGAGCAATGGGTGGAGATTGGCAATGCATAGCAAAGACTGCATTACACACATCCCTGAAAATTTGTAAAACCTGTTTCTCGTCAAAATATCCAGCACCTCTGCTCTCCACCGCACTAACCAGGGACTTATCACAAAATTCCATCACAAGTAGAGCTTCCTTCGTCCTGCCCATATCTAAGATCGTATGGGCGTAGAGTGTGACTATGTTAGGATGTCCTTTGAGTGATTTCATCACCGAGATCTCCTTCATCACCAATTCCAACGACTCTTCATCGTTGCATATCATGTGCTTCAAAGCATACTGCTTTGATGCATGAACAGCATCACGAGCTGAGTACACACAAGAGAACCCTCCCTCGGCAATGACATTTCGGACATGAATTTTAAGATTGCCAACATCAATAGCACGACCTTCAAGACCAGTTGGCTCTTTTTGCATAAATGGTTTGAACCTCCACATAATTGTCACGACTGAGACAAAAAATCACTGCACAATTTAAAGAAACCACTTAGAAGCGTAGTTGAGTCACATAAATTCCCTTCTTCTTTTTATTCGATTCATACAGAAAAGCTTCCACTAAAACATAAGGGTGCATCCAAAACAAAGACAAATTTAACCTTTCAGTATAGTTCAACCTGAGCATCTGCCATCAATTAATATGTGACATTATATAAGAATCAAACAATTCGATTGCTTTTCCAGCAATAGCTAACATCATTTACACAATCAAGCACCTCGACTAGTAGTACAAATAAGCTCCAAACTTCAACAAATTTTATTTCCCACTAAAATAAACTCGAATCAACCTTGAACATGATTTTCCAATAAAATTGAAACGTACCCTTTTCACATGAATAACAATTGGGCACAAATAAATCCAATAAACGCAATTTAACATTAGATCTAATGACAAAAATCTTAAAACGAAGATAAGAATCAATGATACAAGTCATAAAGAATGGATCTGAATTAATCCCATATTATATCAAATGACATAAACTCAAATACTCACGATCTACAGACTTTAACAAAATATTCAAACAAGCCTACTGAAATTTATTAACAAAAACGAAATAATAAAAAATAGTGAAACAGAAAACATACCTGGAAGAATGGATACAGACGGAAAGAAACAAATTTTTTTCAAATAGTTAAATAAAGTTGAAAAGAAAAATTGGGAGTTGGGTTTGCTTAAGATCTAAGTCTTTTGTTTCTGTTTTACGTGATGTAGTTGCTGATCTGAAGAAATAAAAAGAGAAAACCTATTTATATTATTATTATTACAAAATATAAAAGAAGAAAATAAAATATTGTTTGTGGGGGGCTTTCGGTGGGAAGGTGAATTACCCGCTAATCCGGCTTTATCATTTGCAGACTGAGTAATTACATCTGAGTCCCTAATGTGACAGATATTTATACATTTTGTCTATTTATGATAGAACAATCTCCGGCCTTAATCCATACTTGAAATAACGTTTTGTGTTATGATATATTTGTTTTTTTAACTGAAATCTAAGTATAATTACTTAAATATTTAAAATTATTTATTTTTTAATTTATATATAAATATTTATTAAAAATATTTAAATATAATAAATTAAAAGATTTAAATAAATAAAAATTTAAATAATTTAAATATTTTATTTATTAATAATATTTTTAATTTGTTATTTAATATATATATATATTAACAATTTAATATATTAATTTAAATTTTTTTAAAATATATCTATTAATATATCAGTTTCAAATTTCTTATTTTTAAAAAATAAAAAAATTAATATTTATATTCAATCATTTGAAATAAAAAAATAAACATATCAATCATATTAAAATTACAATCAAATTCAAATTTCAGTCATATTTAAATTTTAAATAAAATAAATAAATACTGTTATAATATCAAAAAATAAATATAAAATTTAACATTGATACTTAGACACTATATTTTATATTTTTATAAATAAATAAATATATAAGTGTATGTCGTCTTAAAAAATATGGGCACGTATATTTTAAAAAAAATCATTCACAAAACCGTACAGTGTCAAGGAAAGGATCTGGGATTCAAAGTCAGGGACTTATGTGTTACAAATGATAAAACTATATCCTTATTCTAAAATTAATTAAATATTAGAAACCGGATGTTATTACCCATTTGTAAAAATTGTGATCTGCAAGATTTTACACATCTCACTAGATCTGTGGTGTGGGTTTACGTGTTTCCTTCTTATTGGGTATAAGCCGCCCCTGGATTTTTTTTCTCATTAATGTTTTTGATAATTGGGTTAATTACACTTTGTTTCTAATGCGAGTATTATTGTAATGTGGCTTGAGTAATTAAATGAGGCAAATATTAAATTAGTGATAATTGAATTAAATGGAAACTTAAAATTTAATTTATGTCAATTATTAGGTACGGCCAGTTGAATAAAATTATATTTTGAGATAACTTAGTAACTTTTGAAACTGACATCTTAACAATTATAAAATCTATTGAGAAGAGGTTAACAAATAAGGTAGTGTTTTCTTTTTTAATTGGATTCTAAATTAATTTAAATTTTAAATAAATATAAATGTTTGAATTGAAATAATTTATTTATTTATTTTTTAATATACATATTCAAAAACATGTAATAAAATTAGTAAAATATTTTAGATTCAGCTAAAAAAAAAGAAGTAAATATACTTAACAAAAAATGTCATAAAAGATTGTTATAAAAGGAACAAATAGCCGGTGAGTCGCTGAATTTAATTGGACCAAATGATGGCCCAAATATTGGGTGAGTCGGGGCGATTGAAGGTTGGGTAACGAATAAGATTATAACAAATAACGCCTAACATTTTAATTTTTTAAACAATTTAGTCCTTGAAATAAAAATGTTGTTTAAGGACTAAATAATATGCTATATATTTTAAATTAAAATTACATTGTAATCATTAATTGACTAGTAAATCTTTTTAAGAGGCGTAAAAACGATAAAATTTGAGATTTCAGTTGAGACCGACTGACCGGGTGACATATAGTATAATTTTATTATTATTTTAAGGAGTAAAAATAATAAGTGTTTTTTATTAATTATTTTTCTTTTAAAACGCAAAAAAATAAAATAAATAAGCAATAGCCTGAAAATAGCCTGAAAATAGCCTGAAAACGCTGCGTTTTATCGCTTCTGAAGGACTCTTCTTTCGGCTCAGTTCCTCCTTAAGCCCTAGTCGGGGTATTTTCACATACCTCCCCTGAGCTTTCTAGAAATCACACTTAGATAGAAAGTTTGTGAATATTCACAGTTACCTCCCCTACTACAGTAAATCCATCCATTTGACTATTTGTTGACTATTAAAATGACGTTAAATGACCGAAATATCATATCCAAATAATATAGTATTTTTCTAAATTTCCTACAATTACTCAATTAAAAAAAAAACCCAAATACACAACCCTAATTTTACCCACTCCTTTAAACAAAACAACCTTGCCTCCCTCCCGTCGACGGCGCGTTCAGCCGCTTGCTCCCCTCGTCATTGTCGCACCCACTTTGCAGCCAGATCAGAAGTTTCTCTCTCGTCGAGTTATACGCGTCGTCGAATCGCCGTTGTCGAAACCATCTCGTTCAATATCAGGCCATTGTCGTCTCATCCTCGCACATACTCACACTCACCACCAACATTAGACAGTCTTTTGAGCTCTCACACTGCACAATCAAGACCACAACACCATCTACTCTGTTTTCGGTTTTGGTTCTAATAGGTAACCACAAGTCATCACTCAGCACTCTCCGACTAAACTTAATTTTTTGTTTTAATTCTTGCAATATCTGACAAAACTCAGATTTTGGTTTTTGTTTGAAATGCGTAGCCAAACGCATTTTTGGTTTTGGTTTGTAATGGGTAACTGAACTCAATTTTTTAGTTTTGGTTCTTATAATGGATTGGTATAATCGAATGATGCATGAGTTTTTTAGGAGTCTTTTATTTTTTTGGTTAATGATTTAGATATGAGAGAAAGTTTCTTGAGACATTGTATGTACACAGAATAACTTGGCTTGCAAATCTGCGTTTTGGCTTCGATGAATCTCGGGAAAGTTTGGTTTGGTTTGAGTGAATTTATCCAGAGAAGTTTGGTTTGTATTTTTTGTATTTATTTAATTTTTAATAAATAAAACTGGAAAATAAATTTGGAAGAATAAAATTAGTATAATGTTACCACATTACCCTTTTTTAAACGGTCAACAAATAGTCAAATGGATGGATTTACTGTAGCAAGGGAGGTAGACCCTCCAAAATCTCTGCTCTCTGTGCCACTGAAAAAAATGGATCTCCCAGAAGAGTCAGCTTCGACAAATCAAAACCCAAAAGCCAAAAACGCAACTACTTGCGAAGAATGCAAAGAGAAGGCATCAAAGTACAAATGCCCGGCTTGCTCTATTCGCACGTGTGGCCTCGCATGCGTGAAAGCTCACAAGCTACGGACTGCTTGTTCTGGCCAGCGTAGCGTCACCCAGTTCGTCCCCCTCTCTCAGTTCAATGATGACACTCTCCTCTCCGGTACTTTTCTTTTTAACAGTTTCTTTTATTCTGAATTTTAGTGGTCGCTTTTTGTTTTTTGGTTCAAGTTGAAGGTTTCTTGTGATTTGAGCCAGTTTTATGTTTTAAACGGAGATTTTATACCCTTTTCGTTGTTTATTAAAAACTTCTGACATTGGAATTACTCTATTTTTCCTTCCCTTTGTTCGGTAACATTAGAATGACGAATTAGCTTTTGTATCTTTTTTCATGGTTCTACAGAAAAATTTAATTTGCTAATCTGCTGTATTTTAGTTTTTGGAGGTCATCGTTTTTATACTATGGGAGATAGCTTGCACGTGTTAATCCATTGTTTCTTTTGCTTTTCTTTAGAATTTCTCGTAGATGAGGGCTTTTCATATTCTCTTTCCTGTTTTCAGGATTTCATAGGTTATAATATATGCTTGAGGTGGGTTACATATTTGTTATTCCTTTTTCCCATTCTGATGCCAATAATGTCTTATGCACTGACACGTTTTCGTCTGTAGATTATAATTTGCTTGAGAAAATGAAGAGGGTAGCTGAATCAGCACAGAGACTGCGAGGTAAATTGTGTGGGTATTCTCATTTTAAGCTACCATATTGTCTTCGGAGCCTTAGGAGTGCTGCTGCAAGCCGCAGGACGAAACTTCTACTTCTCCCCAGTGGAATGTTAAAGAGGGAAAAGAATCAAACTAGATATGACCAAAGGTTAGTATTATCCTTTTAAACATTTGAACTCATCTTTACCAAGAGAGATCCGGATTTGGCTGCCTTATATATATGTGTGTGTGTGTGTGTGTGTTATTTGGTTGTCATGTGCAAAAATTGTATAACTACCCAAATAGACAAGTATTTTAAGGTTGTGTTAGTAGAGAAATGAAATAAAGTTTTTAAAATACAATTAGCGTATTTCTAACAATTTAATTTTTAGAAAGCACAGGAGACTCTACTCCAGAAGCCCAAAATTCTATTTGTTTTTAATAGAGGTTAAATAGCTTTTCTCCAGTTACAGCTAAACTATATAAAAAAATTTGTAAAGAGCTTTTAAGATTGAAAACTTTTTTTGCTAGTAGAGAGGCATACGAAACGAGCATTTACTCAACAACTAGACTCTTATTTTCTTGGATGTAGTGCAAATTTGCGATCAAGGATGGATGTTAAGTACTTGCATTTAAGCTTTGTGTTCTCTGTAAAAATTCTTTCTTTTGTTTATTAGAAATTAGAACTAAATTTTATATGTTTATGTTGTTATTTGTGTACAAATAGTAAATGGATTGTAAATTCTGAGTTCTTGATTGAAGAGAGGTACATGAATGAATCGTTTCTAATGTTGGAACTAATTCTTTTCTTATGATTTGTTTCAGGAAGAAATTCATATCATGGACAATTGAGTGGCGATTTCACTCAACAGATGTTGTTATAGTCGACCACGGGTGAGTTTTCCCCACCAATTTCTGTCTTGAGAGAAACTAAACTATTGTGTAATAGTAACTCTTTCTCTTTAAGGTACCAGTTTTTTTTTTATAATTAATTTTATTATGCTTAAAGAGCTGATGCCCTGAGTCTTGTTGCAGTGTGCATGAAGACAAGAACCTCTGCTCTGTTATTGAGAACCACTTAACACCTGGTCCATGGAATAATCAACTAAGGGCATTCTGTGAGCAGCTGGAAAACCTCAAACTTTTTATTCGCAAATATCCGAAGGTTTTTTTTTTCCTCCCTTTGTTTTGGATGTCCTAAGTTGCTTCGGCCTGTGTTGCTTCCCTCACCACCTCTCTTTATTCTTGAATCTTTTATTGGGCAATTCCTTTTATACAAGATCTAACTTTGCATTTTTGCTGTTATTGTAGGGGCCCAAGTCGCCTTTCCGGGAGTTGGACATAAAGGCCCCAATTAGACAACAATTATCCAACATAGTTATTTTGGAGTACCCTGTTATTTATGTTTTTCTCCCTTCACACAGCTATGACTTTGAGGTTGTTAAAGATTCACATGTCCCAAATAGATCCTTGCTCAAGGATCCCATCAACAATGATCACCAGAGCCCAAAAGGTGTTCCCTTCAAGGAGGAGGAAATAGAAGAAGACATTGCCTCTTCAGGTACTAAGGTTTTAGATCTTATGAAGCATGTAAATTCAAGTGTGGCACCGCAAATGGCCAATGAAAATAGGATATCTGAGAAAGCGTTAAATAACTTGGATGAGCCTTTTTTGACAAAAATGGTAGCAGACAACAGTTCACATTCCAGCCAGAAAACCGAGGAACAGGGAATTTTTGGGGACATGGAGTATGATTTTGATCAAGGATTAATAGATGCATACTCAGACATCATTGCCCAAATAAATCCTGATGACTTTCTTGATTTGGATGGAATATTTGCGAAGGAAGTCAGTGTAGAAGGAAGAGATGGTCTTCCACATTTCAGGGGAGATAACTTGGCAACGGAGGAATTGGAAGAAGGGGAGATAGCAGAATAGTTTATAAAGAATATTTTCCTCTAAAATCACTGAAGAGATGGATTGTGAAAGGAGCATCTCTCCTAAGAGTTGCATTTTGGATGCAAACTGTTCATTGTCGTTGAGAGCTTTGACTGTTAGAACTACAGTTATGAAGCAAACTTTTGTATCTATTGGCACGAACAACAGAGAAGCACATGCTTTCCTTCATATAATGCAGAAGAAGGCTATCAAATATGTGCATTACATCTGCATCACCTGTTATGTCAAGATTGAGATTGCTATCTCCGGTCTGGATTTTTCAAGCAAATACTATATCTTCTTAGTTGGTTTGGATTTCTTTGATGCTGGTGCAAGTAGCATTGTGAGTGAATTTCAATGGCTCTGGCCAGAATTATAGTGTCTGGTATGGTCCTTTTTTATCTGTTAGAATATATATATATATATATATTAATTAAAGGTTCTTTGTAATTAATTAATGTGAAATGAAACAGGACTGCATATTAATTGCCGTGTTATTTTGACAAATAAATTGAGGCTTTTTGATATTTCAACCATGGCCGACTTTATTGAGTTATTGTTTAAGAATTACGTCTCATCGGGTAATTGAGAATTCCAAATATTCTTGAGCCCTATGCCACTACATTATTAATTTGTTTTAATTATAATATCAGTTATATATGTAGAAGAAGCTGATGAACGAGGGATTAGTATCAATCTTCAAAAGTATGAATTAACAATGAATACAACAAACCGTGCAAGTAATTAATTAATTAATTGGGATTAGAAGGCAAGTAATAATTAATGTTTGCATATAATTGCGACAACCATTACAATTAGTATTGTGTGACGAAATGTCCTTTTTGAAACCTTACGGAGGTCTATGCCATTAAGAAGAAGGAGTACAAACATATGCTATAAACAGTCAAAGAAGTCAGCTACTGCATTGTTTGTTTGTTTTAATAATAATACTACTGCATTGTTTGTTTTCAGGTACTAGGGTTTTTTATCTTATGAAAGACGCTGCGTTTTACCCCTTCTTTCAGCTCAGTTCCTCCTTAAGCCCTAGTCCTAGTGTAATTCTGTCCGTCTCTATAAACCCTCCAAAATCTCTGCTTTCTCTGTCACTGTGAAAAAAATGGATCTCCCACAAGAGTCAGCTTCGACAAATCAAAACCCAAAAGCCAAAAACGCAACTACTTGCGAAGAATGCAAAAAGAAGGCATCAAAGTACAAATGCCCGGCTTGCTCTATTCGCACGTGTGGCCTCGCATGCGTGAAAGCTCACAAGCTACGGACTGCTTGTTCTGGCCAGCGTAGCGTCACCCAGTTCGTCCCCCTCTCTCAGTTCAATGATGACACTCTCCGCTCCGGTACTTTTCTTTTTATCAGTTTCTTTTATTCTGAATTTTAGTGGTCGCTTTTTGTTTTTTGATTCAAGTTGAAGGTTTCTTGTGATTTGAGCCAATTTTATGTTTTAAACGGAGATTTTATACCTTTTCGTTGTTTATTAAAAACTTCTGACATTGGAATTACTCTATTTTTCCTTCCCTTTGTTCGGTAACATTAGAATGACGAATTAGCTTTTGTATCTTTTTTCATGGTTCTGCAGAAAAATTTAATTTGCTAATCTGCTATGTTTTAGTTTTTGGAGGTCATCATTTATATACGGGAAATAGCTTGCACGTGTTAATCCGTTGTTTCTTTTGCTTTTCTTTTGAATTTCTCGTAGACGAGGGCTTTTCATATTCTCTTTCCTGTTTTCAGGATTTCATAGGTTATAATATATGCTTGAGGTGGGTTACATATTTGTTATTCTTTTTTCCCATTCTGATGCCAATAATATCTTATGCACTGACACGTTTTTGTCTGTAGATTATAATTTGCTTGAGGAAATGAAGAGGGTAGCTGAATCAGCACAGAGACTGCGAGGTAAATTGTGCGGGTATTCTCATTTTAAGCTACCATATTGTCTTCGCAGCCTTAGGAGTGCTGCTGCAAGCCGCAGGACGAAACTTCTACTTCTCCCCAGTGGAATGTTAAAGAGGGAAAAGAATCAAACTCGATATGACCAAAGGTTAGTATTTTCCCTTTAAAAATTTTAACTCATCTTTACTAAGAGAGATCCAGATTTGGCTGCCTTATATATATATGTGTGTGTGTGTGTGTGTGTTGTGTGTGTTATTTGGTTGTCACGTGCAAAAATTGTATAACTACCCAAATAGACAAGTATTTTAAGGTTGTGTTAGGAGAGAAATGAAATAAAGTTTTTTAAAATACAATTAGCGTCTTTCTAACAATTTAATTTTTTAGAAAGCACAGGAGACTCTACTCCGGAAGCCCAAAATTCTATTTGTTTTTAATAGAGGTTAAATGGCTTTTCTCCAGTTACAGCTAAACTATATAAAAAAATTTGTAAAAAGCTTTTAAGATTGAAAACTTTTTTTGCTAGTAGAGTCATACAAAACGAGCATTTACTCAACAACTAGACTCTTATTTTCTTGGATGGAGTGCAAATTTGCGATTCAAGGATGGATGTTAAGTACTTGCATTTAAGCTTTGTGTTCTCTGTAAAAATTCTTTCTTTTGTTTATTAGAAATTAGAATTAGATTTTATATGTTTATGTTGTTATTTGTGTACAAATAGTAAATGGATTGTAAATTCTGAGTTCTTGATTGAAGAGAGGTACATGAATGAATCGTTTCCAATGTTGGAACTAATTCTTTTCTTATGATTTGTTTCAGGAAGAAATTCATATCGTGGACAATTGAGTGGCGATTTCACTCAACAGATGTTGTTATAGTCGACCACGGGTGAGTTTTCCCCACCAATTTCTGTCTTGAGAGAAACTAAACTATTGCGTAATAGTAACTCTTTCTCTTTAAGCCACCAGTTTTTTTTATAATTAATTTTATTATGCTTAAAGAGCTGATGCCCTGAGTCTTGTTGCAGTGTGCATGAAGACAAGAACCTCTGCTCTGTTATTGAGAACCACTTAACACCTGGTCCATGGAATAATCAACTAAGGGCATTCTGCGAGCAGCTGGAAAACCTCAAACTTTTTATTCGCAAATATCCGAAGGTTTTTTTTTTCCTCCCTTTGTTTTGGATGTCCTAAGTTGCTTCGGCCTGTGTTGCTTCCCTCACCACCTCTCTTTATTCTTGAATCTTTTATTGGGCAATTCCTTTTATACAAGATCTAACTTTGCATTTTTGCTGTTATTGTAGGGGCCCAAGTCGCCTTTCCGGGAGTTGGACATAAAGGCCCCAATTAGACAACAATTATCCAACATAGTTATTTTGGAGTACCCTGTTATTTATGTTTTTCTCTCTTCACACAGCTATGACTTTGAGGTTGTTAAAGATTCACATGTCCCAAATAGATCCTTGCTCAAGGATCCCATCAACAATGATCACCAGAGCCCAAAAGGTGTTCCCTTCAAGGAGGAGGAAATAGAAGAAGACATTGCCTCTTCGGGTACTAGGGTTTTTGATCTTATGAAGCATGTAAATTCAAGTGTAGCACCCCAAATGGGCAATGAAAATAAGATATCTGAGAAAGAGTTAAATAACTTGGATGTGCCTTTTTTGACAAAAATGGTAGCAGACAACAGTTCACATTCCAGCCAGAAAACCGAGGAACAGGGAATTTTTGGGGACATGGAGTATGATTTTGATCAAGGGTTAATAGATGCATACTCAGACATCATTGCCCAAATAAATCCTGATGACTTTCTTGATTTGGATGGAATATTTGCCAAGGAAGTCAGTGTAGAAGGAAGAGATGGTCTTCCAAATTTCAGGGGAGACAACTTGGCAACGGAGGAATTGGAAGAAGGGGAGATAGCAGAATAGTTTATAAAGAATATTTTCCTCTAAAATCACTGAAGAGATGGATTGTGAAAGGAGCATCTCTCCTAAGAGTTGCATTTTGGATGCAAACTGTTCATTGTCGTTGAGAGCTTTGACTGTTAGAACTACAGTTATGAAGCAAACTTTTGTATCTATTGGCACGAACAACAGAGAAGCACATGCTTTCCTTCATATAATGCAGAAGAAGGCTATCAAATATGTGCATTACATCTGCATCACCTGTTATGTCAAGATTGAGATTGCTATCTCCGGTCTGGATTTTTCAAGCAAATACTATATCTTCTTAGTTGGTTTGGATTTCTTTGATGCTGGTGCAAGTAGCATTGTGAGTGAATTTCAATGGCTCTGGCCAGAATTATAGTGTCTGGTATGGTCCTTTTTTATCTGTTAGAATATATATATATATATATATATATATATATATATATTTTAATTAAAGGTTCTTTGTAATTAATTAATGTGAAATGAAACAGGACTGCATATTAATTGCCGTGTTATTTTGACAAATAAATTGAGGCTTTTTGATATTTCAACCATGGCCGACTTTATTGAGTTATTGTTTAAGAATTACGTCTCATCAGGTAATTGAGAATTCCAAATATTCTTGAGCCCTATGCCACTACATTATTAATTTGTTTTAATTATAATATCAGTTATATATGTAGAAGAAGCTGATGAAAGAGGGATTAGTATCAATCTTCAAAAGTATGAATTAACTATGAATACAACAAACCGTGCAAGTAATTAATTAATTAATTGGGATTAGAAGGCAAGTAATAATTAATGTTTGCATATAATTGCGACAACCATTACAATTAGTATTGTGTGACGAAATGTACTTTTTGAAACCTTACGGAGGTCTATGCCATTAAGAAGAAGGAGTGCAAACATATGCTATAAACAGTCAAAGAAGTCAGCTACTGCAGTGTTTGTTTGTTTTAATAATAGTACTTTGTAGTATTAAATAAAATGTATTTATTACCCATTGGCCATATTGTGTATGTATATCCCAACTGAGGCAGTGGCACATCTTATTTTATTATTATATATTTTGAAATTAAAGAGACTGCGTTTCTCATCCTACATGAATGAATGAATGAATTATTTATTTAATGAAAAGCCCATTTTCATTTTACAGTCAGTCAATAACCGACAGCTTTAAAATATGAAAAATAGCTTTGAACTGCGCAACCCGACAGAATCAAATTCAAAAGATAACAATAATAACATTTAATTAAGTAGCTTCCGCCCATATTTCAGTCAATAAGAGACGGCCTTTCAATACAATTATTCGAAGACAATTAACCAAAAATGCATACATAAAAATCTCAAATCAATATTTGTCGACTTTCAGGTATTCTAACGCCAAGATTAACCGGATTATTTTGAATTCTATATTCTAATTTTAATAGTAAAGATTAATTAACATGTACATACATATAGACTAATATAAATCATTATGTAGGCACAAGAGAATTAGTTCCAAGATTCTTTAATACACCTGACATGAAACAAAATTAAATTTGGACCAAGCCCCCGTACTAGCAGTGCGTATATATATTATATATAGAGAGAGAGGGAGAGATATAGGTCGTAGCAAACTGGCAACGATGATCATTCAAAATCAATTTCTCTTTTGCGTTCTAGCCCTTGCAGGTGGCTTTTTAGCTACCATTCATGCTGCAGAACCCATTCGAGATTCATTCGACCGGAGCAGCTTTCCCGCTGATTTTGTATTCGGAGCTGGTTCAAATGCTTTCTCGGTATCTATATGCAAATATTGATGGAGTACACTTCAATATTTCTTATATAATATCGTGTGTGTATATGTTTGTGCATGTTTTGTTAATTCCCAGCTTTTGTTTTGCTCCAGGCCGAAGGAGCAGCAGCTGTAGATGGCAAAACTCCAAGTATTTGGGATACTTTCACTAAGAATTACCCAGAAAGAATCCACGATCAGAGCACGCCAAATGATAGTGTTGATTTTTATCACAGATACAAGGTAAGTTTTATTATATGTATATACATACACATCGTTTTAATTGCGAGTAATTATGCATGAACAAATTAATGAACTGAAGAAGATATTAAATGGTTACAGGAGGATATAAAATTGATGAAATTGATTGGATTGGATTCCTTCAGATTCTCCATATCATGGCCCAGATTATTACCAAGTAATTAGACCCTCTCTTTTGACTTAATTAATTATCACTAGCTACCTTGTGCGTATATTTGTATATATTATATACCTTTTTTGTTTTTATGATTCTAGAGGGGAAAATTAGCGGCGGAGTGAACCCACTGGGAGTTAAATTCTACAATGATCTCATCGATGAGCTTATTGCCAACGGTGATTATCCAATATAATTGATCTCATTAATATCTCTGATATTATTCATCAGAAAATTTACATTTTGACTGTTTAATTACACGCAGATATTAAGCCATTTGTGACATTATTCCACTGGGATCTTCCGCAAGTACTAGAAGATGAGTATGGTGGATTCTTAAGCTCTGAGATTGTGTAAGTACACCTTAGCCCAACAAAATAAATGAATAAATAAATCTGCAGATCAATGAAGCTGATGGGTTCTATCTCTGCAAAAAAAAAAAAAAATAGGAATGATTTTCGAGATTATGTAGACTTGTGCTTCAAGACATTTGGAGACCGAGTGAAGCACTGGGTTACCATGCCCGAGCCCAATTCAATTGCTATTGGGGGCTACGTTATTGGAAACTATGCACCCGGTAGATGTTCTAAAGCATTCGGAAATTGTACCGCCGGTAATTCTGCAACTGAGCCGTACGTCGTGGCTCATAATTTGCTTCTTTCCCATGCTTCTGCTGTAAAATTGTACAAGGAAGAGTACCAGGCTAAACAAAAGGGACAAATTGGGATAACAATTGTGACTCAATGGTTCATGCCAAAAACCGATTCAGCCGCTGACAAAGAAGCTGCCTCCAGAATGCTAGACTTTTTGTTTGGATGGTAATTAATTAACCAATTGATTAATTAGAAAATAAATTTAAATATTTGCTGCTTAGCTTGGCTCATCCAATTCCAGTACGTCGATTAAGTTTGGAATTTATTAATTATATATGTGATTAAATTTGCAGGTTTGCTCATCCAATTACATACGGTGATTATCCTGAGATCATGCGAAATTTGGTGGGAGATCGACTGCCCAAATTTAGCGAAGCTGAATCCAAATTGGTCAAAGGGTCGTATGATTTTCTTGGCATAAATTACTATTCACCACAATATGCAGAAGCTCCTTTAACCTCCATGAATACTGACGCGGCCATCCCCCAAAATTACCTCTCAGATACCAGAGTCACTCTCTCCAGTAATCAAGCATACCAAATTTTAATTCTCTCATATTATTATTATGAATTTATCATACACTGACTTATGATATATTTATTTAATTGATTGTTGCAGCGCACAAGGATGATATTCCTATCGGCACACCGGTAATTAAATTTTTAATTTGGTCTCTCTGTGTATATTATATTACGTTGTTGACTTGACACCATTTGATTAACTACTCAGTGTTTAAATTTACAGACAAGTTTACCGTGGATTTTCACCAACCCGAAGGCACTCAAAGAATTTGTGCTGTACATAAAGGATAAATACAACAATCCTCCAATCTACGTGACAGAGAACGGTAAAATTTAAATTGAGAATTATTAATTGTTAAATACAAAAAAGATTCAAATGATGAATGGAGGGTACAGGAGTCGCTGATGCAAACAATCCGTCGTTGTCACTGGAGGAGATCCGGAAGGATGAACTGAGAATAAAAACGTACGAGGAGCATCTGTTGTCTCTTGTGGAAGCCATGAAGGAGGGTGGGAATGTGAAGGGATACTATGCGTGGTCATTTTTCGATAACTACGAGTGGGATGCTGGATTCACAGTTCGATTTGGCATGGTTTATGTTGATTATAACAATAACTTTCAAAGACACCTCAAAGATTCCGCTTACTGGTACAAGAATTTCCTGGCTCCTAAACCCACACCCCCGGCTTTTTTTGATGAACTTTGAATCCCATTCTCTACTCGATCTAGTAGTTTTCTTTTTTCTTCATCATCAGAATTCAGAAATATTATACCCCACACCAGCGCCATGTTAATTAATGTTCTGTTGATCTGTTCCGTAATAATATAATATAAGGGGTAAAGAGTATTACTATTTTCCCAGCTGTTAAAAGTAAAATTGTGGGCTAGCTTGTGATTATTACACATCCAAGATTAACTTAGTTATATGACATATGGGTGGTCAAATTTGGTCTAAATTTAAATTAGGCCTTAACTCAGACCCATCATCATCCTCCTTTATTTCGTTTCAAATAAAATAAATTTAGAAAATAATTAAATACCCAAGCTAATGCACAATTTTCATCAATTAACAATACTGTCTTCATGCATCAAACAGGGCCATACGTACATGAATACATATATTCATGTCCATGACCAATCACATCTTCAAAAGATAAGGTGTATAGCATAATCAAGATATTTTCATATCCATCCCATGATAGACAGGTACATTTTTTTTATTATTTTTTTGAAATGTGATATATATAAATTAAACCGAAAACTAAAATTTTGGTACTATAAAATTTATTCACCCTAACTCTACTCAAATATTTTCATACAAATATTCGACTAGAGTTGGCAAATTATCAGGTTCGGACCACGTTTCAAAAAGCCTGGCCCAAACCCGATTTTAATAATAAAAGCCCGAATTTGGGCCGGGTCTGTATTTTAGTTACAAAGGTTGGGCTTTAGTCTGGCCCGAATCGGGCCGGGCAATAAATCCGGGTTTTTAAAGCCTGCCTTGATATATAAAATTGTTAGGCTTGATTTTGTTAATTTTTAGTTTGAAACAAATTTTTTTAATTTAAATTTTGTAGAAATTCCAATTCTTTTCTTACAACTATTAGCCCAATCAAATAAAACAATTGAAATTCTATAAGAATTTTTTTTCTTACTAGCATTAATCATAATAAAAAATTAATTTAATGAATTTTTAAAACTATTATTTGTAATTTCTTAAATATAAATATAATTATGATGACAAAATAATTTTTAAATTCATTTTAGATTATAACCCGCAATTAATTATAATCCTAATTAGTACTTAATACTAAAAAAAATTCCAACCAACCAAGACATAAATGAAGACCCATATTTCTTTTTTGGTATAACTTTTCTGGAAACCCACATAAACTAATTATCAATGCTTCATAAAATTTTTAAGAACAAAAATAAGTAAATAATAGCACAATCATATTAACAAAATACCTCTTATTTTGGTATTTCTTGTTATTTATTAAAAAGTATTAATAACAGAAAAAGTCATCTACAAATAAAAAGTAGTAAATAACAAAAGAGTTCGATGATGGTAGGGTTCCTTCATTATCACCTATTATTTCCGCTCTAGTAAATATTTCATTTTCTGGAACTTCACCTAGAAAAAGAAACCAATACAAGATTAAATATAAGTTTTAATAAAAATATTCAAATACTTTTAAATAAATTATTGAAATAATTTTATACCTCAAATAGGAGCTCATAACTAATTCTGAGTACATATCAAAGCTTTCAATGTGTTTGGATGAAGTCTACTACGATGTGGACTCAAACATCTACCTCTAGTACTAAAAGCAAACTCTGAGGCAATAGTAGATATTATAACAGCTAAAATATCCATAACTATTTCAGTTAAGATAGGATCTTAACCTTGTGTACCTAATAAATCCAAAATATTAATATTGAAATCATAAATAAAATGAGAATATCAATCTATATAAATCATGATATACAAATAAAATCTAACATTATATACATTATATCACCTTTGGCTAGTTTAGCCATTCAACCCTAAGATCTATCACTATATCTACAATCTAGGTTTTTCTATGCCTAACATGGCCATTAATAATTCCATAAATGCATAAACTCATCCATGAATGGCCACACAAGTAACCCATAATGATATAATCAGATCCCAGGTCAAAAGTATACTATAAATAAAATATTGATTGAACCTTTTATCCCTTACTAGGAATTCATTATATTAAATTACATTTAAAAAATGTAGTTTGCCTGGGAACATTGTTGATTCCCAACATGTTGAGATTAAAGGTATTCAAAGCAAGAAATAATACTTCTCTCTATCTCTCATGATCACAGTAGGCATTGAAGACTCCCACTGTTCTGTTTGTTTTCCTTAATCTTATGATTGGACCCATTGCTATTATTTCTAACTTAGCCAGTACCCAAAAGCAAAAGCAACAACAACAGCAATAATAATATCAAAACCAACATGCTTGGCAGTTTGCTAGATCTCTATCTATGTTGCAGAGGCTTAAATTTATCAAAAAATTTCTGGAAACAAAAAATTGAATAAACCCCAATATGAAAGTAAGTCAATATTCTCCAAAACCATCTTTTTCAACTAATTCACCTACTACTACTAGTAGTATACTATTGTTGAACAAATTAAGTCTTAAAAGATTTTGATTTATATATCTTTTGTATTTGTTGATTGTGCTCATCATGACAAAGAGAGAAGCATGTTAAGAAGAAGACAAATGTTAACAAATATCAATCACCACAAGAATGGAATTGGGCGTGCACTCAAAGTGGAGAAGGATTATAGCACAAAAAACTTTGATTGTAGATATTTGAACAAAATAAACTTACTAAGGGTGACCGGTAGTGATTGAAGGTTGTCTTTTTTCTGATCAATGGCGACTGCGAGTAGAGATTATAGCGATTACACGATCGACGTCGCTCTCCTGTAGAAGATTGGGTGAATTAAGATTTTAGATTTTAGGAAATTTAATTTTGAATCTAAATTCCATGCTAACCTAGATTTTAAATGAAAGCCTGGATTCGGACCCAGCTCGGATATGAGCTTTAGAATAATAACCTGAGCTCAATCTGAAATGTTTTAAGGCCAAGTTTAACTCGGCCCTAAATTTCAGATTTTTCCTAGATCAGGCCGAGGCCAGGCTTTTCTGCCATCCCTATATTCGACCCATTCATTCATCTATTCAATAAAGACTACATCTATTTTGTTTTCCTTTTGGCTGAATATTTTATTTTGTGGTTATATACATATACATATACATATATATATATACTCTATAACTTTTAAATTAATAGAGGTATATTATATTCAAAAAATTACAAATTTATTTTTTTTAAACAGTAAAGACATTTTATCTTAGAATATGTCCAATACCCCTTTACTTTTAAGTCTAATACTCTATTTTTTTTAACCTTGTGACAAATAACTCATAATCTCCCCAAAATTACTTTAGTTAAAGAAAATTATTATTTTTAGTATAATTACTAAACTACCCTCTTAATTATATTTGACTTTGGTTTTAATTTTGCATTGATTTATTAATAAAATAAAGGGTATTTTCACATATCTTCTAGAGATTTGTGGAAATCACAATTTCATAAAAAAAAAATGAATGAATATTTATAAAAATCTATCCTGTTACAGTAATATTATCTTATTGACTGTCAGTTAAGCAACCAAAAGTATAAAAAAGTCCAAAGGGTATTTCACATTCTACCTATTTTTATTGCTATGTCGTATTACATTGCATCAAGGCATCAGGTATTACTGCTCCTTATTCGCGCGCGCGCGTATTAACACTTTATAAATATAAGTTTAGTACAAATTATAGTGATTTAGAATAAATTAGTATTATTATGCATAAAAACAATATTGTTTATGCGTGCAAAACTATATATATATATATATAAATTTATAGTTAGTGAATTGAAAAATAAAATATTCTATCCAATTAATTATCTCAAATATGTATTCAGCTGGTGATATCTAAACGATAAATATCCAAAATTCTAATGATTGGATAAATTTAAACAATAAAATTTTTCTTATCTCATGATTTTAATTTAATTAAACAATGAATTGTATGTTTTAATCTTTTTTTTTTTGGGTTTTCTTTCTCTTAGTGTCTTGTCTCTATCAAGTCTCTCAAATTTATTTTCCACTTTAAATGTTTATAGACATCTTTTTAATTTTGAGTGAACAAAAATGACATTGTCTGTGTCTAAATGTTTAAGATGCATTATAATCGTTTAGTATCTAAATTTTCAGTGAAATCTTAATTATGTAATAGTAATGTTAATATTTTTATTTTTTAGAAAAATAATTGAATAAGAATGATGTTAATGGGCATGATTTATTATGTCGTGGGCTCCAATTGCATACAATTATTGTTAATATTTTATATATATATTAATTAGTTGAATAATTCAATCAATAAGCTACCTAACGTACGTCGATCGATGATTTTATTATCATTACTTTAGATTGGCGAAATCTTTGAAAGATCTAACTAGCTTGGATGTCTTCAACGAACAAAATAATATCTAGAATCGAGGCAATTATTCAATTAATTAAACACAAACATATCTTTCATTCTGTAAGCATTTTTGATATCATTGACTCGCAATTTTCGATCACGTGAATCATCACTTAATTTTGCTTACAACATGTTAAATCATCAAATGAAATTGCCTCCCCATATTATTATTAGCCAACTCAACTTGTTCACGCATCAGATTTTTTATATGAATTACGCTACGTAAATAAACCATACAGCTGCAATAAGTGTAGGAGAGGCAGATCTAGTGATATTATATTTGTATATTTCAGTTATAATCGTATTGTATTAATTGTAGCTTAGCTTTTTCAAATTGAAAGTATTGCAAGAACAAGCGATAACTTTCAAAAGTTAATTAAATTAAGGACATGATGATCATTAATCATTGATCACGCATGCACCCAATAATTAAGTTCCAGCCTTCACGATAATTTTGCCATTAATTGCTATTCTTCGCAAAGCTCCTGCTTCCTTCAGACAGAGACAATACATATAATAAAAATTTTCCCGGCCCAGACAAATCCATTTGGATTTCAGCAGCTGTCCTGTGATTACGCTTGGTGGGTGCCACTGACATCGATTTATATGTACATATAACCAGCACTAATTAATATTAATTATTAGGATGGGTAATGATATATAATTAAATGCATAAAATATTCGGCGGCGTCTACAGCCTACGTCTGACTCTGAGTGTTGCCTTTATATTAATTCATGCTAATTAACTTTCGACACAGCATGCGTGCCATCGTGTGTCTTCAAAGATTAATCATTGCACAATTAATTAATGAAGATTAACGTGTCTGTGTGTGTGTAACATTATTTATATACTATTAGGGAGGATGATTTGACAAATTATATTTTAATGACTAATTAGTTCAACCTTTTGAGGTTATATCTATTCTATATATATGTGTGTGTGTGTGTGTGTGTGTGTGTGGAGAGACATTCGGAGGATGTAGAACTGGAGCATATACCCTGCAGATAAATAATATGGCAATTCGAGATCTATTTCTCTTTTGCATACTATGCCTTGCTTGCTTGTTAGCTGAAGCTGATGGTGCTAAACCAAGTCATTATTCAATGCCATTCAACCGGAGCAGTTTTCCGGCCGGTTTTATATTTGGAGCTGGTACAGCTGCTTACCAGGTATATACTATACACATTTATGCACTATTTTAATTTCCAGGGAAAATAATTCCATTAAATTTGTACATATTTATATATGTTTCAGTCTGAAGGAGGTGCATTTATAGATGGCAAAGGCCCAAGTATATGGGATACTTTCACTAAAGTCCACCCAGGTCTTTTTTCTCTTTACTCCGTGGACCTATATATTCAACATTTCGTTACGTTAATTATTTAGATTTCTCATAAGTACTCTTGAACTAATATAAGCATAATTTTCTGATTTATTAATTAAATTAATCCTACTCTACTTAAGGAAAGGTATATAAGAAATTTTTGGTTAATTTGAATCTGCATATGTACTATACCAAAGTACCATTTCATTTTAAAGTGGATCAATCATAATATGTAGAATTTTTCAATGAAAAGACACAAATATAAAATATATAAATATTAGATCACAGTTCTTTAAGAACTATACCTCTAAGATTTTCTTTTTTTCCTTCTTCTATATATTATAATTAAGTCGTAAAAATTGATAAGCAATCTTCCCGTGGCTTTGCAGAAAAAATTTGGGATCATAGCACAGGAAAAATAGCCGATGACTTTTATCATCGGTACAAGGTATAATTCCAGTGACACCTTTCCTCACAGATATGTTGTGTTATTATAAGGATGACAAAAAATTTATCAAGTAATTTAACACTAATTAATAGTTTGAAATGGAATATAAATTTTACTATTCTAATTTTATAAGTACAATAGTACTGTTCTCTTTAATTAATTAATCGTGACTTAATTGATTTTAGCTCAGTTTAAAGGAAGATATCGTTAGTTTTGTAAACAAATTAATATCTTTTTTCAGGATGACATAAAAATTATGAAAAGAATTGGATTCGATTCTTTCAGATTCTCCTTGTCATGGTCCAGAATATTACCCAGTAAGAATGAATTAATATCATCCATAGTATATATATCTCAGTTGCAAGTTAATACAGTCAATACCATGCCATTCGTTTCAAATATATGTATAGTTATTACACTTACGATTTTCAGAGGGGAAAATCAGCGGGGGAGTGAACCCACTAGGAGTCAAATTCTACAATAATCTCATCGACGAGCTTCTTGCCAACAGTAAGTAATTATCTTCTCTGTCTGTTAACTGATTGTACTTTAATTTCGCTCAATGATCAAATTTGACTATTATTAATTATATTCAGAAATTACGCCATTCATAACATTATTCCATTGGGATCTTCCACAAGCACTGGAAGACGAGTATGGCGGATTCTTAAGCTCCATGATTGTGTAAGTTAACCTTAAATTAGCTATAAATAAATAAATAAAATGACTACTGAATCTCTAAATTAAAGAAAACTGTTCGTTGATAAACAGGAATGATTTTCGAGACTACGCAGACTTTTGCTTCAAGACATTTGGTGATCGAGTGAAGCACTGGGTGACGTTGAATGAGCCATATTCATTCACTGTTAATGGCTACGATGTGGGTATTTTTGCACCCGGTCGATGTTCTAAATATTCAGGAAACTGTACTGCTGGTAATTCCGGGACTGAGCCCTACATCGTGGCTCATAATTTACTTCTTTCCCATGCGTCTGCTGTTCAAGTGTACAAGAGCAAGTACCAGAAGTATCAGAAGGGCCAAATTGGTATTACAATTGTTACTCACTGGTTTGTACCAAAAACTCGATCTGCTGCTGACAGAGAGGCAGCCTCAAGAATTCTAGACTTCTTCTTTGGCTGGTGATCCGAAAGCTAGCTAGCTAGAGATGCTTTATTAATTTTGAGAACTTAATTTAGTTGGCTAATTCTCATTAGAATATTATTTGCTGCATATATGCAGGTTTGCCAATCCAATTACCTACGGCGATTACCCTGAGGTGATGCGAATTTATGTGGGAAATCGACTGCCCAAATTTACTGAAGCTCAATCCAAGTTGGTCAAAGGGTCGTATGATTTTTTTGGTGTAAATTACTACTCAACACAATATGCATCAAACGCTGTAACCTACAATAATAATAATAATGTCAACCTAAGTTACTCAACGGACAGCCGAGTTACTCTCTCCAGTAAGCATATATATAATATAATATGATAAAAGCGCCTTCTTTTAATTTTTCTCATTCACTATTTTATATTACACTAACATAACATATATAATCTTAATCTTATCTTATGATTCATTGCCACAGCGCACAAAAATGGCATCCCGATTGGTACTCCGGTATTTATATATATTTTTTCCTTCTCTTTTGATTACTAATTCTCTACCATCACATTCATACATGTCTATTTACTGATCAGTGAGAATTTTAATCAAGTATATATATATATATACATATATATATATGCAGTAAATAAATTTTTGTGTTTGATTTTTAATTTACAGACTCCTCTGTCCTGGCTTTTTGTCTACCCCAAGGGAATAAGGTATCTTATGCTACATGTAAGGGACAGGTACAAGAATCCTCCAATTTACATCACTGAGAACGGTAAAATTAATTTATTAAGAGATTTAATAACTTTAATTTCCCATTGCCCATCTGTAGGCTGTAGCAGTGTAATATATATATGAGAAAATTAATGCTCACGCATGACCAAAATAAAAAATTTTGGTTTTAATGAATTGCAGGATATGCTGATGCAAACAATGATTCGTTGTCAATTGACCAGTTCCGTAAGGATGCTTCGAGGATAAGATACCATCACGCACATCTATCGTCTCTTCTAGAAGCAATCAAGTGAGTAATTAAAAACTAATTAATTAATTGATTGACGAAATAAATAAATGATGAATTCGTGGACTTTAATTTCTTTGGCTGGCTGGCTGCATGCACAGGGAGGGCGTGAATATAAAGGGATACTATGCATGGGCATTTTTTGATGATTTTGAATGGGATGCTGGTTATACGGTTCGCTTTGGCATCATTTACGTTGATTTCAAGAACAATCTGAAACGATACCTCAAATATTCAGCTTACTGGCTCAAGATGTTCCTCCTGCACTAGAGGAGTACTCGTCATGCAATTATTAATATATTATATCTGCAATGCTACGTCCGATCGAGAGAAAATCGTCATGCTTGTTAATACGATCGGTATATAGTAATCTTTTCCATATATTGTGTGCTTCGATCTGCAGTTGACCATCTTCAATTAATAATAAGACCAATTCATTGAGGATAAAATAAATGAAAATGATCAATTTCAGCTCCGTTTCATTTTAATTTGCTTTTCTCTTAATTCATTTGTACTTCAAATTATAAAGCTTGCAAGGTTCTTCTTGCGTTCGATTTACTAGCTAGCTAGTGTGCTTAGAATTTAGAGGTGTAATATAATATATATACACACAAATTATCAAGAACCATTAATTATTCATTCGTGCACATATTAATATTTCATATATATATATATATATATATATATATATTAATTATAAGACAACTTGCTTTCGCTTCGAATACACGTTCTTCGATCTTTTTTTCCCCTCTACTATCATACTCTACTCACTTGACTCTCTTTTCAACTCACCACCTCCTACCTCTAGGTGTCCATTAGTTAGAATAGTGTTTCTTTTTTTTAGTGATAAATTTTTTTTTTCAATTTTTAAATGTTGTTTGGTTGAAAAATAATTTTTAGAAATTAAAAAATCCTTTTTTTTACTTAAAAAGATTTAAAATTTGAGTTTTTGGTGCTATAATTTCTCCAATTTTTTTAAAAGGTGAAATTATTTAAAGTATTATAATTTTATTTTAATTTTTTTAAAAAATAAAATATTAAAAATATATCTATTAAGATAATTACTCAAATTTTCTCTTACATTATTTGTAACAATTAAATAATTAATAAATTTTTATCAAAAACTCTACCTATAAAAATTTTATGAGTAAAAGATTTACTTTAAAAAGTGTTGTTTGAAAGTTATATCAAACGAAATTTGACAAAAAAATTAAAAATTAAATATGTCTCTTAAGAATAGTATTAGTTTATTTAACTATATATATATATATATATATATATATAGTTAAAGTTTCTTCCCTCACAAACATAAATAATTTAGCATTAAATATTGATTTTAAGTGTTTTTTTTTAATTATTACAAATTTACTAGTATTAAACTAAATTCCTACTAATATTTATAATAAGAGATCTACTAGAATTTAAATGGAAAAATAATTGGCCAGGTATTAGGTGTTAAATTGTAGGAAAATTCGTATTAATTAATACGTAATATCAGAAAGAAATAATTAGCGAAAATTCTCTTTATCCCCATAAGGTTTAACTTAATTACCCATTTTCTCCTGAGGTTTTAGAAAAGCCCTTGCCCCCACACTGTTACCTTCGTCTATGTTAAATAGTATTTTTGAAGTATAATTACCTTCATACCCTTTAAGTCTGATGTGTGGGCCCATGATACAAATTCAACCCAATAAAAATAAAGAACGTCCAGAGTTAAAATGTACTTAAATTTTCAACACCGATAGCAAAATAAATTTTCAACACCAAGACTAATACAATACTGAAGTCTGAAAATCCAACGATCATTCCTTATTCATAAAATGTTTTTCTCAGCGGAGCCAAACCAGAGGGTACAGAAAAAACAAAATGAAAGCTTCGACGGCCACTAATTGTAGACCTAGTAGTAAAAACCCCATCCACTCATCATCCCGGTCAATGAATCGAAGGCAGCTGAATCGAAAATGGAAGTGACAGAATAGAAGACGACTGAATCGAGAATGGAGGTGATTGAATTGAAGGCGGTTGAATCGAGAATGGAGGTGACTAATCAAAGGCGGTGAAATTTGGGTTTGGCATTGTAATTTGTCGGGGATGTAAAGAAAAAAAGAGGGAAAAAAATAAAATGGAGGTGATACGGGTATGGGTAAGAACTTGCCTTATACGGGTTTAGATTTGACTCGGCAAAGCCGATTAAACAACAGTAGATATGGATGGGTAGAGGTGGAGACAGAGGATATATATATGGATTTTTTCGGTGTGCTGAAGTTGGACATTAAGCTTCGAAAGTTTTTATTTTTTATTTCATTTGTTTTGGGTTTGTGACAGAATCTTTTGAGTTTGGGTACAAAATATTAGTTGACAGCAGAGAAGTATTTGCAGGTGTTCTGCAAAGGAGAAGATGAGAATGAGCATCGTCAGTGAGTAGTGGTTAGCAAACTCAACTGATTTAGCCGATGAGGGTGTTCCTATCTTTTTTTTTTAGGAAAATAAATGCATTAAAAGAAACTAAGAGCAAATACAAAGAACAGAACTAGGAAGCTTCTGAAATTTTAAATTATCTTTTAAAATTTAAATGTTAAAGTACATATTTTTCCTTCAAAAAATACTATTTAATAGAGACGGAGATAACTGTGAGGGGGCAAAGGGATTTGTTGAAAACGTGGAGGAGAAGTGGGCAATTAAGTTAAATCTTAGGGGGGTAAAGAGAATGTTTCCAAATACAAATAATTAATATATGCATAGGTAAGAAATAGAATTAACTGTTGCTAAGTTAATGAACATAGAAGCTCCGATTCTCTCAGGGTTCTACACCAAACGCGGACACTCAGAACGTGAAGGAAACTTCCCTTTCACAAGTCTTATAGTAATTAACTAGTTAGAATTTGGCTACATTTATACAATTATTTGGCTTTAAATACTATTAATTAGCACTTCCAACGACCACCTTTACTTTCGTGATTTGTTCCATCAATGATTTACCTTAACAGACATAACTTTTTACCTACCAATAATTTTTTAATCAAAGTTACCTGTCATATTCTCACTTTAACCCAATAAGTAAAAACATAACCTTTTTTTTCCCCTTAAAATATATACAAGCGGAGCCATATATCAAATAGTAACAAAACTATCTATGTTGAAAACGAAACCTGATTAAATCTTCATCATTTATAATCATATTCTAAATTAAACGTCACATCTGCTGAAAGAAAACAAAAAATCTTAGACATTTAAAAAGGATTTAGATAAGAAGAGAATTAGTTAAACATTTCTAAACTCTTAGTGATTGATTAATTAGATGATCGAATTCAAACAGCCAACTGTCAGTGGTTTAGAAAACTTTTAATAAATAAAAGAATATGTAAACTCATCCTTAATATTCAAAATCTAGCTTATTCATAAAATTCAACAAGATTAAAGGAAATGAGATGATCCAACAATCACCGAACGTGAATATTAAAATTATTATTCAATTGTTTAATTGATGTAATGAATTAGATGCCACAGTAATTTAAATTATAGAATATAATATTCTATTAAAAAATTAAGGAAAAAATTATTAAAAACTTAAAATAATATTGTTGAAATCAACTTATCTTAATTATATGTCCTGGAAAGAGAACCCGGATATTATATATATATATATATAGCGTGCACCTCCCGTTGGTTTCTTTCACAGTATATATATGAATTCAGATTAATTAACTTGAAAGTTTATATATGGCTATTGGAGGCTGTCTTGTACAGCGCTTGCTGGTTCTTGTCGCTTTATTATTAGCTCAAGCTGATCATCATCACTACATAACAGCAAGTCCTGTTCAGCCCTTCGATCGTGGTTATTTTCCTTCCGGATTTATCTTCGGTACAGCTTCATCTTCTTACCAGGTACAGATTGTGTCCGAAAATTTTATAACAAGTACTACAACAGTACCACTTAATTAATTTCGATCTAAGAATGAATATTACTTGAATTTATTATTGCTTTTATAATATTATACATACGATTTTCAGTACGAAGGTGCTGCAGCAAAAGATGGAAGAGGTCCTAGTATTTGGGATACCTTCACTCATAAATTTCCAGGTTAATTTAATTTCTCTGAAATATTATTGCAGCGCCTTCGATCTCATTTATCTGCATGTATATAACTATATATAAATATAAAAATTCTATGAATATTGCATTAATTGCAGATAGAATTACGAATGGCAGTAACGGAGACGTAGCTATTGATTTTTACCATCATTACAAGGTCTATTCTTATAATTTTTCTCTCTCGTTTGATGTATTACATCGTATATATTCATAGTCGGAGGAATAAAGGAGTTTGGATTCCGTAAAATGAAAGAAAAACTATAAATTAGAGAGTGATATATAATTATTTATGAAAGAAAGAAAAAATTTTAGAGGTTAAAATAGAAAAATTAATCACAAAATTAAATTGATAATGGGCATAATAATTATAATATATATTTCTTTTGTCAAAGGCATTGGTTCTGAACAAATTCGTGTTGTTTTGGTGAAAATATATGTGAAGAATTGCACTGAATATTGAAAACTTAAGCACGTAGTTTTTGACAGGAAGACGTGCAGATAATGAAGGAAATGAATTTGGATGCTTTCAGATTCTCTATCTCGTGGTCGAGAATATTACCTAGTAAGATCAAGATCTTATTGCTGTTCATCATTGATTTCCAACACAATTAAATAATTAATTATATTAGATTATCCAAAAATTATGGAATGCACGTTTCTCTTCTGTAAGATTCAGACAATATTTAATATCTATTTTTATATAATAGGAATAAATCAATTACCTACCAAGCTGCAAAATGACACTAAGAATAATATTTATTAATTTCTTATTAGATATATATATATATATATATATATATATATGCTTCCGTCACATATTAGACTTTACATCGATCAAAAGTTATCGGCCGGCCGGTCTACAGCCTCCAGCTTCATTCAATAAAATCTTCGGTATTTGGTCAAACTAAAATTAATATACATTTATATATAAAAATATATTTATTTGGTTTTTTATTTCCGCGTGCAGCCAATTAATCCTATCCTAATATATAGTTACTCTCTCTCTCTCTCTCTCTCTATATATATATATATATATATATATATATATATATATGTATGTATACATTTATATATAAATATATACGGCGTACGATGCCCAGCAGGAAGATGCTCGAGATTAATAATATCAGCCCAAGTTTAACGCCTGTTTAATTTCATTTATTGCTAATTCATTAGAATTAATAGATAACACTAGCTTAAGTTATTAATATTGGTTTGTATTAATATTTAAACTTTTAGTACTTCTCGGGATGGTATTCAATTTCAGAAGGTAATTAGTCAAAATAAAATAGCGGTCGTATTAGTCATTATCTTATAGTTTTAATCTCATTAATTTTATTATGGTGCATGATTTATATGTATGTGTTTTCTTTTTTAATGCAATTTTATTAATTTTTTATTATTTCCATTTTGAAAAAAAAAAATCTATAAATCAGCTGGAAAGCTAAGTAGCGGAGTAAACAAGAAGGGCATTAACTTCTACAACAATCTCATCAACGACCTCCTATCCAATGGTGATAGTCTTACCCTTCTTCTATCTCACGTAACTCAATATTATTTCTTTTTCTTTTCCTTTTTCCTTGACATGACAATTCTATTTAGTCTAGCTACATTATAATATTTCTATACCTAACTTTTCTAGGCAAAATAATCTCAAATGATCTCAATCCTCTTATATCACTTTAAAGATTTACTAGTACTCACAAATTTTAACAGTAGAATATATTTATATTATTGTCTTCAATCAAATCATAACTGCAGGACCATATATAATATGGAAAAAAGAATTGAATCAAGAGGTCTAATAAAGTTCGGAATTGATTAAAAAAATGATAATTTAGTACTCGTAGGCCTGAGAAGACTTAGACGAAATATATAGTTTTTAACTCTGAGAACCGAAGCATATATATATATGAAGTAATTTTTTGAGTTATATGTGTCAACTAATTTACAGGCCTGCAACCTTTTGTGACACTATTTCACTGGGATCTCCCTCAAGGCCTAGAAGATGAGTATGGCGGCTTTTTAAGCCCTCGCATTGTGTAAGCAACTAGTTGATTCATGAATTAATAATAATTTAAAATAATAATGTTGTTCTGAATTTAATTATAAGTACGTTACGTACGTACAGGGCAGATTTTCGAGATTTTGCAGAAGTTTGCTTCAAGGAATTTGGTGATCGTGTGAAGCATTGGATAACTCTAAATGAGCCATGGTCATACAGCAGTATGGGTTACGATTTAGGCACATTTGCGCCAGGCCGGTGTTCTAAATGGGTAAACCAAGCCTGCCAGGCCGGAGACTCTTCCACGGAGCCTTACCTTGTTGGCCATAATCTCCTACTTGCTCACGCTGCTACCGTCAAACTTTACAAGCATAAATACCAGGTCACTCGCTGACACTCTTTTATATATAGCTACCAATCTCTGATTACTAAAAATTGAACAACTGATTGTACGTAGTATATATCAAGTATGATTAACCAATCAATGTTTAAATGTATATATATATATAAAATTGATGTAGGCAATTCAAAAGGGCAATATTGGAATAACATTAGTGTCTCATTGGATGGTACCCTATTCCCAAAACAAACCTGACGTTGAGGCGGCCGAAAGAGCCCTGGATTTCATGCTTGGATGGTGAGTAATAAATCAGTAAACAAACAAAACTCCATTGCGAATCATTAACCAAGCAAACTATTATTTTGGTTTTTCAGGTATATGGATCCATTGATCTATGGTAACTATCCATTCAGCATGCGCACTCTTGTGGGAAAAAGATTACCAAAATTCACTGAGGAGCAATCTAGGATGGTTAAAGGATCTTTCGATTTCATTGGAATAAATTACTACACTGCAAATTATGCGGCTGAGATTCCTGTTGCCAATTCTGTCAATATTAGCTACTCAACTGATTCTCTTGCTAATTTGACAAGTAATTATGCATGAAAAGGAACTACTCCCATTTTTCTTTTTTCATATCTACAATCATAGTTGAAAATATAATTAACTTAATCTCTCGTTTTGATTTTCAGCCCAACGCAAAGGGGTCCTCATTGGTGCACCGGTATGTATATATGTGCAAGATTTTGTTAGAAAGATCTAGATGTATAATTTAAAATAAACAACAAAAAGTTAGAATGAAAATGAATTGAATAATGAAAAAAAGTAATTTACTTTAATTGGCAGGCTGCTTCGAGCTGGCTCCACGTCTACCCAAAGGGCTTTCGAAATCTGCTTGTATATGTGAAGGAAAAATACAAAAATCCTACAATTTACATCACTGAAAATGGTACGTAGGTAATCCTTCTTAATTAATTAATTACTTAATTACTTAGAGAAACCTATATATATCTATGTCTATTTGATATAAAAGCTTAATTTTTTATAACATATAAAATTGAAACCATGCAAGTTTCTCCAACAATATTATTTTATTATTGTCAGGGATAGATGAGTTCAATAATGCTACCTTACCCCTAAAAGAAGCCCTGAAGGATCCAATGAGAATAGATTACTACCACAAACATCTGCTGTTTCTCCGAAAAGCGATCATGTGAGTTATTTCATTGGAGATTATTTTAAGTAATGATCGATTGAAATTAAAATTATTTTGATTATTATATATATTTTTGTAGTTGAGATCAAAGCAAGAATTGTTAATTAATTATATATGTGACACAGGGAGGGTGTGAATGTGAAAGGTTATTTTGCATGGTCGCTTTTGGACAACTTTGAATGGAATTCTGGCTACAGTGTGAGATTTGGCATCAACTTCATTGACTATAAAGATGCCTTAAAAAGATACCCAAAACATTCTGCTATTTGGTTCAAGAATTTCCTACACAAGTAGCTACCTAGCTAGATCACCAAATAATTAATTCATCATTTGTGGAACACCAGAAACTGTACGTCTTTCTCAAGGGGTGAATCAATAACCTTTCATGTATAATTGTATAATGGACCATGCACTTCACTCAATAATTTTTTCATTTGGATCCCTTTTTTTTAATATTACACGTTACAATTTATTAATATCATATTGAAAATTTATAAGAGTCGAGAATTTTGATTAATTCGAATTTAGTACTGTCCCTGAACATCAACACCTATATTTAGGCGATGTCTATTCTTATTTAAGAAAATATTGTACCCTTAAAAAAAAAAAATTAACCCACATATTAATATAATGAATCCCATTATTTAAGGATAGAAGAACTCATATTTTTAACGTGGATCAGAAGTTGGCACTCCTCAGTCCCCGGCAACTCGGGCTACGCCCGAGTGGTTCATTTGGATAGATTTGATACCCGATTTTGATATATACCAAATATTTTATACATTTAATATTGTTCTTATTTGTGACGGTGGAAATGGCGACTTTGGTTATTTGGTAGATGATGGGCATTGTATACATAGGTTAATTAATTAAATTCTATTTCACGACTTCAATTGTGGTGAAAATCAAATCAATCATATTAATTAATATTTACTATATATGCAGGAGAAACAATCAATCAATCAACCAATTAATTAATTAATTCATATATATGCACGAGAATTATTGCTTCTGAGCTGAACTTAGTTAAGAAACATAAAAGACAAAATATTTTTTAAACTTTAGCTTTTATATCAAAAGTATTTCTTAACTGAGCTTAGGTAACAAACATAAAAAACTAAAATATAAAATATAAAATTTTATACTAAATATAAGTGGTCAGATTTAGATATATTTAACGGTTGAGATTACGTCTAATATGTACATTAATTATGAATACATAAATTATGCATCAATTATATGGTCAGATACAATTTTAACCGTTAAATATACTTAAATCAAACTATTTATATTTGATGTAAGATTTTATGTGAAAAAAAAGTCGTTAATCTTGCCCTATATATATATGGGATAATTTCGTCAAAAAACATCCGGGTTCTCTCTCAATCTCTTCCAAATCGTTCTACAAAGAGCTAGTATTAGTTTGTTGATCATTCATCATGCATAAGCTTCTACATAGAAAGTCCAATTTCTGTTTAGATTGGAATTGAAGGTACTAACTGGCCAGTGTAGTACTTCATTGATGGCACTGTTAATTGTTCTTAAGCTTCAAATAACATACATTATACTTTACTCGGAGGAAATATATATATATATATATATATATATATATTAATTTTCTGCTGATGTGGACACAAATAATAAATCTCTCAAATAGCATAACTGTAGGTGTATATGATTTGCTGTTTGATTTGATATCTATTCAACAATCTCCTGATTAAAAAAAAAAGATGTATATATAATATGGTTATGCTTCATTAACTAATTAATTGTTTTCCATCTAATTAATCAAGTTGATGCAAAATGTTAAAATATATGGTCAAATGTATATCTGATTTTACAAGTACTGTTGATGACATATTGGCAGAAAAAATTGTTGACGGAAGCACAGGAGATGTAGCATATGATTTTTAACATCATTACAAGGTTTGGTTGTTCATGATAAACATATACATATACATACATACATATATATATATACATACATATATATATATATTATATATATACATATATATATATATTTATATTTATATTTATATATTACTATTGCTATACGTGTATACTTATCCAATGATTTATATCTATAATTTAAAATTTTACAGGACATAAAGCTGATGAAAAAGATCGATTTCGATTCTTTCAGATTCTCCATCTCATGGAGCAGAATATTACCTAGTAAGATATCTTCATTTTAATCATTCATTTAAAAGAAAAGAAAAGAAAGAAAAAAAAACATCTAGTTTGACAAAATTACTAATACGGTGGAACAAAACGTTCAAAGAGAGAAAAACGTGTAATTAATGAGGCAAATAATTTCAACTTAATTTATTGTCATGTGATTATAATTCTTTTTCTATTTTTCAATATTGAAAAATGTTATCTGTTATAATTGATTTTAAATATTTTTGTACGTGCATGTGTCAGGGGGGAAAATTAGTGGGGGAGTGAACCCACTTGGAGTCAACTTCTACAACAATGTTATCAACGAGCTTCTCGCCAATGGTCAACTTAATTTCCTATTATATATGATATATCTATGTCTTAATTTTGAGTATTAATTAATTGTTAATACATACATACATACATACATACATATATATATATATATATATGTATGTATGTATGTATGTATATAGGTTTAACGCCCTTGGTGACTTTACTCCATTTTGATCCCTCCCAAGGTCTTGAAGACGAGTATGGCGGATTCCTCAGTCCGAAGACAGTGTAAGTCATGGCAGATAGCTAGCTAGGTGCAGTAGTGCAATTATTAATTAAAGCAGTTTGCTAGATGAAATTTAATTGATTTCCATATTATATATGTATGGAGTAGGAATGATTTTGTAGATTATGCGGATTTTTGCTTCAAAACATTTGGCGATCGGGTTAAACTTTGGGTGACAATGAATGAGCCAAATGGATTTGCGATGAATGGTTATAATGGTGGAAGTTTTGCTTCTGGTCGATGTTCTATGTTGGAAATTGCACTTCTGGAAATTCTGCCTCCGAATCTAATTGACAAAGATTTTTTTAATTGTTCTACCCTCACAGTTTCATTAAATAATCTGAATCTATATATATATAACAAAAAGATAAGAAAAGATTGTTAAACTACTTCCTAATCCTAAAGAATTATAAAATAATTTAAAATATAAAATTCAAAACCACACATGCAATTGGTATTTTAAAACTCTTTATGCAACCTGTCCTACCAATATGGAAATAGCTACTCTTCTTCAAGATGTCATCCCTCACTTAATATCTGATTTAGATAATAATTTCCTTGTATTCACCCCAAATGGAGAAGAAGTTCGAAATGCAGTTTTTCATATGAATCCTTCTAGTGCGCCTGGTCCGGATGGGTTTTCTGGGGCCTTCTTTCAAGCATGTTGGGATATCATAGGCCAAGATGTAGTGGCTGGTGTTCAACAATTCTTCTCAGATAATTACCTTTTGCCTAATATCAATTCCAATTTCTTAGTTCTCATACCCAAATCTAAGGAAGCTAATGAAATATCTCATTATCGACCTATCGTGCTTGCAAACTTCTTTTTCAAGATCATTACAAAGGTTATGGCTACTCGACTAGGCATAATTATGGATAAAATAATCTCTCCTCATCAAACGGCTTTTGTTCAAGATCGAAGTATCCATGACTGCATCGCATTGGTCTCTGAAGGTGTGAATATGCTGGATAAAAAGTCTTATGGAGGTAATATAGGTTTGAAGCTTGACATCTCCAAAGCGTTTGACACTTTAAGCTGGGAATTTTTGCTTTTAGTGCTTAAAAGCTTTGGCTTCCATGAAATTTTCATTAGGCGGGTGCACCTTATACTTCAATCAGCAAAGCTTTCAATTCTCTTGAATGGAACTCCTCATAGTTACTTTTCTTGTGGGCGTGGAGTTAGACAAGGTGATCCTCTTTCTCCACTCCTCTTTTGCATCGCCGAAGAAGTACTCTCACGTGGAATTCTAGCTTTACATAATTCGGGTAAAATTACCCAATCTCTAAACCCCGTAGGTGTCCCAATATCACACATGTAATGTATGCGGATGACGTCTTTATTTTCTGTCGCGGGGACATGAAATCTTTGACCAACTTAATGCAGTTATTGGAAGATTATGGACTTGCTTCAGGTCAAATTACTAATCGGTCAAAGAGTTACTTCTATGTTGGGAAATCTGCTATAGCACGTAAGGAGATCATTAAGGCTTCACTAGGCTTTCTAGAGGGGTCTCTTCCATTCAATTATTTAGGTGTTCCCATATTCAAAGGATGCCCAAAACGACAACACTTGCAAGCATTGGCAGATAAAGCTCGAGCTTGTTTCTTTGGTTGGCAAGGTAAGATTCTTTCTATGGCAGGGAGAGTGGAACTTGTACGTTCCATCTTTCAAAGTGTTCTCCTACACAGCTTCACAGTTTATCTTTGGCCACGTTCTCTTTTACGTTATCTACAGGCTAGTGCTCGTAATTTTATTCTTTCGGGAGATCTTCAAAGAAGAAAGTTGGCGCTTATTTCTTGGGATCAAATTTGCAGTCCTAAAGAAGAGGGAGGTCTTGGCTTACGCAGGTTAGACTTTTTGAATCATTCTTGCATCATTAAAATTTTATGGGATGTGAAAAATGATAATCTGTTTTGTGCTCCCTACCTCCAAGCTCGTTATTCGCTTGATAATCCATATCGAATCTTCTCGGGCTCCTCCTTATGGCCAGGTTTTCGATCTATCCTTGATCATTGTATGCAAAATTCCTCATGGATTATAGGGGACGGTTCCAAGGTAAATTTCTGGTTCGACAAATGGATGTCAAAACCTATCTTGCCGAGAATTCAAAATGGAAACCTCCGAACCACAGTTTCAAAGGTTATCCTAAATGGTAGGTAGTGTATTCCACCCACTTTCTTTGCAGTTTTTCCTAATTTACAAAGTTCAATTGAAAGCATTATTTTACCGCGTAAAGGTGGATCAGATAAGCTGGTTTGGAATGCTTCTCGGGATGGGAATTTAACTTTGAGAGACTGTTATAACTCCTTAAGGATCTGCCATTCTAAGAAGGAATGGTGTCAAGTTATATGGTAAAACTTCATTCCTCCTAAATTATCTTTGACTACATGGCGTATTCTTCAGCACAAGATTCCGGTGGATGAGATTCTTCGTCATCGGGGTATTATTACTGTCTCAGCTTGTTCTCTTTGTGAATGCCCTTCCAACGCAGAGACAGTTGATCATCTTTTTGTTGGTTGTTCCTTTGCACAACACCTTTGGTTATGGCTTGGATCTCTTTTTCATATAATAACTCCACAACTGTCTCAGGTTTCTGATCTGTGAAATTTTGTCACTAATGTCTCGCTTTGTTCTCAATTGTTCAATCTATGGATTGTTTCAGTTATGTATTTATTTTATTCCATTTGGAGAGTTAGAAATCGGCTACGTAATGAAAATGTAAAAACTTCAACCAACAGGATCATTGCAGATGTGAGAGCTCATGTAAAATACTTTGCAAGATTCTGCCCGGGATTTGTGAAGTACGGTTCTAATAGAGATCTGTTTATTGGCTTAGGAGTTCCTTGGTCTGTTGGGAGGGCTCCAGAAGTGCTTATTCTTAATTGGCAACCCCCCCTCCCCCAATCGGCTGGGTGAAAGTCAACTCTGATGGCTTAGCAAAAGGTAATCCTGGACCTGCTGCCTGTGGAGGGGTTTTTAGGAATCATGATGGCTCTTTTTTGGGCGGTTTTGGTCTTCAGCTAGGCCACAACACTTCTTATTTTGCAGAGGTTATGGGAGCTATCTTGGCAGTAGAGATTGCTCATGCTCGGGGATGGTGTAATCTGTGGTTGGAAAGTGACTCAATGCTAGTTATTAATCTTTTTTACAAAGCTTCCAATTCTCCTCATTGGAGTTTGAGAAATCGATGGCTGAATTGTCAAGAACTTCTTGCTGATAAGAATTTTTGTTGTTCACACACCTTTCGTGAAAATAATTGTGTGGCTGACACTTTAGCCAATTTGAGCCTTGAGTGTGATCAATTTTGCTGGTGGGACAGACCTCCTTCCCAAATTGTTTCTTCATTATCAAAGAATGCAAATGGCTTTCCTGCATATCGGTTTTGTTAAGACTGGCTCACTGGAATTTTCACTTGCTGCCGGTTCTGAATTGCTAGTGTTTCTGAGATTTGGTTCTGCTGGATTATTTTTGGTTCCTAGAGGTGGAGTGGTTTTGGAGCATGCCATGTGGCTCTACTGGCTATTTTTCTCTGCTGCAGTCCCTGTTCTGCAAGAATTTGTTGCAGTCAGCTGAGATGTTTCCTATAACGGGGCTGGAGATGCTATCATATTTTTCTTCCTCAGCAATCGGCAGAAAGCTTTGTCTTGTTTTTCACTTTTACTCTGTTTTTCACTTACCTCTAATCTTTGATTTCAATTGTACTGTTTTTTTTTAATTTTCTTTCAATAAAATCTATCTCTAAGGCCTGGTTCTTAGAGGTTTAATTAAAAAAAAAAAGGATTACATTCCTCTATTATACCCCCTTAAGATGGACTGCGAGAGAAAAGACCGATCTTGAATTTAAGCTGAAAAAACGAGCACGAGGTTTAGTTAAAGCATCAGCAATTTGATCTGCAGAAGACACATGGGCAACCTGAAGAGCACCTTGTTGAACTTAATCGCGAATGAAATGAAAATCAATAGTAACATGCTTCATTTGAGAATGAAATACTGGATTGGAACACAACTGAGTAGCCCCAACATTATCACAATAAATCATTGGACAAGTCGATAAAGGCACACCAAGATCGGATAAGAGGTAACAAATCTAATTAAGTTCGGCAGCTGTATTGGCAATTGATCTATACTCAGCTTCAGTGGAGGACCTTGCGATAGTTTAGTGCTTCTTAGAACTCCATGATATCAAATTTTTAAACAACATAAGCACCGGTAGAAGAGAAATCATCATTGTCTTAAGCCCAATCAGCATCAGAAAAGGCATGTAAAGTAAGTGGGGAATGGTGATAAATTTGCAATCCATCATCAACAGTTCCAGCTAAATATCGCAAGATACGTTTGACAGAAGTCCAATGATCAGTTGTTGGATTATGCATATATTGGGATAGTTTGTTCACAGCAAATGCAATATCAGGCCCGGTGAGCAAGAGATATTGAAGACTACCGACTACGATTCTGTATGCAGTCGGATGAAATAAAGAGGTCCCTGAATGCAACATTAGAGGGGGACTAGTTGGTAATGGAGTGGTAACAAACTTGGCTTCCTGCATATGTGTTTTAGCTAGAAGATTCTTAATGCGGCGTTTTTGAGATAATAGTAAACCATATTGGTTGTGAACAACCTCTACACCCAAAAAAATAAGTCAATAACCCAAGATCTTTAATAGAAAACCAGGGAGCAAGAACAACCACAAAAGTCTTTATTTGTGTAGTATCATTGCCAGTGATTATCAAGTCATCAACATAAACTAAAAGATATATAATGTAACGACCTTGATTGAAGATAAACAGAGAGGTATCTGCATGGGAGTTCTGAAAGCCCAAATGAAGAAGAAAAGTTTGAAGTTCTTGATACCATGCCCTAGGGGCTTGTTTAAGACCATAGATAGCTTTCTTGAGTTTGCAGACATCAGTTGGAAGATCTTGATCAATAAATCCTAGCACTTGAGACATGTAGACAGTTTCAGATAAATGACCCTGAAGGAAAGCGTTGTTAACATCAAGTTGTCGCAATGACCAGCCATTAGTTACTGTTAGAATATGCCTTGAATCAGTTATTCTGGGCTAGCGTTGTCTGTTTGGGCCTATTTTTCTAGGTTTTTCCGCATCTGTCTATGGAGTACTATATAAACTCTCTAGGTCATAACCTAACCGCAATCTGTAATTTTTATTCATCAAGATCAATAAAATTTTTCTCTCCTCTGCCTGTTGACGTAGCTAACACATCGTTAGTGAACCACATTAAATCTCTGTGTTCTTTATTTGCGTTCTTAATTATCTTTCTTGCTTTCGTTATAACAAACTGGTATCAGAGCTAGATCTATCTAGGGTTTAAAATTCGGTGAGAAAGATGTCTGGTATGAACGTAAAGATCGACAAATTCACGGGGAGGAATAGTTTCAATTTATGGCAGATCAAGATGCGAGCCTTGTTGAAACAACAAGGGCTGTGGGCGCCGCTTGTGAGGAAGCCGGTGGATCCAATCACCGCTGAGATGGCCGTTCTGGAGGAGAAGGCACACTCAATGATTATGTTGTGTCTTGCAGACGATATCATCACCGAGGTCGCGGAGGAGGAAACCGCACAAGGTCTGTGGGTTAAGCTCGAGGGTCTCTATATGACAAAGTCCTTAACCAATAAGTTGCTTCTAAAACAACATCTGTTCAGTCTGTGAATGCAAGAAGGTATGCCTCTCCGAGATCACTTAGATCAGTTAAACACAATTTTATTATAATTGCGTAATATTGATGTTAAAGTTGAAGATGAGGATGCTGCTTTAATTCTGTTAGTATCTTTACCATTGTCGTATAAGAATTTTGTGCAATCGTTTATTGTTGGGAAAGATACTGTGTCTCTGGAGGAGGTTAGATCGTCCCTCCATACTAGAGAGCTGCGCCACAAGGCGACTGGTACAGGTGCAGATAATCAAGCTGTTGGGTTAGTAGCCAGTAGGAGTTATGGACATGGAAATTCGGGGAAGAAGAAATTCAAGAAGCCAGTTTCTAAGGGTCCAAAACCCAATGATGTCTGTAACTACTGTAAAGAGAAGGAACATTGGAAATCCGATTGTCCCAAGAAGAAGAGGCAACAGGATAAACAGATAGGTACTGCTGCTGTAGCAGATACCAATTCTGAAGAAGATATTGCTCTAGTTGCTGATGAGCACACGGATCACAATGATGTGTGGATTCTGGATTCTGGAGCGTCTTATCATATATGTCCGCGCAAGGAGTGGTTTACAACCTACGAGCAGGTAGATGGAGGCAATATTTCTATGGCTAACAGTTCTGTTTGTAAGGCGATTGGAATAGGCTCGATTAAAATACGAACACATGATGGTAAATTCTGTACATTGAATGATGTTAGACATGTTCCACTTATGACAAAGAATCTGATATCTTTGAGTATGTTGGACAACAAGGGTTTCAGTTTTCAAAGTGAAGGTGGAGTTTTACATGTCTGCAAGGGTTCGAATGTGGTTCTGAAAGGTGTAAAGCGTGGTACATTATATTTTCTTCAAGGTTCTACGCTGTCAAGTTCTGTTGCTGTTGCATCCTCGGAGATTGATAAGGACAACATGACCAAGTTATGGCATATAAGGCTTGGTCACATGAGTGCAAGAGGGATGCAAATTCTGTCAAAAGGGGATATTCTTTGTGGCCACAAAGTCAAGGATCTTGAATTTTGTGAACATTGTATTTTCGGGAAGTTACATCGCAGCAAGTTTCCTAAAGCAATACACAGAACAAAAGGCACACTTGATTACATCCATTCTGATTGTTGGGGTCCTTCTCGAGTGGAGTCTTTAGGGGGTCACAGATATTTTGTGTCAATGATTGACGATTTCTCAAGGATGACTTGGGTGTTCATTATAAAGCATAAAAGTGAAGCCTTTAAGAACTTCAGGCAGTGGAAGGCATTAGTGGAAAATCAAACAGGGAAGAAGATCAAAAGGCTGCGAACTGATAATGGTCTGGAATTTTGCTGGTCTGAATTTGATGAGTTTTGTAAGAATGAAGGGATTGCTAGGCATCATACAGTCAGGGATACACCACAGCAGAATGGTGTAGCAGAACGTATGAATCAGACACTTCTGGAGAGAGCTAGGTGCATGCTTTCTAATGCTGAACTAACTAGAAGGTTCTGGGCAGAAGCGGTTAGTACAGCGTGTTATTTGATAAATCGTGGACCTCACACAAGTATACATCTCAAAACTCCTTTTGAGGTGTGGTCTGGTAATCCTGCTGATTACTCTAATTTAAGAGCTTTTGGTTGTACTGTTTATTATCATGTAAATGAGGGTAAATTAGAGCCACGAGCTAAAAAGGGAGTATTTGTAGGTTATGTGGATGGGGTTAAAGGGTATAGAATCTGGTCCCCGTCTGAAAAGAAGGTTATACTTAGTAGAAATGTAGTTTTTGATGAAAATTCTATGTTTAACCCTACTGTGAAGTCTATTGTTGTGTCAGAAAATGGTAGCCTTAAGAAACAGGTAGAGCAACAAGTCACTCTAGATAAGAGTGAACCACAACATGAAGATCAACACCCACAGTCAGAATCAGAACCATCAGGTTCTTCATTACCAGTAGCAAGTCAACACAGTTTGGCTATTAATCGATCAAAGAGAGCTAATTATGAGATACCTCCCAAGAGATACGGTTTTGAAGATATGGTGGCCTATGCACTACAGGTTGCTGAAGAAGTAGATACTGACTCTAATGAGCCATCTACCTATAAAGAAGCAGTTACATGTACTGAGTCTACCCAATGGCTTGCTGTAATGGGAGATGAGATGGAGTCACTTCATAAGAATCAGACTTGGGAATTAACCAAGCGACCTTGAGACAGAAAGATCGTCACGTGTAAATAGGTCTATAAGAAGAAGGAAGGAGAAACATCTGTTGAAGGTATCAAGTATAAAGCTCGAGTAGTAGCTAGAGGATTCACTCAGAGAGAGAGAGTAGACTACAATGAGATTTTTTCGCCAGTAGTCAGACACACTTCCATCAGGGTGCTACTAGCAATAGTTGCACATCAGGATTTGGAGCTTGAACAACTAGATGTGAAGACAGCTTTTCTACATGGAGAGTTGGAAGAGGAGATATACATGACTCAGCCAGATGGATTTCAGGTTCCTGATAAGGAAGACTATGTTTGCAAGTTGAAGAAGTCCTTGTATGGACTAAAGCAGTCTCCGAGGCGGTGGTATAAGAGATTCGACAGCTATATGATAGAGATTGGCTACACCAGGAGTCCGTATGATTGTTGTGTTTACTACAGCAAGGCAACAAATGGTTCTTTGATTTATCTGGTCCTGTATGTAGATGATATGTTGATAGCTGCAGAGAACAAGTCTGATGTTCAGAAGTTGAAGGATCTTCTCAGTGTTGAGTTTGAGATGAAAGATTTGGGTGCAGCTCGAAAAATTCTAGGAATGGAGATTTATAGGGATAGAAGCAAAAAGAAGCTCTTCTTGTCACAGAAGGGATATATTCAGAAGATTTTGTCAAGATTTGGCATGTCTACCGCAAAGCCCATAAATACTCCTAGTGCTACAAATGCATATCTGTCCGTTGCTTTTGCACTTAAATCTGTTGAGGAGAAGGAGTACATGTCTCGAGTTCCCTATGCTAGTGCAGTAGGAAGCTTGATGTATGCGATGGTCTGCACCAGACCTGATCTTGCACAATCTGTTAGTGTTGTTAGTAGGTTTATGGGTGAACCTGGCAAGGAGCATTGGCAAGCTGTTAAGAGGATTTTTCGGTATCTCAAAGGTACATTTGATGTTGGTCTCATTTATAGAGGTGATACACAGTGTTTGGTGACAGGGTTTTCAGACTCTGATTATGCTGGAGATGTTGACAGTAGAAGATCTATGACTGGTTATGTTTTCACTTTTGGTAGTTCAGTTGTCAGTTGGAAAGCTATTTTGCAGCCTTCAGTGACTTTGTCTACTACAGAAGCAGAGTACATGGCATTGACAGAAGCAGCCAAAGAGGAAATCTGGTTGAAAGGATTGGTCAGTGATTTGGGTCTACATCATGATCAGGCTATAGTGTATTGTGACAGTCTCAGTGCAATTTGTTTAGCTAAGGACCAAGTTCATCATGAGAGGACTAAGCATATTGATGTAAGGTATCATTTTCTAAGAAGTGAGAAGAGAATTAAGATGAACAAAGTGGGTACTGCTAATAACCCAGCTGATATGTTCACCAAGCCGGTTCCGCATAGTAAGTTCCAACATTGTTTGGACTTGCTAAATGTTAAGAGTTGTTGATTGCCCTTTAGAGGGCAAAATCTGAGATAGAGGAGGTTTTTTTTTTTTGGGTACATCTGGCATTGTGTATGGTGCATCTGATACATCTGTTATTTGTTGGAGGATTCAAGTCAAGGTGGAGATTTGTTAGAATATGCCTTGAATCAGTTATTCTGGGCAAGGGTTATCTGTTTGGGCCTATTTTTCTGGGCTTTTCCGCATCTGTCTAGAGAGTACTATATAAACTCTCTAGGTCATAACCTAGCCGCAATCTGTAATCTTTACTCCTCAAGATCAATAAAATTTTTCTCTCCTCTGCCTGTGGACGTAGCTAACACATCGTTAGTGAACCACGTTAAATCTCTGTGTTCTTTATTTGCGTTCTTAATTATCTTTCTTGCTTTCGTTATAACAGTTACAGCTATGCTAAGAAAAATATGAACTGTAGTCGGTTTTACGACTGGGCTGAATGTGTCATAATAGTCTATTCCAGGACGTTGATTAAAGCCTTTGTCAACCAAGCAAGCTTTATACATGTCAACAGAACCATCATATTTTCTTTTAATTCGAAAAATCCATTTACATCCAACAAGATTTCGACTAGTATCATGTGAAACCAGCTCTCATGTGCCATTTCTAACCAAAGCATCATATTCTTCTGACATAGCTCGACGCCATATTCATCTTTGAGTGCTTGGGTTACTATGGTTGGTTCAAGATCAATAGATTTAGAAAGTTGAATATTAAGGTTCATTTTTTTAAAAGGCTTGTGAATATTATTTTTGGACCTAATAGTCATTCGGTGAGTAGGGTGGGTAACTTGATTAGGAGGATTATTTGATGGTATGATTTGTTGAGAAGTGGTGGGAGATGGTGGTGATAGATGGTCATGTGAGCTACTGGGTATATTTGTAAGTGAGGAAACTTCACTGAAGGGCTGTTGACGAGCTTCCACTGCAGACTGAATATTGAGTGGTGGTACCAAAGAAGGCATGGAGATTTTTAGTGGTGCTGGTATCCAGGTGGTTATTGTGTTTGGCTAAAAGCATGGGGCTTGATTTGAGAGAGAATGGAAAGGAAACACATACTCAATGAATTTAACGTGCTAAGATACATATATTTTAATGGTTGCAGGATCTAGACAATAATATGCACTCTCAGTCAATGAACCCAGTGAAAACACATGGTTTGGAACGGGTATCTAGCTTATGGGATGCATAAGGTCTAAGCCAGAGGTAACATAAACATCCGAAAATTTTTAGTTTGGAATAATTAGAAGCAATTCCAAAAATAGTTTCATATGGTGATGAAAGATGTAATGTAGGCGTAGGCGTACGATTTATGAGGTATACTGCTGTGGCAAAGGCATCAGTCTAGAAAATTAAAGGTAGAGCTGCATGAGAAAGTAAAGCTAAGCCAATTTCAACAATACGGAGATGTCTCCTTTAAGAAAAACCATTGTGTTCAGATGTGTGAAGAGGTGTAGTGAGGTGAGATATGCCATTTGTGGAAAGAAATGTGGCCAGAGAAATGCATTCACCTCCATTATCAGCGTTTAGAGTTTTGATGTTTTTGTTAAAGTAGTTTTCAACAATGGCTTTAAATTACTTATATTGCAACCCACAATATGCTTCTTTCCCATGCAGCTGCTGTAAAATTGTACAGAAAAAAATTATCAAGTATATATATATATATATATATATATATATATATATAAAATTCATTGTTGTTATTATTATTATTATGAAGAAATTGATTGATATTGCCAAACTTCATGAGATGTCTTGTACTCCATGACTGAGCTCAAGGCTCTTTCTGTCATTGATGACAGTAACCATCCCATTAGAGATTGAACTTGCTCTCCCAGACTTGATATTCTGGGTTTAGTGTTGTCACCACGTTTTGTTCATCGTCAAGGCTGAAGTTCATCTTCCTTGGAGTTATATTTGTTCCATTAATGAAGCTTTCAAGATTGTTTGCCCTTATGCTGGGTAGAACTTGAGTTCTCCAAAAAAGATGGTTGGAGTTCGTAAGCTTAATAGGAGCTGTGAAAACAAAGGGTGAGTTTGACAATGTTGTAAGGCTAGTGTTTAGGGAAACATTATTGTTACTATTGCTAGATGCCATTGTATTGGCTCTAATACCAAGTTGAATATCAGTAAAATTGCTAGCCTGGTGTTTCAGGTAGAAAAAATGTAGTACCTGGGTATTTGTGTATTCAACTTAACAACAAATTATATAATTTACAATGTATATAAATAATACAGGACCTCCAAGACAAGTTATTTACAGCCTGTAAAAAGATAAAAGGTTTTACAATTGTACTATACAATTTTTAGAAAAAACGGCTGCCATGTTACACCTTTCTTGATCACAAATTGATTCCCGCGTGAGCTGTTCAGTGTACCTGATATTACCTCTTTCTTTGTCCTTTACTCCAAGCTGTATGTTTTCGAAGAAAGAGTTGTGAGTTACCTTTGCCTGGGCTTGTGTCTAAGTTGGATTGGATTTGAGTTAGAAGCCCATTACTTCCAACATGTTACACTGCCGACAGACAAGTCAATCTCACCTGTATGTTCAAGCAATTAATTCAATTTTCTAATTAATTTGCTTCATTATTAAATCATACCAACTACGGTCCCTTCTTTTTTATTTTTTATTTTTGGAAATAATTAATTAAATAATACATTCTTCTATATCTTGTTGTTACAGCGGTAACATTATGTATTTATAATACGAATGTAAAATGTAACGTCCGTACAAATTTACATAATTATTAATTATTAACATATAAATAACATATTGATATAGTATAAATATTAATAATTAATTACTGTGTGATGGGAGAATGATTTTATTTATTGTATTGTAGACTTCTTTGGGCTGGCTTTTCGTCTATCCCAAAGGATTTCGAGAGCTTTTGGTGTACACAAAGGAAAAGTACAACAATCCACCTGTTTACATAACTGAGAATGGTAAATTAATCACCTTAATTTTTTTTTATAATCTTTTCTAATTAATATGTATTAAGCTAGCTATATATAATTAAAACTAATTATTCAATATAAATTAATTATTTTTTTTTTGTTTAATTAATTCTACTTATATACTTCTTTCATATAAGAATGAAGATGACGCTTCATTGTCACTTAAAATCGCCTTAAAAAATAGTACGAGGATAAGATATTTTCACAGTCACTTCTCATATCTTTTAAAATCAATTGAGTAAGTAATTTTAAATTAATAATTGGTTAGTTAATTGTTTAATTACATATGCATTATTAGCTCGTAAATTTTATTAATTAAATTGGATTATCGCTGCAGGGAGGGTGTTAATGTGAAGGCATATTATTTGTGGACATTTTTGGACGATTTTGAATGGGATGCTGGTTATATTGTCCGATTTGGCATAACTTATGTTGATTTCACGAATAATTTGAGACGATATCTCAAATATTCAGCTTATTGGTTCAAAATGTTCCTCTTAAATTAATTATATAAGTTGAATTTTTATTAGAAGCCTGCCGCGGCATTTTCCATATATATGTATTAATTAATCAGAATAATGCATGCCGGTGTTAATGTTATTAATGGTTAATTTGCAAATTAAATGTTGTACGAACACTACTTAATCTCAATTGTTATATATATATATATATATAGGACAGGTTGAATGACCCATTTTTTTTTACACAAAATCTTACATCAAAATACAAATTATTAGATTTAAAAATATTTAATGACTGAGATTGTATCTGACCATATATTTAATATATAATTAATATACTGTCAAATGTAATTTCAGCCATTAAATATTTTTAAATTTAACGATTTATATTTAATATAAAATTTTGTTTAAAAAAAAAAAGGAGATCGATCTTGTGGTATATATATAGTAAAAAATATCAACAGTGACTGTAATTTAAATAACTAATAGGAAAACTTTTTTGCTACAGATCTCTCAATTAACAAAATATGAAGCAATTACTTACTGCCCTGCCTCCATTGTCGGCCATTAACGCCATGGAATTTTGAATACACCTAACTACAAGGTCTCCTCTCCTGTATCTGTATTAATTTATATATCACGTGCATCTACATTACATTTTTAAATATAACCACCCATGATGAGCTAGCAACAATTCAAAGTCAAAACTAACATTCTACATTAATAACCACTCTCATATTGCGTATATTATATAATATACTGACAATTTCATTATCTATCGCCTACTAGTACTGTGTACAATTTAACGACAATTTCATAATTCGTCTATGAAGATTCAAAGTCTTCTTGTCTGCTACCTCCAAGTAGTAACCATTTTGTTTGTCTGCACTGAAAGTCTGAAGTCATGCCATTACTCTACGACTTTAAATCGGAGTAGTTTTCCGGCTGGGTTTCTATTCGGAGCAGGAAGCAGTGCGTACCAGGTACGTACGTAGCTTAAATATGTAGATGCATGAATATAGCTGCTAATTACCGATCGACATTTGCATTCTTAATTCTATCTCATGTTTAATTTCCTTCTTCACGTTCAAGATTGAGGGAGCAGCAAATATAGATGGAAGGGCACGAAGCATATGGGATACTTTTGCTGTGAAAGATCCAGGTTCCTCTCGCTTTCTCGTCTTAGGAGATCGAGTACAGTACTGCCGGCTACATTAATTAATTAATATCAAATTTTATATTTTAATTATACTATTACAGTTATTAACAATTAAATTTTACATCAATTAAAATATGAATTTTATGTTGTAACTTAATTATAGCTGTTAATTGATGTAATTAAGCACAAATATAAACAGTCACGAACCGATCGAGAATTATCGACATAAACTTAGTTGATCAATCAAACATGTCCTTAATTATCTTGTAATAAATAAGTGTGGTCCCTAGCTAGCTACGGACCAACGACCGACGAACTATTTGGGTGTATCTGTCATACATAGTGTGTATGGCTAAGAAAATTTGATATAAATTGAATAATTTTCTTTTACAAATTTCTTTAATTAATAAATCGAGCAATTATGTATTTCACTTACAATATTTAATGACGTGCGTTGCGTTTGAGACATAATACGTTTTACATACCGACGGCATGCAGAAAAGATTTCCGATCATAGCACTGGAGAAGTAGCCGACGAATTTTATTATCTCTATAAGGTACGTAAGGGACAGTGGAAGCCTAGCTAATTTTGCCTCTATAACATTAATAGGAAACATTTAATGAAATAAATATATATTATATATGTTGAAGGAGGACATTGCTCTGCTGAAGGAAATTGGCGTGGACTCGTTCCGATTTTCCATCGCATGGCCTAGAGTATTACCTCGTAAGTACTTCTAGATATTATTAACTAAAGTATTATACAACCATATACAAATTAAATATTGTGTGTTGTGATTGCTAGTTGTATTATTGTGGACCTAAATGAGAATTTCTTTTTTTTTTTTTATAGAGGGAAAACTCAGCGGTGGAGTGAACTGGGAAGGTGTCAACTTCTACAATTTTGTCATCAATGAGCTCCTATCCAATGGTTAAGTAGTAGTGTTTATCGATCATCTTGCCAATCCAAACAATAATCAATGAATTCTCTTCTCTAATATTTGGTTTTTAATTTCGATCAGCAGGCATACAACCCTTTGTCACATTATTCCACTGGGATCTTCCCCAAGCTCTGGAAGATGAGTATGGCGGATTTTTAAACCCTAAAATTGTGTAAGTAAAAACTAAACCTGTGACCATTAATTTGTATCTAATAGATATATTAGATATACCGTACCAGAGAATCTAATTGGTAAATTTGTAGGGATGATTATCGTGATTACGTGGATTTCTGCTTTCAAGAATTTGGTGACAGAGTGAGGTATTGGATCAGTTTGAATGAGGCAAATTTATTCAGTAGCTTTGGGTATGCTAGCGGCGTTAATGCGCCCGGTAGATGTTCCAACTACATCGGAAATTGCACTGAAGGAAACTCTGCAACAGAGCCCTACATAGTGACACACCACCTCATTCTTTCTCATGCCACTGCTGTCAACTTATACAGGGACAAGTATCAGGTTTGTGTTAATCAACTAATGTCATCCTACAGTATGTATATATACACATTACACATGGTTTCAACTCTTTCCTTGCATTTCCAATTTTTCAAGTTTTCCTTTCGTTTTTCAAGGTGAGATAAATGAATGAATCTGTCAGATTTTTGCAGGCAACTCAAAAGGGAATACTTGGGATAACAGTAGACACCAGATGGCAAGTACCTAAATTCCATACTGTTTCCAGCAGAATGGCTGCACTAGAGCTCTTGATTTTCTGTTTGGTTGGTGAGCCTTAAAATATGGAATTTCGTGATCAATATATATAATAAATTAAAACTGCTATAATTAATAAATTATAAAATTTTACTTTTAATAATCTTTATGATATGCTTATTAGGATTCTTCACCCATTGACATTCGGTGACTACCCAAAAAGTATGAGAAAATTGGTTGGGAATCGATTGCCAAATTTTACAGAAGAGCAAACCAATTTGGTTAAAGGATCCCTCGATTTCGTGGGAGTGAACTATTATACAGCAAGGTATGCAGAAGAATCGAATTCCAGCAGTCCCCTCTTAAGTTACACTACAGATAGCCATGTAAATGACACCGGTGAGCTAAAAATCTTAATGAAATATTATTAGTTCAACTTATATAATCTTGTTTATTATAAAATTATGAAGTAATTTTTTTGTTGCAGTGGACAAAAAGGGGATTCCAATTGGTAAACTGGTAATATGTTATTTTCTCTCGTTAAAATTGATGTCAGTGTTTAAACATAGAAATTAAATTAATATTGTATATGTTAGGAAATTAAGGGGTCAAAGCAGTATTGGCACTTAAAGTGAAATTAAGAAAACAATAAAAATAAACGCTATATAGGAGATGTAACCATCTATCAAATTATAGCGATATTAGGAGAACCATCAATTAAAATATTTAGGAGATTTTGTTAAACTACAGTAAAATAAAACAACAAAATAGATCAACACAAGTATTCTGCATGAAAAATCCCTAAATAAATATAGGAGAATTTTATTATTTAAAAGTGGGGATTACAACAAAGAGAGAACAACTCTTTAAATAGGAGTATTTTGCACTCTCTCTTGAAATATGAGAAGCAACTCTAAGTGAAAAATATTATAAAAGAAAAACAATTTTTTCTCTCTTTATATAAGCTCTCAAAGGATAATTTAGGATAATTAAAACGGTGAGAAGAGCAAGGTATTTATAGTGTTTTGTTTCTCTTTTCACATAAACTTCATAAATTACTACAATTATATAGGCTCCTATATTCAAATTTTATCCTCTCAAAAGTCTAAAAGTAAGCTTTACTTTTCGGTACACTTTCAGTGCTCATATACAGTTTAGGCACTGTTTATATAGATGATACTGTATATATATACAATACTGCATGTATGTATATGATGAGCTCATTTTTCACAGTATATTAATTATATATATTCTTCAAACTAAATTAATTAGCGTATACATCGATCATGTTACGTGCAGGCAGGAGGTGATTGGATTTACATGTACCCTAAAGGCATTCGAGAAATAGCATTGTATATAACGAAAAGATACAGCAGCCTTCCCATTTATATCACTGAGAATGGTAAAACTTTAAATATATTTTAAACGTCAATTATTCGATTAATGTTGACAAATATCTTCTTATATATATTGAATTAAATCGTTTCCATATATACATAATTCTCAGGAATGGCTGATGCAAATAATAGTTCAATATCGATTGAAGAAGCTCTCAACGATAGCTTGAGGGTAACATACCACCATCTTCATCTGTCATATCTCTTACAAGCTATCAAGTAAGTAAATCTATTGGCTAGCTAGGATTATCTATTCCATTTTTACTATAGGTTAGACCAAAATCATGCATGACTATTAATTTACACATAGCAAATCATGATTAGTGTATATATATAGATTAGTAGCAAAATTCAAATGATTTTGGAAACATGTACAGGAAGGGAGCTGACGTGAGGGGATATTCCGTCTGGTCATTTCTCGATGACTTCGAGTGGGCATCCGGATACACTCTTCGTTTTGGATTCATTTATATAGATTACAAAAATGGGTTGAAAAGATATCTGAAAAATTCTGCTTTTTGGTACAAAGATTTCCTCCGAAAGGAAAATATTGTAAATGTAACCATCGACTCTTCTTTTTTGTTCTCTGACTCTGAGTAAATAATGAATATTGTTCATTTATATATTGAGAACATTAAATAAAATCCATTATTTGTGAATTTGCTTTTAAGCTTAATTATGAACCAATCCTCATTGAATCATAATCGATTAAACAATCTCTCGAGAAAAAATATATATAAATCAGAATTAAAACAAGAAATATAAAATCTCCAGCGCCCATCTCAAATTAATCTAGTACATTCAATTTATATATAATAACAATTAATTTTTTGTTTCACTCAATGAGAATACTTAATATTTAGTAAATACTTATTTTTTAATTCATCTAATTATATTCAATATATTAGCAGTTGTAGACTGAAAAACAATTTCATGGATAATAATTTAATTTTTTCACAGTCAAACACTCAAAAGGTTCATCGATATCATGAATAATCGTTCTTTAGATTATTATTGTCAAGCTGTCGAGCGAGGAGAGCGTCGGACTGAAGATCTGAAGGTCAATTTTTTTTTTTCATTTTTACCATAAAATTACTGCTAGTCAGCAGAATAATTTTTCCAAAAAGAGAATTTACCCAGTCAATCCAATGCTTTTTTAAAAAAAAAAAATTGTTCCTGTTAATCCCGTGTCAGTAATAACTACCAGTCAATCCAATAATTTCCACGAACGTCTCTCTGTTGACTGAATTTAAATATCGTGAGCTAATTGGGTTTGGTTGGGTTGGGTTTGGTAGTTTTGAGTATAAGGTGAAGCTTTCAACAAAAGAACGCCAATGATCATTTTGACCATACATAAGCTGAAGCTTTCAACAATTTAAGAACGCCAATGATACATCAGTACCATACATAGCGATACGTCGGTCTGAAATAAATTAATCAATCAAAAATTCACCAAGAGATCTTGATGAAACTTTCATATCATATGATATATCTATGTGAATGCAACTTCTTTAATTCTTTAATGGACGGTGCTATCTGATTTGATGAAATTTTCATATCATATGATATATCACCATACATAGAGATATGTGAGTGCGATACACGTGCAATTAATACCAAAAATATTTTGCGTAGGAAAGTGCACAACCTAACCATTACTTGGAACCAATGTGAAGTTGTTGTAGCTGTTTGACCTGGAGAGGGTGAGGAAGACAATTCATATGCATTGTAACGAGTGAGAGATTTAAGATTAAATATAACCATATTAAATGGTCAAAGTAATATTTCTATCAAGGATGTTGACAAATACCCCCTTAAATATGAGAAAAGGATAGATATCTCCATGAAGGTTTAGAAACGATAGATACCCCCATGATTTTATTAATAAGTGACAGATACTCTCTCGGTATTAGTTGACTGTTTGTTGACCGATTAGTTTATTATTACTTGTATCCCTAAACGTTTATAAAATAATAATATAATACATTTTTTATTTAAATATAATTATTTAGTCTATAATTTAATATTTTTTATAATATATTTTTTTAATTTTAACAATTTAGTCCATATTTAATATTTTTTATTTATTTGATAAATGAGAAAGGTTTCTTTTTTATTTTTAAATAAATTATCATTTATCTATATAACCAATACAATTATAATTTAATTTTAAATAAAATTATAAAATTATAATTATATTCCTTAAATTATAAAACTAAATTATATTAGTTAGTAAAAATATAAAATCTATCTAATTATTAATTATATTGACAAATAAAACTAAATATTTTGAAAATATGAATAAAGGTTTAAAAACAAAACTTGATTATTTTTATTTATAGTATATAAATATATTATAACATGTATTTATTATTTATATTTTTTATTTAAATCTTCATATATTTTAAAATATATATAATGAGTTTAAATTTTTTTAGATAAATATGTTACATGTAAAAATAAAATATTAAAAAATATTTCAATTAGATTTTTTAATAATTAAATATCAAATTATTACTATAAAAATAAAAGAGTTAAAAATATTTTAATATGAGTGTGATTTAACACATTATTTAAATTTTTTTAATAATTATATATCTGATTTTATTATTAAAATACTAAATTAAAAAAATTATTTAGTCTTGAGTATATTGTAAAAAATATTAAATATGGACTAATTTATTAAAATTAAAAAAATGTATTATAAAAAATATTAAATTATAAACTAAATTATTATATTTAAATAAAATATATATTATATTATTATTTTATAAACGTTTAGGGATACAAGTGATAATAAACTAACCGGTCAACAAACAGTTAACTAACACCAATAAAGTCAGGGGGTATCTGTCATTTCCAAACTTTCAGGGAAGCATCTATTTTTTCCCCATACTTCAGGGGTATCTGTCAATATCCTTTTCTATCAAATATAAACCAACAATAATCAAAACTCTAATACATGTTTTGTTTCTTGGCATCTACATCTACTTCGGAAAATAATGAGCAATATAATATATCCACAGCACACCCACCCTTTCTATTTTTCATTTAACCCTAGTTAGTATGTACATCATGGACCTTACCTATATATACACGCACTTATAATGGAAATTATCATGTGAACGTGTCTACTTCTAAGAAATTGGAAATGAAAGTCAAAAGAGCATACAATCCAATAAGCTATATATATATATATATATAGAGAGAGAGAGAGAGAGAGAGAGAGAGAGAGAGAGAGAGAGCAGCTTTCTCCTTGTTGCGATTCTCTGTTTGCTAAATCAATACATCTGTCTTCATCGAGCCGTGTGATAATTAATGCAGTAGAAGAATTGTACATCTTGAAGCTTTGAATTGAAGTCACCCGACGATCGAAGGTATGCACCCACCTCGCTATATCTCTTGTTGACATAGAAAAAGTTTACCTTCTCGACAACGTTCCTGCTATACTCATCGTCTACTAGGAAAAGGAAAATTGAATAAGATTATTAACTGTATATATATTCGCAATATTATTACACAGAGTGCTGGAGGAATTAATTTTTGTGCTGTTAGCAAAGTTGGAAAATGAAAGTTCGAGTTCAAAATCGTCTTGTCTTTACCCTACTTTCTTCGTTTTACTTATCAATATGCTTCGAATTTCTAACACCATGTCAAAGCTCCACCCTCTTCAAACGCAGTAGCTTTCCTGCTGGTTTTGTATTCGGTACAGGATCAAGTGCTTACCAGGTATATATATATGAAAATTACTTAGTGTTGTAATTAACCACAATGTAATTCAAGTTTTAATTGGTAACTAACACTTTTTTCTTCTAAATTTTTCAGTACGAAGGAGCAGCACATATAGAAGGAAGGAAGCCAAGCATATGGGATACTTTCACCAAGAATTACCCAGGTAATCTTCACCTTATCCGCTAAGCAAAATGTTCTTATCTATATCAGTAGTCAGTCAATAGAAATATATCGCCAACGTAGACTTTTTTTTCCCCATTTTTCTCTTTAAGAAAAGGAAATAAAAGAAATTACGTATAAAACTTTAATGTTATGACCATGCTCGTGATTGATTAGTATACCTAATTACCTGTCAATATATGCACATGCCTTAGGAAGATTAGGTCAACTGATAAGTAGTAGGAACTTGGTTAGGATTATTTTTAAGTACATTTTATTTATTTCTGAGGACTGTAAACGTCAATTAATTTCATCCTACGACTTAATTTTTCTTTACGCGTATAAAATTTTAACCCCTTATCAATTCTGGTGTAATATGACAGAAAAAATTTTGGACCATAGTAATGGGGACGTAGCCGACAACTTTTATCATCGCTACAAGGTATGACCTTAACCAATTGTGTAAACAAAACCTTCGTTGATCACGTTCGATAGATTATTAGATAAATTTTTGTTTTAATTGAGAATATTAATTAATTGTAGGAGGACATCGCTTTGATGAAGGAAGTTGGTTTCGATTCCTTCAGATTCTCCATATCATGGTCCAGAGTTTTACCTCGTAAGATTAATTATTACTTTTACAAATTTTAATTTGTCTTCTATCTCCCAGTTTAATTATTAATCGCATTTAATCAACACTTTTGGTCATAATTATTTCTCTTGTTTTCTTGAAAACGTATTTGAATTTTATGCGAATTAATTTCTTAAAATCGTTTTGAAATGAAAAACCAAACGCCGGTCTCATAATCCTAAAAAGTAAACAAATAATCTTATCTGTTTAGCTTGGTCTCTGGGTCCAAAGAAAATAAATTATTTGAATGTTTTTAATATTTATTGTAACGTGTGAAATTAACCAAAGAAGACGTTTCAGCGTTACAATATTATATATAACACGTCAATGTCGCTATGATCTAATTCGAATATTTTTTTTCATGTAGTGGGAAAAATTAGTGGGGGCGTAAACCAGCAAGGTGTTGATTTCTATAATTTTCTCATCAACGAGCTCATATCAAGCGGTGAAAATTCTAATGTCCCCCTTGATTTAATTTACTGCTAATTAATTAGCTTCTATGACCCCTGTTGCATGCTATTAATTTATATCTAACTATGGCTATATGTATTAATTTCTCGCAGGTATAGAGCCATTTGTAACTTTATTTCATTGGGATCTTCCACAAGCCTTGGAAGATGAATACGGTGGATTCTTAAACCCTAACATAGTGTAAGTTAATTAGACATGTGATCAAAATATATTATCACGTCTACAATAACCTATTCTCCATACATCTCCTTTTTATCTTTTTCTAATTATATTAGTGCATGCATATATAATTAATAAATTTATCTTTAATGATTAGGGAAGATTACCGTGATTATGTGGATTTCTGCTTCAAAGAATTTGGTGATAGAGTGAAGTATTGGGCTACTTTGAACGAGCCAAATTTATTTAGTAATTTTGGGTATGCATTGGGTATCCTGGCACCTGGTCGATGCTCCAAGTACATTGGAAGTTGCCCGGCAGGCAACTCTGCTACAGAACCTTATGTTGTAGTTCATCATCTTCTTCTTTGCCATGCAATTGCTGTCAAATTGTACAGGGAAAACTATCAGGTTTCCAATTATTACATAATATAACTTATTTGAAGCTTTAAGACTGATCATATGCATATGTATATATTAACTAATGAATTAAAAAATTTTGCAGGCATCTCAGAAAGGCTTTATTGGGATTACCATCTATGCAATGTGGGCAGTGCCTAAATTTCAAACCATTGCTAGCAAAGAAGCTACCTCAAGAGCTGTTGATTTTATGATCGGATGGTGAGTTTTTCTATTATTAATTTATTTCTTTTAAGGGGCCGGGGCTTGCTGAGACTAGTCTTTACAGCTCAGATTTTTTGTGTCCGAATTGGACAAATTATAGCCCACCATTACATATATTTTGATGACAAAGTTCTATATCCATATCCAGCAGACAAAAGTGTGTTGACTTGAAAGGGACTGTAGCGTCGAAATTTAATTGCGGCGTTAATATGTACTTGACGAATCTTCTAAGAAGATTAGAATATGTATTGAAAAGTAATTCAGCATTATATTAGAATCCCAAGATAATGCCTACGCAATTTTAATTTGATGATATTCGTGTTATAATTGTATATGTATTTGTGTAGGATTCTTGATCCAATCACGTATGGTAATTACCCCAAAAGTATGCAATCTTTAGTGGGAGATCGATTGCCGAAATTCACAGAATCACAATCTGAGATGGTAAAAGGGTCAATTGATTTCCTTGGCCTCAATTACTACACCACATTTTATGCAGACAACTTAACATCATATAGCAGCATCAACCTAAGCTATACAACAGACAATCGAGCTAATCTCACCTGTAAGACCATGCAAACGTATCTTTTATATATATATATATATATTGAATTTAAAAAACCCAAAAATTATATTTGTAGCTTTTACCACAAAATTTCATTCATTTATGTTCATTAATTTGTTGTGATACAGCGGAGAAAAATGGGATTCCCATTGGTGAACCGGTAAAATTCAATCTCTTCTTTTGTAATACGTACTTTTGCAAATATATGATCTTTTATATTCATCATTTTAATTTGTATGTTTTTATGTATGATGATGCAGACGGGTTCTGAATGGCTTTATATTTACCCTAAGGGAATCCGTGAACTGTTGCTATATGTAAAGAGAAAATACAACCCTCCTCCCATTTACATCACTGAAAATGGTAATATAACTTCTATTATAAGAAGCATTAATTATTCTAGCTTCTGGTATATCAGATTAATTAATATTTGTTTTTCTTCTTAGGTATGGGTGATGTAAATAGTAGCGTATGGCCTGTTAACATTGCCGTAAATGATGGCTTGAGGGTAAAATACCACAGTCTACATCTCTCGTCTCTCCTGAAAACTATCAAGTAAGCACAAAAACATCTTGATTAATGATATATGAAACATTTATTGTACAAAATATTTTATTGCATATAGAATTTTGTTTCCCCTTTTTGCTTTCCTCTGCTCTTCTTAATTAGGTATTAATTAAGATCTGTGATTTTGGCAGGGATGGAGTTGATGTGAGAGGATATTACGCATGGTCATTTCTCGATAACTTCGAGTGGAACTCGGGTTATACTTTTCGATTTGGGATCACTTATGTGGACTACAAAAACGGATTGAAAAGATACCTGAAAAATTCTGCTTTATGGTTCAAAAATTTCCTTCAAAAGAAAAATGTTAATTCCACTACCTCTTCACTATATGATCAATGATCTATTATGTTCCAACATTGATTTGATTGAGAAATTCCATTGTCTCTGTAATTAAGCAATTTTTCTTGTGATTCTCATTTTAGTCATTTATATGTAAATGCAAAATGGGCTTTGAAGGCTGGTTAAGTTAAGCCACATGATTTGCCTTGCCCTGTCGTACGTTGAAAAGAAATCAGGCAAATAGAAATTTTGTTTTACTGAAAATAAACATATATGTATATATTGTTATAGTAACTGAGGAAGACAATAATTTTCAAATAGCGATCCCTGACTATAACGAAAATTGTTCTTCTATTGCTCTTGGGCCGGATAAATTTGTGTGTACTTTTTAATCACTCATGTTGGAATACTACAAATAAAAGAGAATGGCCCCTCCCTCCCAACCCCTTCTTTCGAGCCTAATGCCCATCATTCCTAAAATTTTGATTAATACCCACCACCCCTTCTCATCATCTACATTATTGATATTTGTTATTTTTGACCAAATTGCCTTTAATATTGTTCAAAATACTGCAGAAAATAGCCTTTTGCATCGAATGTTCGTGTATTGGGATGCCAACTGAAGGCATATTTCAAAATTAAATATAACAAAATTTAAATTAAATTCTAATGCATATGATATATATACATTGGAATATATAATAGCACTAAATAAATCTTCCAGTTTTCTCTGTTATCGGAACATCCACGGCATGGGTACAATTTTGTGTTCCTTTTCAGGAGTGGGTGATGTAAATAGTAGTTCATGGCCAATTACTTTCATCAACATCTATATATCATATCTCATGGAAGCTGTGAAGTAAGTAGAGATTTTGATTAAATTGATAAAATCCTTTATGAAAAGCAAATAATAATTTTTTTTTGTTTTGTTTTAATGTCCTTTTCATGAAGATTATATAATATCCTTGTTATGATTTTGGCAGGGATGCAGTTGACGTGAAAGGTTACTTTGCATGGTCGTGGTTTCTCGACAACTTCGAGTGGGAAAAAGGTTATGCTGGTCGGTTAGGAATCACTTTATGTAGACCGGAAAGATGGATTGAAAAGATACCTCGAAACTCGAAAGCTCTGCTCTGCATGTATGGTTCAAAAATTTCTTCCAAAACAAAAACCAATAGTACTATTGTTTCCACCACCTCGATCTTAAATCTTTAAAATTGTATCCTGACCGGTGATTTAATTGATAATTAACAAGTTTGAATATATCCTGTACATTGAACATGACATTTAACTTGAAAAAAATGCAAGAGTTAAATTAAAGGAAATCTTTATTCAGATCTGCGTGAAAGTTACATGTATAATTATTATAATCTGAAAAGATAACATTATAAACACCGAAGATGTAGTAGTTGCACAGACCAACACATATAACTAATGTAGGACCTTATTATATACCAAGTTCTCCCTCTCTATATAGTATAAAAATTGTATGATCTGGCAATAGTGCTAGTGAATTAGGTAGCCATTGTTATTGTATCAATTAAATATAATTAATTCAATGCTCATATATAATTGCATAGCTGAAAGTAATTTCCTGGTTATTATTTATATATAACACTATGCAATTTTACTTTGGTACACGCATGATATATAACATTTTCTTGAAGGATAGCTGGCGCATGCACCACGCACGACTATATATGTTGGAGTCATTTTCAGGTTGTCGAAGCTTTTGACAAATAACATGAATCTAATTGAAATTTCGGTAGTAGGGTTGAAATTCAAGTAAATATTACCAAATGCTCGAACAAGACGCAAATACTTTTTCAATTTCTTTTTTCTTATACGCAATCTGTCTAATCCAGAAGTTTAGAGAGTTAACTGGAAGACTCTAGATTTCCCTTATCTACGTGTTTACTTTTCCATCGCCATGAACTCTTCTGAACCCAGATTTTCTTCTCATTGATCAATAAATCAACTCATGATAAACGTATGCAGAATAAGGTAATGCTAAATGGAAAGCTAATAAAAGAATATAAAAATGAGAGCATCGAATACTTTATTGTAGTGTATTAGAAAATTAATTTAATTGTCTTCAGCAGCATCATTCAATTGATTGTCTTTATCCTTATCTGTTCTAGCTAATTAACTTACAGTGCCTCTCATCATTTGAGGTCATCCGAAATTTCATGTTTACAGAATTCTTGAGCAGAAACGTTGGAAAATGGAAGTCCCTCTCACTTTTTACCTCATAGCCCCAATTTACTTATCAGTAATCTTCAAAGATCTAATACCATGCCACGGTTCCATTCTCCTGAATCGGAGCAGCTTTCCAGCAGAATTTGTGTTTGGAACAGCAGCAAGTGCTTACCAGGTACGCAACTACTTATAGACTTAAATTTCTTTTTTTCTTTTCTCATATTTTCTTTGATTTCCTTTTCTTTTCAGTATGAAGGAGCAGCACATATTGAAGGCAGGAAACCAAGCATATGGGATACTTTTGCCATGGATCAGCCAGGTTTTTCTCTCAATTTTCTTTAATTTTTCTTATTCCCTGGCTATGGCGGTTTTCAAATTTTCTTGTATCGTCAAGATTTCCCAAAATATTAAAAAAAAAAAGAAATTAGCTAAAAGAGTTAGGTGATCATGATATGAATAAGTACCGTTGGTTGGTGTGGACGATTAGGGTGAGAGACTGTGCAAATTAAAAGGATTAAAAATTTTCTAATAGATTATTTAGTGGGAGAAAACATAATTAATTAATTAAAGTAGTATTATTTAATACATTATTGGCCTCATATTGAGGTTTGCCTATAAAAAAAATATAATCAAAGTAGTCAATAGGTCTAATGCATATATAATATAATAAATAATGTACTCTACAGTTACTTTTGACTTGGACGTTTAATTTAATATACAAGTTTTTCCTAATGTTAAAAATGGGTTTGGGTAGAATTCAAACCAAAAGTTAGCTTAAGGGAAAATGGTGCTCAATCCATATATAATAAAGATGACAGTCTAGAGAGATAGTAATGTGGGACAATTGACACCCTCCCTCACGCGAATGGTGGATCAGATGCGGGAGAGGGTAGAGGAATAGAATCTCACAATTGCTTAGAAGCTGGCTTTGATACTATGTTAGAAATGGGTTTGGGTAGAACTCAACCCAAAAACTAACTCAAGAGAAAAGGTTGCTCAATCCATATATAACAAAGATAACAGCATAGAAAGATAACAATGTGGGACAATTGACACCTAAATTGAGGGATCTAATTAACGAATTGTAATTTCTGTGTTAAATTTCAAATTTCATTTTCTTTGATTGCACGTCTTAACAAAAATTATTTATTTTGTATAATTTCTGTCATGACAGAAAAAATTTTGGATCACAGTAATGGAGATGTAGCTGATAACTTTTATTTTCGATATAAGGTATGATCTAATATTGAAAACAGCTTTTGGAAATAAAAAGGAGAGGAAAAAAAAAGGGCTATCCTTTTTTGTTTTCTTGTAGTGACTTCTACTATATATAATATTAAATATTAATTTTCGGTATTGCAGGAAGACATTGCGTTGATGAAGGAAGTTGGTTTCGACTCCTTCAGATTCTCCATATCATGGTCAAGAATTTTACCTCGTAAGACCATCATCACTAATTTAAAATATGTCAAATTAAAAAACCTGTAATCAATTAATTCATTGTAACTTTAATTAATTTCAATTTCTATTAATTTGCGTTACAGTGGGGAAAATTAGTGGAGGAGTGAACCAGCAAGGTGTTGATTTCTACAATAATCTCATTGACGAACTGGTGTCAAACGGTCAAGTTCTAACCTTAATTAATTTCCGCTCCACGAGTGAGTTTGCTCTCTTAATTAATATTATTAATTTAATTTTTGATTTTGAGCAGGCATAAAACCCGTTGTGACTTTATTCCATTGGGATTCTCCACAAGCTCTGGAAGATGAATATGGTGGATTTCTAAGCCCTAAAATTGTGTAAGTAGGTCATTATACTCTTAATTAATTACATTGTCTTGGCCAAAATTGAATTAATACGATCTAAATAAGAACAGAAAAGACTTTGGAGAGTATGCCGAATTTTGCTTCAAAAAATTTGGTGATAGAGTAAAGTACTGGATCACTTTAAACGAGCCACAGTCAGTGTGTGAAGGTGGGTATGCCACCGGTACCAAAGCACCTGGACGATGTTCCAACTACATCGGAAGTTGCCCGGCTGGCAACTCTGCAACTGAACCTTATATTGTGGCTCATCACCTTATTCTCTCCCATGCAACTGCTGTCAAATTATACAAAGAAAATTATCAGGTTAATTTTTATTGAACATATATATATATATATATAGCTAGAAGAACAATAATAATTAAAAGTGTTTAGTAATTAATCATCAACTAATTATAATTTTGATCATGTGTATGTTGTAGGCATCTCAAAATGGCTTAATTGGGATTACACTCAGCTCTATCTGGGCAGTGCCTAAATTTCAAACAGTTGCCAGCAAGAAAGCTGCATTTACGGCCCTTGATTTTATTTTCGGATGGTGAGTTTAATGACATGACATCATGACAAGCATGCTTAAACAGTAGCTTGCTAATTTATAAATGCAGGTTTTTTAATCCAATCGCACATGGAAACTATCCCAAGAGCATGCAATACTTGGTGGGGGATCGATTGCCCAACTTCACAACATCACAATCAGAAATGGTAAAAGGATCTATTGATTTCCTCGGACTTAATTACTATACAGCAAGTTATGCAGACCACTTGACATCCTACAGCAACACCAGCCTAAGTTATACAACAGATAGTCGTGTTAATCTCACCAGTAAGCACTCAAAAACATATACATATATATATAATTTTTCAATTAATTAATTACCATATATATAAATTTCATTAGTATAATGTAATTAATTTGTGGTGCCAGAGGAGAAAAACGGGATTCCCATTGGTCAACCGGTAAATTACTCCATCTCTACCACACAAATTATACACATTAGTTCAAAACAAATACCCACATATACAATTTTCTTCTTGTATATATAATCATATATGGTTTTGCAGACGGGTTCTAGGTGGCTTTACATTTACCCAAAGGGAATTCGACAACTTCTGTTGTATATTAAGAGAAAGTACAATCCCCCGGCTCCCATTTACATAACTGAGAATGGTACGCACGTAATTAAAAAATTAATTGACCAGATCTTCCAGCTGCTGCATGCTATATATATAGAGAGAGTGTCTATTAATTCTAATATCATATATAATTAAGTATTAAATTAATTGTGTCTCTTAATTTTCAGGATTGGGTGATGTAAATAGTAGCTCATGGCCAATTAGTTACGCCCTGAATGATAGCTGGCGGATAAAATTCTATCAACGACATCTATCCTATCTCCTGGAAGCTATCAAGTAATTAAAGATATCGATAACATATACATATAATTCTTTATGATTAAAAGTGCATGATCCTTTTTATTTTTACTTTTTCTTAGCATTATTTGTTGGAGAAAATATTCAGAAATTAAACCATGTCATCTATATAATTAAAGTATATATATGATTTTGGCAGGAATGGTGTTGAGGTGAAAGGATATTTTGCATGGTCGTTTCTGGACAATTTCGAGTGGGGAGATGGTTATACTACTCGATTTGGAATCACTTATGTTCACTACGAAGATGGATTGAGAAGATACCTCAAAAACTCTGCTTTATGGTTCAAAAATTTCCTCCGAAACAAAACTGATAATATTGTTTCCACCGCCTCTTCTTTTAAATTGTACTCCGATCAGTGATTGATCTTTACTCCGATCGATCAGATATATAGAGAATAATTGATTATGTACTATATAAAAGGGAAGAGATTAATAAATTGAGTTCATGATATATAGGAATTGTTCAGTTATACGCAATGACATATCTCAGTCTTTTCGATCATTTCAAACGAATGTGATATTCCACGACATGCAAAAGAAAAACTCACGTTGAGGCTAAAACAAGACTTGAGTTTTTCATGAGATAATTGGGGAACGGATTAATGTAATTCTACCATGACATATGAACGAAAAATGTTACAATTAATGTATGAATCATTTGAATTTGGATATATCACATATTCTACTTATTAATTGGTGTCCATGATTCTGCTGATCTTATCTAACCTATGGTTTTTTTATAAAATAAAAGGAAAAAACACAACAATGACTGTGTAGGATATGTTTAAAAATTCAACGTGAAATCTTTTTCAAATATATGAATTAATCAGAAGGAAACATACGCCAAAACGGATCAAAATAATCATTTATAAAAAAGATTCAGATCAACATGAAAGTAACACATTATTATTTTATCTGGGTATGAGACAATTTTTTTGATAATTTAACGCTTTAAATATTCAAAGATCATTTCCTGCATAAAAATGTTGTACACATGCGTTTGGTGATTGCTTACCTAACTTCTCAACACACACCACACACACATATAAAAGCTGGGCACGGTGATATGGACAAATTAATAATATCATATATGTAAATTAGGTGGCCATTATTGGTTGCTTATATATATATTAAGATTTATATTTTGAAAAAGTCTAACTGAGAGCTATTAAATTAAAAATTAAGAAACAGGTATGGCTTTTGAAAATATGATTAACATTCACGTTTCCTTTATGCACGCAGAACATTTTATCCTATATATATTCTTAGCCAGTGCACAACTTGTTAGTTTTTGGCAAAGAACAAGAATATATATGTATAATTGAAGGAATAAAGAAGATCCAAAGTTACAACAATATATCCAAATGCTCCAACAATATATAAAAAATAGAATTAGTTAGCAATAATTGACTAATACTCTAGCTAGATCTTCTCTATACCCAGAGAAAAATTCCATATTTACTTTCAGCCAAGAGCCTGAATTAATCCGCAGTTTTTTATTTGATTTATAAATATAATAAACAATAAAAGTATATATGCAAAATAAAATAATGCTGAATATATTTAAAACAGCCAGTCATAATAGAATAAAAGAAAAATGAGAGCATCGAATATTTTACTAGCTAGGAGTAGTTAGTTGTCTCCGGCAATGTCTGTGGCTAGCTATATCCTTACTTGTCTTCGTCTTCTCTTTCTGACTAAAACCGCTCCTTGTAATTCGGGTCATATACATATATCCGATTCCGATCATTATATAGCCAAATCATTATCTCTTTAACAAATATAGCCAACTTAAAACTATAAGGTTTCTCTTCTTGATCCTTGCATTTCCTTTTGCTCAACTTCGATCCTTTCGTGTTAAGCTGCGGATTGCAGTTAAGTTTGAATTGATCATAAATACCAGGTACTAATTCTTCAATAATATATTATATATGTAATAGAGTTCTCGGAACAGTTAAATTCTTGAGCTGCAAACTGAAAATGGAAGTTCAAATTCAGAATTCTCTCGTGTTTTACCTCTTAGCCTCGGTTTACTTATCGGTATGCTACAAAGGTTTAAGTATCATACCATGTCAGGCTTCCAATCTCCTCAATCGGAGTAGCTTTCCAGCTGATTTTGTATTTGGAACAGGATCGAGTGCTTACCAGGTAGGCATATATATATATGCATGCAGTTAATTAATTAAGTCCTGTAATCAAGTTAACTTCCGATTAGTTATTATTATTATTATTTTATGTTAATCAATACATATTCTTTCAGTATGAAGGAGCAGCACATATGGAAGGAAGGAAACCGAGCATTTGGGATACTTTCGTCATGGATCACCCAGGTCTCTTTCCTTTACTCTCTCTCACAGATGCATGATGAAATGAAACTAGCCATGCATACCAACATGAAAAATTAATTAATTAAAAGAACTATTAAGGAATTTTTTAAGACTGTTAGTTTTGGTTTTGTAGTTTTCAATCTTTTTGTATCTAAAAGAGTTTCATTGAATGATCATGTGTAATTTATATGAATTTGCCTATTGGTTTAATTTGAAAAAAAGTGCATGCATGTGGTCAACGGAACATTAGGTGAGCATCATAACCAAGAATTAATATTAGAAATATGCAAATATATATATATATATATATATAAGAAATGTGTAATTAATAATCATGTAGCCACTGAAAGAGATATTATAACATATATATAAATTATTTGTAGCTTTTGTCGTATTGATCCTTTTGCAGAGAATTAATTAAATTGATTCCAAGCTGTATTGATAATAACTTAAATCTAAAATAACTTTTATACTAATTAATTACAACTTTAATCCAACCTCAGTTGACAAACAAATTTTGCTGTCATGTCAGAAAAAATTTTGGACCACAGCAATGGGGATGTAGCCATCGACTTTTATTTTCGTTATAAGGTATGTTCTGATATCATAACAATAATAATATGTCTAAGCTAGGATTTAATTTAATTATTCTTAAATAAAAAGAGAGAACTTAAGCATGTTAATTTCCGTTTTAATTTGTTCTACTAAAAAATGATCGACAAGTATTGTTCTAGGAGGACATTGCTCTGATGAAGGAAGTTGGGATGGACTCTTTCAGATTCTCCATATCTTGGTCCAGAATTTTACCTAGTAAGACCATTAATTACTTCAGTAAATCAATCTTATCCCTACATCATGATTGGATCAACTTTTTTTTTTAATTTTTTCTTGTAGATGGAAAAATTAGCGGTGGAGTGAACCAGCAAGGTGTTGCTTTCTATGATAATCTCATCGACCACCTCATATCAAACGGTCAACTTCAACTCTTTCCCTCCCAATCCTAATTTCTTTCCGTTAATGAGTTCTTTAATTTGGGTAATAATATATTAATAGCTAACTCCCTGGATTTTTATATTTTTTCAAACAATAACATAATTGCATTGCATGTATTCATTTTTACCAAATAAACCCCTGATTCCTATTGAAATGTCAAAATATAACCTTATACAGATTAATAACTGAGGGAAATTCAATAATAATGTAATTTCAGCAAGGGTGGTCATTGGTCAAGGACCTACTTGTCAGAAACTGAAATACTATGTCTTTATGTGAGAAATGATAAATAATATGGGGACTGGATCATGTTATTACTCCCGCACATTTTATTTGCTAATTAATTAATGTTGAGCAGGTATAGAACCCTTCATTACTTTATTCCATTGGGATCTTCCTCAAGCCCTGAATGATGAATACGGAGGATTCTTAAGCCCTAAAATTGTGTAAGTTAAGTCATTTAATTCATGATCAGCTTTTCTAATTATAATAGAATTATTACTCCTGCTTAAATAAATTTGGATTAATCCTCGAACAATATATAACTGAACAGAAAAGACTTCGGTGACTTTGTGGATTTCTGCTTCAAACAATTTGGTGATAGAGTGAAGCAGTGGGTGACTTTGAATGAGCCAAATTTATTTACTAAAGGTGGGTATGCAGCCGGTACGAACGCACCAGGTCGCTGTTCCAACTACATCGGAAATTGCACGGCCGGAAACTCTGCCACAGAACCTTATGCGGTGGCTCATCACCTTATTCTCTGCCATGCAACTGCCGTAAAATTGTACAAGGAAAAATATCAGGTTACTATTTAATTTAGAAGAAGAATATTAATGCTTTTGTACGACAGATACTTCAAGCCCAAAAACACAGAAAACGATGACTAATTAATTCAATATTTTTGCAGGCATCTCAAAAGGGCCTGATTGGGATTACGCTCTACACATTTTGGGCTGTGCCCAAATTCCAAACAGTAGCCAGCAGAGATGCTGCCACTAGAGCTCTTGATTTTATGTTCGGATGGTAAGTTTAATTATATATATATATATATATATACCCGATATCTATTAATCATTTATTTCCAAATATTACATGATGATGATGGTGACGATATACTATTAAATTACTGCATATATGCAGGTTTTTTAATCCAATCACATATGGAGACTACCCCAAGATCATGCGAGAATTGGTTGGGGATCGACTGCCCAAATTCACAAATTCACAGTCAAAAATGGTAAAAGGATCCATTGATTTCCTTGGATTTAATTACTACTCAGCAAATTATGCAGACGGCATGACATACTACAGCAACGCCAACCTAAGTTATACGACAGACAACCGTGTTAATCTCACCAGTGAGTTATTATATATATATATATATATCCTTTTCGCTTTCGTAATTCGCTGATATATGTGATTAATTAATCTGCTGTCTCAGCGGAGAAAAATGGGATTCCAATTGGCCAACAGGTAATATTAACCTGCCGCAATTATCAGTAATTAATTTGCTTCTCAGTAGTGAGCCCAAGTTAATTCTCATAAATCACGAAAATGCAAATTAATTAATTAATTAATTTCATTAATTTATGGTTTTGCAGACGGGTGCTAGCTGGATTTATCTATATCCAAAGGGAATTCGAGAAATTTTGCTCTATATAAAAAGAAAATACAACTCTCCTATCATTTACATCACCGAGAATGGTAAATTAATATTATGAATTAATTAATTTATAAGGAATATATCGTCTCAATTAACTTTGTGTTTGGTAATTTCAGGAATGGCAGATGTAGAAAATAGTATTTCACGGCCAATTGACAATGCTCTGAATGATAGTTTGCGGATAAAGTACCATCGTCTACATCTATCACATCTTCTAAAAGCTATCAATAAGTGAGTAGTAAATTTATATTATTAAGTACAAGACTGATGTTTAGGTTAATTATTTCTCACCTTAATAATATAAACAAAATTAATTATAAATAAATAAATTCAAAAGGAAATGATATGAATTCTGTCTGCTGGTTGAATGCAAATTAAACAGTTAAATTCTGAAAATGCTTGATTAATATAAATAGTTGATTTTTTCTTGGGGGGGATCCTGCAGGGATGGCGTCGACGTGAGAAGATATTATGTATGGTCATTTCTCGATAACTTCGAGTGGAGTTCGGGATACACTCTCAGGTTCGGGATCACTTATGTAGACTACAAAGATGGGCTGAAAAGATCCTTCAAAAAATCGGCTTTATGGTTCAGAAGTTTCCTCCAAAAGCAAAATAACATTGTTTCCAGCACTGCTGCTTCTTTGAAATTGTATTCTGATCAATGAATTAATTAAATAAGTTAATGTAAATCATTCTGTTTATTTCCGCATGCATTAATTAAGTAGCATAGCATGCGTGCAGTAGCTACCGGCCACAGATCTCTCTTTAATCTCCCTTCATTCATCATGCACACTAATGAGAAAAAATATATATAGCTAGGACTTGCGTTGCTCATTAACTCGAAAAAAGAACGAAATTAATTTCTCAATCTTATTACAAATTAAAGGAAAGCCTAGGCCACAATAGACGACCTAGCTAGAAATTAATCAGCCGGTCAAAGTTTGACACTAACGACCCGCCAAGTAAAATTAATCTGTAAATTGAGATTGGATGTGGTCCTTTCTCGATGCCCAAGCCCAAGCCCACTTCTTAAAACTTTTAAATATTTATCAATTATATTTTATACTTGTCATTGTCACTTCATATATATCTGCAACGTTTCCTCGAGCGAACAAAACACTTCTCGCAGATTACATATATTAGTAAAATTAAATATTCAAAAACAAATTATCAGCTTTTTTTTTTCTTTTTAAGTTTTTCACGTCTTAAATTCTCTTTTGTGTTTCGAATGGAAAAGCGATCGAGGAGGCAAATAATTAAGTTAAGATGGGGATGGGGATGGGGAGACTTCTGATCAATCGGTGAAAACGTTAGCAAGGCAAAATTAAAGAGGGAAATAAATATATATGATAAAATAAATGCACATGGGAAGGAGACATTCTCACATGAAAGAAACATGGGCATTGCTTCCTCAAATCAAAACACTAACTGTTTGGTTCTTTTCTTTTGCAGTCTTTCTTCATCTCCCCCTTACGATCTTATCCTCTTAGGCTTATCTATATATATATATATATATATATATACATATATTCAAATTAATTATTTCCCAGAAGCTTTCATGTGAACCATTAAGTAAATATATGCAGGACACTGGCCCCCATGTATGGAATCAACACACAGAAAAAGTGCATTTAATCATGTATATACATACACACACACACACACATATATATATATATATATATAGGAGTGTTGAAAAATAAGAATTTCGTAATGACTCAAAACACACAAATATATTTATTTCTCATACAAATTTACAAGAAAATATGTAAACACTCTCAAATACTTGAACAAGGACTCAAGCTTTATTTCTAACTTATTTTTAAAACCTTAAGGGGGGAGGGGTATTTATAGTTGAAGCAAACCATTCTAAACCATTGATTTAGTCTTCACGTAGAACACCAATGTTGACTTTGTGCAGCACACCAATGTTGACTTTGTCCAGCACACCAATGTTGACTTTGTCTAGTACACCAATATTGACTTTGTCTAGTACACCATTGTTTACCAAATCTAGTACACCATTGCTTACTAAATCTAGTACACCAATTTAGACAATTCAATATTCTAGATTAAGTTTACAATTCAACACTCCCCCTTAAACTTAATCTAATCACCTACGTATAAGCACACGATCAAAATATCTCCATCTTTGATCTTGATATAAAGTGCGTGTTCATAAGGGCACTTAGTGAAACCATTCTTTTGGAAATACTTGTCGATTCGACTATTCCATGCTCTTGGTGCTTGTTTCGAACCATAGAGAGCCTTTATCAATTTCAACACCTTGTCCTCTTGCCCTTTAACTTCGAAACCTGTAGGTTGTTGTATGTAGACTTCTTCTTCAAGAACTCCATTCAAGAATGCAGATTTTACATCCATTTGATGGATCTTCCACTTGTTTTGAGCTGCTAAAGAAATGATTAGTCTTACAGTTTCTAAGCGTGCTACCAGAGCAAACACCTCATCATAGTCGATGCCGGCTCTTTGACTGTAGCCTTTTGCAACTAGCCTCGCTTTGTATCGTTCAATCTCTCCTTTTGAATTCTGCTTTACTTTGTACACCCATTTGACTCCAATAGCTTTGTGTCCTTTAGGAAGTGACACAAGCTCCCACGTATCATTCTTCACAATAGCTTTAATTTCTTCATCCATTGCATTTCTCCATTTTTCATCTTGTACAGCTTCTCCAAAACTCATTGGTTCACACTCAGCAAAAAGACAAAAAAGAGTGAGATTATCTAACCTCTCAGTTACCTCATAGAGATCTTGGAAACTCCTTGTGCGTTCTTCATTTCTTTCCTTTAAAAAGGATGGTGGTGAATCTCCTTGATTGTTTGTTGTTGGTGAAGTTGGTGGAGTATGCGGAATAATAGGTTCTTCTCTTGCTTCTCCTGCTTGCTCCATTATTGGTTCTTCTTCAAACAAAGGAAAGAAGTTGAAGTCATCGACATCTGGACCAAAATCCCATTCTCCTTCTTCGTCAAATATTACATCTCGACTGATCATAATCTTTTTGCTGTTTGGATTATACAACCTGTAACCCTTTGAACTTGAATCATAGCCAATGAAGATAAAACTCTCGCTTTTATCATCCAACTTTGTTCTTCTCTCGTCTGGTACATGAACATGAGCTACACTTCCAAAAACTCTAAGATGAGAAATACCAGGCTTTCTTCCACACCATGCTTCTTGTGGTGTTTTTCCCCACACGCTTCTTGTTGGAGATCTATTGGATAGATATACAGCAGTTGATACAGCTTCAGCCCAAAACTCCTTGGGTAGTCTTTTACTTTTCAACATACTCCTCGCTATGTTGAGAATTGTTCGATTCTTTCTTTCAGCAACACCATTTTGTTGGGGGGATCTCGGAACGGTTAAGAATCGTCGAATTCCATTTGCTTCACAGAATTCTTGAAATTCCTTGGAAGTGAATTCTCCTCCACGATCAGTTCTCATGGCCTTAATCTGACGACCACTTTCTTTCTCAACGGCAGCTTTAAATTTCTTGAAAGCTCCAAATACCTCAGACTTTTGCTTCAAAAGGTAGATCCATGTTTTTCTTGAAAAATCATCAATAAAGAGAAGGAAATAATTATTGTTACCAAGAGATCTTGGCTTGAATGGACCGCATACATCAGCATGAATGAGCTCCAGTGGTTTCTTGGCTCTAAAGGTAGACTCTTTTGGAAAGCTTTTTCTGAATTGCTTCCCATGTAAACATCCTTCACAAAGTTGGTTCGGATGATTGATGTAAGGAAGACCTCTTACCATCTCCTTCTTAGCCAATAGCTCTAACCCTCCAAAGTTGAGATGCCCAAATCGAAGATGCCATAGCCATGATGCATCTTTGTAACAAGCTTTCAAACATTTCGCAACATCGTTTTGAATATTCAAAGAAAACATTCTATTCTTTGACATTTTCACTTTAGTAATTAAGTTGCCTTTGTCATCTCTTATAAAAAGACTATAATCTTTCATATGAATATCATAACCTTTTTCTAAGAGTTGACCTAAACTCAAAATATTACTTTTCATATTAGGCACATAGTAGACATTTCCAATAAATTGATGTCTACCATCTTTCAATTGTATAAGAATGTTACCTCTTCCTTTCACGGCTATTTTTGAATCATCACCAAAAGAAACATTTCCATTTGTTGATTCGTCTAACTCCACGAACATGCTTCTTTTTCCACACATATGATTGCTCGCACCAGTGTCAAGATACCATGTGTTTTCTTGGCCTCCACTATTGTCTTTGTATGCTAACAAGACAGTTTCATCTCCTTGATTCTTTTCTTCTACATAGTTAGCCTTTTCTTCCACTTCATTGTTGTAGGCTCTACATGCAGAAGCATAATGGCCAAACTTTTGACAATTATAACATCTGACTTTAGACTTGTCGTACCTTGTATTTGGATTGTTCCTTCCACGACCTCGTGTTGAGCTTTCTCCTTTCTCATAGTTGTTGAAATTATTGTAATTATAATTCCAACCTCGTCCACGACCACGGCCTCTACTTTGTCCTTGACCTCGACCTCTACCTCGACCATGTTGGTTTCTATCATAGCTTTGAATTTCTTCTTTCTCCTTGAATTGCATCTTGAGAAGTTGTTCGGAGATGCCTTGCTTCTTTTTTATTTTTTCTTCATAGGCTTGCAATGATCCTTGTAGTTGGTCGATCGTCATTTCTTCCAAATCTTTAGTTTCTTCAATTGTTGTGACTATGTGATCAAATTTTGAATCCATAGATCGTAGTATCTTTTCCATTATCCTTACTTCACTTAATTTTTCACCATTTCTTTTCAATTGATTAGAAATAGCTTCAATTCTAGAGAAGTAATTAACAATTGACTCGCCTTCCTTCATATATAAAGTTTCAAATTCTCCTCTCAATGTTTGAAGACGTACCTTTTTTACTTGCTCGGCGCCTTTGTAGGATGTCTGAAGTTTATCCCATGCTTGCTTTGCGGAAGTTGCATTTGATATCTTCTCAAAAACATCATCATCTAATGCTTGATAAATGACATAGAGAGCTTTTTTGTCTCTCTTTCTCGAGTCCTTCAACGTGTCTCTTTGTGCTTGAGTCAAAACAGAAATGGCAACATCATCTCTAGGTTCATTATAACCTTTCTCCACGACCTCCCACACATCTTGTGCTCCAAGGAGTGCCTTCATTTTTATGCTCCAATTATCATAATTGCTTCTATTGAGAATTGGAACTTGAAATGGTGTCATACCTCCATTTGCCATAACTTTCTAATAGTATTTCGGATAGTAATATGAATGTTTATAGGTGTGAAAATATACACTAAGAAAATTCCCAGGAAAGACTGGAGGGGTCAAACAACGGTCCCACTTAAAACCCAGACTCCTTAGGCAATCTTGGCCTTTTTGACAGAATTTTTCTAAATATGCACGTAATCCACAAATATACATCCAAGTTACAAAACCGAGCTCTGATACCACTTTGGTTGAAAAAATAAGAATTTCGTAATGACTCAAAACACACAATATATTTATTTCTCATACAAATTTACAAGAAAATATGTAAAACACTCTCAAATACTTGAACAAGGACTCAAGCTTTATTTCTAACTTATTTTAAAAACCTTAAGGGGGGAGGGGTATTTATAGTTGAAGCAAACCATTCTAAACCATTGATTTAGTCTTCACGTAGAACACCAATGTTGACTTTGTGCAGCACACCAATGTTTGACTTTGTCCAGCACACCAATGTTGACTTTGTCTAGTACACCAATATTGACTTTGTCTAGTACACCATTGTTACCAAATCTAGTACACCATTGCTTACTAAATCTAGTACACCAATTTAGACAATTCAATATTCTAGATTAAGTTTACAATTCAACAAGGAGTGCTCTAAATTGACAAATATATATATAATGGAGTATACATGGACCCTCAAAAATAGCTTGCAATCGCATGATCTTAATTTTCATAAGCCAGCGGTGCCCTTATGTATCCGAAGTTAACCAAAAGTACTTTAAATTCCGCTGACCCATATATGCTTTTTTCTTATTTTATTTTAGGAGCATATTATCCAAAAGTGCTTTTCCAGTGACCCATTTCATATATGCTTTTTCCAACTTAATATTTATTTTCAGCTTTCATTTTTATTCTATGATTGGCATTAAATGATCAACAGCAAGGTCATAGAAGAAGAAAGAAAAAACAAGAAGCTCTTCAATCTATACATGCAACAACACGTGGTTCGCTGTATGCCCACAAAATTAGGCACAAATATATGGGGTTCCAATATTTCCATAAGTTTCTTATTATTATTGTTACATGTATGGAGCTGCTAAACTTCAAAACCCAATAATCGATGATAGAGACGATCGACAAAAACACTATTTCAGTTATTCACATGGGTGATGGCCCGACAAAGCACTTTGATCCATCAGCAATTAAAGTTTTTGCTCAGAATATATACATACATGTCTGAAAATTGCATGTTCTGAATTTAATAAGAGGTTTAAAGAGTGGGGGCCTACCTGGTTACCTTAATGTGATAATTAATCACAAATGCTATTGGATATAATTAATGGGAGTGGCACTGAGACTTGTAATTTCCTTTTTTATACTTCAGGTAAATTTAAACTATTATGTTATTTATGTAACTTGATCTCCAAGACATTAATTATATTCAATATCTTATGAAAATTTGCTTTCAAATTAAGCGAAATTAATTTGCATTATAAGATAAGGCCAGGGCGCCATTGATATATTGAAAGTCATTATCACTAAGTAAGACCCTCAAATTAATTTCTAAGTTGAGATTAGTTAATTTAACATTTATAGCCTGTAAATATATAAGATATTAATATTGATTCTTGCATTTTAGACAATATTTATTTATTTTGAGCTTCGTCCCTATCCTTTTAGCCAAATTATTGATCATGATCATCCAATAGTGTCTGCAAGTTGCAGTACTGATTCTGTGATTCATCCAAAGGAACAGGCAATATACATAAATTTCGCAAGAATAAGATAAAACAATTAATATTGTCTAACCCATTAATTATTGGCAATCAATTAATCAAGATTAATTAGAAGTACAAAAACTACAAATTATGTAAACTCTCGAATCGATGCAGCAGCAAGAACATGCGATTTATTGCTTGTCCACCAAGTTGGGATAAATATATATATATTATAAATGATAACTCACTGGATGGATGATACCACTTATTTACTACCTCTGAATAATAATAATAATAAATATATATGTATTATTATTTAATTTTATAGGTATATTTCGAAAACTTAGTCTTCCCATGCAAAGATTTTCTATTATCAGCAAAATTTGACCATAGGATATATTCCTCAAATCACATGGCCACCATTGATTTCTTAAAACACTTTGACAGAAATAGTTTTGTTGAAATTAATTTATATTTTATCAATATATATATATATATATTACAGATAACGTCTAAGCTAGCTAGCTATTATTATTATTATTATGATGATGATGATGATGATGATGATGCCATATATATTCTTCAATTTTACAACAACTTTAATTTAGTGCTGTGGTCACGATTCACAATCACTTCTCGATCCTTTCTTATTCTGTACTTAAGGTAAAAGTACTTTAATAATGTTTCTTCATTTTGAAGCCCCATATATATATTCTTAGCCTAATCTTACAAGACGACATGCACAAAATTAATTAATATATAATTCAATTAAATGTAGAAGATTTTATGTTATTGATTGATTTAACATGATTTACTAACAGTGCATGGAGTACACACCGAATTAATTAATTAAAATTAAAGTTTGGGGTTTTGTTGTATGAAAAAGTGGCAGCATGCAATATCCACTGCATGCATACATACATGCTTTTGCTTCTTCTTGTCTTTATCGATAACAAACCAATTAATAAAATGAGTAATTTCTATTCCCATGATTAATCGGAACTAATAATCAAGATTCAAGAGCAAATTAATTAAATCTTTCAAATCTATATATGAAGAAATTAATTTGTGGTTTAATTTAGTTCATGCATGTCCACCAAATTAACTGGGCACAACTAGGGTTTAATAATTAATTAATTAATAAAACTCATTTCCCTACATCTATATCCTCAACGTTATGTATAATATGTATATATATAGCCATTGGATTCTCCGTTTACTTAATTAATTCTGTCTATGAATTTTCGAAAACTAAACCTTGGCTACAGGAGTTTAATTTGACAGATCAACAGACCAACTCATATATATATATATATATATATATATATATATATATGAGTTGGCACATGCATGGGTGTGTATTGGGTATTATATATAGAGACTACAATTTGGCCCCAAACAATTAAATTGAAATTTGAATCAAAATTAATTATCTACATATGCATGCATTTATTAATTGATTCTTGTATATATACCATTTGTCTCCTCTATATTTATTCGTAATTAATTATTGAATTTATATGTATGTATGTATGTATGTATGTATATCAGTAGTATATACTGCTTTTCTAAATAATTAATTAATTTAATTAAAATTTAGATCGAAGTGGAAGTAAAACATGGTTGCTCAACTCCTCAATCTTAATCATCCAACTGCCATAATTGAGAAAACTATATATAAATCTTAATTAGTTGAATGCCTTGAACATTGTCAAAATCGATATCAAACGTAAGTCTTGGATAGGTTATAATAACGAAAATGAAAGATTTTTGACATTATTAATTTACCTACCGGAGATTATAGAGCTATATATAGATAGCTACATTTATCGGCTGCTGTGTGAACAACTTAATTAATTTGTAGGCTAGATTCATAACATTAATTAATTTTATTAATCAATGATTATACCTGCCCCTCTTGCTTAATTCATTCTAAAATTGTACCAAAGCATTAATTTAATTTCTCGAGAGGAGAATATCAATATGGATCGTAGGTGAAAGGTTGTGATCAATATAAATGCACCTGATATATCATATATATTAATTAATTCGAATTAATATGATTATTTCCTTCATTAAACCAACTTACTTATAATTCTAATTTAAAATTTTAAATATTTAGATATATTTAAATATGTATATATATATAACAACAAACCACAAGGTGGCAAAAATGGCCGGCTCTCTTCTGTTATAAGACTAGTACACCTACCTTCACCAAAAAATAAATATATAATTATGTGATTATCGATTTGTTAAGCTAGGGTTGTTAGTGCTTAAATCATCCATCCACCTAATATTAATTCAATTATTAATAATCTCTTAATTAATTAAAGTGAAAACCCATTATCAACATACATAAATAATTGAAGTTGATATATATATATGTGTGTGTGTGTGTTTTGAAAAATAATTGCATGAGACCATGCATTAATTCAATTCATGCAAGATTATTAATGCATGAATAATGATATAATTAGAGGCTTTTTTTCTTTTCTTTGAAAACAATATAATTAAAATTTTGTATTGATGAAACTTCAGCCAGGCCAACTCAATCCATCAACCCACAACCATATGATGCAATTAATTGTTGTCTTGCTAGCTAGGTCAAATATTATTGAAAATAACACCCCGACTAAAGATAATTTTTCTACTTTTTCTTAATATAATTAAACACATCATGCTTAATTATATATAGCTAAAATAATCGAAATTTTTTGCTCGTTCACATCATTTATTTGGTAATGTAATTAAGTAATTAATTAATATACAACTATTGAGGTGACATGCGGGCACATCTAATACATACAAACCGGTGCACTATGATAAATATTTAGAATCACTTTTGAGCCATAGATATATCAATAATATGTGTTACATCACGTATTCACATATATGTAATTTTTTTTTTTTAATAGCATTTGAGAATTAGAGAATATATATATATATATATATATATATATATATATATATATATATATACTGGGTGGCTGGCTGGCTGGCTAGCTAGCTATATCTTTTGTAATTGCTGCGTGATGTTCACCTTTCAACTGCATGCCTTGGATGGTATATATGCACGAATACATCAGCATCGAAACATAAATATATTAAAATATATAAATATAGATATATAATTTGTATGTTCATATATATATATATAAGTATATATTGGTAATTAAAGGGAGAGGAGTATGACAAAATTGAAATAATGTTGCAGGGAAGACGATGAGAAGGTGAAATTTGAGCATATGAGTTCCAAGTTTGATAGTATGTCAACATCTGAAAATTTCTCTTAATTAATTTATATTATATTATTATTATTATTGAAAACATAATATATATACATATTAGTTAAACATGTACACGCAGATTTTGACTATATTCTCACGATACATGAACTAAGAAAGAGCAGGCGGGAGCATAGAACTAACATAATTAATTAATTAATTAATTAAAGGCCAGCTACAAGATTTGTGTTGTAAGGTTAGAAATAAAATTGGTAGTAAAAAAGTCTAGTCTCATTCTCACACACACCTAACAAGATGATGGTGATGGGATATTTCCCGCACCCGCACCCGCACCCGTAACAGTAGTGTGTTTGTTTAATTGCATACGGAATATTGGTTGGCTTTTAGTGTTTGACTCAAGAATATATATTATATATGGCTTTTGCGGTTGGCAAGTCCTCCTCCTCCTCCTCCTCCTCCTCATTTCAAGATGCCCATGCCCCGTACCATACCCGTTCTTTTAACATCACACATAACATAACATTACATAAGCAAAACCCAATTTTATAACAATAGAGAAACAGTTATATATTATCAGTAAAAATATATAGATAATGGTTGAGAATGGTTGTGGGCCATGAAATTGATGATTGAAGAGTAGAAGAGAAGAGAGTTGTGGGAAAGTGGGAGCTAGCTTTGCTTTATTTACATTTGTGCTAAAATTTGAAATTATATAATTAAAAAAGATAATTAACACGTGACTCCTCTTGTATTTAGCCAACTTACATTTAAATATTAAGTTTAAAAAAATTCATATATATCTCTTCTGTTAGTTGACCCTTAAAAAACTGTTAAGAGTAAAGATATTTTTAAACATTATACCAACAGTTTAATTTTATACAAATCAATAATTAAAATTTAAAATAAAATAATAATATTTAATATTATTAGTTTATTTATAATTTTTTAACAATATTTAGTTTAAAATTTGAAAATAAATTAGACTAATATTTTTTTAGTGTTGTAAACATAATTTAATTCATATATAAGCATGTGAAATAATAAAAAAAAATTTATTTTAGTCAAAGAATTAAGTAAATATTTGAGATATTTTAATTTTTTTATAAAAATTATATAGTTAATTAACGATTTATGGAAAATAATTATAAGTTTTTTGAAAAGTTATTATTTGAGTGTGAATTTTTAAAATTTCGGGGGAGGTATGTGTTAATTTTTTTATTACGGAAGAGAGGAGGAAAAGCCAAGGCCGAAGATAACGAAGGATGAGAATGAAAGAAAAAGAGACTGTTTCTTCCAAAGATGCTGATTGCGCGCGCGCGCACACATACACAAATCAACAGCTGGCATCTGTCTCTGACTGATGGCGTCTGGAAATGAATGGTGCAAATGTGTACGCGACGCTGACACCAGTACTACCACTAGCGTAACCAAAACGCTAGGACCCAATCCCCCCTCTCATCTCCGCACTTTCTATTGAAAGTGTAAAATGGTAAGCTTTCATAATTTTTTGGAATTGACTAACTAATTTACGTCATTTTCTTAACTCTTCATTATTATATAATGTATATACCAAAGATTGATTACATTCTCATTATCTGATTAATCACTTCACCAGCAAGCATTTATTATCATCATCATTATCATTTATTTAGCTTTGATTTTTGGGTCCTGTCTTTTATGCTATCTGTAATCATCACAATTATTTTTGTCACTACTTTGATTCACTCTACGCACCTAATTGTATGCGCCCCTGCCTTGCCTTCATTAATCAAGGACGTTCCGTGTATGATCACTAAAACTAAAATGTCTTATTAAATAATAAATAAAAATAATTATTAGTATTCTCACACTCACACACTGTATCTGATTGAGAAATAAACACTCTGAAACATCCTTTTTTTAAGTTCGTTTTTAATTTTAATATATTAATTAATATATTTTCTTATTAATTTTAGTTAAAAATAAACATTTCAACTACACATACTTAATCAAAACATATTTATATAGATTAAATCTTTTTTTTGACATTAAACGTTTAATCGACACATATTATCATCTTATTTAATTAAAATATTCTCTCGTTTATATATTTAAAATATTTTTGTTGTACGATTAATCAATCGATATAAGTCTTCATAAATATTTAGGGTAGATGTGTTTAATTAATTAATTTATAATAATAATAATAATAATAATAATAATAATAATAATAATAATAGAAGAAGAAGAACAAAGAAGTATTAATTTTTGAAAAAAATGGAATATCCTACATCATCGTCATCATCTCTATGACTCTTTATCTATTGGAGTAGTTACCAAATACCTAGGAATTAGGATGGGACAATGAAGTTCTCTTTTGGGAGCCCACAGTCCAGAAAAGAAAAGGGGCGACAGCCAACAGAACATAGATAATTAGGACAATCTCACGTGGCAATAGTCGAGAAGTTATTGTCTCTGCCACATGAGCAGAAGATGCCAGCATGTCAGTAGAGGCCAGCTGGCAATCCGAATAAGTTCGGTACAGTTTTACAGTGTCAGTGAGTGGGGTTTTATTTTACTTTTGAAGACAATAGGCTTACAGGCTGGCTGTCTGCGACTGCGTGGAATGGCGGTACCTCCTCACATTCTTTTATGATTCGGACAACTGGCTTTGTTCGCGCAATAGGAGTATACATCCCCTTCTCTTCTCGTCTCTCCTCGAGAAATATGTCGTTTCCTATCATTTAAATCTTCCATCTATTTTCATTTCAATAAATTATAATTTTCAAATTTTAAACAAACTCCACCTTACCATATTTACCCCTTTCCAATTATTCGCGCTTTATAATATTAAAAAATATCATGACTAATTATATAAATTTTAAAGGTCATTGATCGGTCTTTCCAATATTAAATAATATATTCACAAAATAAATATAAACTAATCTTTCCAACATTAAATGATCACATTATTTATACTATTCTATTTATTTAACACCTTGTATATTTTATTTATTGAATTTTCGTACACCTCATAACATATCACTTATTTAATAAATATAAAATTTATAAGTAATCAAGATTTTAATACGATTTATTACAAAAAAATAAACAATAATATTACCATTCCCCACTCATCTTCGTAAATAAGAAAACATTTTTCTGTGAATCTAATAAATTTATTCAAACGAAAACAAACTTTCCACTAAGAAAGATCTCCTTATATAAATATAAACAGCTAACAAAAGAATATTACAGCAAAAATAAGCACAAAGTATTTGACTTTCCATCATTGATTATCGTGAATACGAAGCCAAAACATGTCTAGAATCTATAAGCAAACAATTGAAAAAGGGGTATAATGGTCACTTTATCATCACAAAACCAAAACAAAAACCACAATAATTACTTTGAACTCTGAACAAGATCAGGAAATAATTAACATTAATTAATAAACTAAAATAAATCTCACTTAGATATAACCAGCACGTTTAATTTTATCTACTCCACATCATTATTTTTTAAATTAAAAAAAAAAAAAAAGGAAACCAAAATTCTTTTTAAGAACGCGTTCAGAATTCTGAGTCTTCGCGTTCCCGCCGTCCATTGTCTTTTCTCTCTCTCTCTCTCTCTCTCTCTCTCTCTCAAGACACGTTTTCTTTTCTCTCTATTTCTCGACAACGAAACCCAGAACTTTTGAACGCAGAGTGGAAGAAAGAAGTTTTCTTTAAGGAATAAAAAGAGTTCCTTCTCGTTTGTTTTTAGCTTTGTAAAATGGCAAAATCAAAGAAACTTTCTTACATATCGGTTCCTTCTCAAATAATAAACTCTTTATCATCTTCTTCACTTCAGTCTCTCCTTGTTTCGCCAAAGAAATATTCCAAAACCAGCTTCAGTAAGAGATTCTTTTCTTTTAACTGGTACAAGAGCCCAAGGTTTTGGTTCTGTACTCTGTTTTTCTTTGGTCTTTTTGGTATGTTAAAACTTGGGTTCATTCTTGATCCATTGATCCCTTTCTCTTCATATCCATGTTTCACAAGACAGACACAAGACTCATTTCCAAAAGGGTACGAAAAATCCCTTCTGAGTTTTGCTTCAAACGACGGTCAAAATGGTCAGAAAGATGAGTTTTTGAACGATAATGGTCAGTCAGAGTCTTTAATCCCAAATGGGGATTTAAAATCAGAGGAGGGTATTGAGTCAAACGGCCAGAAAGATTCTTTTTTGGAGGGACATCGCCAATCCAAAGCAGTGATGGCAAAAGGGTATGGAGAATCAGTGGGGGAAAGTGAGTTTTGGAAGCAACCAGATGGGATGGGGTACAAACCATGTTTGGGTTTCAGCCGGGACTACAGAAAGCAAAGTGAGGCGATTGTGAAAGGTAGGAGAAAATATTTGTTGGTTGTAGTCTCAGGTGGCATGAATCAGCAGAGGAATCAGATTGTTGATGCTGTGGTCATTGCAAGAATTCTTGGTGCTGCTCTTGTTGTTCCCATCTTGCAAGTCAATGTCATTTGGGGCGATGAAAGGTATACTAAGTTCCTTATATTGTTCTTTATTGATTTTTTGTCGAGGAGAACAAACAGATTGAAGATACCCTTTTTTTTTTTTTTCATTTAATGGTTGCAGTGAATTCTCTGATATATTTGATTTGGAGCATTTCAAAAAAGTTCTTGCAAATGATGTGAGGATAGTTTCGTCGTTGCCATCGACGCATATAATGACAAGGCCAGTGGAGGAGAAACGAACTCCCCTTCATGTTTCCCCTCAATGGATTCGTGCTCGTTATCTTAAGAGGGTAAGAAACGTTAACCATTTGGGTTATTTAGAAGTAAACATTGTTGCTTTCTCTTGGAAATTTGTTACTAAAAATGCTTGACTTCTTAAAAGCAAAAAATATTTTAGTCTCTGTTGGAGTTTATTGATGGCCTGCAAGTTGTAGGAGTAGGTTTTACAAGGTCCAAAAAATTTTATTGGCTCATAATTTAAATTGTATCCTAAGCTGAATTTACCGTGACAGTTGAAGAAGCTTCTTAAGAACATGTCAACGATGGTTTAACTTGTAGCTACTGTATCACGAAGAAACATCAAACGTTCATCAGTTCCTTTGTTATGTTTGACCCACCCAATTTGAGTATCATCATGGTGATGCTATGACTACAATCTCTTGTAAATTAAACAAATTTTGGTTGTTTCAATTTAGTAGTTTGTCAACAAATTGAACACACTTTTTTAAGTTACAAGTCTTATGAACAATTAAGGTGTTGCCGGTTAAGAATAATTGTCCCAAGTATATGCCTGTCGGCCCAGTGGATCTGATTTGTGCATTCTCTGTTTCTGCAGCTGAACAGAGAAGGAGTTTTGCTCTTACGTGGCCTCGATTCAAGGCTCTCTAAAGATCTCCCTTCCGATCTTCAGAAGCTTCGCTGCAAGGTACCTCATCGGTTCTCTCTCTAAAGTTTCGAATTTTGTTTTTGTATGATTTCTTGAATTACATCCTCTTTGACTAAACACTTCTTCCTCTGACTTCAGGTGGCCTTCCATGCATTACACTTTGCCCCACCAATTTTGCAACTCGGTAACAAGCTTGCTGAGAGGATGCGGAGCAAGGGACCCTACCTTGCTCTTCATTTAAGAATGGAGAAGGATGTTTGGGTGAGGACTGGTTGCCTTCCTGGTCCAAGCCCTGAGTACGATGAGATAATAAACAACGAGAGGAAACAAAGGCCAGAGCTTTTAACTGCCAGGTCAAACATGACCTACCACGACCGAAAGCTGGCTGGTCTCTGCCCCTTGAATGCCATGGAGGTGACAAGGTTCGTGTCATTTCAACGAATTAACCTTTTACTTTCCCATATGCATTGATTTTATGACTGAGTTTTGGTTGTTTTGTTACAATATTTCAGGTTGCTTAAGGCACTTGGAGCTCCCAAGAATGCAAGAATATATTGGGCAGGAGGGGAACCGTTAGGCGGAAAAGATGCCCTACTCCCATTAATCACAGAATTTCCCCATTTGTACAATAAGGAGGATCTTGCTTTACCTGGTGAACTAGAACCATTTGCAAACAAAGCTTCCGTTATGGCTGCCATTGACTACATTGTTTCAGAGAACAGTGATGTTTTTATGCCTTCTCATGGAGGAAATATGGGCCATGCAATTCAGGTAGTCACCCTCAACCCTACCCGTGGCATTTTATATGTTTTTAATTTTAGTTAGTGATTGCGGTGGAGTGAAGAAATTCTAACTATTGTGTGAACTTATATTTACAGGGTCACAGAGCTTATGCCGGGCACAAGAAGTATATAACCCCAAACAAAAGACACATGCTCCCTTATTTCCTAAACTCTTCTCTACCTGAAGCAGAATTCAACAGAATCATAAAGGAGTTGCACAATGAATCCTTGGGGCAGCCTGAACTCAGGAATAGCAAAGAAGGAAGAGATGTTACAAAGTATCCGGTCCCTGAGTGTATGTGCAATGATTCTCATACTCATTCCTCGTGATCACACTGCACAGATTTCTTTGCTACCAGGAGTTGAAACAGTTTTGGCAAATGCCTCGGATTTGAGCCCGACTGTCCAAAAGCTACATACGGATGGATTTGAGGGCAATGAGGTTCTTTCTAGCACTGTTTTAAAGAAAAATCACAGCAAGCTAGTCCCTTTTTGCAAGTGTACTAAAAATTTATTTGTGCATATAAATTCCATAGGATGCATTCTTTAATTCTTTATATAGGATTATATATTTTAATTTTTTTATCAAGGATAATTTCCTCCCTGGCATTCCTTGTAACATATTGATGTACCACAGATGCATACGTATATATATATGAGTATAAATAAAAGCAAATTTTTAATTTTATGATTTATTTGTTTCAGCTTCTAAACTTGTGACAGTGCAATTTTTATTTGTGAGAGTAGCTTCCATTGACGTTTATAGTGCTCTTTTCAAGCCTGAAACAAAACCACTTTATTTATATTAATAGAACTTCTCATGTGCAGACGATAGCACTTCATAAAATGGCAGATTTCATGTAGACTTGCAAAAATAGCATTGATTTACTTCCAACTCACATTTTAAAAACGCAGACGTCGTGGAAGAGAGACTGATTATTATATATTGTGGTTTCGGGTATTCATGGTGTTTATACTTCAAAAGAATTAGGATGTTTTTAGCTGTGATCTATAGCGTGACGTTGAGGCAAACGTCTTAAATCAAAACTGGGATGAGTATGCAACGAGTGGTCCCTGTTGGTTTTAAATTATGCTCTGTTTCATTGCCATCAGCTCACTCCAGCTCCAGCCTGTTTTGTTGCCACTTTCAAGTTGTAGGTTTCCTTTCTCCATAATCATTCTAACAATTCAAAAAGCCAATTTTTTAGGCATGGCGTTTTATGCAAATTTATTTTCTTTTTCTCATGCTTGTTTTGGCAGTTGCCATTAGGTAACATGAAAATGGTGGCTGATAATAATAAGGAAAAAGAAATAAATAGTGACGACTGATGCTGCTGCTATTTTTCTTTTTGATTAAAATTTTAATTTTAATATAAAGCTACACATACACATCCGTTTGTAACAGAAGGGAAAGTTTGAATATTTTTAAGAAATTTGTGGATATGAACATGTTCTACATTTTGAAGGAAGTTGTTAGGGGGACCAATATTATACTGTACGCAAAAATCCTACATGGATCCAAACCATTCGGTGAACTGGTTGTACTGTATATTTCAGGAAATTAATATTTCCAAATATATATATATATATATATATATATATATATATATATGAAGCATTAACTATAACTGAAATTGTTTCCATTTCAAAGTGAGAACAGAAGCTGTCACAAACTCATCTCATCGCCGGCTTATCTGTCATTTCTTTCGTGTCTTCGAGTCTTGCCGTCCTGTCCAGCACGTATGTGCATATCACTGATAACGATAAAATGGAGGTTTGTGCATGAGTATACTAGTTTAGATTTCGACAATGAACAGGTAGGTACTGATGCAAAACAATTTTATTCGATAAATTGAATCATAAATGTTACAAAATTCTGTAAAGAATGACAAGAGATACATTGATTAGCTACCTTGCAAACTTTGTACTCAATGATTGCAATGCTATCATCCTGAACTTGAACAAACCCAACCAAAAAGTTTGGAATGACAGGCTAGCCTCTTCTCCAAATCCGAGATACCCAAAAAAAAAAAAAAAATGACCACTCTTCAGTTATTCTCCAGGTGAGGTATCTTCAAACTTAATCAGGACTTCAGCAATAAAGATTCTTGTACCACTGAAGCTTGGCAATAATAATGGCTTTTAACTTGACCTCATAAATGAATTGTTAGACATCATTATTAAGTTGCCCAATTTAATTGGTCCAATGTAAGGTCTAAATTAAATGCCCATTCTCAGAAAGCATGACTTGTCTCGGTTAAACAGGGTGCTTCTTTAGAATGTGGCCAAAATGGAGAGAGTGAAACTACTTTCCCAATAATAATCAAGGTTGGAGATACTAGTTTAGCTAATGCAGTTTTATCAGCAAGATCCTTCAGTTCTGCAAAAACCTGCAGAATTGCAAATGGAAATAAAATCAGGGGCAGCAACAACAGAAAGGCAGGAAATGCAAAAGCTTCATTTATTTTTATGATTGTCTCTACAGGTACTTCCTCAAGTTTTTGCCTCAATGTTTAGGATCAAAAGATCTAAAGGACAAAAGCAAACAATTGTATGTATCAATACTGAAATAGTATAATTTCCCTGGATCTGATTTCTATCAATACTATCTTTGCACCTAATTGATCAATTAATAGCATCTGTACTAGAAGAAGCATTTAAAGACCACATAAGAAAGAACGAGTTCCCCTTTGTTCCTTGAAAAAGAAACCGATGCCAGCCGATTGCTATTCATATTTTCCATACGCTCTTTTCTAACCGTCAATTTAGTTTCGCGCTCTACCAAATAGGCAACATAATTATAGAACTTCTCCATCTGAAGAAATTTCTAATTTATTAATTTAGTTTCACACTCTTACCAAATGGACAACATAATTACAGGACTTCTCCACCTGAAGAAAATTCTAATTTATTTCGGACAAATCCCATATATTATGCACTGTATTAAGCATATGTAACCAAAATAAGCACAATGATAAACTTAAATGCAGACCCACACATGAATACACAAAACAAGGCTCATGCTTACATAGCGTTGCTGAGGTGTTGTTCCTCTCTCAATTGCGGCAGCTGGTGTATTCAGTGGCAAACCATGACACATCAACTTTAACGCAAGAGTAGGGAGAGTTGATAAGCCCATATAAACAACCAAGGTCGAATCAGGGTCAGCATCATTTTCAGCTACAAATAGAGGATCTGTTCCACCTTTTCTAGAGTGCCCCGTGTAAAATCTAACACTGTTTGCAACACCCCGATGAGTTAACGGAATTCCTAGCTCTGCTGCTATCCCTGAAGCAGCAGTGATACCTGCAAAGCAACCAGTACAACAATCAAACTATTGAACCAGATAAAATCTTCAATTGCTTATAGGAAATTCATGAAGATGAACTAAACATGGTAGTAACAAAACAAGAGGAATGCTATCATAATGGGAGTACCGTACCTGGGATAACCTTCACTTGAATTCCTTTCTGTTGCAGAAAATCCATCTCTTCTCCTCCCCGCCCAAATACCTAAATATTCCAACAGACATATTTCAAATAAAGTTCTACTAAGAATCACATGATATTGCAATTCTAAGCTTATTCTATTAGATTTCAATAATTTCTGACAACTTATATAGAAACTCACCAGTGGATCCCCTCCTTTAAGTCTCACAACATTAGCTCCAGCTTCAGCAAAACTCAGAAGCAACTCGTGTATTTCCTCCTGCAACACCCCCCACAAAATATGACTATTTCCCCTCAATAATAACATAGAGGAAAACCTGAATTTTTGCATACTCAAAACTCAAAAGCCTAATTCACCCAATTTCTTTAATCACATCATAAACCCAACAAGATACCCAATTACTTAACTCTGAAAAGTTCACACAAACAGTAATCTAGAAGAAAATTCAACCAATGACAATAAACAATACAGAAACAAAGAAAAACTAAACACCCAATTTACAAAACAATGAACAGATATAAAATTTCAGAGAGAAATGGATTAACAACATAAACCCAGTGCAAATATTCGCTAGAAACAGAACTTCAACAAAATTTTCATTTCTTTTCGGAGAAAGTAATAATTTTTACCTGGGTCCTGCTGTGGTATCCAGCAGTCTTGCCAACATACAGAAGTCTAGCATTTAGACCAACCAAGTCAAGCACATCATTGGAAACCAATCTATCATACAACAAAAGATCAGCTTCTTGTATCACTCTCATCGCCTTTAATGTCAACAGTTCAGGGTCACCAGGTCCCATCCCCACCAAGTACACATTCCCAGGGCCGCACTTTCCACCTTTCCCCTCACCACACTTCTCCTCCCTCTTCTCCCTCAACACCTGAAGCAACTTCTTCAATTCCGGCAGCTGCAAGGCGATGTCGTTTCGTCTAATGGAGTCTTCATCCAACGCCGCAACACATACGGGTTCCGGTTGATTTTTCTGTAGATTGTTGTAAATCCATTGATCTCTTTGGTACCTTTCTAACGAGTGTTTCTCACTAAATGGCGAAGAAGAAGAAGAAGAAGCGGTAGTGTTAAAGTGTAAAGAACAAAGAATGGTTTTTGGGTTTATGGGATTGAATTGTTTGGTATTAGCAGAATATAGAGAAGAAGAGAGGGGAAGTTTGTAAACAAGGGCCATTTTTTCAGTTCGAGCGACAGAATAGAAATGTTATATGCGTCTATATACATGGAACTGCAAAGAACCCGTGTTTGATTTTGAGTTGTTATGTGTACTTTTTGGGCAAGCTGAGGAGGCAATGGTCTTTAACAGAGTAGCTTTTTGGGTTCGGTCAGGGACATTTCTTGTGGAGATTCTGTTGGGGTCCTTGAATTGAACCGTCCTTCCTTCCCGCATTCTTTTCATTTAGTTTATGGACAATAACATCAAAATCTCTTTATTTGTTATATTTTTGCAAGTAAAGATAAAATTGTCTCTTTGTATGAAATATAAGTCCCTCTATGAGTCTATTGAATTTGAATATTCTAATAAAATAACTCAAATACCCTTTACCAGCAAAGTTTTGGTCTTGTTTCAAATTTCGCTACTGTAAGGACGATTTTGCAATTTCAGCAGTGGTTTAGGGACCAATTTAATAAAATAGAAAAATTAGGTATTTATTTGTAAAAGTATAAACTATTAGTGATCCAAATGTTATTATTTCTTTATCTCTTTATTTATTTATTTATATATTTGAGTCAAAATAGAGACGGCGTGGGTGGAGATGACAACGTCAATTCGGCAGGGCGGGGACTCACTCTGGGGAGGCCTTTCCCGTTGGGGGCGGATCCTTACTTCGCTGCTGGTCTCGTACGTGCGGGGAATTTTGCCATCTCCTCTACGCGTGGGTGTTCGGAATAACCTGCCTACTTTGAAGCCCATGAAAGAGTTATTGAGCCCGGACTCAGGATACAACTTCTTAATTAAAGGACAGTTAATTGGGCTTTGTTCTGGGCTGAGATCAGGATATAACTTCTCACACTACACTTTTGTCTGTAGCATGTTCTGCCAAAGCCCATTACTTCTTGTGCGGTAAAAATGGATCACAAAGGAACTAAATTGTAAGGTGTTACAGTATCATTATTTGTGTATTATGTAAAATGTAAAATTACAAATTAAATAAACAAAGAAAATTACTTGCATATAATAAACAAATCACAGTGCTTACCTTTTAAAACTTGAGTTTGACATTAAATAATAATAATATTAATGATTATTATTATTATTATTGTATAAAATTAAAATCCAATTTTAAAAATGTTAAAACATATGTATGCTGCACCTAATAATTTCTAAAACAAAGAACATCGGACTTGAAGGAAGAAAGCTTTCTTTATAAACATGATGAACGAGTAAGTACATGAGGAAAAAGTCGCAGGCTTTTGCTTGATCATCATCTACAACTACAAGTAAGATAACTGTTTAGTAGTTGGAAAGTAAGGTACTAGTATTGTAGCTGCTGATGATTCCGGTTTTTTTTCAGATTCAGTGAGCTTTTCCGATGAAGTCCCTTTCCCGACTAGCCTACCATCATTATTGCTCGACACTCTCGATCTCGAAGAAGGCATGAAGCACCCGAAAAACGCAGAAAGGAGAGCCATTTTTTTATATTAATTTTTGGTGAGATTAATTGTGGAGTAGTGTGTGTGTGTATATATATACATGTCACAAGAAGTTTCCTATTACTTTCCTAGTGTTGAGGCTGCTCTGACTGACTAAACGTGAATTCCTTGCACCTAGTCTTGGACCAAATGAAATGTTCAGGTAAACTTCTCTATCTATCTACAATTAGCTTCTTTTTATTAATTCGCTTGCGGAGCAAGGAAGATTAATATAATAGAATATAATATAGATTGGTTGCTTTTGACTAATTAAATTTGAGTTGAAATAGACTACCCTGAAAAGTGAAAGTAACAACAGCCATAGCAACAAGTTCTTCCTGTTCTTTCAAATGAAATGAAATGAAATGGGGTGGTCAACAAATTCAGCCTGATTATCATCGAATATTAATATTGCAATTTCCACATACATACCATTAATTACCGCCTCCAGCACCAAGTAATTAAATAAAAAAAGAAAAAAAGAAAATTATATAATGGGTGGGCGGCATATTCCACACACCGCCGGTCCATATTGAGAACTACGTACCTATGGACATGGTCAAAGGTTAATTACCAATATTTTTGGGAATATATGGCTGCATTTTAATTCGTATCTAGCAGGTTGCAAAATTAATAGCTATATATATAGAGAGAGATTTTAATAAATTCTTTTCTTGAAATTTGAGACTTTAACACTTATATGAAAGGTTTGAGAAAATGCATACTTATCTCCTCTGAACCATTAGTTGACCGTCTATTTTTATTTAAATGACTATAATATCTTTATTAGATTTAAAATAAATTTAAAAATTTTAATTTTAATCTATTTAATATTTAAAATTATTAAAATAATTAAAATTAAAAATTTAATTAATATAATTTAATTTGATAATTTTAGTTTATATTTATTTAATATTTAATAAAATTCATAATTTAATTAACGATAATTTAAGTTGATAATTTTAATTTATATTTATTTAAAATTTATTCAAATTAAGAATTTAATTAATAACAATTTAATTAATTTTTTTCATATGTCATATTTATCAAAATCTCAAACTCTAATATACAAAACAATCGTCTTTTTTATTCTTTTTTTTTCGCAAATCCCCTAACATTAACTATATATTTTTTTAATTTTTTATTAAACAATTCCATAACTTTATTAACTTGACTATTCCTACAAAAACTCTTTAATATAATATTTATGTCATACATATTCATACTAAATTCAAGTTTAGACTTTCGAGTTTGTACAAAAACTTCAATAAAACTAAGCAATGATAAAAATTTGAAAAAAATATCAATATGAGTAAATTACTAATTTTAAATAAATATAAATCAAAATTATTATTAATTAAAACTTTAATTATTTTAATTTTTTAAACACTAAATAAATTAAAATTGAATTTCTTAAATTTGACTTTAAAATAAATAAAGATATTATAGTCATTTAAGTAAAAATAGATGGTTAACTAATGATTCAGGAGAGGTAAGTGTGTCTTTTCTCAAATTTTTCATCTAAGTGTTAAAATCTCAAACCTTATAAGAAGTATGTGTTAAAATCCCTATATATATATATATAATTTTAGCAGAGAGAGAGAGAAAGAGATCTAGAGATAAAAGAGAATGTACACTAGAACTTTGATATACGAAAGAAAGAAACGGTAGATTTTATTAATTAAGAAATTATATATGTAAACAATAATCGTAGACATAATTAATTAGTGTCCATAGAAAGACAATTACATTACATGCATGCACAAACGAGCTTGTTTTTGCGTATATATATATATATATATATATATATATATATATATATAGAAGATCGATCGTGCACAGTACATGTATCGAAATTAATTAAATATGGACTACTACTTGTTTCTTTCTTTCTTTCTTCTTCATGAAATATACATGCATATCGCCATAGATATAGAATTCGTAATTAATTTGATCATGCTGCTGCGCCAATTATCAATCACTTGTCGATCAGCGCCAGTCATCTGTCACCGATTATATATGATGCGTACTGCTTGATTTGGGTGAAGCTAGCTTAGCTAGGTAGCTTCACAAATTCATTAATTATAAGCGAGAGATGTAAGAATTAACAGGGAAGTAAGAAACTACTACAATTGGAGAAGTTTTCTTTGACGATGATTTGCTTTTGCTTTTGCTTTTGGGAATCTTCTTCTCCGACAAAGAAGCTTTCGTGTTTGAGGCAAACTTTGCATCTTCTTCGGAAACTCTCGACGATGATGACGGCCTGAAACAATCGGAAATGACAGAAAAGAAGGCCATTAAAGCTGGTGATATTTGATGGTGATGAGAAGATATTGGAATTGGAGTATCTCTCTTTCTCTCTCTCTATATATATATATATATTTCTGTATATATTGTGGTCAGCAAATATTGGATCCAAAAGTCAAGGAACTTGCCGAGCAAGGAAATTAAATATCAAATTGATTTTATAATAGAGATCGAATTTGTACGTACGTGTCTTCATCTTCCAGTTAAGATGGTCCCCTCAAGTCAACACTCACATGATGAATGCTGGATGCTGGTTTGACAAAAGTCAAAAGTGCTGAGATAGTTTCTTACCTCATTGTCGGGATAATATCATTAGGTAATCGTATTATATGATTAATAATATTATCTTCAAAAACACTCAATAGAAGGGGATGTAGCTCACATGGTAGAGCGCTCGCTTTGCATGCGAGAGGTGCAGGGTTCGATCCCCTGCATCTCCAACAAACAAATATTTCCATTTTTCATCTTTGAATACTTTTAATGTCTATTTTTTCCATACTCGAGCGAGTCAGTTCATATTCCAATCAGAACCCGTAAATTAAAAACAATTAATGTAACACTACCCCTTCCACTCATTATTAATTATCGAACACTTCTCAGGCATTCCCGCAGCAGCTGAACTGAACTGAACTGAACCTTCAGAGATCGATATACGCTACTACTTCTTCATAAATTCATCTACAAGCGAGAGATGTAAGAATTAACAGGGAAGTAAGCAACTACAATTGAAGCAGCTGCCTGCCTTTGATATTGATATTGAGAATGCTGCGAAGAATCGTCTTTCACTACTTTTGAGGCTTTTGCATCATCGTGGGGAACTCTCGACACCCATGGCCATGAGGACATGAAACAATTGGAGATGACAGAAAAGAAAGCCATATTATACAATTAAATCCAGCTCTGTTGATCTACACACACACACACACACACATACAATTACACTTAAGCAAAGAGGAAGAATTAATACTAATTGATCAGTTATTTATGGCTAGGTAGCTGGGTGAGAAACATGATTAATTGCATTCTTCTAGTCAATGAACTTGCTGAGTGAGGAAAAGATCAGTACCATTTTGAAAATTGAAAGAACTAAAAAAAAAATAAAATCTTATGTATATATATTGTCATCTTCCAAATTTAGAACACATGAACCAACGTACAGTGTATATATTTTTCACGCGGAGCAATAATTCATGGAAATTAATTTCACAAGTTAATTGGATATAATTAATATTGTACATGCATAATCTCTCCGTGGGTTAATTTTATTTTGAAGCAGTATTTAAGGAATTATCTCAAAGGGTGCGAGGGTATTTAAGGAATTGTAACACGCGTGGATTCCCCAAAAAAAATTATTCATACTGCTACGCTACTGTTTTGCATCGAAAAATCAAACCTTTTTCTGTCTTCCCCGGAATTACCCTAGAAAATCTGAGATATGCCACTCAAGTTATCCGATGCAACAGTATCAAGTTTCGACGATGTCTTTGGAAAGTTCAGATCAGAAGCACCAAAGCACAAGGCCAATTTCATTCTCTTCTTGGCCGACAAAGATCCCTCTACTTCTCTCAGCTGGTGCCCTGGTTTGTCATCTAGTTATTTATGTTCTTATGCGTGTATTATTTACATTACATTTAATCAATTTGCGCATACCCACTATAGATTTGTTGTGAATTTTTCATTTTCTGCAATTCTTTTTATGTTAGAGGGTCCTTGCCGGCAATTTTTTATTCGTAATTTGCGTTTTTAATTTTTTGCAATTATATGTGAGACTGAGAGCTATGAATGTACTGAATTTCACTTTTATAGATTCGAACTTGTGTAAATATTTGATGTGTTTGTTCTGTTTTGATTTCTACATATTTTTACCGTAAAATATGCTGGTTTTTGGTGAATTTTATAGGTATTAAGAGATTTAGTCTGAACTATGTCGATGTATCTCAAATACATTCATAATAAAGATACACCAAAAGCAAAAATAAAAATAAAAATTCAATCTTCCGAATTGTGATCAAGAATCTTCTATTGAAGCTTTTTAAAGTATTTCTAAGTTTTGAATCAAAAGCTTGCTTTTATAGATTTGGCTGTGCACATGAAGAATAAGAGAATTGACTAATAGCTGTGTTAGAAGAGGGTGCGACACAGATGCTGAAATCATATCTGATTGGAATTGGAAAGGGTGAACCGTGAATTGTCTTTTTCTCTTTTTTTTTTTTTTTTCTTTGTTCCAATCCTTTGGAGTATGGGCATATGAAATTATGGAATTATCTCTGAAAACTTGTTAGGAGTGTAGTTGCAGAAACATTTCAGCAGAATCAGATGAAAAGTTTGAGGTAGTTGAAACGTGTTATAAGTATTGCCCAGTTGAAACAACTGAAAACGGGGAAAGAGACTCATTAGCAATATCATTCCTTCTTTTATTTCTTTTAAAGTTCAATGCATTCACAAAAACAAATTTTCTTAGAGATCTCGTTTATTCATTACACAAGTAACTGAGTGAGTAGCAGCCGAAACTCCAATGTCTATGATTTTTATGCTACCATTGAATTTATATGACTGTAAGATTGTATGAGAGTAATCAAGGGGAAGTAAGTATCATTGTTTGATTTAACAAGAGTTTATTGTGATCTATTCTCTCCTCTATAAGATATTGCTATTGCAAAATGCCATTTGATTGTGGAAACGTGCAAATTAAAACCATTTGCTGTAGAGTAATATAATTTCCCATTTCAACTAGCAGCAATAAACTTGTGTGTTTTCTTTTGTCCCTGCATTACTTTAGATTGTGTGAGAGCCGAACCTGTAATATACAAAACTCTTGAAGCACTGGCAGATGATATCGCGCTCCTGAAAGCATATGTTGGAGATAGATCAACATGGAGGAATGCTCAGCACCCATGGAGGGTTGACTCGAGGTTCAAACTCAGAGGAGTTCCGACACTGATTCGCTGGGAGAATGACACAATAAAGGGTCGCCTTGAAGATCATGAAGCCCATCTTGAGAACAAAATCAAAACCCTACTTTCAACCAATTAAGTTTTATAGTTTGCCGCATGTAAGATGCAAGAAACCTGTATGCTTTAAGTCTCTCTTGACATTTTGCCAGTTTGATATGCATCTTTCTAAAGCTGGCTAATGATGTTGAACTTTAGTAGCCAATGCAATAAAGTATCTACTGATATGACATTGTGTCTTGAGATATAAATTAAAGCATGCCTAATGAAGATCTCTAGGATTAAAAATTAGTATTTAAATACAGAAGAACCAAAGAACACTTAATAATTACAATAATTTAGTTCCACATCGTTGATTACATTAAACTAGCATAACCTTTAGCAGCCTAACAATCTAGGACTACGGATTTTTTACAGAAAGCTACCAAAAAAAAAAAAAATTCTACCATCCTCTTGCATTAGCTTCAAAATTTGCTTTGCCCCAACCAACAAACTGAACTATCTGTATTTTCTTCGTTCTCTTCCACTCAGCAACTCAGCTGCATTTCATCAAATAGAAGAACCATGCTTAGTGCAAGCAATTATCAGAGAACTGGCTTTGATATAATAGCAGATCAAATAGAATTGCAAAATAAAGTTTACCCCAAAAATATTATTCAGTAAGACATTGAGCTTTGGAAAAGTAGATAGTACCTACCTATATACAAATGAAGGCCACCAAGCTCATTGGATTACTTACATGTAACCTCATATATCGGCTTTTGACAGCATAGGATTCAACATCAAAGCAATATCTCCATAGGATTGTTCTTGTTGGACATCAATGAGTCCATAACTCTTCAAGACCTGTAATTGACCAGGAAAATTACATATTTTCAACAATATTCTTCCATACAATCATCTGACAAAAATTTGTAGTTAAACAGAGCACTTAAAATACTTACTAATGTCTCAAAGAACATTCGAGCGCATAATTTTCTTGTTTTTCCTTCTAAGATCTTCTTCAAACTGAGCTGGTAAGATAGGCCTTCCGAGATTGGGGTAATAGGGGATTGTCTTTTAAGATATTGTGCCATAGCCCTGCATAACAATAAGATTGAATAAATTTACATGTCACTAAAGGTAATAATCCATTAAAATCAAAGTTTCTTATATTTAAAAGGAATAAATGGCATTACCTGGTTCTTACAGACAATGATCCGACTCCACTTGCTTGGGATCCTGCTACGAACAAAAATTTCATGAATTTAGCATGTATAAAATATGAATATCAAAGAACTTCATTCATTATCTTTTAGACATCATTGAAGAAACCAAAGTTATTGGTTCACTCAAATTCTATGGAATAATGAAAACAAAACTTAAATACTGGCTTGGCTTACCTGTCGGTGTATTGTTATCTGCTTCCAGAAAAGAAAGATCCTACAGCATTACAGTTAACAGAATTAGAATTGCAATTAATTTTGACTGTTTAGCTAGTTTAGCAGCAGTGGAACGAGATGATGCGGGGTAGAATCTCAACATAAAAGTTCTAAGTCTCACAATGTCACAAGTAAAAGAAGTTCAATAAAAAAAATGATTGAATAAACACACTTACTTCTGCTTCTGCAGAATTTATCAGCTCAGGAATATTCGATAGCCCAGTGGACTGGACATCTAGCCGCTCCTCCGAAAGTGTCCTTGGTGTTTCAAGCTCCAATCCATGAGATCCAGTTGATGCTGCAACATCTGGTGTGGGTAGTGCAGCTGACCCAAAAGTAGTTCCTAAACTACTAGGTGAGAAAGAAGTTGGGCCATCTCTTCTAGAAGGAGAATGCACATCTCTAGCTGGAGAATGCATAAATTCAGGCAAATTATCATTCCCAATATTGGTTTCATCATGTCTAAGTTGTTCAATTTCCATATCAGTGTGAGGCCCTGGAACATAGGATTCTCCAACCCTAGTCTCTTGGATAAGTCCACTCATAGGCCCTGGAATAGTTTCAGTTGCATGAGTAGGAGACTGGACAGCATTGGGCTCTGGGATAGCTTCAGTTGCATGAGTAGGGGACTGGACTGCACTGGGCTCTGGGATTATTTCAGTCACATGAGTAGGATACTGGACAGTGCTAGGCTCTGTGATAGCTTCATTCTCGGGGGCAGGAAAATTTGCAATCATAGGCTCTGCAGCAGGTTCCTCTGTTGCCAAATGGGATTTGGTTGAGATGTAGTCCTTTTTGAAAATATTATAGATGTTTTCACACAATCCTGCAGATGGGCAGAATAATATTTTCTGTAAAACCATTTCTTAACCTGGAAGCAAGCATAAATAAAAGAATTACAATAGGAAAGACTTACTCACCAGTTACTAAAGACTCATGAAAAACTTGCTCCTTTCTTACCCTGTTGTTGAACCTCCACACCCCCAAAGCAGAGCTCGGCATATTTCTCTTCTTCCGTAATAGATCACTAGAATCTTCAAGTACCTTCTTCATAAACCTGTCCACATCCTTTCATGACTAAGTGGTACAAGAAGTAAAGGATCAATACAAATTATACAATAAAGTCAACAGGAATTATGTGGTCAATCTTACTTATTAGGCAGCACAATGGACTTATCAAAAAGATTCCTCTTCCGGCCTCTTTGCTTTTGCTGTGGTAAGGGAGGAGTTGATCGCATTGCCAGTGCAGGAGACGAATAGCCTGAAATGCCAAGATTAACATTAAGAGGCATCATTCTAAGGCATCAAGATGAGGCCTGGTGAACCGCACATTCCATGCATCCATGAAATGATTAGAAAAAATGCACCTACCTAAGGAGATGTGTGTATCAAAAACCTCTGGAGCCTCTAGTGGAAAAGCAGAAGCTGGTGGCTCTGAATGTTGCTGAAACTGTAAGGACTGCTCTCCAGAAGCTAATAGATCCTCCAATGTAGGAGTATGAGTTTCCTTTTCACTGAAACACTGATCTGAAGATCCAACTGGCTCAGTTCCATCATTTCCAAGATCTGGAAATAACGAAGGTATGTTTCCGGCACTAAAATTGTGGTCAGCATCACGCATAACTTCAATATCCGGAAAGTTCTGAGAAGTGTCATCAGTAATCCTTGGACTAAAAACTTCTGTCTGATTGCTAGGACCAGGTTCTTGAATATCCAGAGTTCCCCCAAGTACTTCTGTCTGATTACTTGCACCAGGACCTTGTAACTCAGTCTGAGTAGGTAGTTCTCTCTGATTACTTGCACCAGGATCTTGGACATCCGCAGTCACATTAAGCTCTTCTGTCTGATTACTTGGACCAGGTTCAGGTTCTTGAAAATCCATTTCAGCATCAGATGGAGGTCCACGAAGAATGCTGCAATTATCAGAACCACATTTGTCAAACTGGTTCCAAAACTAGAAATATAAACAAATTAAGACAATCCACAATAGAACTTCTGACATACTCCTCCTCCATTTGTCTGACCCCTGAATCAGGAACCTCTTCCGTATGTGTTGAATCCATTATAATATCCTAGATGCCGAAACAAGTTTCCATCAGTCAAGATGCAATTCCAATACCTCAAATTCAAACAATAAATACACAAGATAGTGCAGCTTGCTATCAGACAAGGAGAAAACAATTTAACCTCATCAAATGTTATGGCTACATAGATATTTCCCCCAGCAGGAATTTGATCTGAAAATTAGCATAATATGCATGTTAAACGCATGCGTCATCTAAAACAGAAATAAATAAATTAAAAAAAAAACTAATATAAGAAAATATAAATAAAATAAAAAGAACAAATGACCTGTAAGCGTGATATCCTCCTGACTTCCCACGATGATTATCATACCCATCATCAAGAATATGATCATCAAGATCCAAGGCATCAAGATCAAACTTTTGCGGCAAAGTAACAGTATGAACAGGTGCATATGTTGCATCCTCAGGCAAATTAACCGTAACAGTAGAAAACGCTTTTCTTAAACCAAATAAAATAACATTACAATCATGAAAAAGATAGTCAACTTTCTTTGAGTATATCCGAACCACGCCTAGCAGAAGATGCCCTGACATTCTCAATGCAATTGGGACTTCAGGAAACATTATGCGATCTGAAATATACAAATTATTATTAATACTCAGAAACATCACCAAAACATTCTTATTTTAACACATTATTTCTTCCAATCTGAAGAAAATTGCTCCTTTTTTTGGTAAATTTCATAGTGAAGTAAAATTAACCATCAAGACACAAAAAGTAAACAATTAGACGAAATAAACACTAACATACACACAATTAATCAAAAAGATCAGCCAGAACAGACCAACAGTGGACAGAAACAGTATGCGGTCTGAAACATACAAATTATAACTAATAGTCATAAACATCACAATAAAAAATTCCCATTACAATAGCAATGATGAAAAAGAATTGCTGGCTCCATAAATTTCACAAAACAGCAAAATCACCAATCAAAAGACAAAATTTAAACAACAAAATGAAATGAAACACCAAAAAAGATAAAATTAATGAAAAGAACCAGCACGAACAGACTGATGGTTAACAGAAAATTACTCTTCATCTTTTCCCTTTTTTTTTTCTTTTTCCGTAAATTTCATAACGCGGTAAAATCAATCATCAAGATACAAATTTAAACAATCAAACGTACTGAAAAATGGAAAATAGAAACAATTAGTCGTTATAATCAGCAAGAACAAACAAACTGTGGACGGACCATTATTCCTTTTTTGTTCCCGTAACATTTCATAATGCTGTAAAATGAATCATCCAGAAACAAAATTTAAACAAGTACAGAAAAAGAAAAAAACACACGCAGGAAGATTGACACAGTCAATTAAAAGAATCCGAGAGAATCAGCGAGAAAACGGACCGACAGTGGACGGAATATTGGTGGAAGTGTAGTGAGACTTCTTGAGGCGGTGCTGGAGGTGAGCGGCGCACCACACCGTTCCCAGTGGGCCCTTTCGAGCCAGAAAGGTCTGCGAATAGAACATCCCTCCGTTTTCTCCTCTTCGCTTCGGTTACTCCACTGTTCGTATTCTAGTGAAAAACAGAAGAGTAAAGATATCGGGATTTAGGGTTAATAATGATAATTCTGGAACTGGAGCTTTAAGTTTAATGTCAGAGTTGGCGCGCGAAATTCAACTAAGGCGCCAATTCAGAGAGTAAATATAAAATTGTCTCTGTTTTTGGCTAGTTAAAAGCCACTGATTTTGCAATTATTTGCGATTACGCCACTCCTGAGAGTCAAAGAGTTGGTCAATATTTATTGCTTTTATGGGAAGGTATTGCATAATTTCGATTGTTAATGTCGGCAATCTTCTAATCTAACAGACTTTGTCGGAGTAAAAGCTATAAATTACTGTAATCAAGTCAGCTTATTATTAATCTTCTTCAATTTTCCGTAACATTATATCGTAGTCCATTTGTTTTTTTTTTTGTTTTGCTCTTCTCCCAAAGAAAATAAATTTGAGACTAATGCCGTTGCTCTAAATTGAAGACGGAAGACATTCTCTACCTTGTCCGTCCTTGCACTTGTAATTAGTTCGAAAATTGTAATAAACAAATAATTTCATCGGAAAAATTATTAATTTGATAGACATCCAATTATAATAAATTAATTATTCAACAGTCATTATGAACTAGAATCTGGACTGTAAAATAAGAGATAAAAAGAAAAATTAAAAAAAAAAGGGCTTCAGAGCTGTTCACGAGATCAACCAAATGAAGCCTAAAAGGCGTGAATTTTTCACATCTTTTCATTGATAACCAATAAAATTCTACATCAGAACAATATAAAAGAGACACTACAATACTAATTCAGCTTGTTTTACATTTCAAATACAATGGACACAACTAGACCACTCTCCAAAATCCTACATATGCTGTCGCGCATTATGCTATGCCTTGTTTACACGAATTTTTTGCCCTTCTAGCAACTGCATTGAGAAACAAGCATCACACAATTATCAATAACAAATAAAACAATTGCTACAGTGATTACAGTTTGAATTTCCATGGACATGTCAGCAAATCAGTTCAAACAAAAGTTTGTGTTTTATAAATCCGGTTTTCTACTTCGAGAAAGCAAGGGAACCAATACTTACAGAATTATTAAAAGAAGAGATGGCAGTGTCAACATCCTCTTGTGAAGAGAATGAGACAAACCCGTAACCACTTGATTTCGACGTCCCTGGAACCCGTGAAACCTTTGCACTAAGAACCTTTCCCTTCTCAGAAAAGAAGTTCTTGAGTGTTTCCGTGGTTACTGTCTTTGCAAGATTTCCCACATAAACTTTGTGGGGACTGTCAACGAAGTTAGAATCCTCTACCTGGAGGAGGGACAAATCTATTTGCTGCAAAGGTTTCTCTGTGATGTTTACTTTGATCTCGCGTCCACCAATTTCCTGCAGCAAAAACAAGTAACAGAACCAATCAATCGTTCACCATCAAATGATCTGTGTATTCTTCCAACTTCAATTAAAATAGCATATCCTTAATACTTACAGTGCCATTAAGTCTCTCAATTGCTGCATTCACATCCTCAACAGTTTTCATTGTCACAAAGGCAAATCGGCGACTCCTTCCTGAGTACTTATCATACATCACCTAGAAACAACAAAAGCCACAAAGATGGCTATCTCAGATTTTAGAATATACTAAAAAAAACCAAAATTACTTATCAAGTTGCAAGATACACCCTTTTCTCATTCAACCATCTGGGATTTACTGATTAAAAGTAATTTGGTGCTCAGCGTTCTCAACAGCTAGATGGATATCGAGATGAACATCAACAATGACATCTATAATTTCATACAAGCAGAGGAATTGCTATTAGGTGACTCACAAAACAAATTGACGTATTACTCGTGGATGAAATACAGAGCAAATGACAACTACTAGGCTTGGGCAGAAAGCCTCAAAGAATGGCCATGAAATACAAATTTGGAAAAAGAATAGGAGGTTAGCATGATCAAACTTGTTGTGCCATATTCATATATCTTTTTGCCTTCCCTCCAAATTTCTTACCTAATTCTAGAACCGAAGACATTGGATTTTCATATACATGACCTCAACTCTATATACAAAAAAGAAAGAATTTTCATTGTTTTAAGCCGTCTTACAAAATTTACATTAAAATCCTCTATAGTACTTAAAAAGATAGCACTACACGCTCCAAAGTCTATCATACCTTAAAACTCCAAACAAGAACAATAATCTCGTTCAATAATTCATAAAAATCGATACTTTATACTTTGAGGTATGTTGACTCAGAAAAAGGTAAATCTAAAGAATTGATAAATTATAAATTACTGAACAATCTAAACCAAAGAAAAGAAAAAGTAAAAACCACAAGAAAATTACAAAAATGAAAAAGAAACCAATCCCATATCACATCAATGCAACCCATTACACATCCATGCAAGACAACTAGAAAAAATAAATCTTTTCAGCATGACAACTATCAATCAAATAAAACCAAAAAAGAAAAGAAAAGGAAACTACCTCAGCTTTCTCAACAGCACCGTGTTCTTGGAAAATCTTTGTAAGTTCCTCATTATTAATATTTCTCGGAATGTTACCAACATAGAGTCTCCTGGCAGCCTCCGGAGATGTATCAACAGAGGTTTCTTCAGCTACAGCAAAGAGTCTTGTTCTGGATTCTCTGACGCTGGACTTAAGATTGAGTGAATAGCATGAGAATTTGGGAAAGTTTATTTGCAAAATGGGTGGTTTCGATTGGATTCTGAGGTGGATTTTTGAAGAGAAGAGATTTTGTGGTGATATTATTACAGATGATGATATTGAAGCCATTGATTTTTCGTCTATCGGGGGGAAAGAAGAGAATGCAGAAATGGAAGTAGGGGTATTATCCCTTTATCCAGAGAAGATGAGGAGGGCTTAGGCCGTTAGTCACCGGCAGGTAACAATAGCTGAAATATATCTAAGAAAGGGATACTAACATTTAGATCCCCATATTTTATTTTTCTCGTATTAACTTATAATATATTCGTTTGTATCAAATAGGTCTCTCATGGCATTCTTCTTAAAGTTACTAAAATACTAGTTAGTGCTAGGCAAAAAGTTAACAATGTTAATTTCAATAAAAATCATAAGATTTATTTGGTAATTAATTGATATAATAATTATGACAATAATATTCATTAAATCCTCATTTATTATATACCATTAATTAATGGTATTGTTTAAGACAATTTCCAATACAAAAAATCCTTCGACAACTTAAAAAGAATGGTCCAAGATGAACTTTAGCTTTATATATAATACAGAATTATTTATCTAAGAATTTAATATTCATAATGTAATCCATTTTTGTTTTTCCTTCTTAAATTTGTCTAAAGAAATTGGCATGCAACGTACGTGGGAAGTAACTCCTCCGAGTTTTGAATGCAATCTTCCTAATTTCCCTCTCTGTAATTTTCTCCCTCATTGTTTCCTCTTCTAAAACTTCCTTATTTAGCTCTTCTCATATTTCCCATAATTACTCCTTTTCTTTTCTTTTTTTTTTTGGTTTATATATTCAACTTCTAACAATCACTTAGAACTAGGTTTCTCTTTCTCTTGCTCTGCAGCAGCCTCCTCGATTATAAACACGAGCTTGCTTTCTCTGAGGTAACCACCAACTTCTGTTATTAATGTATTTTCTTTTGCTTTGTACCGCTTTCCGTGTTTATGGTATTTAAGAACTTCCAGTATGTCTATATATAATTTACTTGTACTGTTTTGTTGATCAGAAAATTCATTACAAACGATTAACGTGAAATTTCTAATGTGTATAATGTTCTCGTGATCTTCCTGACTACGTACATATTCTGTTTGGTAACGGAGAAACTTCACCTTCATGTGTCACGTCCTTCCGATCCCTGTAAATTTAAGATTTGTTTGGAATTTAAATGCTGTAGTTTTCGTCAGGTTTAAGTTTTTGTTTCAGAGGGGAACACTAATAATTTAGACAAAGTTGTCAGTTTGAGAGATCCGTTTATAAAATTTTTAATTTGATTTAGGCAAAGTTGTCCTTGTCTTTCTCAGGATCTAAGCAATGCCGCCGGAACAGAAAGAAGACTTTTCACTGAAAGAAACCTCGCCTCCAATAGGCGGAGGGAGAGTTTCCGGCAGAGAAAAATTGACATCTTCATTCGACCTTGTCGAGCAAATGCAATTCCTGTACGTAAGAATAGTCAGAGCCAGAGATTTACAAGTTAATGAAGTTACTGGTACTTATGATCCTTATGTTGAAGTGAAAATTGGGAACTACAAAGGAACAACTATTTCCTTCCCGAAAAAACCAAATCCTGAATGGAACCAAGTGTTTGCTTTTACCAAAGAAAGAATCCAGGCAACTTCTGTAGAGATCCTGGTAAAAGATAAGATGATTGCTAATGGCGATTTCATTGGTAAAATTAAAATTGACATGCCTGATATTCCAAAACGCGTGCCACCGGATAGTCCATTGGCGCCACAGTGGAATAGAATGGAGGCTAAAAATGGCAGCAGAGCTAGAGGGGAATTGATGTTAGCTCTCTGGTGGGGAACTCAAGCAGATGAGGCGTTTTCAGATGCGTGGCATACAGATGCAGCAGCTGTTAGCGGTGAAAGTATAATGAATTGTCGTTCAAAAGTGTATGTTTCACCCAAACTTTGGTATGTTAGAGTGAATCTGATTGAAGCTCAGGATTTGGTGCCCAAACAAAGGAATAGGAACCCGGAAGTTTACGTTAAGGCAGTTTTCGGAAATATGGTTCTGAGGACTAGAGTTTCAGTAAACAAGACTGAGAATCCAACTTGGAATGAGGACTTGATGTTTGTTGCAGCTGAGCCATTTGATGATCTTTTGGTTCTGACAGTGGAGGATAAAATTGGAGCTAATAAAGAAGAATGTTTGGGGAAATTAGTGCTGCCATTGTCTAAAGCAGATAGGAGGTTTCTGCCACCTCCTCCTACTGCTAGATGGTATAATCTCGAGAGAAATTTAGCTGATGGGGAAGAGAAAAAGGATGTAAAATTTGCCAGTAGGGTTTGTCTCAGATTTTCTCTAGAAGGTGGGTATCATGTTTTTGATGAATCTACATATTACAGCAGTGATTTAAGGTCAACAATGAAACAATTATGGCCACCTGCGATTGGGGTTTTGGAGTTGGGGATTCTGAATGCAAATGGATTGCTGCCAATGAAATCAAGAGATGGAAAAGGAACAACAGATGCATATTGCGTGGCAAAATATGCTAATAAATGGGTGAGAACAAGAACTGTTGTTGATAGTTTTGATCCAAAATGGAATGAGCAATACACTTGGGAAGTTTATGATCCATATACAGTAATCACCTTGGTAGTTTTTGATAATTGTCACTTACATCCTGGAGGAGGGAATGATTCAAGAATTGGGAAGGTAAGAATTCGGTTATCTACACTTGAAACTGATAGGATTTACACACATTCTTATCCTCTCATAGCCTTGCAACCAAATGGGGTGAAAAAAATGGGAGAAATTCAGCTGGCTGTGAGATTTACTTGCTCATCTTTTGCCAATCTATTACAAACTTACTCACAACCTCTTTTACCCAAAATGCATTACATCAATCCACTTTCTGTTTATCAGATTGAAAGTTTAAGACACCAGGCTACTAATCTGCTCTCCTCAAGGCTGAGCCGCGCTGAGCCGCCGTTGAGAAAGGAAGTTGTGGAGTATTTACTTGATGTAGGTTCACAGACGTGGAGCCTGAGAAGAGGGAAAGCTAATCTTGCAAGACTGATGAGATTTTTGAATGGATTTCTTGCTGCTTGGATTTGGTTTGATAAAGTATGCAGATGGAAGAATCCAAGGACAACATTTTTGGTTTTTGTTCTCTATCTGACTATGATTGTTTTCCCACAAATGATACTGCCGACATTCTTTCTTTTCCTATTTTGTGTTGTGATTTGGAAGTTCAGAAACAGACCAAGAAATCCTCCACACATGGATATCAAGTTATCATATGCTGACAGATCACATCCAGATGAACTAGATGAAGAATTTGACACTTTCCCATCTTCCAAACAAGGTCATATTCTGACAACAAGATATGATCGATTGAGAAGCATTGCAGCAAGAATGATAGCTATAAATGGTGATTTGGATACACAACTGGAAAGGCTTCAGTCTTTGATAACCTGGAGAGATCCAAGAGCAACTGCAATGTTCGCAATTTTCTGTTTGGTGTCTGCTGTAGTTTTTTATTCATTTCCTTTCCGGGTTTTACTCCTGTTAGCAGGATGTTTTGCGCTGAGGCCTCCAAAACTGAGAATTGACATTCCTCCATCACCCCAGAACTTCCTCAGGAGATTGCCTTCACAAACGGAAAGCTTGTTGTGAAAAACATTCTGCCATTTTAATTTCTTCTGTACTTTTCTAGTTTAATTATTATCCATTTTGTTTTCATGTTTTTTTAAGATTTCGCTAGCAGTGAAGATGTTGCCAAGGAACTTGTTTACTTTCTTTGTTGAATAAAACTTTCATGTTACAAACTAGCTTCTACAATATACAGTACTAGAAAATTGATAATTATGGTAATACAAGGCTTGAAATTTATTGGGAAATGCATATTGAAATGGATGAGAGATGATGTGAAAATCTTAGAATAGAGTTTAATTAGAGTCTGGAGAGACCTACTGTATTGTAGTATTATTATATTTTCGCATATATAAGACATTTTAGGCGATTTTAATATTAACATGTTCCTTCATGTACTGATTTCCGGAAAGTCATAGTTTGCATCATCATCATCATCATCATCACAATAATAATAACATTATTATTATTATTCATGTATAAGCAATTAAATATTGTTATTTAAAAAAACAATCGAAATTTATAAGTAAATAATTAATTAATTGATTAATGATAATTGACAATAACTATATTAATATGCAAGCTACTTGGGTCCTGGTATTAATTATTATACCTTAGCTCAGGTGTATTGGGCTCTCTGTCACCTCAGTTGGACGGCATTTTATAACCCGATATCGGCCCAAAGACCCAATTTCCTCTCGTAGAGTAAGGTTTCATTCTAGGGTTTTCACTTTCGGCATATAAATACTTAGGGTTCTGTAAGTCACGTTAGATTTGTTTCCACACAGACACATACAGGGAACAAGCGGGCAGCAGCAATGGCGCCGAAGCAGGGAAAGCCAAGAGTGAGCAGGAATCCGGAGCTGATCCGGGGAATTGGGAAGTACTCCCGTTCAAAGATGTACCACAAGAGAGGTCTCTGGGCAATTAAGGCGAAACACGGCGGCAGTTTCCCTCATCACGATCCCAAACCCAAGGACGCAGCTCCTGCAGAGAAGCCCCCTAAGTTCTACCCCGCCGATGACGTCAAGAAACCTCTTGTCAACAAACGCAAGCCAAAACCCACCAAGCTTAGGTAAATATGTTTCTGAATTTCGTAACTTTTTATGTATGTATAGTTTCATTTGCATCTTTTTTTCAAATTTTATTAATCGCGTTTAGCTTCTGCGAGCAATATTTGATCTTTAATGGATTAATATCTGTATAACGGGTTGTTAAGATTTCGTGTCTTCGTTTGACATATATATTAACTCATTTCTTGTTTTTATTGCGTAATCATTGGAATATTTATTCACCGTTACAATGTGGATTGATGAAGTGAGTCTGAGTTCAATGTATTCATGGTGTTTGTTTTAGTACAATAATACAATTTAATCTGTGTCTATTACTATTCTTTGTGGGATTTTTGTTTTGTTTATAGCTGTTGTAAGCTGAGGGGGGAAAGTGCAGTCTTTCCAGGAGACCTCGCTTGGATTTTCTTTTTCGTTTTGGTCGTTTGGTCACTTTTATGCATTTTTATTTGTTTCGTTCTTGGAAATGTGTTCTGAGTATACTGCTTATACAACTGTTCATTGTCTAATTGACATTGTGTTGGCAATAATCAATCTCTGTAATTACTATTGGCTTTCCACTACCATGTTATTACATGGTGTTTGGTTTCTTGGACATTTTTTATGGTCTTCTTTATGTTAATTCTGTCTTTTTTGTGTCTGCAGAGCAAGTGTCACTCCAGGTACAGTGCTGATTATACTTGCTGGAAGGTTTAAAGGTAAGAGAGTTGTGTTCCTGAAGCAGCTTACCTCTGGATTGCTTCTCATTACTGGTGAGTATTTTGATGAAATTGTATTTTGTTATTTTTGTTATTGCAAATAGGTAAATGATTTATTGTAGACTAGTGTTTTTGAATTTTTTCTGTCTACTTGTTTCTACATAGGTCCATTTAAGATCAATGGTGTTCCTCTAAGACGTGTCAATCAGTCTTATGTTATTGGAACTTCTACAAAGGTTGACATCTCTGGAGTTAATGTGGATAAGTTTGATGACAAGTATTTCGCCAAGGAAGTCGAGAAGAAGAAGAAGAAGGGAGAAAATGAGTTCTTTGAGGGAGAGAAAGAGGTTAGTCAGTTACTGTACACTGTCTATGCTGCGAATTGTGTGTTCTTTTCTAATCTTGTTATGTTGGTCTTTTCTCAAATTTGTAGGAGAAGAAATCACTTCCCCAGGAGAAAAAGGAAGATCAGAAGTCTGTTGATACAGCATTGATCAAGGCTATTGAGTCTGTTCCAGACTTGAAGGCTTACCTTGGCGCAAGGTTTTCACTCAAAGCTGGCATGAAGCCTCATGAACTTGTCTTCTGAAAAGAACATGTTGGAGAATTTTAGGATTGATTTGCATTTCCTACTTGTTATGTTTTGTTTGGACTTGGTTTTAGCAGTTGTATTCTTCTGAGTTCCATCAGAATCAGACATCTAAATTTTGGTACGGTGTTAGCAAATGAAATGTGCAAGTGATAATTTACTCTTTTGATCTTTTCATCATAATACAATTGATTACTGATTATGTATGTGTATTGTATCATTTTTATATGGTCATGTGGAACTTCCTTTTGGCTGGTGTGATAGGTGCTTGGATTCTTTTGGCTTCCCGTAAGGGTGGATGCTATTTTAGTGGTGATGCATTCTATTGTTGGGGTTATGCTATGACACGTTTGTATGTAGTGTAGATTTACCCAACCTTATGTTTACAGTCAAGAATCAGAACTCTTTCATTGCAATTTGCATCTGTTTTCAAATAATAATGGAATAGTTAGCAATTAAAATCAAGAAACACAAATTTTCAGATGCAATCTGAGTTGAGAGTTACAATGATAGAGAGTTGTGATTGTAAGAGTTGGAAAAAATTGAGTTACGAGTAATATTATGCTGTGGTACTGATGGAAATAATCCAATCAACTGTCATTGTATGATTTAGGCAATACAATCAACTGTTGTTTTCTGATTTAGTTATACAATCACCTGTCATTGATTAATACTTCATTTGATACGTCTTGTTATTGAACCTCAAACAAAAGTAGTTAAAACTAACACAAGCCGGGCATAGATACTCCAAAGGATTAAAATCATAGTAAGCTGTCTGTTCGTGCTGGCATTCTCTTGAAGAAGTTGCTTGGCACAGAAGGCAGCTTGCTGCGGAACCGGGGGTGCCGTAAATGGTACAAACCGGCAAGCAGAGCCACCACTTTAAACGGTGTTGTATACAGTACGACAGCTGCACAAAGACAAAACACGATGAAAAGAGCCGTAGCTCTGGGATCTCTCCAGCTGAGCAGTGATTGAAATCTCTCACCCTGTGTCGCTATATCACCCACTACTGTTTGGATCCTACCTGCAACACTTCTTAGCCTATCATACCTCATTCGGACAATATCATGAGGTTTCGTAGTTGGAAATGTGTCAAATTCTTCATCCAGCTCATCCGGATGCACAGCTTCTGCCCATGAAAGTTTGGTATCCATATGAGGCGGGTACCTTGGGCGGAACCTATAGTTCCATAGTCCAATGAGGAACATGTAGAGAAATACAGTTGGGAGAATCAACTCTGGATACCAAATCAGAATCAGGAACAGTATATGAACCAAAACTGCTGTGACAGGATTCCTCCAGTTGCATACATCAGTGAACCATCGGCTGACAGAAATAATGCCAGAAAGCAATGACATAACCCGGAAAAAGTTAGCTTTGCTTCTTCTCATGCTCCACATATGAGAATCCACATCTAACATGTACTCCACCACCTCTTTCCGCAGAGGTGGTTCAGCTCTGCCAAGCCTCACGGCGACAATATTCATGGCTTGGTACCGTAAATTGTCAACTTGGTTCACAGTGAAAGGATGAAGGTAATGCATTTTAGGCAGCAAGGGATGTCCATATGCATATATCATGCTAGCTACAGAGAATATAGTGAATCTAACTGCTAGTTGAAGCTCACCCATTTTCTTTACTCCATGTGGATGCAGAACAAGCAGTGGATAAGAATGTGTGTAAATTCTATGAGCCTCAAGAGTTGACAGCCTTATTCGAACCTTACCAATTCGTGAATCTCTTGCTGCATTCGCACCTTTTTGTTTTTCACCTCCTCCCAAGTGGCAGTTATCAAAAACTCCCAGTGTAATCACTGTGCAAGGATCGAAAACTTCCCAGGTGTATTGCTCATTCCACCTAGGATTAAATGTGTCAAGAATTGTTCTGGTTCGAACCCATTTCTGGCCATATTTAGCAACACAATATGCATCTGTACATCCTCTGCCATCCTTCATTTTCATTGGCAGAAGTCCTTGTGCCCCCAAAATCCCAATTTCTAATATCCCAACTGGTGGCTTCCAGAGCTGCTTTGCAGTTGGCCTTTGATCACTTATGTACATCGTTGATTCATCAAGTACATGGTAACCACCTTCAAGACAAACTCTAAGATGTACTCTGCTTGAGAACTTGAGCTCTCTCCTTCTGTCAGCTTCCAGCACGCCAAAACCAAACTTCTCCAGATTGAACCAGCGTGAATCAACTGGCCTGTGATCTAGCCGCTTCTCAAATATTGTGAGCGGTAGGCTTAACTTGCCTAGCACATCATCTTTTGACGGATGAACTCGGTCCTCCACTGTAAGAAATAGCAGTTCCTCAAAAGGCTCAGCTGCTACAAATACTAAATCTTCATTCCAAAGCGGGTTAGCAGTCAAAGTTGAGCTTGTCTTGGTTCTGAGCACTTGGTTTCCGACCTGAACTTTAACAAAAGCTTCAGGCAGCAGGTTTCTGTCATTCGGCACAATATCCTGAGCTTCAATCACATTCACCCGCAGATACCAGAGCTTTGGGGATACATAAACCTTTGATCTGATGTTGAAAACTCCCTCTCCATAGACTGACGAAGCTTCTGAGTGCCATGACTCTGCAAAAGCTTCATCAGCTTGAGTTCCCATCCAAACTGCAAGCATGATTTGTCCTCTTACTTTCCCTTCACCACGTCTATCCTCTAGTCTATACCACTGAGGAGCTAGCGGAGAATCAGGAGGAACTCTAGTTGGAACTTCATTCAAATCAAAAACAACTCTTCCAAGGTAATCATCTCTGCCTATCATTTCTTTTTCCTTCACAAAAACTTCAAGCACTGATGACTGAATACTTTCTTTGGAGAAAGTAAAGACTTGGTTCCACTCTGGATTCATTTTCTTCTCAAAATGCTTTGTTCTTCCTTTGTAGTTTCCCATCTTTACTTCCACATAAGGATCACAGGTCCCAGTTATGGAGCTCGGAGGAAGATCTTGGGCTTTCACAACTCGAACATATAGATAGTACATCTGCTCAACAAGATCATAAGTGCTGGCATATCTCTCGCCACTCATCCATCCTCTTCCTCCATATCCTCCGGCATTTGGCCACCGCTCCCCAAGCTGGGGGTTGGTGTCCTTTAGATTGTAATCCTCTTGGTCACTAGCACGACTTCGCAGATTGACAGACTGCATGCTGAATGGAACAACTTGTGGTTGTTTCTCCACTAGGCCTGGTCGCCGCAGAATTTGGTTTCTGTGGAACTGTTGGGTTGGTTCTTGGATCTCCTCCTTCAAAGCAAATGTGGAAATTATTTTTTCAGGATCTGCTGTGAGAGATTTTGGAGCATCAACGACAGCTAGCTCTGCTTTAGGAAGGGAAGATAAGGTTTTACCATCAAGATTGGTATTTTCTGGAGGAGCACTTGCAACTGAAGAAGGAGAAGTATTAGAAGTTGAGGATGATATTGGCTCTGGTATGCCAGAAGTTGGAGATTTTGTTTCGGATTCTGGTGAAATGTAGATTTTGAGGCCGATCTCCCCCTTGACGGATGAGAAGAACCAGTTCTTTTCAAGCTGGAATCTTTGATAAACCTCCTCACCTTTCCTGACAAGATTTGAGCATGGAATTCTCACCCGGCCAAGGAAATGCCTGCCTGGAATTGGCCTTTTTTCGTGGTAAATAGAGACTTCAATATAGTGGTGGTTATGGTTTCTGGTTTGGCCAAAATCAAAGAGAAATTTCTGGTTCCAAAGTGGGTTTAGATTCTTTGGAATTGTTTTGGTTTTGCTTAGCTGGTTTAAGAAATCAACTTCTGCAAATGTACTGGCTGATCCTTCACCGTCTCTGGGCATAAGATCATAAGCATCTACTACTTCCACCGCCAGTTTCATGCACCTTTTCTTTGTTGCTTCAGTCATTGTGTGCTAAAAGGAAGTAGCTGCCCACAAGAAATCTCAAACTCAATTCGGAAGCAAAGAAGTTCCTACTCTAGAAGGTAGGAGATGAGAGAAGGAAGGAATAATGAGTGTGCTCTTCCACTCACTGTTTTAGCTGTTGTTTGCTCGTTCAAGTAAGGAAGCTTTGACGGAGAAGCTGTTTGTGAGCTCTGGAGAAATCCAAAGATGGGGAAGAGGAAGCTGGAGGGAAAGTACAAACTTTATTCAAAATGAGAAAGTGATGAATTTTTCACCGTAGATTTTAGAGTTATTTCTCTATTGTATTGTATTTTCCTCCAATTTGATTTATAAGCAATTGAAGGAAAGTAAAAATAGTGTGTTGGCAGTGAGGTCTTCTCTTTTGCAAAGCTTGATATCTTTGCCAACAGAGAAATGAGTAAAAAGAGTCAATCAGATTAACTGTTTCTAAAGCTCACTTTGACATTTAGGACACATGTATTATCCGTAAACACGGTTGCAATTGTTGTTACAGCATATTCTACATTGATAATACTTTTGCAATTTCTCCGAGGCCAGAATGCATATTTAATTCTTAGAACCATTTTCTTTGGAAAGTAATTTGGCTGAATCGTGCATTGGTTTGTGATGATATATAATATCCCTTTCTTTTTTTGGCAGCAATGTGGCAAAAGCAAGCCAGAAAACAAGGATTCAAAGGCATTTCTTTTTCATTTGCAGCTGAAGAAAAGCAAAAGCTCGAGGTTATGTGTGAGCTTGCCAAAGATGCTTTATTATTCTCTTTCTTATTTTTTACCTCGCTTATTATATTGCTTCTGCAGCATCTAATCTATTCAATCCCAAGTAAAACACAAACATCCACGTCTGGCCAGCTTAACTCCATCCTCAAGTCATTTCTACGAAGGAATCGCTTAATTTCTTGAACTGCATTATCAAGCTTGCTGATTCCTCTATGGTTGGATGCAAAGATCCCAATACACGACTGATAGAGACATGCATTGTCTTTGAACAAGCAGTTTTGGGATTTGAAATATATATTTAAGCAAAGCAGAACATCGATGCAAAAACACTTGTAGCAAAAGTACATTTTTAATGTTTCACATGGGTCCGGTCCGGTCCTCTTCTCTAGTCTGGTCCAAAATTATGGTGCTCCAGTTCCACTACTGTGTCCATCATATACAAATCTATGCTTAATTAATTAATTAGTCGGTGGAATCATTTCTTAGGTTCTTTAAACTTGGGAGAGTTTAACCACTGAGGCTTTGACTCAGTGACCAGAAGGGTAAGCCTTTGACCCTTGCCAAGAGGTAAGGTTGTCCCACAAATTGTGGGACCTTTCCCAGAGACATCTAGGTCGTCTTTTGGATGTTGAGTGTCCTACAACTGTCTAATATTTTTCCAGTTAAATTTCAGTAGATCTCTGATTGTAAATACTAGTAGAAATCTAGATTAAAATACTAGTACATTTGTAATAGTTAAAAAAAAAAAAAATTGGATGCTGAGTGTCCTACAACTGTCTAATATTTTTTCAGTTAAATTTCAGTAAATCGCTGATTGTAAATTCTAGTAGAAATCTAGATTAAAATACTAGTACATTTGTAATAGTTCAAAAAAAAAAAATTTTGGGAGAGTTAGACGCCTTTTCATTCATAGGCTGAAAAGACGTTATTCAATTGCATTTGCATTGGACTCAAATTTTCTAACCTGATTCGTTTGAAACATCCAAGACAAAGCCCATTAGGTTTCTTTGGTGCAAATCCCACTTGGCCCAGTGCCAAAACTCTGGGACCTAAATGTAAATGTAAATATATCTCTTTCCGTACTTAATTTTAATTGTTAAATAAAATTTAGTTAAATAGTTTAAATTGTTTTAATAACATTTTTATATATGATCTAATCCCGCTTTCAAAGTAAAATAATGTTTGCTATTATCAATTTATTAGTTTACATAAAATTCTCCTCTTTAGAAAATGAAATTAAGCTCTCCAATAGACACCACATACCACGCGGTCCACACGCCGCTCCCAAATGAAAAAAAACAAAACAAACGCGAGCCCAAAAAAAAAAATGGATTTGTCTCCAGGCCACTCACTCTCCACAAGATTGGGAAGGGTTTTTTTTTTTTTTTACATAAAAATTGAAAAATTAAAATTAAAGGAAGAGAAAAGAAAAATATTATTATACTAGAAGCTTCTCTTTCTCTCTCTAAACAAGCTAGGGTTTTTCAAGGGTTTATACGAATTCCAGTCACCACCCGAACCTTTGAAACGCACGTAAACCCGGAGAGAGAGAGAGAGAGAGAGAAATTGCAGATACCCTAAATTAAATTTAATAAACAAGCTTACAAATGGTTCGATCGAACGGAGCTAGACTTCTTCATTCTCTAACACGAAACCGAAACCGAAACCTTCTCGAAGATTCGCGAAATTCAGTAAATTTCCTTCTATCTATCTCTTTCTCGCCCTCGGTTTTTGAATTTCTGTTACTTTTGTTTTTCGTCTGATCAGTTTGCGGAAAATTGATGCATCGATTGCAGATAGTGAGGACAGTAATTGGAGGCTGTAATAAGAGCTTCAGTACTGGGACTTTTAATCCAGTTAGGGTTACTGGCAATTTTACTCCTAAAAATGGTATTTTTCGGAATTTCCCCTTTTCTATTCGAAATTTTTTATCTTTGGAATGCTATGAAATGAAAATTGGATGTTCCGCATTGAATTTCTTACATGTCTGGGGTTGCAGCTAATAACAGTAGAAACTGGCTGCTGCTGGGTCTTCTTAATTCCAATTTGGGTGCAACGAGGTCTATTCATGGCACTGGTAACAAATAGAGTTTGCTTTCCTTGCTTGATTTTGTGTTTATTTTACTGTATAGTTGGATTGTGTGAGACTGAAATTGGACTTTATTTACCGGATTTATACTCTTTTTTGCTTTTAATTTTTGAAATTTGGGATTCAGCCTCAATGTCTGCAAGAGATTACTATGATGTGCTTGGCGTGAACAAGAATGCTACTGCATCTGAAATAAAGAAAGCTTACTATGGGGTAAGTCTTGCACTCGGCACCTTCCTTTTTGCGAACAGAAAAGATGTCTGAGTTCTGTTTCAAAGTCCTTTAGCTTGCTTTTATGAATTTCTTGAATTTATTTATTTGATTTGTAAATTGTATGCAGCTTGCAAAGAAGCTTCATCCAGATACAAATAAAGAAGATCCTGAAGCTGAAAAGAAGTTTCAGGAGGTTTCAAAGGCATACGAAGTAAGTTTACTAAATTAGAGCAATGAAGATTTGAGATAACTAGTCTTGCCTGTTATTAATTTGCATTATTGACTGAATGGAGCCTTTTGTGTGGGCTATTGTAGATTTTGAAAGATGATGAGAAGCGTGGAATTTATGATCAGGTAGCTCATTCATTTTATTTTTACTGTAAACAGCCTAACCTTTTGATCAGGTTGCTCATTAAAATTCCTTTTATTTACATTGTAGATGTTGTTGCAAGTAAATTGATAGAGGCTTTTGTTGCAACAGTCTCTGTAATATGAATGCAAGGATTTTGAATGAAACAACACCCAAGGCTTCTCATTATCTTGATTGTTTGTGTGCAATTGTATAGGTTGGCCATGAAGCATTTGTACACCAAGAAACCAATGGTGGTCCAGGTCATGAAGGTGGTTTTGGAAATCCGTTCCAGGACATCTTCAACATGGAGAATGTAAATACTTTCTCTTTAGGTTTTTCTAGTTAGTTCTGATTTTTTATCGGATTGCTTTTCCTCTTCTTCTCATATAAGCCTAAAATTTATTGCATATTTGATTCGAAGCTAATAATTTGAGAACTTATTTGCTTTTAATCATTCCACTTTCTGAAGTTACAAATTTCAGAGTTAAATTGTGGACACTTAGATGTTCCCCATCTTGAGATTAATATTGTTCAGATGAAACTGGGTCTCTAAAAATTCCCTCCCTTCCCCTCCCCCCACCCAATATTATCATGTATGCGCTAATGGTAGAGTAGCTATGGATCGGTAAACACAGTTGTATGTTTCTAGAATTTTTTATTATGAAGAGAAAGTTACTCCCTATAAATCTTATCTGATTTTCATGCTACAATGATGATCAGATATTCAACTTCAAAGATTTTTTCAGAAACAGGATGAGCGGCCAAGATGTCAAGGTTATCATTTCTTCATTGTTCTCCCCATGTCAGTTCTTTACATTTGTGCTTCGAATAGAATTGTTGACAGATTTCTTATTTATGAACTAATAGGTTGCTGTTGAGCTATCGTTCATGGAAGCTGTTCAGGGGTGTACCAAAACTGTCACATTTCAAACTGAGTTGCCTTGTGAAGCTTGTGGTATGCTTATCTTCTTTCATATCTCATTTAGATTGGGAGACAGGGTTCTGAGTTTAAATTTTTAACTTAAATACTGTTTCTGTAATTTTTTTTTTCAGGTGGGGAAGGTGTCCCTCCTGGAGTCAAACCTGAAAAATGTAGGCGTTGTAAGGGCTCTGGCATGGTCAGTTGTAATAGAATTATATATGCATAAGATTTACCAAACACAGCCACACACGTGTGTCCGTATTTCTGTGTCTAATCTATAATATTTTAATCATCTTTATATCATCATTATTAATACAGAAATGTTAAATTGGTGATTACGTTTGTTATGCTTTTGCTGCTTCACAGGAGTTCATACAGTCTGGGTTTATGAGCATTAATCAAACTTGCCGACAGTGCGGTGGAACAGGACATATTGTAACAGTATGTTCAGTGGATTCCATTCCTTTGTAATCTGTTAATCGGATATGGCTAGACTAGGAATGTTCTCTATGTAACAATCAACTAAATAGGCATTTGTTTATAGAATCATCTTGGGATTGCTAGAATGTGAAAAAAAAATAGATCTCTAATATCATTGTTGTCATCAGAGCTGGTGCAAGGCATGCAAAGGAGCTAGAGTAGTTCAGGGGCCAAAGACAGTGAAACTGGATATTATGCCAGGTATTTTTAGATCTTCTACCATTGGTGACTGCTTTCGTCTTCAGTTAGTTACCTCATTATCTTTTATTTATAAGCAGATCCTCTTCAGTCCCACTTCTGGGGCAGTTATTGAACTGTGTTTCCTTGTATTTTGCAACCCACATATAGATAACTCAGTTGCTATCTAAAGTTTTTGCCTCTGAATTACTTGCTATCTACAGGAGTTGACAACAATGAGACATTAAAGGTTTTTAGAAGCGGTGGAGCAGATCCTGATGGAAATCAACCTGGGGATCTGTATGTTACCATCAAGGTGATTCCCTTAGCTTGAACTATTTATTATGTTACAGTTAGTGTGTTATTACTTTGATTTTGCTTGCAAATAACATCACTTTGGTTTTTGGGGAAAAAAATTTGCAGGTCAGAGAAGACCCTGTTTTCCGTAGAGAAGGTGCTAACATTCATGTAGATTCTGTCTTGAGTGTCACTCAGGTAAACCATTTTCTTGTATTTTTATAGCTTAACAAAGATATGTTGATGCTAATGAATGGAGGTCTAGACCAGTGTGTTTGATATTGTGGTTCCACAAAATTTTACTTTTACCGATTCATTTTTTAAGCATTTAAAACTCAAAGAATTCTATTATTCCCTTAAATTCTTTTTTTCTTACTTATGGATGAATCAATGAGTTTCAATTGCATAGAGCATGCATGCTAAAGATGTAATTTTGCAATGAAATAGGCTTCACTACTGCTCTAAAATAAAATAAACTGCTAAAAGAATAATACGAACATGGCTCAACTCCGTAGCATAATATGGCGGTCTAGCCAGGTTGAAATTTAGAGGCGTTCCACAATTTTTGCTGAAACCCTTTACCTATACTAGATTACACAATCAATATCTGATAACAGGCATTCTAATTCATCACTTTTGTTATGTAGTGTATTTTTTTCTAACCCGTAAAGACCAGATAGGTGCTGGCAAAGCAATCTTAATACTTTTAAAACTTCCCACATAAAATTTTGAGTCAACTGCTGCTCCTCCACATCTCAAGCTTTCAGTTCTGTTAATCGTGCAATGAGAGAAATTGTGTGCAGTATACCTGTCAGAAACTCTTCTCTTTATCTATTTACTATAAATCATTGGATTGCCATTGTGCAGGCTATTTTGGGGGGAACCATCCAAGTTCCGACTCTTACTGGAGATGTTGTGCTCAAGGTTTGTTGAAATTTTATATGCAATTAGTTTTATAGTTGCGATCTTGGTGACTTTTTTCTTTTATTTATTCCACTATTGTGGTAAAATAAATTACATTTGTTTTATGTCTTTAGGTCCGCCCTGGCACTCAACCTGGTCAGAAGGTGGTTTTGAAGAACAAAGGTTTGAAGAATACGTTAACCCCTCTTCGTTCTTATTGCATTTCTTCTAAGATAATTTCTTATGCAATATGTGTGGTTAAATTATTTTGTTAAAATATTGTGTCCTGAGTTGCTTCCACATTTTGTTGGGTTCCCTTCAAAGAGAAATGTAGATGGAACGTAAATTTTCTTATTTACCTGCTCTGCTCCAGAATATTTTGAACATGCAATATATTTAAGCGATCATTTTGATGTATCTAATAACAGTTCTTCTAAGACAAACCTTTTCTCTTTTCTCAGGGATTAAAACAAGAAACTCTTTCTCATTTGGTGATCAATATGTACACTTCAACGTCAGCATACCAACGTAGGTTTCTCTGTTCTCAGGAACAAAAGATTGTTCTCGAGTATTTTTATGATCCTGTCTATATTTACAGCGTATGGTTAAAATAACAGAGTACCAAAATGCTTGGCTTCCAATAGTGGCATGACCTTGTGAGACGCTAAAATCTTGTTACTGCAGAAAGAGATGCAATCATTACTGTATTGTCACGCACTTTTAGATTGACACAGTATATATCCTCAGAAATTTAAGGATACAAGCGGGCTTTTGTGCAGGAACCTGACCCAGAGACAACGGGAATTGATTGAGGAGTTTGCCAAAGAAGAGCAAGGTGAATATGATAAGCGTGCTGCTGCCGGGGCATCTAGATGAAAAGGCTGGATTCTGGGATCATTCTGAGCCTACGGGAAAGCAATAGAAAGAAAGGAGATAGTGTTAGTAATAACCTACCTGCTTGAGAAGTTTTGTAGGAGAAATTTTTCAGTTGCATTTGACATATCATTTATTGTAACTTATGTAATATTTCTTGGCATGAATCACCAAAGGTAATTAATTGCCTTGCACCCAGTGATCTCTTTGTACATAAAATATTATATTTCATTAAATTGTTGGCATATTTCATTTTGGAATAAATTTTGCTGGAAAATATGATTTTACTCGGTAAAGTGGGTTGTATAAGCTACTGCCTATGAACAATTATAAATTGTGTTGAGAGCTTCATTTTGCATGGAAACTTTTGAGGTCCTCGAAAATTTGGTTAAGGCGTTTTGAGCTTTAATGCTAGTGCTAGTCATAAACACACAAGATTAACATATCAAGTGAGATTTTATAATTTTAAAATTTACTCATTTTTTTTAATCTTAATATTATCGTGTATGGGGAAAAGGTTACAACTCCGGAGAGCTATCTCAGACAAAACCCTAAGAAAATATTAGTTAAATGTTATTAGCATTAATGATTAATGACATTCTGAGCTTTTGATTTACTTCCAAATTCCGACAATGTAGATTTGTATGCAGTATTTTTTAAGACAACTTATAAGTGTAAATATGAATATAATAATCTTAAATTGATATTGTAGCTTCAAAGACAACTTCATATTAATCCTGAATTGACATTGTATTTTCAAAGTAAGACAGCTTGTAAGAATTAAATTTCAGACAATATGGTAAATTATAATTTTTTTGACAGAATAATATGATCTACTCTAAAAAATCATTCTCTGGCCGTTCTGCAGTCATTTTCTAGCCAACATTACCTTTTCCTTTTTTTCTAAACCTTTCGAAAGGAACATCACATTAAAATATATTGTGCATTTAAGAAGCGAATCCTTCCGGTTATTGCAATTAGATAAGTCATCTCAATAAAAACCAGTTTCACAGTTGATACATTCAAAACTGCTAGCCATAGATGCTATGAATGAAAGCCTAAAACAAAATCCCCTAAAACTTTTCACAAGAAATTAGAAACTCATTATTCTGAGAGCCTAAATCAATATATATCAAACTACTGTTTGCGGTCCAAAACTACTATTAAGAAACAAAAAAGGGAGCACGTGCTTCCTGCATGCTAATTGAGTCTATCTTGAAGAGCCAGATAATTGGGAAGAAAAAGTGGACTCCTTCCTTCACACAATCACAACATTACCTCTTCTTCCTTGTGAGAAGAGTGGCTGCTCCATGACTAACCCTTACCGACAACCAAAAAGAGGGAAAACAAAAAAATGCTATCTCCAGACAGATGGTAACAATATCACCAAAGTCATGAAAATCCTGAGACCTTGTTGCCAAATAATTGAATTTGACATTTAAAAACTTCAACCAGTTACCTTAGCTTTTCCTTTCTGTTTCTTGGTATCTAGGGAACCTAATCCCTTTCCCAGCCCAGCAGGAGCTTGGCCTTCTTCTGCTGATACTGATGCGTCCTTTTCATCTGATGGCCCATTTGAAGGATGGCCATTGGCTTCTTTCTTTGAATCATCAGTGGCCCCGCTTGCACTGGCACCGGGGGTCATTCCTGAGTTTATGATGTTGAGGAGCTGTGTAAGTGGTGGCATAGCTTGTGCTGGAAGACCATGTGGACGAATCAAGAGGCCTTTTGCGGCAGCTTTCTTCCTAACCTCAGCTGCTGCACGAGCTGCTCTTTCATCAAATCCTCTACCTCGAGGTATGGTCTCGCCAAGTAGTGCTGCGTTAATGGAGTTGTTGGCAGAAGCACCAGAGTTCCCAGACCCTCCAGCTGCAGCAACAGCCTGAAAAGCATGAACAAGATCAGGATGCTCACATGATGACAGGATCAGTAGGACCTTTTATTTCAGATATTGAAGATTTCTATTGTTAAAACTAGAAATAGAAACGTAGAGGAAGTTTCACAATACCTTCAAAATATCGATAGCCTTTTGCGTAGAAGCAGCATTAAAAGCTTGTCCTTTCTGCTTTTGTACATTCATCTGTCACAAAGAAATTTACAGATTCAGAAAATCAAAAAGAAAAAAAAATCAGTCAGAATTTGGAGGCATTTTCAGTTTTATATACCACACTTTCAAGATGGAGAATGGAAAACCGTAATTATTAGTTTCAGAACAGTGATCTAGCTGACAGTTGAAATTGTAAACTACTTCAAGAATTTCAGCCAAGTACTTATACCTCACTAATGAAATCAAACCAACTTCAGTTATGAAAACCAATGAAACTTTTTTTTCATTTCATTGTTCTAAAACTATTCATGAGACCAAAAAAATATGAATATTCTTGCAAAAGGAAAAACTCATGCAAAATTTCAGTTGAGAAAACATTTTTTCATTTTCTTAAAACAGAAAACTAATTGAAAACAGTGAACCAAACAATGCCCTTAAGAAGCAAAATGAATCTTAGCAAATACGAACATAAAATAAAAACTATGCTATTACCTGAATTTCACGCATTTTAAATGTCTTCAGCCAGTTTTGAGAGTCTTTTGTTCTTGAATCCTCCTCACCAAGTTGTTTGACAAGTATATCATAGGTTTTCTTCTCATGCTGCACAGAACAAAAGCTAAGATCAGTCAGTTTCATTTTATCATTGTACTTTATAGAACACGCAATAATTCCTAAAAAGAGATGTGCCTGGTGAGAAAGCTTGAAGGCACCCATGCAGTTGAATGCAATAGCAAGAGCATGATAACAAACAGCAGTCTGTATATGCTCCTCGCCCAAAAGCCTCTCGTTCTTTTTCAAGGCCTCCTGCAAATAGCGGAGAGCTGTGTCCATCTTTCCAATATCCTGGTACATCATTGCAACATTTATGAATGTTGCGGCCACATCGGGGTGATCAGGGCCACATGAAAGACTCAGTAAGAGTAATGCCCGTGACATGTGTCGTAGTGCAAGTTCTGATTGGTTTAACCCATGGTAGAAAAGAGCCATATTACCATAACTGCATTAGCATATTGCAAACCACATTAATCAACAAGTAGATCAGAAGAGGGATATGTTCAGAGAAAATATCTAATAGTGCTTGGAAGTGAAATTCAAAACTAATTTCTCTCGGTTTACGGGAGCCTAAGAGTCTTCCAAGCAGCCAATAGCTTGTATTTTTACACAATTTAAATGATAATTTTGCAACAATACTTCAAATATGTGCTTCTGTTTACTGTTCAAGCAACAGCTCTATTTAGTGTATATCAATTGAAGTAATCATAAACATAACATTTCAAGCACTTAAAATAACTCAACAAAATAGGACGTAACACATCAAGGAAATAAGATCTAAGCTCAAAAGTAATTGAATAAGACAAAATGAATGATACCTGTGAGCTGTATCAGGGTGGTCCAAACCCAAGCAACGTTCATTAATGATTAGTTCCTTGTGTTGTTGCATTATAGCTCCAGCCATGTCTCCTGCGTGATATAAAACCATGGCAAGATACCTGAATATTTGAGAGATGGGAACATGTTAAAAGGGGTCAGAGGTCAAAACACATGCAGATAAATCCAGAAACAAACAGAGACAACAGAAATTGATAATAATTTCAAGAAGTGGTCCCGGTTAGACAGTTCAGTCTAAAAATCAGGCCACAGCCAAAATCACGCTTTCATTTAAAAGGGGCCAAATTGCTTTGGGTTGTGCTACAGCATCAAGCTCTAATAATTAGATATGCAGCTCACTAAGTTGAGCCCATTTGCATTCCTAGTTAAGGAAAAAAAAAGGAAACACATTTTAGGAGCAAACAAAAAGGAAAAAAAATGCATAATGTTGAATTGGGTTAACTACCTGCAGCAGTTAGCAACCTCTCGATGCATTGGACCTGTCACCTGAAATATATTAAAAATGATTAAAATATATATTCCAAGAAATCTATGAACAACTGAATGCCAACAGGCAAATGAAATACCTGTTGTAGTATTGAAAATGCCTCAGAAAATAATGTGTAGGCTTCACTGAGCAGACCCTGAAACACAGAGAAGCAGAACTTTAAATACATTTAATCTTCCAAAAGACAACTAATCATATTAGTCTAGCTACACTTGGTTCAGGATTCTAAATATTTCCTAATTGCAAATTTTAAGTCAAACTCCCATGGACTCATGTGACTGATGCCATCAAGCATGTTTCCACATTAATCAAAATTTTCCACAATAACCAAATTTTCAAATATAAGCTTATCAACCTAATCCATTTGTTGATAGCTTATGAGTTTCCTCAGTTATAATATTTCTAGCTTCAAATATTCTTCAGTACCAGAATTTGACAGGATAACTCCAACTTATAGGTCCTTTTTCAAGGGTGGTCATGAACAAGAGAATAAAGCACGTTACTTACCTCAGCTAACTGCACCTTTCCCATTTCAACAAGGTTCTTAGCTTCAGAGCATATGGGAACTGAATGCTTCACTACAGGATGAAGATTGAAGATATCTGATGTTTGGAAAGGTGTTGCAGTATTGAAGTCATATTTACGAGCTGCAACACTTATGCCCACCTGTGAAGGAACCATATTCAAGATAGAAAGATCAAAACCAATGCCAGAAGCACATTCAAGACAATAAAAGAAAATTAGGGCAGAGTAACATTATTTTAAAGCGGCTATGAAACAATGTGCAAAACCTGGAAAGGAAGTAGCTACACAAGATTTGATAATACCTTCTGGCAAAGATTACGCATAACTGAAACTTTCTTTACTCGCAATCTTGCATCTTTCGGCAACTCAAACTACACCAAAGAGAAATTATTTTGAAACATAAATCAATGCAAAACAACAGCAATAAGATCAGTGACAGTCTAACAAGCATGCAAGAACAGATTTCATCCCTTCACCACATGTTATATAAAGAACACCATGCTGCAAAACCCTCAATTCCTAAACTCTAATTAAGCTGGTGGGGATTAAGGGACTCATTTATAACAAAATGTACCCGATCAACTTCCATAATTCCCATGTCCAAGAAATATCTAATCTTCATATTAAGCATCTCTTAAAAATAATGGAAACTAATACCTGATATTTCAAATTTGCAAATTCTTTCAGGTCAGACCACAGAGATTCTGAGCTAACATTCATATAAGAGGAATGATGCTTTTTTGCAGACGCTCTGCCTTTCCACCTGGCATGACCCCTAGATGACTTGCCAGAAGACTGATGACCTGCTTGATCCTGCAGATACAAATGCACATTACAAGTGTATTTTCAAAGCTAACTTAGAATTATTCATAGCAACATTAAGATCACTTCAAAAAGATAATAAAAAAATTTGTAGATTAAGAATTGCAAACATCTTGCCAACTATCTCAATATAACAGTACAATTATCCTACTACCATGAAGTTCCGTTCATTACACGATCAGGAGAACGAGCATGAAATAAGTGACCTGAAAAACTGTCTTCTACAGCTTAGCACTAAAGTACATGTAACAGAAATCAACATGCATATTAGCAACACATACCTTCTTCTGAGTTCTTGAGTGCATATTATTACCAGTAACTTTTCCCCCAACAGCTTGACAACTTCCAAAGAAACAGTTGAAAAGATGAGCAATAGCCAGGCCAAGATCATGATCTTCTGTCTCTCTCAGAACATCCTGCATAACCAGAAAAGTTTTAAAAGTTAAATAAACAAAACTAATTTGTCATAAAATCAGTCAAAAACCCGTAAAAGCATAAGAAACCTAAAAAGCCAATCCAAAAATTACAAACAGAAATATTCCAATAGCTCAATCTGTCAATTAGCACCAGTGCATTCAGGTTTCCCAATTAGATCTCGTCTAAACAACAATCTGAATGCACTGAAAGGGTTCCCCACAAGAGCAATTTACTTCTAATCTCAAGTAAGACCTCATTACTAATTTTTAGAAAATTAAAAAAAAAAGAGTATAATCAATAAAAACCTTTTCAGGAACTTGAGAGGATAAGTAACGAAATCACCTTGAGGATATGCTTAGCACATCTAACTACAATTTCGTTAGAACAAAGATCCCATAGATGAGGTAAATGCTTGATCCCATCAGCTACCTGGTAAAATGTTTCACGCATTAGAAAACAACAATATATAGACAAAAAAAATAAAGGAGCAAACCACTCCAATTGCCTAGTACTCCCATTAGCCAATATATAAAACTAAAGCACAATATCAATTGAAACACAAAACACTTACTTTTCCAAGGTAGCGAATATTAATTCCATGTGCGTGGAGTGCTTCAGTCAATGTCTGGCCGTCCATGGGTGAAACTTCAAGTGTGCAAAGATCTTGGATAAATTTTGGAAGCACAACATCTGTAAGGTAAGAACTAACTTTCCTCACATTTTCTTCATCTGCTGCTATCTCCTGGACAAGTACAAGAAACGAACAACATAAAATAATTTCAAAATATCATGGCTTTGATGAGAAAACAACATTAAAAGGAAATAAACTCACGTCTTGACTCCCAGCCAACTTAAATTCAGTAAAAACGTTGGGGTTAAAGAGTATTCCATCAAAAGGATCAGAGCATTCTTCAGGTGCAGAAGCACATTCTTGGACAGCCTCAACATTCACTTCCTTTCTTACAACCTACATACCAACATAAATGAGCCATATAAATCAATCTGTTTAGATCCATTAAATATACCATGAACTGAACATAGAAAAAAACCACATACAACTACAAAACTTAGCCTCAAAATCTTAATACAAAAAATTTCCAAAGCTAGAACAAATGCACATGATATATAAGATGTAAACTTCACATTTTCAATGCTTAAATTATGTGAATAGCCCCCCAATATTCTGCAATTAGACATGCCATTTTCCACATTTTTCCACAATAGTTCCCTATCTTTGCTCATACAAAGACAAAGTGCAATAAGTGACATAAAATGCACGCATTCACAAGTTTATGTAGTTAGCACATATACAAATTAGCTGGCAGAATAGGTAATCAGAAGACCTTATATGCTAGAAGTGCTACCTAAAATTGATTAAAGAGAATCCATGAGAAATAAAGGAAACTTCAATTGCAGAACTTCTGGAATGCAATATTCACTTGAATTAATGGCATAAACTAGGCCAACAAGAAACTCCTTACCTGGCTTTCATCAGAAGTTGCAGTTATATTCTCATTTTGCACCGACTCTTTAGTGCCAGAAACTTCAGAAGAATTAGTGGTTTCAGAAACTTCAGAAACCTCAGCGATTAAAGGAGCCTCTACTTCAGGTTTTGACTGACCTTTCAATTTTTGTGCAGCTTCAGCCTTCTTCCGTAAAACCAAAATACAAACATAACATGAGAAACAAAACATATGATACAAAACCCAAAAGAATGTTAATATTATCCTAAATATGAAATACCTGGCAATAGGCTGTAATTAGTTCTGGTCTCAGAATGCAAAATCGGGACCAAGGCCCAGTGTAATTTGCATCACGTGGTGTTACTCTCATCAGGTCAAGAAGATAATGTCTGGATTGAGAAAGTAAAGCAGGAAGTACAAGGTGTTTTAACATTATTAAGTCAATTTCTACAAATTATAAAATAGGAATGCGGCATAAATGTTGTATCCCAAATTCAGTACACATACAACTGATAAAATGTTAAAGTTCCAGCAATAAATTGTAGAAAGCAAAACCAACCTCTTTTCTCAAAATTTGAAGAATAAAGTATGCATACAAAAAAATTTAAGGAAATCAAACAAAGCAGTTCCTTTTTTAAGGGTTAAGGTTCTTATAGGAGAACAAGTTCAAAAACTTGGAAAAATACATTAAATTTACAGAGCATTATTTTTGTTACAGAAAAGGAAAATTTTCACCCAATGTATATAGCAATAAGCAGACTTTTCAACATTATAAAGATATATCCTAAGTGAAGAGAATAATCACCTGTCATCACTGCCAACAATGCCCTTGCATTCCACAGGAGCAGCTAATTTGATAACATTTCCGGATCCATCAAGGACTGTGTGTTCTTTCAAATGAAGACGTTTGGCAGCCTCTAGAACCTGTAGAACTGCAATGATCAGCACTCACAACAAGGAACTAACAAACATACAGAGAGTCCAAGAACCCAGAAAATCATATAAAACTGAAATATTAACCATATTCTTAAAACTTCAAAAGATAATTTTACTCCCACACATATGGATGGAATGCCCCAAAGGAACACAAAAATTTTTCTCAATTTAATGTTACACAATTAACAAAGGTGATATGAGAAACTTTAAATCAAATAAATTAAATTTTTATTTTGCCTCACCTTGGCATGGAAATCTTCATTCCAGCAAATTTTCTTGCCATTGTCAACAGAACCATAAAGAAGGGAGTCTGATTTATCTCCTTGAAGAATGCCAGGTAGAACACTCTACAACAATATGTGCAAAATAAACTATGAGATGGCACCTTAGACAAAAATAAGCTTAAATGGGAGAAAATTTTACTGTCAATTAAGTAAATAACTAAAAAGTTAGGGAATATGACCATCCTTATAAAAAGGAAATCAAATCTTTCATACACACCTGAGCTACTACTCTATGCCCCCTGTAATCAATTATAGCCATAGCAAGATTATATAGTCCCGGCACATCAGCTTCCTGGTATGCCTTGGTGCCTTTCAAATCATTGTTCGCAGAAGCATATGTAGCTTGCTCACTCTCAGCCAACTGGGTTTCGGCTTGAGCAAGTTCAACAACACCATTCAGTTCCCCTGTATTATCACCATTGGAAATTCCACCATCCCCACCCGTGTCATTAGAAACCTTTTCAGATGAATTGATCAAAGTGCTTATGTTCCCAACGTTCAAGTTAGCATCTGATAAACGTTTCCTTGATAATTGTTCGAGCGCAGCGTCCACCGCAAAACTAAAGAATATATTGTTGTGAACATACCTAAAATCAAAGACAATGACATAGTAATAATCTCAGTGATAGGTCTGCTATGCAAACAACAATTTAGTCTGTCTATAAAGGTAAAAAAAACATTTATCAAAATGAACATCAAAAGAAATAGTAATAAATGCAACCGACGAATTATGAAAAATTATATTAACAGAGAATGCACACTTATAACAGGAAATGCTTTACAAACTCAACCTAGCTTCTCATTATCTGATTTCATCCACTAGGTTTGTTTTCCCAAGGGAAAGCCACAAGAGAAGAGAATATCACTATCCTCTTTCTCTTACTTATGTGCTTTAGGAACTTGTTAACAGAGTATGAAGGCAATTAATAAAAGCAATATAGAGAACCCAAAAGGAAACATCCAAAAGCAGGCAACAAATTTATGAATTAAGAAATTATTATCAGGTACACTAACATGTGAAAGCACTCTGGATCAGATGGATTAATGGGGGGTATGCATCTGCTAATCACTCCAACAGCACCACTGATTGCTGCATCAACAAAATCAGAAGTCACTTTGTAGAGGGCCCGATCCCGCAATATCCTGCAGAAAAATCATATCGACATTGGAGGAGATGCTATAACAAAATCACATATAATAGAAGTCATCAAATATGAAAGCTGTTAACTAACATCTAGAAACCAAAAAAAGAAGCTTGACTGTAGAGAAAATATACCTTTCTTGGGGAGTTGTCAGGGGGAACTCCCGACAAGATTGCAACTCCTCATTCCAGTCTCTTTGCATTCCAATTATCTCGCTACCATATGATAGAGTCAATGCATCCTCAGCTCTAGCTGCATCACGTTTATGATCTGAAAAAGGAATCATGAAAAAGAACCGTTTCAATATCAAGAAACAACAGTGTAGCAGGGCAACCAAAAAAATCAAAGCACAGACATGAAGCAGGATACTGTTACTGTGTCATTAAACTGTCAAAAGTTTCAATAATAATTGATATTTTGCAGTTGTACTGGTTTATTACCTCAACAAAGTGAACTTATTGGACCAATTTAAGGGTTAATTCTTAATTGATCAAATTTATCTATTTTATGTAATTAAGTAAACTTTTTTTTAGCTTAATAACAATTTTAAGACACTTTTTCTATTAAGTACTTTTTTTTTAAACTTTTTGGCTAAATCTGAAAATTTTAAATAAGTTTCTTATATATCTTTCCATAAGTATCATATTTCAGACCAAAAAGACAAGCCATTCAATTTCAGATATTCAAATTAATTAAGCATTCAATTTTAAAAAAAAAACAGACGTTGCTTAGTCGAGAATACACTACAAGTCTACAATACACAAACAAATGAAGACAAAAAAAAGCACGAGTATCAGTTAAAATCCATCAACCATTCACAAACTTCGATAGAACTCACCAATTTTTCTCATAAACTAAGAACGGCCACTCGGCTCAAAAAAAAATTAACCACAATAGCATATCTCAAAAAGTAAGCATACAAAATCACAAAGTACAAGAGTGGAAGAAAAAACAACAAACTCAAATAATAACCAACCAAGAAGCAAATATGGTAACATCATTATTGTCACAAATAAGCACTATAGGCAAGTAAACAGGAAATGTCAGAAAATTAATAAAATTCTGTTAGGGCATGGTACGAAATCTTTCGTTCAGTATTCTACGGTCATTTGAGTTGCAATCTTTCTGCACTCCAAGGGCGAAAATTTGGGCAAAATTGGATCAACACAATGTGAAAAATATCAAATTAACTTCTGGAACATGAACTTACCAGGAACTGGATATAACCCTAGCCATGAATTTGGTGGCAACAGAGATGGAACATTTTCAAAAGGATGTGAAGAAGCTTTCCGCTCCAAAAGCTCACGGAACGCTTCAAAATCAGAATTCACAAGGAAATAACATCAGATGCCAATACAAAGATACTAGAAAACCTTCAGGACTTAAAATAAAACAAAGAACATCTTAACCACGTTCAGTTACCTTTCTTGAACTTGGAGCTAATCTTTTGCAAAAGCCCAATAAGGGTGGTTGCCTCAGAAGTAGCTTTACTTGGCCTAGGGTCAAGGACATTTCCTGTACTTGAATTGACATAAAAAGACTTTGTGGTTCCAGTTATACAATACTTGCTCCCCTCCAGGGTTACTACGTCCAAATAAATCAAATCCCCAACAAGCCTGGAGAAAACAAAATACTTTTCCTTATGATTCTAATACCCATTTGATGGTTCATTCATAAGGGGGGGACTACGAGTTAAAAAGTTTCTAGGAGTTTCAAAATCTACCTTCTATAGCTTGGGGGAGGGTTGAAGGATGAAAATACAATGCTCTCCACACATTTGATTTCTTGTGTAGAGGATGATAGCAATTTACCGAGTGAGCCAGAAACATCCTCCATAAAACCCAGACCATCAAGCTCTGGAACCTCAGCCTTAACCGTATCTGAATTACAGTGAAACGCATAATCATTCTAGAGATGAATTGATGTACAATGAAAATGAAATGAAGTTTACTAATTGAAAACTCAATATTCCAAACCTCCTGAAGTTGAAACTTTGTTTTGTGCCATCTCATACTGTAAAGCAAGTGAGGTAGACAACGAGTCATGAAGTGTTGAGAGGGAAAGCAAATCCCTACTACGGTGAACATGAGCCCTGATTGATCTGTCATCATATAATGCTGCCAAAACGTATTCCATGTTAGAACCCACAAATAGATTGGAAACCACAAAAGCAAAGTAATATCAGCATACCAGCAACCATTTCCAAGGTGCAACCTCCAGTAGTAATGTCAGCTACTTCAAAGATTTCGTTGAAATCTTCAAGTTGATGAGATGAACCATCCTTCATATGGAGTAATAAATCATAACATGTAAAGTAACATGTCTCAGGAGCATCCAGAAGAAATTGCCGTATATCTATGACAGAATCTCCCGGGTTCAACTGCAAAGTTCAATTGGTTCAACATTTGAGCAGAAAGTTAAATTGATTCAACAAGTGAGCAGAGTTCCACCTAAGATTACAAGAGTGTATTCAAGAATACAGTGTACAACTATGTGACACAAACAATCCATACAACAGATGGGATGGCAGCAATCAAAAAATAAACTTTAGATTGCATGCATTGTTCGTCACTACATATTAATTTCCAAAATGGGTATAAAATGAGATGTGATAGTTTCCTGAAAAGGTTTGTTCACCTGTAGTTCAAGCTTGTCGCCGCTCTGTGTTTTGACGGAGACAGGAAAGAGATGAAGATCACCTGCAATCCAATAAAGAAATTAATACATAAGGTGCCCGTTAGAACACGGAAGGCCACGTCCTCTAACCACAGAAGAGGATAAAGACTTTACCTTGCTTTGTTTCATTAGCTAAATTTTCTGTTTCAGATTCCTTGATATCTGGCTGGGCAACAACAATTGATTCACTCACAGCTGGAACTCCATTAGCATCAACTTTTTCTGACTCCACATTAGTTTTGCTATCTTTCACAGGAGCATCCGATGCCACCACCTGGTCCGAAGAATTGGTAGTGGCAGCAGCAGAATTGGTAAACCCAGCAGCATGTGAGCCTTTCCGGTTCCTCCCTCTGTTAGACTTCCCCGCCATCTTTCAACTCTGTCCAAAAAGTACTGATAACCTCGTAACAACATTAAATTATAAATCAACAAACTCATAATTGTAAGCAACGTGTTCAACGATCGGCACATATAACTTACTGCCAAACTCAACAAACACAAACATGCTACATATACAAAATGAATTAAAGGATTCCATTATCATTCTCATAAATACCAAATTAACAAATATCAAAGAGCCCCGCTCAACTCAACTCATAACACATAAGGAACGTTGAAAAGAATGCCATAATTAACACATAAGCAAATTAATTGCGAAGCATACTAAAATTCTGTGAACAAAAATATTAAGTGCAGAGAAATATAAAATTCTGTGAATAAAAAAAAATTAAGACAGATAATTGTAACAAAAATAGAGCGCAAAAGCACGCACATTCTGTTAGGCTGCTAAATGTAAATCAGGATAACGAACTACTTAAACGCTCCATGTTCAATCAACTAAACATAATTAAATATTTCAAAATTTTCATCTATTTCGTTTCCGATAATTTCTCGAGAAGCAATCACCAAAAAAAAAATAAAAGAAAGAAAGAAATATATATTACCAGTCGCAGGTAACGAGTCCTCAATGAAAGTACAACAGCAGATATGGATTTTTATTAATTAAATAAAAATGATAAATAATAAATATGTAAATGTAAGGAGAAAACGCGCGTGAGGGTTTAAGGAGGGGAAGAGGGAGGAGCAGAGGAACAGCAAGGGGTGTGTGTGAGGCGGCGAAATTTCGTCTAATATATCGTAAAAGAGTTGAAAGCTTATAATTATTTGGGCTCAGCGGGTCGGGTCGGGTTGTTTCGCCCTCAAGAGAATTGTTAGGGTTCAATTTCAATCACGTTGGTTAATTTCAGATAGCAATAACGAGGAATGGATAAATATCTAATAAATTACTAAATGGGGGTAATAATATATGCGTCCCCATAAGTTTTTTTTTTACCAATAATGAAATAGTATGTCAATTCGTATTAAACAGATCCCTAATTCAGTAATTCTTTTGAAATGATTAAAATGCCGTTGGCATTGTCTTTCAAACCAAATGTGACGTCAAAACTCCGTATTCAATATAATTTGCTCTTATTGATAAAAATTAAACAATTAGGGACCTAATTTTTTTATCTTATTATAATTTAAATTGTAAATATGATTTATTCTCACTCATCCGTTAACAAATGGCGTAATGTAATAGGATGATTATTGCAATTAGGAGTTAAGGTTGGCAACTGCAGGGAGAGGGGAGGTTTTTTTTCCGGTTCCCATCTGTTTTCATTTTTACTCCCATGTCCCATTCCATTCTTCAATAAATTTAATGGAAAAAAGACGAAAAAATTTTATTTGAGAAATAAATTTTCCGTCTCCACTTATTTTATTGTTTTATTTATACTAAATATTAATTAAAAATATCATTAATATGTCATAATATTATTTATATATAATAATTATATTAAAAACAGAAATTTGACTATTTGATAAAAGATAGTATAAATTATACAAAATTTTATAAACGAATGTTGTCTATATATATATATATATATATATATATATATATATATATATATGTATGTATGTATGTATGCATGTATAATGAGGCAAAGGTGGTTTGGAAGTATTAAATCGTTTCCTACCTCATTAATATATGAAATTAATCTTTTCTTATTCTCCGTCACATTGTCTCAAATTTATCTTATTTGAGACACATTCTCATGACCTTTATCATGAAAAATTTTACTATCCATAATAAGAGTTGTATACAAATTTTAAATTTCAATTTAATGGATTATAAAATATCGAGTAGTAGTATTAAATATTATTTCTTAATCTCTAATTTGTTGTATAAATGAGTGAATTCTACACAATAAATAATTTAATTAAAATTAAAAGATTATCGATGAGTTGAGGGTTTCAATTCTATTTAAGTTAAATTATTAAATGACATTATAAAAGATTATAATATGATTTATTTATTTCTTAAATTAATTTTCATAAGTAAAAATAACTCACAGGTTCCTAAAATTTTGTTTATTAAACTAATTAGTTTTAATAATTTTAAAAATATCTATTAAGGTTCTAATTTACTCTTATTTAATGGTAATTAGTTGCGAAAATTATTTTTAAATTTCTAACTAGAAATAAACATAACAACAATAATAATATGAGGAATAATGAGTATTATTTTATAACATATTGAGAATTTAACATTAATTTCGTGCTAGAAAATAAACAAGGTCAAATATAACTAAATAATAATTTATAAAAATAAAAATATATTGTAATACAATGGCTCATGGTTATACTTAAATTAAATTTGAAATAAATTTATATATAGTTAAAATATACTATTTATAAAATAAATAAACTCAAATATATCAATAAATATTATAATATTAATATGTTAAAAAGTAATATTATCATTCATTTGATTAATGTATTTTAGAGAAATATATTGTGTGCGGTCAAATTTTAAAGATTTAATAGTTATATTGTTAAATAATTATTATAATAGAGGTATAATCATCAATTTTGAATAAGGATGTTTTCACATCTTAAATTCGGTAAAAGAAACAAATAAAAAAAAATTTGTGAAAATTTACAAGAATCTCACTACTTAAATATTTTCATTTAAAAACTAGGGAAAATGCCCTTTACCCCCTTGGGTTTACCATAAGAACCCAGTTCCTCCCTATATTTTGAAAAATACCCTACAGCCCCCTGCCGTTTCTTCCGTCCCACATTAAAAATTAGTTTTTGGCTACCAATTACTGTAATGCCCTTAGAGATAGATAAGGGGTCCCACAGACTTCATACAATTTTTTGAATTAAAAAATAATATAAATGATAAATAATATAATTTTTATTTTTGAATTAAATTATTTTTTTTATTTTGCATCGAATTTTTTATTTTTTAATACAATAAATCTCTTTTAAAATTGTAATACTAGTAAATATTGTTAGTCTAATGGATAATTTAAAATATTGATGTGTATAATAATTCATAATTTAAAATAATTAAATTTGATATTACAAATATTATCACTATTATTATTTTACGTATTAATAATTATAAACCTAATAAACTAATTTATTTTATTTAAAAATATTTTAAAATAATTAATTTTTAAAAATAAAGGGTATTTTTTAAATCATAAGGGGAAAGTGAGTACTTATCTTGAATTTTAGGGGTGTAATGAGCATTTTTTTCGAATTAAAATTAGTTTAGATAAAAAGGTACATTTTTACCCCTAACAGTAACTTTTTTAACGTGGACGGAAGAAATGGCAGGGGGCTGTAGGGCATTTTTCAAAATATAGGGAGGAACTGGGTTCTTATGATAAACTTAGGGGGGTAAAGGGCTTTTTCCCTAAAAACTATGTGTTAGTTGTTACAAATTTATTAAACGACTAAAATAACATAAACAACACATACTAATAAAATCATAATTATATCTCTTTATACTTATTCAACTTTTTTCTTTTAAACTCTTAGCTTACTTATCTAAATATAACAAGAAAAAAATCAATTTTTTAATTTTTTATTCTATTATTGTTGTTGTTATTATTATTATTACTGAGCTATAACATTAACTTAATAATAATTATAAATATTAAATTTTATTAAAAGGTACTGATAATAATAATATATCTTATTTTATTAAAATTTAAAAATACAAATAATAATAATCTCAATATCCGTCAATATCCCAAATTTATATATCCTTCTAATTTCGTTTTTACATAATTTTCAGAAGAAGAAAAATTTTAAATCCAAAACGGAAAATTATTTCCGCGTCCGACTAGTTAGAAAAAAAAGGGAGATAAATTTAAGTTGATCCTTAATCCCGCGGAAAATTTGTCACTCTAAAATTAATACATTTGTATGTTAAATAGTTATTTAAAAAAATAAAATAATATTTTTTATATCATAAATTATAAATATTTCTCTATCTTTTTAATAAATTTAAATACTATTAGTTAACGCTTTGAGCAAATATCGAGTTAATATAAGTGGGAAATCAGACTTGTGTTTGTACATGGTAACTTTTCATGTAGTAAAAATTTTTTGAATTGACTTTTCTAATATTACAAATTCAGGAATATTAGATTTTTATAATAAATAACTTGACGTAACATATAAATGTTTTCTTTATAGTTTTGTTATCCTATTATATAAATGTACTTTTCGTGTATGATTGTCATAAGCAAGACAAATTCCATACGATTCACTAACCATCCAATTTAAGTGTTTCATTTTCAAAAATAAATAAATAAATAAAAGAGTAAAATTTTTAAGTTGAAAACATATTACTAACCACCGTGTGTTTTATAGGTTTTTGCTCTTATCATATTTATTTCTACTAATTTAATTAATTTTAGAATGATTGCAGCTAACGCCTGAGTGATAATAATTTATTAGATGAAATATAAATACACGACTTGATAAATTGTTATGTCTATAACTTCTATGCATTATTAATATATCACAATTAATTTGAGTATATTTAAAAAAATAATTAAATAAATATATCTTTAGAATTTACATTATTTTTATATTGATTATGCATATTTAATCTTACAAATTAAAACTTCATAAATAATATCATAAATTAGACGTCGAAATGATTGTATACGAAATAAAATAGTTAGTTATAAATTTTCACATCACATATGTAACCTCAAAAAGTAATTTTAGAATTATACCTTTCTCGCCATTATAGAAGTTTATAACACGTAATAAAAACAAAATTTAAATGATCAGATATTATGGGAGACCAATTACTGAAATATTATTTATAATTCTTAATTTCAGTATTAATTAGTTTAATTGATTCGAGAATATGAGTTTCGAATTAAAGAGAGGATTAATTTACACAAATGTAATATTTATTATTTTATTTTATTAGAAAAACAACAATTACAAATCCAATCAAATTGAAAATTTGAAAAAAAAATAAAAATAAAAAAAGGGGGAAAATCAGAGGCGAATCTCTTATGTACGGCAAAAGTGCCGCAGCCAAAGCTTTACAAAAGCTGAATCTCCCGCCATCACTACACCACTCAAGCTTTGTCGTTTTTTGTTCTTTCCTTTCGCAAAAAGGTTTCCAAACTGAAATTTCCTTTTTTTTTTAAAAAATAATTATGGACCTGCCGGTGATAGATCTAGCGCCGTACTTATCATCATCGATCGGCGAGAAGACTGGCGGCGATGAAGATGGGACGGGCGGACTCGGCGAGTTGTGTAGGGAAGTGAGTCGGATCCTGAGAGAAACGGGCGCGTTGTTGGTGAAGGATCCGAGGTGTACGGTGGAGGACAACGATCGGTTTTTGGATATGATGGAGAAGTATTTTGAGCGTCCCTCGGAGTTCAAGCGGCTGCAGGAGAGGCCCAATTTGCATTATCAGGTCAAAATTTTTAAATTTTTAGTCGTATAGTAAAAAATATTTTGGAAAAAAAGAACTTTATTTATTTATTTTTATATTTCTAAAAATGTGCTAAATTTGCATTCTACTAGGTAAGAATTTTGATGCCAATTCGGGGATGCAAATTTTTGTCACACGTCATTAGCCAGGAATCCAGTAATACCGTTCGGCATAAATTTAATACATTTGATGTGTGATGAACTTTTTGGAGTATAATATATCTGCATCACATGTTGAGAATTAGGAATTTTAGGCTTGTGAAATTGATAGTAATGCATTGCATTATGGGTTTCTTTTTTCCTTTTTCAGTACATATTGACTGAGTTTATAGTCAAAATAGATGTTTTATGTGTTTGTGAGTAATCTGTAATGTTACACTCGTGAGAGTTGTTTGATCATTGTTGCAATACAAAAGATTTGTATTTTACAAATCATAAAGGTTCCCAATGGGGTGATTTATTCGTAATTAGCTCCTAATTTACTGGGAGGCCTCTTTCACTTGTTTGGTATTATTTATGATAAACAAGAGAGTTTCTTTCCATTTCTTGTTCCTAGTTGTTTAGGCTTTGATGGATTTGTAGACCGAAATAGGTGAAAGTCAAGTCTATGTTCAATTTGTCTTTTGTCATATGAGAGCAAGATATTTAGTTGAAAACAGGCCAGAAGTCTCAGACTACTTTTTATTTTTCCTATATAACAGAATCCAATTAAGATTCAGTGAAATGTAGAAAATTTCTTCACGGTATAAGCTTGTTTTGGTGTATTATGTATAAATATGTTAAAGACAGTTTCTTTTTGTGACTGAGTTAACAGGTGGGGGTGACACCAGAAGGAGTAGAAATTCCGAGAAGCCTGGTTGATGAAGAAATGCAAGGGAAACTAAGAGCTATGCCTAAGGAGTTTCAACCATCCATCCCCATGGGACCAGATCCCAAATGGAGATACATGTGGAGAGTTGGTCCTCGACCGTCAAACACCCACTTTCAGGTTTCATGTTCTTTCTTCCCTTTCAACCTAATTCGTGTACTTTTAACACTATATTCTAAGTTTCATCATCTCTTTGCAGGAACTAAATTCAGAGCCTGTGATACCTGAAGGCTTCCCCGAATGGAAAGATACAATGGACTCCTGGGGACACAAAATGATATCTGCAATAGAGGTGAGTTGATACCTCAGTCTGGTTTGCTTGTAATGCTCACTATGAAATTTATCTAATTCTTAATTTATATAATGCTTTCATGCATCTTAATTCTTCGGTCAGGTTGTTGCTGAAATGGCAGCTATTGGTTTTGGCTTGCCAAAGGATGCATTCACTTCTCTTATGAAGCAGGTGAGAATTTTTTTTTACTGGTTCAGCTAGTTTTGACATTTTGATGTCTCATGTCTATCTCGACTTATTGCTGCTAATTTACTTTTAAGACTAAATGGAGGATACACTACAACGTGAGATAATTTATATTATCAAATGTCAATGGTCTAATAAAAAAACATTCTAATTATTCATGGCTGCAATAGATTCCTTGCACTTAATAAAAAGTAGTTTTTCCTTTTTAATTCAGGGACCACATCTGCTTGCTCCAACTGGGAGTGACCTCAGATGTCATGGCCAGGAGGGCACTGTGTTTGCAGGTTATCACTATGACCTTAACTTTCTAACTATTCATGGCAGAAGTAGATTCCCTGGTCTAAACATTTGGCTGAGGAATGGGCAAAAAGTTGAAGTGAAGGTTCCTGTTGGATGTCTTCTTATTCAGACCGGAAAGCAGGTAAATGGATAATCACTGAGGTCTACTGATAATAATGCGGTTACTTTAGCATGTCTAGTAGAACATATAAATGTTCTCGCTTCCCCCGGAAAAGTAATTAAAATAGTGTAGAAAAAACATTATCATAGCTGCCCAATATTTTATATTTATATCAGATCGAATTACCTTGCTATCTTGGAAGTTATGTTCTGATCAATTTCTTAGGAGGATGACTTTTATATGGTTATTTGTATAAGGCTTATATGAAGTCTCCATTACATAGCATCGGGAAAAATTGTGAACTGTCGTGTTGGTTAGAAGAGTGGTAATGATGAACTTGTTTTATATTATCTGGTGCTATAAGTTATGAAACTACTTCTGTGTGCCACTAGAAAGAATCAATCGAGTTTTTCGAGTCATACATTGATTGACCAGGATATCATGTGTTGTCAATTTTAACAAAGGCGGTTTTCCTTTACACTGCATTATATGCAGATAGAGTGGTTGACTGCAGGAGACTGCATAGCTGGTATGCATGAAGTTGTTGTCACGAGCAGGACAATTGATGCAATCAAACTTGCATCAGAGCAGAATCGCAGCCTGTGGAGAGTATCCTCAACAGTGAGTACAGCTAACCCTGTAGTCATCCTCGTTAACCTTGTAGCTCGTTTTCTTGGACTAAACTTTTTTTTTTCTTTTTCTTTGTTATGCGTAGTTGTTCGCCCACATTGCATCAGATGCTGTGTTGAAACCCCTAGGCCACTTTGCAGAATCTCCTCTTGCTAGCAAATATCCACCCATTTGTGCAGGAGAGTTTGTTGAAGAAGAGCTTGCAGTAATCAATTTAAAAGGGAATGGGGAATCTTGATAACTTGTAATATTTAAAATGTATTGTTGTATTTGAGGAAAGGAAAACTGCATTACAATGTTGTTTTTTTGTTTTTCTTCAAATGACTTGCAATAAGAAAGAAAAATATATTGATATTTCATTGTTCCGCAGTCAGACAAACAGAAATGTTACAATATTCTATTTGAGCCATTAACCTTGTGTATATTTTGTGATATCCACATGTTCTTGCAAATTAATTCATTGTATAAATTACGCTGAATTAAATTTTAATATGTTGGTGACTTTTCTTATCTATGCTTTTTGGAGTAGTTGACAACGAATAGTTCCAGTTACCTTCCCCTTTTGACAGCCCTGGAAAAAGCTGATTGCCAGAGAGAACATACATATCAGCATACGGATATGAATGCAACGAATTTTGATATTTGTTGTAATCTGTAAATTAGAAAATGGAATTTTCCTTAGATTTGGCCAAGTTAGTCAGGCTGGGAAATAAGCCGGGACAGCCATTGCAGAAACCATTCATCTAACTTATCCAATCTTGTGATAAATATGAGTGATTTACGCTTCTCAATTTTTCTAGTTCTTTTGTCAGTACAGTTGTTCAAGTACAGGTACATTAACACCAATTTTATGCTCCAAGCCAATACAAGAAGTGCAAGGATTCATGAGGTTTGAGTTTATTAACTGTTTCCATCAAAGCATCAACGGCGTTGAGGATAATTTCTCGGTGTAGATCAGGTCAGAAGAACAGGCACAAAGATGGCATGAATGGTATGGTTTCAGGGTAGGACTGAAGTGCAATGCGACATGAGTTTGCTTTTCACTTTCCTATATATCTGATCTTTTTATAAACCCATTCCTTGTGACAAGTTAAGCATTCACCGTGGAAAAAACATGAAGCTTTTTGGCACCAAGGCTCTTCCAGTTCTGGTGTTTGTATTGGTTATGACAAGTTTCGTGGAGCGTGGTGAAGGTAATCCTTGTACTAACACTTTCATCTCTGCACTTGTTCAGCTGATACCTTGCAGGGCAGCAGTTGCTCCATTCAGCCCCATTCCACCAAGCGAAGCCTGCTGCAATGCCATTAAAGCTCTCGGCCAACCTTGTCTGTGTGTGCTCGTAAATGGCCCTCCGATTGCTGGCATTGACCGGAACATGGCCTTGCAGCTCCCAGATAAATGCATTGCCAATTTTGAACCATGTATTCTCTCTCTCTCTCTCTCTCTCTCTCTCTCTCTCTCTCGCTCTTTCTCGCTTAACCCTTTCCTGTGTTTATAAGGATATAAATATTTCATGAAATCTTCTTAATTCTGCGAATAATAACTACTGTAATCTCGTTTCTTATGACTTTTCTGGTGCAGGTGACATTATGAAGTAGAAGTAGGAAAAAGTTTCAAAGGATTGTATGTAGTACAAGCGGACAGTTTGATTAAAGTTTCCAGAATAAGTTTGTGCAGAGCTTCCATGGATGGTACCTTGTACGTCAAAACTAGTGATGTTACTGATGACAGGATGATAATTAAAGTTAATTATGTATCTAAATCATGTGGGTTTGAACATTTGATTTCAATTTGTCGTTAGTTATTATACGAAGTAAACATGATGCGTATGCAAGTAAAATAAAATAATTAGTTGCCATTTCTTGCAAGCAAACACGACAAGTTTTTTTGGCTGCCCTATCCTACCAGAATTCATATACTACATAATACTATTCATTTTCATTAATTATCTCAAATATTCAGAATTTTAAACCATATGACAATTAGAAGAAAAAGGAGGTCAAATCCTTCAGCTGGCACGCACAAGCTATTAATCAAACTTTCAAGCTTATGGAAGCTATCATATGGATTATGCTTCTGGTTGGATCGTCCTGCTTTACTATTGTGTTCTATCCTTTTGTTCAATTGCATGCATGCATCCCATAACTGAACACAGTATCCTCATACAGAATGTGTGTACTCTGAAGTAACATCTTCTAGCTATGGAATCCATAATTGAAACTTAAGCATTTTGACAAATCCTTTTCACCTGAGCAAAACTATGCAAATCCATTTTCAAGGAACCAACTAAATCAACAAATTTCCCTCCAAGCCAACAGCATTTCCAATCATTGTTCACCTGCATCTTCTCAAACCAACTTTGTACAAATCTTTCCACAATCTTTCGTCCAAATAGGACCTCTCCTTCATCTCCGCCTCGGCAGTTCTTTTTCCCTTCTCGTTTCTTCAGCTTTGTTCGCCACGGAAATCTTCGAACCACATGATCTCACATTTCCATCCTGTTGTATATTTTATAAATATACAAAATATTTTAAAATATATTTATTATGTAACCATATTAATACAGAAAGTTATAAATTAAATTACAAAGTGACATTTTCTAATAAAAGGTTGGTCATATTTTGACCATAAAAGACATGAGAAAAATCCTTTCCACACCCTTCCAGAACTCCCATTATTTTCCTAAAGTTTATTAGCAAACATAGTTTATTCATACTATTATAAGATTCTATATTAGGAATGCCATCCTCCTAGGATGAAGAAACACTGCTGTAAAAAACTTATTTTCCACCAGGACATTGTCTTAGAAGAGCAGAATTTTTTTATTAAGTACACTGCAGTTATGCATGTTTTGGCCTGCTAACTAATTTCCTGATATTAATCATCAAATCATTAAATTATAAAAAATTCTCCAAACATCCGCCCTTTATTTGGCTTAACGGACAAGTTACCTTACCATGCTTATTGGTTTGTCTCAACCCTGTATGGAGATTAATGGAGGTTCATGAAAGAACTCTGAGTCATGGAGTTGCTTGCTGCACGACAGCTTGAAAGATCACGAACCATTCGAAGGGAAAAACTAAAGAGGTTTCTTGTGGAAGTGTTGGAGAAAACTGTAGAAATGAGGTTTTTGACGTGGGTAGTGAGCTGATGAGGCTAGCAAACAATGTTACGTACAGAATAATGGTGACGAGCACAAGGTGTTGGAGAAAGATGTGGAAGCAGAAGACGTGGAGAGCTGGTTGAGGAGTCAGTTGAGGTGGTTCCAAAGTTGTGTTTGGGTGATGTTCTGGGGCCTTTGAAAGGATTGGGTTTGTGGGTTTACGGACAAGAAGCTATGAATGTAATTAAGAAGTACGATGATTTGTTGGATAAAGTTTTGAATGAGCATTAATTAAGACAGAAGAGAAATGATGATTAGAGGTAAGATAAACATTTGATAGATATTCTCTTGGAGGTTTATCAGGATGGGAGAGCAAAGTGAAGATTACCAAGATTCATATCAAGGCATTTTTTTCTGGTAATTTTTCGTCTATCTTCCATTTCTCTATCGAAGTTTTCCTTTTAATGAGTGTGAACCCTCTTATCTTCAATTTAATTATGATGTTGGGCAGGAACTCTTCATTGCAGGGATCGACACTACGGCCGAAGCCATGCAATGCAGGGATTGACACCACGGCCGAAGCCATGCAATGGGCAATTGCGGAGCTCATCAACCATCCTGATGCATTGAAGGAACTCAGAGAGGAGATTGGGACAGTGGTTGGAGAAACTGGACTTGTTGAAGAAACTGATATTCCAAGCCTTCCCTATTTACAAACTTTCGCGGAAGAAACACTATATACCCACCAGCTGCAGTAACTAGAGAACGAAGACAGAATTGTAAAATCAAAGGCTTTGATATTCCTGAAAAAACTGCTGTTGTGACCAACCAATATGTTGTAATGAGAGATCCCGGTTCATGGGAAAATCCTAATGAACTTCAGACCTGAGATGTTTTTCATTCCCTCAAAAGAACTAGACGAAGTACGCTAAGTTCAGAATGAAATCAAAGGACAGAAGTTCAATTTTGTTCCTTTTGGGGGAGAGAGAAGAGGTTGCCCAGAGTCTATCCTAGCTTTTCCTGTAATGCATACTGTGATTGCAGCTATGGTTCAATGATTTGATTGGAAAGTTTCTGGAAATGGAGATGGAGATGTGGCCAAGTTTAATATGCAAGCTGGATCAGGCATGTCAATGTCCATGGCTCATCCTCTTTCATGTTTTCCATGGTTCTTCAACCCATTTTCTGTTTGAACATTAGCAAATACTTCGAAATGATATTAATTTTAAACTTAAAAGTTGGATATCTGTCGTAATTCATGATCCGCATGTGAATTTTACTCTTAGTAAACATCACAACATCTCTGTACCAAAAAGTGATTCTCCTATGTTGTCACAAGTTGATCGTAAACTTATAAAAGCATTGATAACCACTTGTAATCTTGTTTCATATTGTTTATTAAGATCTAGATACTTACAATAATAAGATGATAACTTAAAGTTAATTATGTACTGAACCGTGAAAGTCTCAGCATTTGATTTTGATGGGACAGTAAATTATTGTAACATGGAGAAGGAAGGAATTAGGTCTATGCAAGTAAAACAAAGTAATTTTTTCCCATTGTGAGGAAGCAGAGAAGATGAGCTTCTATGAATTGTCAAATCCTGTTAGTCAATTTCACAAAGGATATATTATATTTGATGATAGGTAGGTTCAATATATCTCTCCGAGAATAACGGCAGTGATCAAAGAGTAAAACTTCCAGCTATGGCAATCATAACTGAGATAGAGTACTGCTTAATCTTCTTCTTCCTCTGCTTGATCTTAATCAAACTATTCAAATTCATTTTCCAAGAACCAACCAAATCAAACACTCATCTCTATTTCCCCCTAAACTTCTACAAATCTTTCCATAATCTCTCCAGCAGTTATGGACCTCTCCTCGACCTCCGCCTTGGCGCTTCTCATTGCCTTGTTTCATCAGCTTCAGTAGCCACAGAAATTTCAAAACTCATGATCTTGCATTTTCATCTCGCCCTGTATTTATCTTCGCATACTAGTTACTTTATTCCACTTCAGGGTTCATCACTGCCCCATTACTGGAGATTCATGAAGAAACTTCGTGGGACAAAACAGCTTGAAAGATCACGGACTATTTGAAGGGAAGAACTAGTGAGATTTCCTCGGAAAGTGTTGGAGAAAGCTTGTAAGAGACTGTGGATGTGGTTGGTCAGGTGATGAGGCTAGAAAACAATGTGACTTGCAGGGTGGTGATGAGCACAAGGTGTTTGGAGGACGATGGAGAAATGTAGAGAACTGGTGCAGGAGTCATTTGAGTTGGCTGCAAAGTTGTGTTTTGGTGATGTTTTAGGGCCATTGAAGAAACTGGGTTTCCGGGATTATGGAAAACAGGCCATGGATGTAAGCACAAGGTATGATGATTTGTTGGGAAAGATTTTAGAGGAACATGAAGAAAGAGCAAAAAGAGATGACGATGATAGAAAATAGGGACTCGATGATATTCTCTTGAAGGTTTATCAGGATAACAAAGCAGAAGTTAAGATTACCAGGACTCATATGTCATATCAACTCCTTCTTTCTGGTAATTTTTCTCTATATTTTCTTCCATTAAATCGAACCCTATATACACTTCAATTGTTGTTTTTAACCTAAAAAATTGTGGCACAGCAATGCCAATAATACCACAGATGAAGCAATGCAATGGACAATTGCGGAACTCATTAACCATCATGATGTATTCAGGAAGCTCAGACAGCAGATAGATACAGCGGTAGAAGAACTAGACTAGTTGAAAAATCAGATATTCCAAGCCTTCCTTATTTACAAACTGTAGTGAAGGAAATACTTGGACTATATTCACCAAGACCAGTGACAGCCAGAGAATGCAGACAAAATTGTAAAATCAAACTTCTTGGACATCCCCGGAAAAACTGCTGTTGCCATCAATCTATATGCCATAATGAGAGATCCTGATCAATGGGAAAATACTAATTAATTTCGCCTGGAGAGGTTCTGGTTTCCCTCTGAAGAGCTAGATGATGTAAAGATGTCAGAATGAAACCAAGGGACAGAAATTCAATTTTGTTCCTTTTTGGGCAGGGAGAAGAGGGTGTCCAGGATCAGTGCTAGCATTTGCTGTAATGCGTACTGTGATTGGAAGGCTGGTGGAAATGGAGATGGAGATTTGGCTAAGATTGATATGCAAGCTGGATTAGGCATGTCAATATCCATGGCTAATCCACCTTTATGTTTTCCCATGATTCACTTCAACCAATTTCCAGTTTAAAGTTTTTGGGTTACGCTATAACTTCACGCTTTAAGGAAGAGGTTTTGTATTCGATTCCTCCCGCGTAATGAAACTTGTTATTAAGTTTTTGGGTCAAGCGTACACAAGAGTGATCTTAGCTTGTTTTGATACTTTGCTGAAGTATGGTTGAACTCTTTTGCTGCATCATATAGTGAAAGTTTTAACATTTTCTTCTGGAAGAACTGGAATCTCTGTAAGGTCTTCAATTTTCAGATAAGAGTGTTGCAGAATGTCTTTCTAATTAGAGTTGAATTTGAAATTTGACAGTGTAGAACTGTGTTTATGGTGTTATTAAACATCTCAATTTTATTCTAAATTTTTATCTTTCACATCACCGTGTGGATGGTAATCCGTCACTAAGACATGTCAATTACTTAAAAGTAGTTTTCAAAAAGTGTAAACATGTACAATAGAATAGATGAATAAGAAAGCCGTTCAAATACAGATACTAAAGTACCAAATTTGTAGGTTGCCAATTTTAATAAGTAACAAGAAGTTAACAAATTTGTATCAGAAAAAAAGAGAATTATAGTTAGCAAATTAAAAGGGAAAACAAAGATAGAATTGGCCATGGTTAATGGTTTATAAAATGGTGAAAGAATTTGTATAAAATATGGTGCCACGTATATAAATTTTTGGATTAGAAGTCTTAGTTTCTTATCGGAGTTTCTAACCGTTAAGTAAAATTCAGAGACAGAAAATTCAGGGTAGTTTAGCTCTGAATGTAAATTCGGTAATCTGTTACCATCTATTAATATTTTTGGCTACACTTGTATCAATGTATATCCAATACTACCGCTAATTTTTCTCTAACTTACATTTCCATTTAAAGTAAATCTTCCGTGTGTGTGTATATATATATATATATATGTAACTTTCTTCTAATAACAACTTACAATCAGCTTTACAAATCTCAACCCAACAAATCTCTCAGTTTTCATCGCTCATGGCTCCCCTGCATCATCCTCTGCTTTTGATTTTCATCTCTGTTTTAGGTATCAAGAATCTCATCAATTCATGCTCTGTTTCCAAGAACTGTTTGTTGATTGAATTGTTTTCATTTGTTTTACAGGCATTGATGCTGCAACATTTACACTGCAAAACAAGTGCAAGGAAACAGTATGGCCTGGAATCCTTGCCGGTTCAGGAAAACCGCTGCTCATGAATGGGGGACTCCGTCTAAATACTGGCGAGAGCGCTACAATCGAAGCACCAAAGGGTTGGTCTGGTCGATTCTGGCCACGCACTGGCTGCACCTTTGATCAGTCCGGCAAGGGAACGTGCCTCACTGGTGACTGCGGTAATAAGTTAAACTGCGGAGGAGCAGGAGGTGCACCCCCGGTATCACTAGCTGAGTTTACACTAGATAGTCCTAATGATTTCTATGATGTTAGCCTAGTTGATGGCTACAATTTGCCGGTTTCCATCTTCCCAAGTGGCGGAAAAGGGCAATGCAAGAGTGTCGCTTGTCGTACTGACTTGAACCTAAATTGTCCGGCAGACCTACAAGTGAAGAACAATAGCAGTGTTGTGGCATGCAAAAGCGCATGCATGCAACTCAACACGCCTGAATATTGCTGCACTGGTGAATTTGGAGGTCCTAATACATGCAAACCAACTAATTACTCAAAGATTTTCAAGAGCTCCTGCCCAGATGCTTACAGCTATGCATACGATGATCTAACCAGCACATTTACTTGTGCTGGAGCTAATTACATGATCTCCTTCTGTTAAGTTTGTGTAAGGATATTACAAATAGGTACATCATAGATATCTACACAAATTTTAGTAAAATTACATGAAAATTATATGATTGATGTTTTTGGGAGCAACTTTGCTTCTTTCTAATCCAAATGATTTCTGTAAAGAAATCTTTTATGGAAATAGAATCATGCTCTTTGTTGTTTTGCCTTTTTCTGATGGTAAAAATTGTAACAGATACAAAACAAGCTGTTATTTATCAGAATCAAGATTTACTCGGTGTGAAAATGCCAGCCTATTGTTTGTACTTTTGCATAAAAAAAATAAAGACATTCGATATTCAAACTCTTCTGTCTATGCCGGATAATGCTGCCAACATCCTGACAAAATCAGTTAGTTTTGTTTTACAAGCAAGTGGTTGCATGTAAATATCATCACATCATTGTAAGGCTGTGATCTCTGAAATCTACGTGCCAACCAACCAGCAACTTCTCACAAAAGGCAAAATATGATTACCCGATAGACAGAAAAATCAGAAAGGTGTGATAGAATGATCCTGTGATAGGATAAAATAATTCAGCTAAATGGAACATGAAGACAGGGTCGTCGTGCAAGAGGAGAGATGGATGGGTTAACTTTCAGTAAACGCAAACAAAAATTACCAGAAGCTATGAATAGCAGCACTCCATGCAGCAGCAGATGAAGGAATAATCCTACGAGGATGTGCAACAACTGTAACTTCTTCCTGCAGGCTCTGGCTCCTGCCCGGGGACAACAATCTTGGTACCCTTGAGAAGCGATGAACTCCCAGCAGATTCTGGTTCATCATTAGCGACAAGAGCCTTTTTGCTAATAATTCGATAAATCTCTGTCAAGACTGTGATGAAAGCAGGTTCAACATTAGTAGCCTCAAGAGCTGATGTCTCCATGAAGAACAAGTTTTCTCTTTCTGCAAATTCTTTTGCATCCTCAGTGGGTACAGCTCGAAGAGTCCCCAGATCAGACTTGTTGCCTACAAGCATGATAACAATGTTATTATCCGCATGTCCCCGCAGTTCATCTAACCACCTGGCTACATGATCAAATGACTGGCGCTTAGTTATATCGTAGACCAGCATTGCCCCCACCGCACCCCTGTAGTATGCACTCGTTACAGCCCGATACCTAATATAACAACCAGCGGAGTATACAGAATAAAACAAACATTTCTTATTACAACATATTGAACGAGAAAGCTGGAGTAATTATAAAGATATAAAGTGCACGGTTGATGCATGATAATAACAAATAAGATCTCCAATCCATTACACATTATAGCGAGTGAAAAAAAAAGAAAGTATCTCTATGGCCCTAAACATACTCCAGACAGTCGAAGTCGAAACAAGGTTCAAAATGTAACAAATCAAGTAATTAATTAGGATCAAATTCCACATATTTGAACCAAGTTATGTAACTAAAACATTTCTTCACATACTGATTAACATTTTTCATATAACATAATTATGCTCTTTTTGTGATTGAGGCGCCATGGAGAAAATTACTAGAATCAAATATTAGTGAAAAAAGTGATAAATCCCATTAAAAAATGGTGCTGTACTTCCAAGTCACAGCAGTCCCAAACGAAGCCTTAGCAAAAGAGACAGATTATTTTCTCTAAAATAGGCATACGTTAACTCTTAAAAGTAATCCTATGCAGTATCAGCTCAGACAACATATCAATATCAACAACTATATTTCATATTCACTATGTATTAAATTTCAATCAATCTCAAAGATGATTTCATGGATTCCGATTTGACAGTAAAAATGTAAAATCTGACAAGTCAGCACAGTTACCCACGTAAATCACTATTCAGCAAAGCTAAACAAAATTTAAAAAGAAAAAAGAAAAAAGAGAGAGAGAAAAGGGAAGAAATTTTTTGACAATACACTAAAAGAATTACCTTTCTTGGCCAGCAGTATCCCAAATCTGAGCTTTGATAGTTTTGTGATCAATAACAAGAGTTTTCGTTTGAAATTCAACGCCGATCGTGGCCTTAGAATCTAAACTGAATTCATTTCTAGCAAAACGAGCCAGAAGCTGAGACTTTCCAACAGCAGAGTCTCCGATCAATACTATTTTGAACACATAATCGATTTTATTACTAAACTTACCTTGATGAATGTTCGACATCGTTAAAGCCTTTACAGTGAACTCAGATTAATAATCTAAAAATGTATATGTTCATGTAAGAACAATCTCAAAACTGAAAATTTTGGATCAAATTAGAGTTTTCGAGCCGAAGCAATCACAAAAGAAGAGATTTTGTTGAGTTTATTGAAAGATCAGAGATGGTTTGAACGAAAAAGCAGGAAATGAAGAAGCACTTTTGGGGGCAAGAAGCGCTTTCGACATAAACAGGAAAAACCCCGCGTTGAGAAATGAAAGACTTTAAACTGTTTTCTTAGTTTTGGACATTAAAAGCCTTCAGTTTCGAGGAAATGGAATCAGGGCCCAAAAAAAAAAATCAACTACAGACAATAATTTTTTAATAATATATTTTAACTGATTAAATAATTTATGAAATGAAAATGATTTGTTTCCGTCAATATAGAATTCAAATAAAAAAAAAGTTTTCTCTAATTTAATTCGTTTAAAAGTATAAAAAAAGGTTTTATTATATTATTTTATAGTATAATTTATAATTTAAGTATAAAAATAAAATATTTATATCTTTAATTTTTAAAATAAATAAATATATAATACATTTTAATTCTATTAAATGCATATTTGATATTTGTTTAATTTAGTTAAAATAAATTAGAATATTATAGTATTATCATCAATTTATTATTATGTAAAAACTAAGGCCCAAGTGCGTATAAACAATGTTCAAATTGCACTTAGCAAGTTGCCTTGTAATTCCATTACTTTATAAAGAAATTAACACTACTTTTCTTTATTTTATTTTTTTAATTTTATTGCTCAGCTCAGCAACCTGGCTGAAATGAATGGATCACTTAAAATTATAACACTAAAAATTAGGAAAATTTATCTTCTTTATGTTCAATTTTCTCTGATCATCGACTATCAATTCAGGTTAGTAAAATCGGGAAAAAAAATCATTTGTATTCTAATTTTATATGCATAACACAATCATGAATTATTTATATAATAAGTAATTCAGATAAAATAATTATTAATAATTGAATATTGAATTACTAAAAAACACATAAAAATTTACGTACAGATATTCGCATAAAAAATTGATAATTTTTTTATATAATTTATTAGAAGATTCAGTCTTAAATAATATTTTTTTTATCTGAAATTTAAATATAACTAAAATTTAAATTTGACTGAAATCTAAATTTAATCAACATATTTATTTTTTTATTTTAAATATTTTAATATAAATATTAAATTATTTATTTTTATAAAAAATAAAAAATTTAAAATATTATTAATAAATATAAATTAAAAAATAAACGATTCTTTACATTTGAATATTTATATTCAAATTTAAGGAAAACAAAAAAAATAGTTCTTTAGACTAAAACTGTAGAAAATCCTAATTTTAGGATTTCCCCAGGCTCAGAGTAAAGACTCATCAAATTATAACTGGAGTAGTGATGTTTTGTTGAGCCAAAATTGAAAGCTTACATGGCCAAGCCCAGAGTACTTATTGGAATAAAACTTAGAAAATTGCACTTTAAGGCATACAAGACATTATAGCTAAAGAAGCTTTATACAATGAAGAAGAAAAATGAAATAGGCATTAACACAATTGACCCTACTGAATTGATTTATTTTACAACAGATTTCGGCAACAACTTTTTCAACACACTATTTCTCACTACTTACCCTCCTAATGTTGTTGCATCTCACACTGGAAATGAGGAGCTAAGCATTTCTTTTTTTTTTTTTTTTGGTTGTTTCTTTCATCTCCTAACTTCCTACTGCTATCTGTACAGAAACAAATCAACCACAAGTATCATTTCTATTTCAATACTGTTTCTGTTTACTCGAACACGTGCACTTTGCCTTATTAACCGCAAGTGTCTGCAAGAAGAGGGAAAAAAAGAAAGAAAATTGGTCAGGAAGATGTTGTTGGACAGCAAAACATGTGATGTTGATTAAAGGGTTTTGTTTTCTTGTTTTTTTCTTATTTATGTTACCTTGACTTGCTTCTGAAGATCTTTAATATACTCAACTGCCAGATCTAACATATCCGCTGTGTTGGTTTGCTGCCAAGAAGAAAGTAAAGAAAACATTTTAGTTTCGAGAATGATTTGGACTAAAAGTACTTAAGAAACAAACAGTTCTAGAGTCTTAACTACCTTGTCCAAGTTTGGGAAAAGATCTTGTAGTCTCCTCATTCTTTCACTTATTCGTGTTCTTCTTACCTGAAATTCACATACCCCAATTAAACATATCAAGATGTTGATTAACAGAAAGTATATAATAGAAAGACGAACAAAAAATGATCTAATTTGATATAGTGGATGAGATTTGCTTACCCTCTCCGCAATGCTTCGTGGGTGAGTGGCGCAACCTCTTTTAGCTCGAATCTTGCACGGAACAGAACCTTGAAAGTGCAAAAACTTCTCCACAGCAGCCATCTCAGCAGAAGTTTTAGGCAAGCTCAAATGATGAGTCAAGCGAGTAGTCTGGTTTCCAGAATTCCCATTCTAAAAATGATGATACAATCAGCAACTAGACAAAGCCTCAACAGAACAAAGGGAAAAACACAAATGATCTGCAAAGTATGCTTACCTGAGTTCCTGATGCATTTAAACCAAAAAAGATGTCGCTATCACTGTCTCTGACTCTCTTAATGCCACTGAATGAAGTGTTATCCCAAGTATCATGAGCGAAATTGGACATGTATTGTCTACTGCTACCATTATTACCGCCCAAGCTTTTCTCGGGGCTACTAGTCCCAATGCTTTGATTGCCATGTTCGGCAATCTGAGGCATAAATCTTGTAGATGTTCCAGATGAAAAGTTTATGTGATTATTTAACCTACTAGTCGATGTGCTAGTTTCTCCATTGGCACCACTACCAGCTCTAAAACATCCAACATCTCTCATCACACCATAGCCTGGTAGTCATTGAGAAATTTGGAGCGATTAATTTAAGATCAGAGCATCAACTTAACAACTAAGTATCGAAATAAAAGTCAAGCAACTCAAATTGTCATATAAGGTAAGATTTTTGGACTTTTCGACTAACATGAAAGAATTTACTTTCTCCCTTTTTAACCTATTTTATCTTTTAATTGCATAAAATTCTCACCATAATCAGAGAAGAGGAAAAAAATAAATAAATAAGGACTTAACAGGGAACCGAGCCTTAGAGATCACTTCTACTTTCCTGTAAACCATGTTTAATCAATCTATTTTTCGTTTTTGACCTTCAAGAATTTGTTGCAAGGAAGAATTTGATTCGTTTGATTGCTTAAAACTGTGGTAAAGGAATAGATATTTGTTTTCTTTTTTCACCTTTGACTTCAAAATGTTTATCATTTGCAACTTGAGTGAGCACATGGACACTTAATAAAATCTATACAAAAAAACAAAACTTGACATAAAGAATACACAAATTAAAGGAAACAATAGTTGATTATGAGCATGAAATAGAGTGAAATACCATTGTCAACGCCGAGGTTAGAGAACAGTCCAGCTGGTGAGCTGTTTTGCCTTATAAGATTATTGGAGCCATTTCCGGCAGCAATCTTCTCTTGAACCGAATTGTCCATCGCTATAGAACTCACAACGCCAAATGAATTATCCATAGTATCACCAACGCCAACTGAATTGTCATTTGCAAAACTATGCACTGGTAAATTTTGGTAAATCATCTGCGGGGAGCCATTAGAATATTCAGACTCTTCTTGTTTCATAGTTTTTTCTCCAAATTCTTGCAAATCATGAGAACCAGAATCACCAGATCCATTAGATGGTATCATATATTTTGCAAGAAAAGTGTCAATTTCAGGACTTGAGGGTCGAAAATATCGAAAATCTTCACAATTATTAGCACCACCACCATCGTTGCTGTTACTACCATTGGCAAGACTCTCAAGAAATGAACTTGGTGCTGAGCGAAAACGTGTTAAGCCTGAATTATGCTGCTGGTTGTAGTTTTCTTGATGATAATGAGGACTTGAATCCATGAATTCTTGATTTTTTCTCAAATCTCCTTCAGGATATTTGAAATTAGGAGTATACAAAAGACTCATTTTTCCTGAAAAACCCTGTAAACCAGCAAAACCATACATCATTTTCTTTCCCTTGTTCTATTTGTTTTCAATTATTCAACAAGCCAATTCAAGCATATTAGCAAAGCAATTACCTTAAAAATTGGCTAAATAAATACAATCCCAAGTTGTGATATTGCTTGCTTGCTTGCTATTCTTCACCTCTAAGCTTTGCTAAACATAAAAAACACAAAGGGCTCAAGCAAAACTTGCTTTATCTTCAACCAAAAGCTGCAAAAAAATAAAAATAAATAAAAGGTCCAAAAAATCAGCTTTTAGGAAGAACCCGGGTCAAAAAATGAACTTGCTTTTACACTACAAACAAAACAATTTCAGAAAACAAAACCAACTTATAAAATTGGACACAGAAACAGTGAGCACAAAGAGTAGAAGAAATGAAAAACAACTTTGCTTCGGGACAAGAAAATTCACATGTATTACACACAGAGTATTTCATGAATCAAAGTACCTCAAACTTCTGGTCTGAATCTAAACAAGCTACTTTTATTTTTGTTTTTCCCTGTTTCTCGCTTGAAAACACTGAAATCGAGAAACAAAGCAGAAGATGCAGACAAGACGAGAGAGAGAGATGAGCTACAAAATCCAACAACGGGGTTTCTCCAGCAGGCACATTTATGCAGGACGCGGTTTCGAAGACACCCTGAAGTTTGCACAAAACTACAGCACTGCCATTGATGACGTAATGTGGTCCATGCAAGTCTTACTGTACCATAGACAGGCATGCAAGCTGGTTGACTAAATTACCCCAAAAATAGTGTGAAATTTACACGGATACGTATTTTGGATTTAAAGAGGGTTTATTTATGTATCCCCTTAAACAAGAACGAACTACGAAGTCGATAGATATTTTTGTCTTTTTCTGCGGGCGGGTGCTTCTACTACTATTTTACTTGTGAAAGGGGGTAAATAACATCCGGGTCCCTATGTTTCACATTGTCACAAGTAGCATAAATCTTTCTCTCTTTTAACAAATAAGTCAATCCCTTTTTCTTTTCTTTTGACTACAAAAATTCTACAATTACGCTCAATTGAGTTTGTTATTGCAAAACTCTGATTTACCTGGACCTTGCTTGATTGAGGACCTATCACTTCGTTATAGCAAAATCGAGATTTATTGAGATTTTGCTTAATTGAGAAATCTATCAAAATTTTATTCAATTAGGTTTATTACAGCAAGTTTAGAAATACGAGTCTATAAAAAATTATTTCTATTATCAAATTAATTAAAAAAAAATCTACTGACATTTAATTTAATCATGATAAGAACATACTCATTGCAATCATATGAAGATAGAAGCAGTTTACCATCTATCTAATAGATAACTTATTTTAATGTTATTAGTTCCATATTTTATTATTGTGATGGCCAAAATTAGATTTGGATGTTATAATAATTATTTTGTGATTTTTAATATGGAGTATTTAAGAATTTATTTGTTATAAAAATATTAATTATGCTCTTATTTGTAAAAATTAAAAGTATGAGAACCCATGTGTTATTATCCGTTTTTAAAAGTTAGAAATAATGGAATCCAGTATATCTTATCCAAGCTTGAAAGCATAGGAAATAGGAATACGATGCTTCGCTTCTGGGTCAAGCGTCTTTCGTGGAATGTGGGAAGTTAAATGTGTGGGGACTATAAAACGTACCGTATTGGGTGGTAATCTTCTCTTTTCTATGTTCTTTGGTTCTTAGCAAGAGGCAGAGTTTGTTGGATACATTGTATTAGTCTCTTCCATGACTCATTTCTCTTTATTTTATTTTGTCTAAATGTTATTTAAATCTTTGCAACCTAGTCCACCTACAATTCACGTGTCAACTTCATAATTTCTTAAACCACTATACACGACCTTTTTTTAATTTAATTATATTTTAATCATTAAAAAATTTAAATTAAAGTAAATTACTAAAAACAAGTTGGATCCGTGTTAGACTGGATTTGATTTAGATATTAAGTGATTATGTATGAAAAAAAAAATTAATGAAAAAATTGAGTCATCCCTCCCTCGCGTCTTGTCTATGTTTTTATTTTAACACGTGAAAACTTATTATTTAGGTATATATTTATAGTAATCGAATGTCAACTACTCACTTTAATACATTGGCTAGTGATTTAAAAACATTTTCAAAGGTATGTTTGAAAATAAAAGTATATACAATTTTAATATATTTGCTGTAATTTCTATATATTCATTAACTTGGATGACGACGTGTACATTGATTTATTGACCTAGTACTGGTAGGGCGTTCATACTTGTATACTTAGTAAATAACAATTAATTAATTAATTATAGTCTGTATGAGAAATATATTAATTCTCTTTATTGTCATTTTTTCGACCCGTTCGTAGCCGGAAAAGCAATAGAACTATAAATTAGATAAAATATTTCTCAAAACCCAGACAATTAATTAATTTTTAATCATCAGAATTTTCCACGTTACATTACTTTAATTTAGTTACAAATTGACCCTTTTGAGATTAATTATTGAATAATAGTATTACTAATTCCGCAGGAGCTTCTAAGATTCAACGAAGAGAGCATAAAAAGACGAAAACAATTAGAAGATCGTTTTCTTGGTCAATAAACTAATAAAATTTTCATAAATCCTCCCCGGTAATTAAGCAAAACCAGATACTAATTAGCTGTTTGTTTTCTGTTAATCAATTTAATAATCTCAACTTGCAGTAACGAAAGCGAGTTTTATTTCACCTTATATTAAATCTATGATCATTTCGTGATCTTCAATTAACTGTGTTAATCGTAATGTTTCATCTGTATGTACCTTCCGATCTGTTGACTTCTTTACAAAAGTCAACACTTCCCAATTTTTTTTTAAAAAAAATGAAAGAAAGAAAGAAAGGAAAGTCAACTCTACTTAATTCAAGGGAAAATAGACCGTCATAGGGATTATGGTCATTGTCTCCTTATATTTTTGATTAATTAATTAAATCACTTTTTAGTTTTAAAAAATTATTTGTTACGTCCTATTATTTGGTTGATTGACTAAAAAATTAATATTTTGAGAGTAAATAAGTAATTTGATGAATTTAATTAATTTAAACAAAAATATTTTGAGAACTTGATTTTTTAATTTTCTGAGAACTATTTATATTAATTTATAATAAATATAATTTAATATTATTAAAATATTATTTTATTTAAAATTCATATTTTATTTCTAAATGATTATTGATGAGACCTACATTTTATAAATTGGGAGTTACTTTATTTGTAAAGTTAAAAATTTAAAATATTTTAGTAAATTCAATAATTTTTTGTTAGTTAACTAAATGACAGGATATAACAGATAATATTTTAAAATTAAAAAATACTTTAATTAATTAACTAAAAATATAAGGGGGTAATAGTCATATTCCCAAAGCATAATTACTATTTTGAGTAGATAAGATCCAGCGCCAGCAAGCAGCATTGACCAAAAGTTTGAGTCTAACATAATGATTTTGGTCAATCATGTCGACTGATTAATTTCTATTTTCTTTTTATTATTAGTATTATAATAAAAAAATAAAAAAAGAATAATTTTGGATTTTAACATGGGCTTGAAAATTAAGTCGACCGAGGTTATTTTCGACAAAATTAAAGTCACAGTTGAATCAATTACGTTAATAATAGCAAAAATCATGTGTGAACTTGTTGTTGCATCTTTCAAATTTATGTACTCGATTGATTGAATTCAACATTTAATTTTTTTTTCTAAGGTCGGGACTAATTGAATCAAAATTCGGCCAACTTGACTTGACCAGTCTCTGGAATTCTCAAATTTGTACATATTATCTTGACATATATATACATATATCCAATAATAAAATATTACAATTCAACTCTAGATTGTTAACCACCACAAATAAATTAATAACTTTATCAACACGAATTAACAAGGTATAATCATATTATTATTAAATTATTTTTTGTGCATATAAAAATGTGTACATACAACAGTAGGTACTTCGAATGAAAACATTATATTTAGATTCAAACATGATTCCTTTTTTTTCATTAATCTTTTAGGATGGAAAATAAAAATAAAAATAAAGCATTATGTATTATATTTATGAAAAGACGTTAATTCTGAAGGCACCCTTAAAGTTGTTGGTAGGGGAACAAGAACTATTCCAATGGATAAAAAGGCAGAAGAAGACATTATTATTATTAGGATTAGGATTAGGGTTAGGATTAGGATTGTGTGTGCATATAAATTATGATATATGGTTTTAGTATGTATAGTCGGGTCATTGGTGGAGGCGTATGCGTCTTTAATAGAAGTGTCATTTTCATTAATTTTCCCACTTGCCCACATGTCGGCGTTTCGTAATAATTATATAATCTGTAAGAATCCGTTAAATAAAGTTACTATGATGCAATTGGATTAAGTTTGATCCGACGAGGTGTATTATATAATATAAACCATATACGGATAGATTACTAAAAGCTAACTCTATTTGGTTATTATTAAAATAAAGTTACTACACACGAACATTCACGTATAATAAAATGACTTCATGTTGGTATTGTTTGTCTAAGTTAAAAGAACAGAATAATTTTTTATCTAAGTTAAAAGCTAAAGCATGTAATTGGTGAAGCAGCAGATCTAAAGAACGAGGTGAGCACTGAACACCATGAAACCGAGTAATGATTTAAAATTTTAAAAATAATTAAAAAATAGATGATATCAGATATAATCAAAGATTACTACTAACTTTTTTTTGGCAAAAGTAATTGGATTTTATAAATCCAGTCCGGAACCAATGGCACAACAGAAATATTCTTAGGTGTATGAGAATATGTAATTGGTCTCACCAACACCTACCAAAACCTAATAGTAGCATTTAGCACCCTATTAATTGGAGAATTAGGTTATAAAAATAATCACTAAATTCCAATTCGATGAGGTTAGGTTTTCATGATCCATCAAAAAGCAAAAAAGCAAAGCTAAAATGTATCTCTCTCTCAGCCAATAATACACACAGAATCTTTAGAAAAACAAAGAAAAAATATATACTTTGTTCTTATTTTAAGCAGTTGAAAAGAACAATTAATTTGTTATTCTTTTTGTATCCGATGAGCACTTTTTTTTTTGGGTTTTTGTAAGAATATGCTCGTAGTATGGGGGAAGTGATTCGGAATTGGCACGCGAAATCGCTTTAGACTAAATCAAGAATTGTGATTACGAATCTCAATTAAAGAATGAATGATTGATAATCCTGTATTGTTTTAAGCTTAATTATTAGCTGTATCCCTTAATAGCAATTTAAGGGAGAAGTGCTGGCCAGCATCAGCACTCAGCAGGCAGCAGGCATTCATTCAATTCAAAGTCATACCGACTTTTGGTGGGCAACCTTCACAACAAGACATACTTGCAACAGTTCTGAAATTATTTTAACTAAAACTAAAACGAAAACCTACCCTTCCTTGAATTTGATTGGTGTGCTTTTTCAGTTTACCTTTTTAGATCTCCCACTTTCAATTAAATTAGCAACATCCTAATCAGATTAAATCTATGAAATGATACCCTTCGAAGCACGATGGGTCATATAGTAGAATCTAAGGAAAAAGATTGGTGTGCTGATGTTATTATGATGTCTCAGATGTTACAATAAACTTCTCCCAGTTGCTATTATCACTACCTTCCAGTTGCAACCAACTTTTGCTCTTCTGTTCTCGCACCGAAACAGTACACAATGTCTCCTCTCCTGTGTGTAAAAGAAATGCTCAAGGGTTTCAAATCCCTTTGGTTCTTAATTGTTTGGCACATATTCTATTCCGTCTTTATTATGTACTCAAACCTCCAGCATGTTCTGAGCGGAATAGAATAAATCACATGCAAGAATCCGAATCAGAATCAGCTACTTAAAACGGAGAAAAACAGAGAGCTCGCACAACTCACTTCACTGATGTAATCCGCCATCAAAAGTCCGTTTTTTCATTTGTGTGGAGGAAACAGGAACTCAGTCATTTGGTCTTTTCCATAACCAGTAAATAGATCAATATCAGTACGTATACTAAAAGACCGCAAATTCTCATTTGTAGCGTGGAAGCTTTAATCAGTGAATGGTCAATATTATTGTTTGCACGTATAAAAAATGAGCTGGAGACTATGCAGTCAAGAATAAGTTAAGATAGACGAGTCTTCATTCTTAACGAGTTCTTCAGTCTTACAGGAATTAACTGGTATTGGATTCATAGCAGTGTAGTTGTTACAACTCGCATAGTTAAACCATGAGCTTTCTTACACAACAATTTTATTTTGAATCATGGGAATAATAACACAGAAATGGCAATTCATTAATCATTAAATTTCACAAACCAAACTCCATACCACTCTGTCCAGGCACAAAGCATCATCAGTTCAGTTTTTTCTTTTTTCTTTTTCATGGAAAATAACAAGCAATTTACGTGAGGTAAGGAATGCACTATCTTGGCAGTAGCTTGCAGAACAAATTCACAGGCCACTCAGTAATATGCCTTTCTGGGATTGTTCTGTCAAGAATTAAAAAAAAAATAAGTTAAGTGATTTAACTACCACCATGATCTGCATACAAGTAAATTCCAAAAACGCAGTAAAAAAAGATTTACAGGCATGGTGGTCGTACCAAAGGATTCGGTCTGTAACGGTAACCAAGCATCATCCGCTTCTTATACTGCTCATATATATCATCCTCAGGAGTCACCTCCCCCGGATTGTGTGCACCAATCCCCAAGTTATTATCCTTTACAGAACCTGCTGCAATTGGATCTGCAATGCCACTTTTGGAGCTTCCCAGACCCTCACCTGCAATATAAATAGACAGGTTACCAGGATCCTCCCTCAGACAAAGCAAACAGAGTTTATATAGCCTTGCCCAACTTTTACACTTGGACCACCTGGAGCTGTCCACTTACCACAAATACAAAATGTACAAGTGTATAGTCGTAAAAAGAGTTTAGAAGATAAACCAATAATTGTGGACTCTACTAGCAAACAAATACACAATCATTGACAACAAATTTCAGACATTTTATCTATCAGAATCTAGATACACTCATTTCCCATTCACAATCTACAACTTTGTTCAAATCAAATTAAATTTAGAGAGGAGGAGGGGGTGGGGTAAAGCACCTTCTTTCCAACCCATTTTGGACAAGAGCTTATGGCCAATATTGTCTGCCTGAATTTTTGCCTTTTCTGCAGCCTCTTTAGCAGCTTTCCGAGCAGCTGCATCATTACACGTGGCCAAGAACTTCACAAGCTCATCCTGTGGAATGTAATCACCCATGTGATGACCTCTCTTTTGAGAAGCTGCAGTACCTAAAAAATTTTAAACATATTGCTCATGGTAATGACAATATACATATGGGAAAAGAATATATATAGAAAAAAAAAACTTAGAAACTAACCTTGAAGGGAAGCAGGAGGAGGCATCTCATCCTTAGACTGTTTAGGCTGTCTCTTCCTCTCTTCATGAGCAGCCTTCTTCATGTAAAACTCCATCATAGCTATAGGATCTGAACCAGGTGGTCCACTAGATTCACCTTCAACTTTAGAAACACAGGTAAAAAAATAAAACACTAAATATTGAGCACCGAAGAGAAAAGATTACACGGGTCATTTGATAAAGTCCAAAAATAGAAATGACCAGCAAAATCCCAACATACTGTGCACTCCATAAGCAGCTACTACACAACACAAGGTTTCGGATATCAAGGAAAAAACGAGAACATGTGACGATACAACAAATATGTATTTATATGGAGCTTTGCTAAGAGACACCGCATACCATATAAAAGAACTGCTAATGTTTTCACCAAGTCCCATTCATCTCAAAAAGAATAGATGAAACACAAAATCTACATAAATGCAGATGGGTCATGGTTCGTTAATTTGTTGTTTAATGGACCAAACCACTTAGAATATACAGTGGAGCAAACAGCATAGTCTACAGAATAACCACCATCGCAAACTAGGAGTCTACGCAATCAATTGAATGCAGAGACAACTGACTGCTAATGAACCTTCTGTATCAGTACAGAAAAGGAATTCTTAACTCTCACATAAATCCCAGAATAAACAAACAGGAGAAGATAGCTACCATTTCCAGATCTTCCTGCTAACGCTGAAGAAGCTGTAGGCTCATCAGCAGTTTCATATAAAGCTGAAGCAGGGGTTTGATAATTTTGCTGCTGAAGTGATCTTTGAGAAGCACTGGTGGATTTAGAGGTTGAATTGCTCATACCACCTACACAGACAATGTGCATTACAACTACTTTACCAGGAAGACATCAAACTTTCAATTGGAAAAAGTGAGGCAACAAAGTAAAGTAAAACAGAATTTCTAAGATAATACAATTACAGTCTTGTATCAAGCACTCATGTCCCAGCACCTGTCTCTATTATAAGTTTAGAATCTATCTATGCACATCTCTAGACTTATTTGCAGAACCTTCATAAAAACTGAAATAGCGAAAATGAAGAAATTCAATTACTCACTGCTAGAAGACGATGGAGTCTCCCCGGTCTCTGAAAGAGATTTTTCCTCTTCTGCAAGCCGATATTCATAATACTTGTAATCTGCGCAAGTCTCATCAAAAAGAAATCTGCAAAACACAAGAAACACGAACTCATAAGCATAAGAAATTCCATGCTATAGTAACAAGAAAACTCTATACATATGGCACTATCTGAACTACATATGATAAGTCCCCCAACCCAGTAAACAGAAAGCTTATTCTACTAAATTACACCTAAAAAGGTATTACACAAAGGACTTACTTAAAAGGGGTGTCTCCAGGATTTTTTTGACGAGTAACATTCTCAAATTGCCTTCCATTTTTGGCAACAAAACTTGCTAGTTTGTCTGCAACTTTCTTCACAGTAGGGTCGCTTGGGGGAGGTGGGGCTGCATATCACTTATAAAACTGATTAATACCGAGAGCATGAACAAGGGAATGCAAATTACTCTTGTAGCAGGCGTGCCACATATTCCAAATCTTTCATTGAACATCTCTTTCCACCAATGTTGATTGGTACTTAAGGTATAAGCTGCATTCATGAGACAGAAATATTCAAGAATGTTTTGTCCTCTTCATCCACTAGTTCAAGATCAGAGCAGACATATACCTAGATCATTTCCTCAGAGCAGTATACTCCATGAAGGGGACAACTATTAATTCACACAACTATTTAAAACAATTCTATATGTAAGTGTTTTTTTCTAGAAATCCTAACATCAACAAGTTTTAACAGTGAAAAAAAGGAGAGTCAAGTCATCGACAATATCTAGGTAGAACCACTAAACGGCAGGAATATCCCTTCTCTTTTTCCTGATCTCCAACAAAAAGAATTACCAGAAGAACCAAATATCTTACTCTAAAAGATAAATAGATAAGAGAATATTCATATAAAATAGTAATTACCAACAGAAGCTTGTTTTGAGGATTGTTCAGAGGCCTCTGGCTGACCCAATTTCTGCCTTTTCACAGGTACATCAGCTGAACCATTTTCAGCCTCAGTTTCATCTTCATCATCATCTGCACCCAACTTAACAGGAGGTGCTACAAGCTTTGACTTCTGTTTTAAACTGAATGCAAGTTTGCCTCCAGAAGAAGCACAGCTGGTCTTCTGTGTATTCACCATGGGTTTGTTTATAGATATTTTAGGAGTCGAAGTTCCTGTTATAATTTTGATGGGTTTAGACTCCTCGACTGATGTGGCAGCTCTCTCCCTTTCTTTTTCCTTGTCTTTGTCTTGTTGAAGTTGTTTAAACCTCTCCATAAACGATCCATCATTAACAAAAAGGCTAGAAGGTGTTCCTTTGTCCATTGGCAACGAGCCAAAAGCAATTAGGCTGTTTATAGGGCGTCACTGCTCAACAAGTGAGCTTACAATATATTTAGATATGGAACTGGATGTTCAAACCTATCTATTTATGTGAATATAGTATTGACAAAAAAAATAATTGTATATACGAATCATAATTAAAGACAAAAAAATAAATAACCAACTTTGGCCAATATAATGAGAGATTAAACACCAATATCCCAAAATCAATTCCAAGTGCTGCAATATAATTCATTCACAGCAGATTTACCAGACTTAAAGCATCATGTAACGCAACTGGGTTTTGTTAAACAACAATAGAATTCGAAAACCCAACCGAATTGTATTGTTCAAACCTCTTCTTTTATACGTCTAACCACAATCAAAACCCTAAAATTCTCATTTTTATTGATTGAGAAAATGAGCATATGCAAAATCAATCAGGAGCTAATATCCTAATTGAAACCCGGCTAATGAATCAACAAAAAAATACACAGTAATTTAATCACAAACCCTAAATCTAAACCTAATAATCTCAAATTATAAAGAGCGAAGAAGAAACGAACATCAAAATACACTACAAATTAAAGTTTTGTTACCTGAACGGTGATTGATCGAGATCAAAAAGTTCTTCTTGAATCTACAAATAAATACTAATCGGGCGATTGTTATTGACTTCAAGAAGAGAAGAGATCGCGATTCGCGAGTTCGCGTGTTTTGAGTTATTTTACTGAAAGAGAACGCGTGGCCCTTTTGTTAGGGTTGCTCGTATATATGATCCAGATTTTGCAATTGTGGGTTTGGTCTTTCATAATATTATGTTTAATGCTCTTAACGTCTTCAAATTTGTATGAGACCACGTGCATCAGAAAATTATGTAGAATTTTTAAAATACATATATGAAAAGATTGAGACAAATATTTACATAAATTATGTATATTTGTTATAAAGAAGATAAATATATCTAATATTGAAATTTAAAATAACATAATTTTTCAAATATATTGTTGTAACAATAAATGTTGAAAATTAGTCGTAGTATTATTAATTATCTAAATTATATTTATTAGCCATTCTCCATAACCTATAATCATAAAAGAAAAAAATGCACATTAGCCGCCCCTTTACGTTTAAGTTAACTATTCAAATCCCTCCTAACGTTTGAGAAATATCTCTTATCTCCCTACTTTCATTTTTCTTTCAATTTTATCCTTGTATAAACCAATTTGACTCACCAAACGAACCGACTTTGAACCATCAAACAAAACCATACTTAAACCATCAAATTAAACCATTTTCTTAAATTTTAAATATATATATATATATTTATGATAATTTATAATTTTTTTGTTTAAATAATTTAGATTTAATAACTAAAATTAAGTATGTATAATTTATATTATTAACTAATTGTTAAATAATAACAATTATATGTAGAAGTTAAAAATATTTTTTGAAATTTAAATTTTTTTAAAAAATAAATATATTTATAATTAAATTGATATTATAAGAATTTAAAAACTAAATAATAATAATTATATGTAAAACTTATATACATTTTTTTAAAACTTTAAAAATTAATTTTTTTAAAATAAATTATTTATAGTTACATTTATTTATTAGAAATAATTTAAATTTAATAATTATAATTATTTTATATAATTAAATTAATGACCTATTTTAAATATGATTTATTTATTAATTCAGGAATCATTTTAATTTAGAAATAAATTTTTTATAATTTTAATTTAAAAATAATTTTTAATAATTGTTTTTAATTATAATTTTAGAAATTATAAAAAAATTATTTCTAAATTAAAATTATAATTAAGAAAGTTAATTATTAAAATTATTATTTAATTATACTAATTTAGAAAATTATAATAATCAAAAAATTATTAAAAAGTTTATAATTAAAAAATTAAATTGAAAATTTTAAAAATGTATTTTATTTTTACATATAATTATTATTTAATTTTTTAAATTCTTATAAGATAATTTAATTATTATTTTTAAAAAAAAGAGCTTTAAATAATGAATAACTGGCTAAAAATAAATTTTATATTTTATTTCTACGTGTAATTGTTATTATTTAACAATTAGTTAATAATATAAATTATACATACTTAATTTTAGTTATTAAATCTAAATTATTTTAAATAAAAAATTATAAATTATTATATATATATATATTTAAAATTTAAGAGAATAATTCAATTTGGTGGTTTAAGTATGGCTCGATTTGGTGAGTCAAGTTGGTTCATCCAATAGTAAACTTAGAAGAAAAATGAAAGCAAAGGGAAAAGGGCATTTCTTAAACGTTAGAGGAGATTTAAGTAGTTAGCTTAAACCTTAGGAGGTAATAAGTATTTTCCCTCGTAAAAGTAACAAAAGAATAGATGTCTTATATTCTCTTTGCATATGCATCTATTTTTATATTTTTGAAATTATGATTTTTATTATCATCCACTATCATGTTTTAATTATAAAATAACAAAAGAAATAAATGCCTTATTTTCTCTTTATATATGTATTTAATGTTAAAAAAAAAATTAAAAATTATTTCATGATTTATTTATATTTTTAACACTTTTATTTTAGTGACAATTTAATAGTTGTTAAGAGGAACTAAACCATACATTCTCTGAAATTTGAAAAACTCACACTTAAATATAAGATTTGGAGAAACTCACATACATTTTTTCTGAACATTAGTTGACTATCTAATTTTTATCAAAAAATTAAAATATCCTAAATTTTTCCTTAATTCTTTGACTAAAACAAAATGTTTCTATTATTTCACATACTTATTTATGTACAACGTGAGTTTTATGTTATTTAAATTTTACTATTTTATGTAATGTACTATTTATTAATTGTATAGTAAAATAACATAAATTTGTTTTAAATAAATTAATAAAAAAATTATTATCCAATTGATAATATAACTTATAAAAATTATTTTTCGAATTTTAAACTAAATATTATTAAAAAGTTGTGAATAAATTGATAATATTAAATATTATTATTTTATTTTAAACTTTAATTATTGATTTGTATAAAATTAAATTGTGAAATTAGTGAAATATTTAAAATTATCTTTAATCTTAATGGTCCTCTAACGATCAACTAATGGTCCAAGAAGGTATGTGTAAATTTTTTTAAGCCTAACATTTAAGTGTGAATTTTTCAAATTTAAAGAGAATGGCATGTTAATTATCCTATTTGTTAATTATCGGGGGACATATTTGTCAAAACAAATTATAAGAGGATAAATTTAGCAAAAGAGTTTGCATATCTATGTATTTTTTAATAATCATAAGGACCAAAATGCAAAAAGGCTAAAGTTAATCGCCAACGACCTGCATCCATTCAGCCTCTGCCGCTCACCCTCCACGATCATCCTTGAAGAAACAACGCGCTGAGGGGCGGATAATATCGTGCCTGAATGGACACAGCAAGTCTTAAAACGTTAACGGCGATAACGCCGTTAAATTCCCTTTTCTGTTCAAGAGCTTCTTCTCTCTTTGTCCCGCTGTGCTTCACTCATTTCAAGAACAACTTCTCTTCCCGCCTCTCCTTGTCTTCTGTTCGCTTCTCCCCTATCTGCTCTCTGCGTAATATTTCTCTCCTACTTTATACCTCATCTCATTAAGAAAATTAATTCTTGGTATAATTTTGATTATTATATTAATACTGTGGGTGTAGCTGAAAGAGAAAATGGGGGCTGTCTGCCACGTGGGGTCGGTGAAGCCGTTACCGCTGTTTCTCAGAATAAGTTTCTTCAAGTTGTTTTAGTTTCTCCTCAGGTATAGCATAGAAAATGTTTCAACTTTATTTTAGTTCAGTGTATTGGGCGATAGATACACTTTCGCTATGTGATTTCTGTTATAAATATTACTCCTTTTTCCACTGAATTGTTTGTGATATGGTTAAAATTTTCTGATAAAATGTTAAGGTGTAGATGGAATTTTGAATAATTGCAAGTGCTGAATCGAGTGACAGGAATTTTATTATTGTTGGGTTACCTTTTAGGTTCCGAGTTATGAGTTCAAGTGCAGCATCAACACAAACGAACAAGAACTAAGTTGATCATTTGACCTATGTGATCTGCTCCCCCCAACCTGATTTGCACTTGTAATAGTATAGATGGCTAGTCAAGGAAATTGGATTATGTTAATGTTGTAACAAATGGCACAATGGTTGAAGTGTTATGATCCAATATTGAATAGAAAATGTGTTGGTTTCGAACTTATAGAACAGGTAGGCAGCAACAGCATCAACTAATGGCTAGTCTTTTGGCTTGATGCCAAGTGCCCGGTCGAGCCAACAGCCTGTGACACGATGGGATTTCCATGTTAAGTTTGTGAAGTCTTCTAGAAGTTTAGTTATAGTATGGGGTTTAACATAAAATAAATCATTATTTATCTATGTTTTCTTTTGGGTTACAGACAACCTCAATTTCACAAGACTGGATCTGAGATTTTTGTTGTCCTTGGCAGATTCCTGGAAACACAGGTTGCATTGCAAGAACATGTGCTGCATCAGCTGTTGGACTACACTTAGTTGGAGTTGATTGAAACAGTTCTCCTTTTTATTAAGATTTTCTTCTACTTCTGTCATTATAATAAGGATTGCTACTAACTCTTGCCATTTAACATCCTTTCAGCCATTAGGATTTCAAGTGGATGATGCAAAATTAAAGCGTGCTGGATTGGATTACTGGCCGTATCCGAGCATATATTTGTATTTGTAGATCTATTCCTTTACTTTTCTTCAGTTCAATTCTATTTCTGTCATGTCAATACATTCATTTTTACCTTTTCAAGAACACACATAATGCAAGAAAAGAGCACAAAGACATCTTTTATCTCCTTCAGATTCAAATTTAGCCGAATACTTCAGAAATATGCATACTTTATCTTATATTTTTCTCTCATTTTGTTCTTTCTCTTTCTTGTGGGCCATGATAGGGTCTTGAATTTGATCATAGACACTCACCTTTCATGATTTATGCAACGCTCAGTAACAAACACGAGAAATCTTCATTAACTGGACGTGAATTCTCCCATTCTCCCATCAGCTTAAAACAGTTATGATCTCTAATTTTATACTATCAACTTCCTTCATTCTTCTGATTGTTGTACGAAGACATTTCTTGTTTTCAATAATTAACACTCAACATTAGATACGTAGTTGTTAAAGTTCATAACTCATGGGCAGAGTTCCTAGATTATTTCAGGCGACAGGTATTTCTCAATTTATACAGTGGACCTCGAGACTTTCAGTTCCCAACCCCCTCTGCTGTTCCCACTGACTTCTAAGCCACATTTGCTTTTCATCTTTTGATGCAGGAAGGGGAAAAGCGGTTGCTAGCATTTACTAAAAGAGGGAGGGCAACACATTCAGTAAGTTTCCCATCCTTTTAATCTCTTCCGGACTTTCACTACTTCTGGTTTATTTTGTTAGCATCTTTTACTTCTTATAAAAGTGATTTGTCATATATCCATATTGTATGTTTTAACCTTCATTTGGCAAAGAGCATTGAAATTTTAGTTCGAGAATTTAAGCAGCACTTTAATATCATGAAGGTAAACTTGGCAAAACACTATTCCGATTGGCTGTGACTTTTATTCTGTTTTTGTAGGAAATCTCCTATAGAAAAGGTGATTATCTCCTATTTGGCTCGGAAACTAGTGGTCTACCACCCGAAGCATTGCTAGACTGCCAAAGTGAAACATTTGGGGGCGGCTTAATTCGGATTCCAATGGTTGAAACTTACGTTAGATGTCTGAATCTCTCCGTCAGCGTAGGCATTGCTGTATATGAGGCTGCCAGACAGCTAAACTATGAGCAACTCAATATTCCATCTGAAACTTGTACGAGAACAGAACATTCATTTATCACCGAAGATATTTTTGCCTAATTCAATAGCATTAGAAGCTCAATGCTGTTTGAAACTTCAAGATCAGCAAGCTGAGTTTCTTTAGAGGTAACCATAACTTGCTTGAAAGCTAGTGTTGTACCATTTTTTAACAGAACTAATGATTGTATGATTGTTTTATCCCGATCTTGGGTAATGATAATATCAAAGTTGCTGCTCTTGTTTGAAATTGAACCGGCAAATGTTCAGGAAACCTTGCTAACTCTTTGTCATCTTTTTGTGCCATTTCACACAATCTCCTGTTGAACCAAAAAAGAAAAATGAGAAGAAGGAAAACGAGTTGATTTTAGACTTACAAGGGCATCTATGTGACATCAACTAATAAGCTAGTTTTTTGGGTTGATAATTATATTCACATGTGAACTTCAAAAACTTGCGTTGTGTGCCCCAAACAACATTCCAATGATGTTTATAAGGCTAGTTAGGTAAATATTGTGCAGTAGGTTAGTCTTTTGGCATGATGATAAGTGCTTGTTCTGCTATACAAAGTTACTAATTTTGTCTGTATCGAGTAATATCTTGTACCACTTTCTTGCTGTTCTGAGCAAAAGTGGGCTTGTTTAAAGGTGTTGGACCCAAATAAAGAATTGGGCCATTTCAGAATATGACTTCTGTTGTAAACATTGCGATTCTCTCTTACATCATGATTCAATGATTGAAATTTGGCAAATCGACTGTTGGCAGTTAAAAACAAAGATTTGGTGGTTTAGAATCAAAACCTTTTATTTTTTGACAAATCTCCACCGACAAAAAACTGTTTAACACATTATTTATAAATCTCATGCGTTGGTTCCCGGAAATCACCAAAAGTACCCTACTTTATAACTCAAGATTAAAAAATACCCTCCTCAATAAAATTTATTTAAAATATTATTTTTATTACTTTTAAACAAAAATATCTTTATTATTCACTTTAAACTAAAATTTTATTTTTTTATTTTATTATTAAGTTTCGAATAAGGTATAAATTTAACCTTACTCAAAATCTACTTTTGAATAAAATAAAATTTTTACTTTACTCGAAAATAAATTTCAAGTAAAATTAAATTTTACTTTATTCGAAAATATTTTTCGAGCCAAGTTATATTTTTATTTCATTCGATATTTATTTTAGGTAAGGTCAAATTTTTATTTTACTCGAAATTTATTTTTAAGCAGTAATATGTGAAAAAATAAAATTAATTCAAAGTGAGTATAAGAGTAATTTTGTTTAAAGTACATAAATTAGGGTGTTTTTGAATAGAAAGAGAAATATTAGGGCATTTTCGGTTATTTGCCGTGGTTGTTCCTTGCAAGAAATTTGAGTTGACCCTTTTCATGTGGGAAGTTGGAATGATGTCCTAACCCAGACAACACATTCCCATGTTCTCTCTTTATTTATTTTGGTGCCATTTAATGTTTTGGTGGTGTCTCTTCTTCGAGCTCATCTCCTTCAAAATCTGAATTATAACACCCACATTCCTTCCACTTCCATTTCTCAACAACTAATTATTCAGGGGATACTGTTCATTCATTATAATTATAATTTTAATTTATGACCTTTTATTATTCACAAGTTAATACATTATACATACATATATATGTTGCGGTGGTGGTGCCATGCCAATAGAACATAGTATAATTTGCAATTATTCTGGTTATTATTACGCAATCTATTATAATTATTTTCTTTCTGGGTGCATCATTGACATGATGAAGCTTTATTTTTTCAAAAAGAAAGCAAGAAAATTTTGGTAAAATTATCAAAACACTAAGCACAACATCATACTACTTTTATAATTATTTTTTTTTCATGAATGCTTTATTCTATCAACTAAGACTTTCTTTTGAAATTAATCAAATATAATTATAACAATAACAATAATAAGATTATAAGATACGAAAAGTACCCAAAATTATGATTCGTCTCATCTCAACGAAACATATGAAGCTTACGATGAAAGGTATTATATGCAAATCAGAGCAAGTAGAGAGAGAGAGAGAGATTGTGTATTTCTTTTTGCTTTTTGAAATGATAACAATCACATGGCATTACATGCAATGCAAGTGGCAAATGGTGGGGTCAGGTCATCATCATCATCATCATCATCTATCATTCATATCATCATTCGTACTCGCACAACGATATGGGTTGGATTTTGAACCAATTTCACTCCAAATATTTATGGTACAATATAATATCTGCTATGCCCTTCAAATCAAAATCGACAACTACACAATGAAGGGGAACTTTTCAGTTGTTAATACTCAAATGTTACCCTTCACCCTATAATTTCTTATGATAATTATTTATTTTTCCTACCACAGTTTCAATTTGATATTATCGCTATTACATTACATAAACACACATGCGCATATGTATGTATATATATATGTATATATTTTTTTTGCCATCACAAAAATATTTTTATGTTTTCAACTTAACTAAGGAGTTGTTTATTTTTTTAACTGAAGTTTGAATATAATTATTCAAATATTTAAGGGTCGTTTATTTTTTAACTTATTTATGAATATTTGTCAAAAATATATTAATTTAATTTAATTTAATTTAATTTTTTAATTTAAATTTAAATGAGTACATGTTTGAATAATTTATTATTTTTATTTTTAAAAAATATTCATATCTTATTAATTTATTTACTAACAAAATTAAAATCCTAGTTACTAATTTTAACATATCTGTTCTCTATTCTGAATCTCTTCTACTTGTTTTCTTGATCTTACTTATTGTATATTTTAATTATTGTAATAAATTATATATTTACATAATTATAACTATACTATAATATAACTTATTATTTTTATTTAATTTTTATCTCACCGATTGAAAATTATTTTTAAAATATTATATATCAAACAAATAAATAATATATATACTAATATAATTTATTAATTTTTTTATCGATTATTGTGATAATATAATCAAAATTATTATAAATATAAATATATTATTTAAAAGAGTATATATGTTAAAATATTAATTTTTAAATTTTTTTTATTAAAACAAATAATTTAATATTTATTTTTAAATATTTTAAAATAAAAAATAAATATATTATTTAAATTTATATTTCAGTCATATTAAAAATTACAGATAAAAAAATAAACGTTATTTAAATATTTATAAAATAAATAATAGATAATGTGATTTAACTCTTGACTTTTTAGAAAAATGGAGATATCTCTTGACTTTTTTTTTTGTCTTACATACTCTTAACTTTCAAAAAAATTTGAAATACTCCTTAAGAGACTATTATAAGCATTATTATAGATATAATTTGACTATTTTACCCCTAACTATTAAAAACATATAAACTAATTTAATTAATTTTATTTGTACTATATAATAATTAATAATACATTATTATAATAATTAATTTAAAAATTATAATGATATTTTGATTGTTAATTATTTTCTTTTAAATTTATTAATATTTTGATAATATTACTTATAAATAATTTTATCATTGATAATTTTATTAAAATAATTTATTTTAAAAATTATATATAATAAATATTGTTAAAATTTATTGTCAATTTTCTACAACTTTTTTAGTTGTAAAAAATTAATTGTAAAAGTAAAAATAATTAATTTTTTACAACTAAAACAATTTTATATCGTAATTTTTTTTAATATTTTTTTAACATATTTTATGTTATAAAATTTTTATAAATAATATTGTTAAAATTTACTTATAATTAATATTATAAAATTTGATAATTAGAAATTTTTTTAATAATGTTAATTATATATTATTTTTAAATAGATTATTTTAATATAAAAATAATTAAACTATTTTATATATTTTTAATAATTAAAATAAAATAATTAATTTATATATAAAATAATATTTAAAATAGTATTTTATTATAACTTAAATTATTTTAAAGTTAAAAGTATATAAAATTGGGGAAAAAGTTAAAGATATCTCCCTTTTAAAAGAAAAAGCAGGGGTAAATCACAACAAATAAAAATAACATTTTAACCTTTTTTTTTTCAATTATTTTAGCAGCACTTTATTGGCCCCAAATACCGCCATGTCCGATAATATAATAATAATATCTCTACTTCATCTCTTTCCTTCAAACTCTGCATATAAATTATAAGACCAAACCCCAACTCTCCACACTCCATTACTCTTCACTCTTCACTTCTCTATCTTTCTCTCCTCTGTTATATCTCCGTTATATATGCTCCTCTTCCTCTAACACATTCTGGTTAGAGAGAGTGATGGAAGTTTCGTTAATCCTACTCGCTTTCTTTCTCGCCGTTATCTCCGGCGTCAGCGCCTGCACGCCTGCAGACAAGGCGGCCCTCTTAGCCTTCAAGTCTTCGCTCAATGAACCCTACTTGGGTATCTTCAATACTTGGACCGGTGACGAATGCTGTCAGAACTGGTACGGCATCAGCTGCGACCCGACGACTCGCAGAGTTACCGATATTTCACTCCGTGGTGAGTCGGAGGATCCGATCTTAGTTAAAGCCGGCCGCTGCGGGTACATGACCGGTTCGATTAACCCGGCCATTTGCCAGCTCGATAGTCTTACTAACTTAGTTATCGCTGACTGGAAAGGTATTTCCGGTGAAATTCCATCTTGCGTTACTTCCATTCCTTCCCTGCGTGTTTTGGATATTGTCGGGAATAAACTATCGGGTAAGATTCCGGATGACATCGGAAATCTTCAGAAACTAACTGTTTTGAATTTAGCTGATAATGCCATCTCTGGGGAAATCCCACGTTCACTGGTTCAGCTTTCTAGTTTAAAGCATCTAGATCTCGGCAACAACCAACTTACAGGCGAAATACCGGCGGATTTCGGAAACCTCAAAATGCTGAGCCGTGCTTTACTCAGAGGAAACAAGCTTGCTGGGTCAATCCCAACTTCTGTCGGGAAAATGTATCGGCTTGCAGATTTGGATTTGTCCATGAACCAAATCTCGGGTCCGATACCAGACCAGTTAGGCAAAATGCGGGTTCTGTCAACTCTACTCCTGGATAGTAACTTGTTATCGGGTCAAATACCATCTTCATTGTTGAGCAACACCGGTATGGGAATCTTAAACTTGAGCCGAAACGCCTTGGAGGGAAATATACCGGATGCTTTCGGGTCAAAATCCTACTTCATGGTTCTAGATTTATCGTATAACAATTTGAAGGGTCCGATTCCCGGTTCGCTATCGTCGACGGCGTATGTCGGTCATCTAGATTTAAGCCACAACCATCTTTGCGGACCCATTCCCGTCGGAGCGCCGTTCGATCAATTTGAATCGTCGTCGTTTGACAGCAACGACTGCTTGTGCGGCAACCCGTTGAGGACTTGCTAATAATGTATCGTCCGATTAATGTCTCCGGAAAACCGGGTTATTATTGTTTTAAGTACGTATTGTAATAGTGAATGTAATGTAAGTGTTTCTATAATTTGCTTTTATTAAATATTTTATGTGTTTCTGTTATATTGTAATTATATGCATTTTCTCTTATAATAATAGTACAAGTCGAAATAATTTTATTTAAAAAAAGAAAAAAGCATTGTAAGTTGAAATGGAGGAGGATGAGGTACAAGCAAGCAAGCAACATGCATGCACGTGAAAGAAAGTTGTAAGCGTGACAGTAATTCGATGTGGTCACATATAAAGCAACGTATTTGAGATTCTAATCTAATTTGATATTAGAACATGGTTTTTTTTTCAAATGATAAAATCTTTTATTTAAAACCAATGCGAGTGACTGTGTTATCATGTGAGATAATATTAAAAAGTTATACGACTCTTATTTTGAGATCCAATGAGGCTGCATGCACGTGATAAACGGCACACCTCTTAATTTGTAATTTTTTGTTTCTTTTTAAGCTAGGGTCGGTGGACTGAAAGATGGCAGCCTACTTTTGCTGGAATGGATTATCAGTTGGATCCACCAAGTAATAATAAAGACTAAACTATGATAATTGAATCGACACATTAATCTTCTAAAAGGATGAACTGGATTGGTGGTTGGTAGTTTTAATTCAGCTAACCAATTATTTATTGCAGATGGAGAAATAAATAAATAAATACATTTTTCTTGTGTGCATTCATTGAAGGCTAGAAATAGAATATTAAATATAAACAGTGGTAGCATTTATGCAATGTTGGGAGTAAAAGCAGAGGTCAAAGTATAATACAGCTAAACATGCATGTTCCTAATAAACAACTTTACCCCACTTCACTGATACCCACCATTTAATCTACACTGACATCCACATGAATAACTTTTAGCTCACTCTAGATGATCTTTTTGCTACGCTTGTGTGTATGATACTAACCTGTACTCGGTTTGTCCAATTCTTCAAATCGAAAATGGATTGAACTGATGCAATCTTGCAGGAGCAAAGTGTCGGAAAGTGCAGCGTTTCGACGATTGCTCGCCATTAATCCACCTACAGGGACTTTCCCCAAACCAAAATGGTCCAATTCATGACTTCATTTTCTTATCCAATAACCGTAACTCAGGAATTTGCAGAGTTACCTTACTAAATCAAAATTTTATAGTTTCTAAAGTCATAATTGTTATTAAGATAAAATCACTTTCATTTTATTTGATATTTAATGATTTCTTTTATACATCATTTAGTTATAACTTTAGAATTATGAAACTTTAATTTCAAACCTAACTTTAATGTTTAAATATATAAAATGGATGATAAAGATTAGCTCTATGTAACAATATAGTTGTTGTATTTTCACAGTTAAGTAAAACACATCAGTCTCAAAGAAACCTTAGTTGAACTTGCGATATAAACAAAGTACCTTCAAGCTGCCATTTCCATTCTAAAGGGGGAAGTCGTGAAGTTAATCGTATCTTCGTATAACGTAGAACCTCAGATTCTTCTAGGTGGATTACCTGCATTTCCAAGTTGTGCGTAGCCAAACAATCTAAAGCACAACCTGATAAACATGTAGATGACGATAACAAGTTCTAATAACAGCAAACCAAGCACGGGATAAAGCTTGCATTGTTCATATACATGGTGGAGCCACCGAAGCATGTGAAAAGGTTCTATAGGTATGGTATTGATCTTATCCTAAGAGAAAGAATACACGAGGTTGAATGACTAGCTTCTACTTTACTGGTTTTAGAATTTTGTAGCAACTAGGAATGCATGATCCGCCACCTTAGTAAACTAATTATGAAAATCTAGCATTTCAACAATTATAAGACGAAGAAAACCTGGCCTTGTAACAAAAAATGGAGAACAGATCTCGATGCAATACTGAAGAAAGGGGCACACCACTTTCTCTATACTTATAACATGTAATAGCTATGGCTGGTGAGTCATTTTGTAGAGCTTTGAAGGCTTTCCTCTATGGTTTCCTTAAGGTTAGGAATTAACATGAATGAGAATTAAATACTCCGAGAATCACATTTCAGATTCAAATCCGATATTCCAAAAACCCTCAGGAGTCATAGGAGGGATATATTTATATCGATGCCTAGAAACACCCTCATGATGTTCACAGCGGACAGTTCGCTTGCTACCATCACCTTCCATGCCTCCATCATTGGGAAGAACAGCATCATAGAATTTCTTGCACTGCTTGCATTCAACTCCTTTCAAATTTTCCCGTTCAGCTTTCTTTCTCACAGATTCCACATACTTGAAACCACGTTTTCCAGCCAGTGGAGCTGGATTCTGCTGTCTTTGAGGGTCAGGATCAACATTCATATCCTGTGTTTCCTCATCTGAGCTATCAAGCTTCATGTCTTTTGCAGATAGGATAGGAAGATCATGGACTTCTTCCCTCACTGCTTTCTTCAAGTTTCCTCTTATGTTCTCAAAGGGAGTATCGAGAAAATCATCGTGAGGATCAGGACCACCTTGACATTGACGGGACCTGGTAACTCTCCAAGAGGATGCAGGCCTCTTTGCACCAGCTGCTGGGGCAGATTTTACATTTGACTGACAATTTCGAACCAAAACGCAAGGGGAAGAAGGAGAGTGGAAGTTGGAGGTCTGAATTGGTTTGACTCCTTTCTCATTGTCCGAATTATCACTGAAATCAACTTCATGCTTCACTTTATTTGTCTCACAATGAACTGCAGAAACCTCTGAATTTTTTACTTCACGAGCTTCAATACCAGGAAAAAGTAAAACAGTTAGAATTGAGAAAAAGCAGCTGATATAATACCTCTCCTATATCTGGCTGGGAGTCAAGTGTGCATGTGTTCATGGGCATGAGTGCATGGGGGTCTGTATCTTGGCTAAGTGGAACTAATAATATGACTAGAAGCGGGACAAATTTACATCAGCCTCACCACTTAATTAAAAATAATTGCAAGAACCTAAAGCTTATACTTCATGCGACTACCCATCAACAAATATAGCAAGAAATAAATTCTTACCAGGAAAAGTTACTGGCTTTCCAGGATGCCTCAATGAATCACTTTCTTCATCTAATTTGTTTTGGGGGAGCATATTCTCTGTTGTTAGACCAAATTTCGTGCAGATATAAATGTATTGAGATTTCAGCCTTTTGTAAGCATCTATGACATCCCTTCTTTTTTTCTTCTCAGCCATGCACTCAGAGGATTTCTGTTCAATTTGTTGAAGTAACTTTTCATTCAAATCACTCCCTCCAGCTCCATCACCACTTCTTTCACTGAGGTTCATCTTTAGCTCATTAACTTTCCCCTCCAAACCTTTTACTTTATCGAGAAGCAATTGCTTTTCTTTCTCATACACTTGCTTATTCTTTAACATTTCAGAAGAACTCAAATTGATTTGTTGAAGCAACTTTTCCTGCAATTTTCTTCCCTCCTCAACTTCTTGTGACTTGTTCCTGACCTCCTCTTGCAGACTACCTACATTCTCCTCCAAAACTTCCAATTTGGCGAGAAGTAATTTATTATCTTCTTTTTGATCCATCAAAAGCTTTTCAGTGTTCACAATGTCTGATATTAGCATCTCAATCCTTTTTTTTAGATTCTCAGCCAACTGTTTTTTCCTGGCTACTTCTTCATCTTTTTTACCGAGCTCCTGTTGGAGCTTTTCATCCTTGCGGCCAAGCTCCTGTTGGTGCTCATCAACCTTTTTCTTCTGGCTATTCAGTTCAGAAGTAAGTGCTTTAGTCTTTTTTTCTTCCTCTTCCAGTTTATCACACACAATCCTATAATCACTGGCTTTTGATTGATACATTTCAATGAATTGTTGCTTCATCTTCATTGACTCATCAACTTCTTCAGACTTCCACAGAAGTTCCTTCTCAAGGTTAACAATTTTATATTGCTGAATGTCTACTTTTCTTTGTAATTCAGACATCTTCTCCTCATTCTCCTTCAAAAGCTTTGCCTTCTCAGACTTGACAGCCCTCTTCTCTTCTTCAGCCTGTTGCTTCTCAAGCTTAAACTGTTTGACTTCAAGTAAGAGATCATTTTCCCTTTCTCTCCATTCATCTTCAGCAGCTTTCATAGCCTCAGCAAGCATTCTATTCAATTTTTTAGATTTTGCTTGGACTTTTGGGTAGATCTGGCTGCAGAAAATGTACTCTATCTGAGAAATCCTGTCCTTCGCTTCCTGAATTGTGGCAACCAGTATCGTGCTAAGCTCAGAAATGTCCTCTGCATCAGTATTTTCAACAAGAGACTCTTGTTTTGGAGAGGTTTGAACGCACCCCTCCATATCTGGAATAAAAAGGTAATAGCACCTGGATTAATGTAACTAACATGTTAACATTATTGGACTTCACCATAACAGAGTTCAAGGAAATGGACAGAATTGAATTTAAGATATAAATGTCCCCTTCATGACAGATAACCATAAAACAGAAAACCTAAGTGAGGTTTGTAACAAACTGCCATTGAAATATTGAATTCCCTTGAAGCTGTTATTGATCATTTCTGAGAATCTCTTTTCACTATGAAATGCATGGATGGCTGCACATTACCTCAAACAACATAATCTCCAACTGACAATTCACTATAACACAGGAGGACGGACAAAATCTTTAACAAGGGTTTAAGAAAAAAAAAACCATAAACATACATGGGAAACAAAATTTTTCAAAGTTCAGTGTCCTTAAGAAATCTTTCTAAATCTACAACGGTTTTCCAGTTTTCCTCCACTCCGCTGATCTCGAAATGATTGCAATCGAATAAACCGACTATAAAATGAAGCCCAATCCAGACCTTCAAACTTCATTCCATATCTGGTCACTCCATCCAGTTCGAACAACTTAATTTCAGAGCATTGCATCAATTGAGTACCATGACAAAATTGCAAAACTAGTTATCAATGATAAATTAACTATATAATCGAATTTCAAACACCAAAGTAATGCAATTTGACAATAACCGAAAAACAATGCAATTAAAATTGAATCTATTAATCCTTCATTACATTTCTCTTCTCCCAAAACAAACCAATAAAGTCAATGAAGGAAAAACAAAACTCTGAAATCGAGCTCTGTATCCAGATCATAATTCATAACTATTAAAAGTTGAATTGATTTTGGAATCTGTTTGGTTTCAGAGCGAAACGAAAGAAATCAAACGCAAAAGCACAAATCCGGATTCAATTACTCGCTTTATCGAGAACCAAACAGATGCTTATAAACAGGAATAGAGAATTAAAAGAAAGAACAGGGAGAGATATACCTTAGGATACACTATACTTGCGTTCTTCTATTGATAAAAGTTTCGATGCATTTGTCAGGAAAATCTCTTAGTATAACTGATGAAGTGAGTTCACTCAACTTGTAATTGTTTTGACTACTAATTCTCGGCTCCCGCCATTTTGTACCATTTATAAGAAAAACTTCCCGGGCAAGCATTATCCTTCCGGCGGGCCCATTTCTTTCTTTAGGTAAGCTAAACGCTTCCTAAGCAAGCTTCTTGATTTTTATTTCACTGGGCCTATGGGAGTGGGCGAAAGGACTGAGCCTTGTGCGATGATAAGAAATGATTTATCATAAATGACTTAGCTATTAAGTTTAAAATAACTGGCGCATATTTTTTTTGGATTGTTAATTGATAATTTAAATTATATAAAAAAATTAAAATATCTCGAGTATTTCTTTAATTCTTTAACTAAAATATAACTTTTTTATGATTTCACATTCTTATATATATATAATATGAGTTCTATATTGTTTGAGTTTTATTAATCTACACAATGTACTATTTATCTATTGTATAATAAAATAACATAATATATATATTTTTTAAATTTAATCAAAAATTTATTATTCAATTGATAATATAACATCACTTTATGAGATATAAAAATTAAAAAAAACTTAATATTACAATTTTTTAATTTTTAAAATATATAATAGAAATATAATTATTAATTTTTGAAGTATAAAAAATTAAAACAATAAAATAATTGATCACTTTTTATGAATACATTATATTTACAATACTAAAAAATACATATTAGACTAATTTATTAAAATTGTTTGTAGGATTTTAAATTAAATATCATTAAAAAATACTAATGAATTAATAATATTAAATATTATTATTTTATTTTAAATTTTAATTATTAACTTATACAAAATTAAATTGTTAAATTAATAAAATGTTCAAAAATATTTTTAATATTAACGGTCTTCTAATAATCGATCAACAATTCATAAGAGATACGTGTAAATTTCACCAAATCTAAATTTAATTCAAAGTTCGAGAGAAGGTGTGTGTGAATTACCCAATTTTTATTATGATATAAATATGAATTGGAACTAAAGAATTCTAGGTTAGCAATTAAAAGAAACTTGCTATTGTTTTATAAATATGAATAGTAAAATATGAATCTTTTTTAAGGTAAAAACTTTTTTAATCCCTAAAATTTGACTAAATATCCTCATAAGTTCTAATAGTTTTAAAAATATCATTAAAATTTTTAATTTTATATAAAATACCTATTATACCCTTATACATAATATTTATTAAAAACTAATAAAATTTTAAAATTTAATAAAATACATTATGTTTATGTAAAATATAATAATAAATAAATAAAATAATTATCTTATAGCATATATTTTATATAATTATTATTAAAATATTATAATTTTTATTTATTGTTACTTTAGTTTTATTATTTTAATTATATTTTAGATATATGTATTTTATATAAATTACAATATAATTATAAATATTCATTATACTATAAAATAAATAGATTTACAAATCTATATTTTATTAATAAATTAATACTTTCATGTTTTAGTTGTATTTAATTTTTAGTAATTACAAATATATAATTTGTTATTATTTAATTTTTTATAATAAATTACAATAATATTATTTTGTTAATATATTATTAAATAATATTTTTATTTATTTATTAGTGTATTTTACATAAACATATTATATTTTATTAAAATTTAAAATTTTTATTAATTATGTTTAATAAATATTATGTATAAGAATATAACAAATACTTTATATAAAATTAAACCTTTTAAGAGTATTTTTAAAATCATTTAACTTATGAAAATATTTAAACTGGACTAAACAACCGCGACAATTTTAAAAAAAAATTATTTTTTAAATTTAAACTTTGGGCAACAGACAACAATATACTTTTGTTGTCAAGGGGTGTTTTAACCTTTTTATAAAGTAATCCATTTTTGCCATGAAGGTAATTTGATTAAAAATATGACACAGCATATCATATGACCCCGACATCATCTGGCCTTTCTGCATAATATCCCTTGAAAACAGAAAACGAACAGACGCAATGAATAGCATATGCATTCAACTGCTCACTACTCAATTAAACCCTAAAACAAATTGGATCATACTGAAAAGCGTTCTAGATCATGCATGAAGTATCCAACAGCGAGACATACAACGAGACATACAACGATGTTCTCTGAGACATATAAGGAGAAAGAATAGGGCTCACATGAAAACAAAAAAAACTTCCAACAACATATAGCCACGTTTTGGTGCACCAATATCAGAAATCTTAAACAAGGTGAATGCATAAATCACAATGAGTTCAAGATACTTTTATCACCCAAACGAGTCCTAAGTGAATCCAAAACGAAAACAAAATCACTGAATTAAGGTAAAATTATAGCCAAAATTTGGAGTTCCTTAACACTAAACAGACAGGCCGCTTCAATCTTCCTCATCAATGACCTTGGTGCCCAGCCCCTTGAGTCCTTCTGGAGGGATCTCTGCAACAGTAACAAGGGAGTAAAACTCCTCCTTGGCATCTTCCTCATCGTTTCTCTTTCGCGCAATGCGAACACGTACTCTCCTTGGTACGCTACGAATACCACGGCTCCATACAGCCTTGTTGAGCTTCACATCGACTCTAACATCTGTTGTCCCCATGGCCTTTTGGGCAAACTTCCTGATTTCCTTTATGGCTTTAGGAGCTTTCTTTTTGAATGTGCTACAAAGTGTAGGAACACCGCAGTTAGTCATCCGCATTCCCAAAGGAAAATCAAATCAAAATTGCATTGAAGAGAGTAGAACTGCATTAATCACTGTATTACATTTCATAGAGGAAGAAAGCAAATCAATGCTGCTAATAAACAAATCAAAAACATTGAAGTTAATAACAGACAATAGAAAACTTAAGCAACTTCATAAGCTCCAAATTTAGAGTTTGTGCAGGCAGTAACAAAACAGAAAAAGCTACTTGCAAGGCACAAACTCCATACAACCAGCACCTTAATGGCGTTTGAACCACAAACCGAAAGTCAAACTCCCAAACAGAGGACATACTTGCTCAAGCAAATTTCTCCCTACCAAGTGCAGAAAATTAAAATGTCTACAACTACTTGCTAGGGAAATAATCTGCTCTTGCAGCAACTAAGTAATTTCTTCAACAAATAATTTCCCAAAAACATTAATCATATCAGACAAAAAACTCGATTCCAATAACCGCAGCTGTTTGCAATCCAGCATACAGCATATGGACAGCCAAACTACTCTAAGTCAACAAACATATACATTTATCAATATATAAACACCGCAAAGCTCTTGCAATAACGTACAAAGAAACGTTAAGCCACTGGATTAAAATCAATGAATAAAAAACTGAACATCAAATGACAGAAGAACTACATATTCAACCTAATATATACACACTATTCGAACCAGATCCACACAGGTTACAAACACAAACAAAATAAACAAACGCAAAGATTAGATAGAGTAGTACCAGCCATGGAGGCGTTTGTGGAGGTTAATGGTGTACTCGCGAGTGACGACCTCGCCTGTCTTTCCTTTGCCTGATTTTTCCACCATTCTTGCTCTTCTGATCTCTAACGCCTACGAGCTTCCCCACTCTGAGTCTGCGTCTGCGGCTGCTAAATCAAAACCCTAGAGCGCCACAGCAATAAATATAGGGTTTGTCTTTCAATAAAATACCCTCGGCTTTCCACGAAATTATGTAACTGCCAAGCGGTCAAGGCTATTTTTGTCACTTCGTATTATTAGTATTGGATTACTTCGTATTACTATTTTTGTCAGGGAAAGTCCAATTACAACCCATCCCTCCGTTGGGCCGCGGCCCAAGTCCAAATGAACGCGCCGCTTCTGCTTGCGTCTTCATAGCAGCGAATTTGGTTGTTTCTCGCTCTGCGCGCCTTTCTTCAATTTAGGGTTCTTGAAGCACAAAATTCCGTAGAGGAGAGCTGCCAAACGTTTAGACAAGATGGTAAACTTTCATTGAAAGGACCAATTTTCTTAGCGCGAACTTATTTTCTTTCAATTTAGGGGTTTTTTTTTTTTATTTTACATGTTGTGGCTGTGTGATTGTGTTTACAGTCAGGAAGAAAGGAAACAGTTCTAGATTTGGCGAAGTTTGTAGACAAAGGCGTTCAAGTGAAGCTCACCGGTGGTAGGCAAGGTATCGCTGTAACTTCATTTCTCTCTCTCTCTCTCTCTCTCTCTCTCTCTCTCTCTCTCTCTCTCTCTCTCTGGTTCAGCTGCTTATTGTGTAATTGTTAGTATGATCAGAAACCACTTGAACATTTGTAATTGTACAAAAGCTAGATTCCCAAAGCCCTACTTATTAGCTAGGCAAATAAGAAAATACACTTAATTGCAATGTTGTAATTTTGATTTGTTTAAGATTGAGCACCTTTTCGCTCAATGGTCATCGGCTATTAGATTGTCCAAAATTGAATTTGCATTATTCATCACAGTGAGTAAACATTTACTATGGAGAGTAAAGGATATGTCTGATATTGCTAGTAGCTTCTGTAGCTCGGGGCACAGTACATGCGATGTTTACGAGTTTGCTTTTGGGTTCAAGTGAAGTGATAAAATTGTTTTCTTGATTTGGTGTCAGAATCTAAATGGATGATGTGACGTTTTTATCTTTGTGGTTACAGTGACTGGGACTTTAAAAGGGTATGATCAGTTGCTAAATCTTGTCCTTGATGAGGCTGTGGAATTTCTAAGAGGTAATCACTGCTATGTCATATTGGTAATCATCTTTTTTCCTCATATGGTTCTGTGATGTGCTAGCACGTGTGCATGCACACTTGTGGTTCTATGCAAAAGTGAAATTGTGGTTAGCTGGTTATGGTTTCATTTTGATTCTCTCTAGGAGGATTAAAATCAAGAGAAAATGTTTTTTAACCCCAATTTTAGTGGGACCAAATTATTTTTCTATTAGTGTTTGACATTGAGTAGTTTCATCCCACAACAACTGTAGCTTTAAATATACCATATTTCAATAACAAACAAATCCTAAATCTTGCAATGTCCAAATGATTAAGATATGCTAGAGAAAATTCATCTTATTTGCTATGGGTCCCTATGCATGCATGTAGTACCTTGGTTCATGCCTTCGAGGTTTGTACCTTGAGGTTTCCCTAGGAGTAAAGCTGGTGGCATGCATACTGTATTGAGTTTTATTTATGAAGATCCTTAATGAACTCAAAGTGTAAGGTTCACATATTTTATGGTCTCTGGAAGAAAATTCAAAATTTTGGGCTTTACAACAGTTGGGATTTTTATCTTAACATGGAGGTTTAAAAGTACCTCCTCCTTGTTGATAGATTTTACTGTCAATTTTTAAACACAAATGACAGTTCCCTCCGTTAAGCAATGTTTAAGGATGCTGTTACCAGTATTTTGGGCAGTCTATCCTATTGCTTAGGATTGAATTTTAAGGGCTGTAAACTAATTTGCCTTCCTTTAGCTAATGACTCCCTGCTTTAGCAAGTATGTATGGAACCACTTTCAGTATTTGCAATTGAATTCATTACTATCAATTTGCTGTCTGTTATTGGTGGCTTGGAGAATTAATTTCTGCGTTAAATTATAATGCAGATCAGGATGATCCTTTAAAGACAACTGATCAGACTAGGCAACTTGGCCTTATTGTATGTTTCTTCTTTCTTTTTGTTGTTTTGAGGCATTTCTTTATTTTTATCAATTGACTCTCTGAAATCTCTGATAAATATGATTTTTAACAATTTGGCATTATGCTATTCTGCTGCAGGTATGTAGAGGAACTGCTGTGATGCTTGTGTCGCCAACTGATGGTACAGACGAGATTGCTAACCCTTTCATCCAGCCAGACGGGGCCTAATATGTGTTGTTTCTCTTTCCAAATTGCTAACTTTGGATCTGTAAGCCCTTTCATGCTTGCTGGCTCTTCAAGTTGCTTATTGCAAAGTAGGTAGTTTCTTATGAACTTGGTTTCAGCCCCGCTCTTGTCAGTTGAATCTTACTACTTTTATGAACTAAACTGGTAAATTTGTAATCTCTTTCCGCTTCTGTTTATGCACGTTTCTATGTGGGATACTACTTCTCTAGTATTTTATGCCTACTGGAGTCAATGTTATATAAACCTATAACAAGCCGATCAAATGTCCTTTATCATATGATGTGATGGTCAGTTAAAAGCAGATATTTTGTTTTTTGAATGGATTTTCAATTTTCTTCCTGAAAGAGAAATTTGCAGTGACACGTAGAGACGTCCATCGCATGGTGCCAGCGTGTCCTGTACAACTTCAATTTATTAGCACTTGGTCAGGATTTTTTGGTGCTCAATTTTAAAAAAATGGCCCAACATGGCTCAGGAACCCATTAACATTAAAACGTTTGTATCGTGTTGGGTTTTGAAGTCTGTGTTAGGTTTGCCGTCTGTGGTTGTGTTAATTCAAGATCATCTCTCTTGTCTTGGGAAAGTGGAACTCCTGGTATAATCCAAGCAGGGAGGCAAGTCACATGGTTAGTTCAAAAGAACACTTTCTTGTGGGCAAAAATTTGCTGCAAAGTTGATGACATCGTATCAATACAATGAATCTCTCGACATACATCGTTGGCAAAATTGGGAAAAAAAGAGAAAGTATTGTGATGGGGGGGCAATAATATATGCACATAAATTGGTGTATCGAGTTGTTAAAAGATTCCTAATCCGATTAAACTTTAAAATGAGATTACATTGCCTGATTGATTGATTGATTGATTGATTTCTGTGGGCTAATGGTGGTGAGGACCCAACAACACGCACACACATACTTTCGGTTCTTTGACAGCATTTTTTCAACTTTTAAAAATTGTTGCATGAAACCCTTTTTCCTTCTTTCTTTATGGGCAACTGTTTGTTTGCTCAAATTATATGTGATTTGGGTTTTATATTTAATTACTATTTGTTTTCAACTAATCAAGTTTTAAATTCAACAGCAGCCGACTGTTTCTTTGGTATTTGCGGGTTCATTGATAAGGATAACAACGTTGTGAACGTGGTCTATCTGCTGCTTTGCTGCACAAGAGTCACATGCATGAATTTGAGAATTAGTCCAAATTGTGGAATAACTACTTGCCAAGTTGTTAAGACAAATAAATTAATCGTATTCTGAAACCCTTAGAATCAATCAATTAAATCGACGAGGATTTTTTAATTAATTAGTAGTACCCTCCACGCGGTATGGTTTGCTATAGTTTGAAGGAGAACGAACAAGTTGCCAAACTTGAAAATCGTTCATGTCTAGAAAATGAATTAAGTTAGTTCAAAATCGACCACGTTTATATAATCGATACAAATATAATAATCACAAGCATACTTTTAACAAAAATCAGGGCGATATTTTAACTGTAATCTCCAATTATTTTGTTATATTTTTCACAAGTTAAAATTCGTGAAAAAAAAATTTAACTAAATTTGAAACATAAAAAGAAAAAATCCAAACACGGGAAATACAATTTGCTTTGGGCACTAATATTTCCTTTGTTTACTAGCAAGTTGAGAATTTTATTTTTGTGGGGTGATCTTTTAATAGCATGAAAAAAAATGGGTTGATATATCACAAGATAAACAGTCGGCAACTTGAAAGTCCCATTCTTGTCGTGTTACAGTCATAGACCCAAAAATAGCCATTCGTGACCATTACGACATACCAAACCACCAATTTTAATTTTCAATTTATATTTTCAACATACCAAAAAAATTTCGTCCAAATTGATTTGGGTACTTGAGAATAAGATTATGAAAGTCTTGTTTATAATACATACATACATACATACATATACATAAAGAGTTTGGTAAGAGTTGATTGGCATGATCTATTTATTTATATATGTGCTCATACTAACTCCATCGTAGAAGACGATGATTTATGTTTTAACAATTGGGCAATGTGGTGGAAAGTGACTTGACTTCGATCTTGTCTTGCCTATTTCATGGTTATTACTTGTTACTATTATGGTGAAAGTGGGGATGAAAAATGGGCCTAGATCTTTTGTAATTTCTTCGTTTTGATAATAATAATAATAATGATGAATATCTATATTTATTTATAAAATTGATATGTCTTCCAACCTGATGGCTGATGCGGACCTCAAAAGCCAACTACTGATTTCCGAAGCCCACCACATCCCTTCCTCTCGATTCGTTGCTTCTTGCATTTCCCCACTTCATTTTCAACATTCGTATATACAACATCCTAATCTCAAATATAAATATTATTTATAAAATTAATGTGATAATATCACATTATATGGTGATATTTTTAAAAGAAAATAGGTTATATTTAATGTGATTTTAAATATAAAAATATTGTATAAAATCAAACATATACAATAGTAATCAAACATAATATCATATTATATCAAATGGTTAGTATATATATAATATTAATCTTGTTCTATAGTGTTTATAAAATATTAAAAAGTTGACAATCAAATTACTTAAATTTTAATTGAATTATTGAATTATTTAATAAAAGAAATGATATTAGTTCTTAAAAAGGGGCGGATTCCCATAATTGGGATTACCAACTATACTCTCCACTTTTTTATATTGGAAACGATGCATTATGGTTTGGTCCCAACTTTAATGGTATAATTGATAATGTATTTTATGTCCAAATATAATGAATTCCCATTCTCTAACAACCCTCATAATACTTTCTAATTTAAGATTCCAGTTAATAAACCTTTTTTTTTTCTTTTTGTAATTTGGCATTATACGACATTAGCAAACTCCCCAAATACTTATTACAACATAACATCCTCATGAAGAATATGTTTTTTTTTTTCTCGGGGGTTAAGAAACACAGTACCACAACACGTCACACGTGTCTTAGGTGAAATGAAAATACTATCTTATTCATAAATAGATCTAATAAAAAATATTATCATACGCTTATTTTTTATATATTGATTAATTATATTACTTGAAACTTTCTTCAATTCGATATTCCTAGAATCAACCATTAATTTATTTAGGTAGCGATGCTACAAACAAAATAATTTTATAAAATCTTAATTAAAATTTTAATATAAAAAATTGAAAAAAAATTAACAATAATCAATTTTTAGACCAAACTTTTTTAAATAATCACTATTTAAAATGTGTTTTAAAAATAATTAATTTAAATTTTTTTAAATCAAAATATTTTTATAAAAATTTTTAAAAATAATTAATTTTTAATTTTTTTATAATAAAAATATATTTTCAATCAAATAAATAAATTTCAATTTTTTTATATTCAAAAATATATTTTTAATAAAAACATTTTGATTCAAAAAAATTAAATTAATTATTTTTTAAACACATTTTAAATAATAATTATTTAAGAAAATTGAATCCAAAAATTAGTTAATTTTTCTTAAAAAAATTTAATCATCTATTACCATTTGATTCATCCATTAATACCAGCCAAACCACCAAAAAGGGGAAATCTTTCTGCACCATCCAGTACGCGGTTAAATTTTAAAATTAATTAAAAAAAATTATACGATATTATCAGTTTTCTCTCATGAAATATTACTTATTATCAATTAGATAGTTAAAAATAAAAAAAATAAGTAAACATCTCTTCTAATTAGATGATAACATTTCTAATTTTTTTGTTAAATGATCGAACTGTTCACAATTTCTCATAGACTTTAACATAAATAATGAATTAATTTAACAAAAAAAAGACAGCTTAATCATTTAATAAAAAATTAAAAATATTATCATTTAATTAGAAGAAATATTTACTTATTTTTTTATTTTTAACTATTTAATTAATAATAAATAATACTTCAGGAGAAAACTGATAATACCAAAATTATAATATTTAGAGAAGTGTGGTAGCCTAGCCTAGTATACCCAACAGCATCAATTTAATTTTTTATTTATTTTTTTTGAAAACAAAACAACTCACTTCACATAAGGAGAGAGAGAGAGAGAGAGAGAGAGAGAGCTAGGCTCGGCTTCCTCCAATTGGTTATGTATTTCCTGACAGCTTTTCGAGGTCTGAAAGGACACAGCGACCTGCACAATGCTTTTTTTCTCATTTTTTTTTATTTTAAGTCCTTCAATTTTTATGCAAACAACTTGTAACACGCGCCAGGGGCTTGCCGTTTAACACAACTCTCAATCTCTACCGTCGGATTATCATCACACCAATTTTCTTGAGATGTCCACTATTATTCTTAAACCAAAACGCGACCGTTTACCTTACGCAAATGTTCCCGTCACACCCAACTTTACCTTAGCTTTACAGCTTTTCCATACACCCCACCTTTCTACCGTCCACTACGTGTCAATACCTGATTGGACCTGCAAAAATTAGTATATCGTATCAACAGCGAACATATCGTGATATTTTGTCCACTAGCTCATAATCCCCGATAAACAAAATAACAATCAGATGTCATTATCAACTGGACCCACAACTTTTATAATCCTTCCAACCGAATTCTCCGGTTTCATAAATCCGAAACGACGATAAAACCCATAAAAATTTCACAAATTTACATTCACATGCCATCATAATAAGCTAATGCTTGTTTCTTCATAATTTCTAACACAACCAAATCAAAAAGCTAAGAGAGTAAAAAATAAAAATAAAAGCAAAATCTGAACACAAATACAAATATCTTAAACCACAATAATTTTTTTTTCATTTCTGATGAAACCAACTCTAAAAAAAAAAAAATTATAGATTTATCGAAAGAGAAACAATTCATGAATCTGTTCGTCTTATCTCTAAAACTCTCCTTCGATCTTTTTTGATCACCATAATTTCTGAGGAAGAGATCTGGCGAAAACGATGTGTCTTTGTAAAGTGATCTGAATTCGATCTTTTAATCTTGTTCTTAAAATCGTGCTGCTCAAACTCTAACAATCTTGGCCGCTTTGATGACGGGATTTTCCCTCGCGATCGCGTCGCGGCCGGCGGATTTATAATCGTAACTGCACTCGTGGCGATCGGAATACCGATGTTCACCGCAAAACAGCTCCCCACACCGACACCTGAATCCGGTTAACCCGACCTTTCGTCGACAACCGGAGCACCGGTTCACCATACGTTTCTCTACAACGGCTTCCCTTTCTCGCTGATCGGACTCCTGATTTTGACCGGTTGTACCCGCTGCATCAGAAGACCGGTCCGTAGACCGAGATCTCGTAGCCTTCTCGCTAGAAAACTTCGAGATCGCGACACTGCCGCTCGTGCTGGAACCCGCAGCTGTGCTCGTCGTGGCTGTGTTTGTCTTCCCGGCGGCTGTAGGGGCTGCGGTGGTGGCGTTGAAACATTTCTGACACATGTTGTTGGTAGCAGGATTACCGGTGAATCCACAATTGTTAACGCAAAGAGTCAAAGTGTCCGGAACCTTGAACTCCGTTTCTTCTTTTTCTGTTTTCTGAGCCATTCTTTGAGATAACCTTTTTTTTTTTTCCCCGAATTCTAGTATTAGAGAGAGAGATTATAATCAGAGCAGAGAATCGAGAATTTTAGAGAGAGAAGGCGGTATGGGGTTTGGGGTTAGAGAGAGGAGAGTGGGGATTTGAAGGGATTGAGAGGTCGGTAATGGAGATCGAATATGGACCTCATAGAGACGCGTATCAAACATTTTGTTGGTATAGTTTTACAGAAATGACCTTGCGAGTTTTGGGATTTACTGATGCCTTTTGCTCGTTCTAGATTGAAACTGACGTGATAATCGTCATTATCGAGAAATTATACAATGTCACAAAGCTTATTTTAGTTATGGTGGGACCGCCCCACAACCACATCATAAACAAAATAAAAAATAAAAGATTTTTCATGTTGTTCAAGTCGTCTACTGCAATTTGCAAGTGTATCAAATCTAATTTCAAAGTTAAAAGGTTAAAAGTAAAACTACTTGCCACTTGGTTTGATTTTCTTTAAAAGTTTCTATACGATAAATTATGTGAAAAACCAGCACATTCATAATAATTTCTATTAGCCATATTATTACTTATAAAAACTCATTAATACAAACTAAAGTGATATATATTATATTTTATGAGAATGAAAATAAATAAATAAATGATCTTCTTCTTATAGTTAGATGACATAGAGAAATAGTGCGACAAATCTACTACAGCTGCACAGAAGATTGGAGGTCGATGAAAATCGGGTAGCTTAAAATTCAAGCGATCTTGTTAGCATAATATGGTAGATTGTTGCCTCTCAATCATAAGTTCAAATATTGCATAGTAAAATCCCAGCAGAATCTCGTGTATTTCTTGAATATAGCACCAATTTGGCCGAAAAGTTGGACCGAGTTTGTGCGCGAAGTAGGACCTATTCAAGAATTTTATTTGAAGCAATTACATCGTGATTAACATTTTACCTCATATTAATGCGAGCGAAAAGAAATAAGGAAATTACCAGTATTTATAATTGATTAAATCCAGGGGCAATATGGGGAATTGGGCAATTCGAGGTACCCCACAGGGCGTAATGTTTACAGGGAAGCTGTAAGCCGCCCAGTCTGACCGCTCCCATCGCACGTAGGACCAACGTGGCCATTTCTACGACGTCGCTTTCCTTTAGCCGTGACGTACACGTGTGCATCACACGCGTCTGCGTTACCTGCTGACATCTGCGGCTGCGTTCGTACGTGCTTTTGCCAGCGTATTAATATGGTATTTGGATAATAATATCCAAATCTCTATTTATTATGTTTTTATAATTAAGAACGCAGTTTTTCCATTTGTGCAAACTAGATTCCCCAACCCCATCGCATCTCTTTTCTTAATCAACTGTAGTTTATTAAATAAGGACTATTATTGAACAGAGATTATGGATTTATTTGTTATAAAATAGATCAATTATGTTTTTCTCTATAAAAAAACATTAAAAGCTGGCGACCATATTTTATTGGTATTAAACGTAACCAAAAAAATTAACATTTTTTTTATTTGGTTGAAGAAGATGAAAAAGGGCGAAAGAAAATACCAAATTAATTTGTTTATTTGAAGAGACAGGATCGTAGGTGGTGACGTGGATCACTGGCGGAACCTGTTCAGTGCAGTTCAGCTGGAGAAGTGCCGTAAAAAGGATAGGACGGCCATTAGGGTCCACCACTTGACTCGGTCTGCAAATACCCTGTGCAATGGGACTTTTATAATGTCGTGACAAGACCATTCTGAATTAGAGTTCGTACGTGGCGAATGCACAGTGTCGGATGGAATTGGGCACCCCATAGTGTTGCCCACACATTGCTACTAATAATATAAAGCGTTTCCAGTATTCTTGTTGCATCACTCGATGAACAATTAGGCCCTCATTTTTTAATTAATACCTCGGAAAATAATACTTCAGTATTCCCTTCCCCAACAAAAAAAATACTTATGATTAAATGAATTGTTGGAATATTACGATTAAATTTCGTAAATATTATTTATCAAAATTTGTATTGTAAATTAAGTTTAAACTTTTTGCCCTATCATAACATTATTATGTAAAATAATACTATACAATAGTTAAAAAAGTTTTATAATGCGCATAAGTTTATCTACGTATATAAATAATATATTTGTTTTTTTTTACAAAAAATTGCTAATCAAATGGTTGATTACATTATCTTATCTACAATTTATTTATATTGTGTGAAATATACTAGTAGAAGATAAGATAATACCGCATTGCATTTGCATGATAGGATAACATTACATAATATAAAACGCATGGTAATGTTATGCATTGCACTTTAGTCTAATATAATATGCATCGCACGGTCCTGCACTAATTAAATTGCAGCTTAGTAATATGCATGCATACATACATATATATATATATATTCCACGGTGTAATACAACAATAAGTTACAAGACAATTCAATTTTTTTCTTAACGCTAATATTTTATTATGTGATGTCGTCTACTGGACATCAACTACCAAACGTAGAGTAATAATGTGCATTACAACGTGTCTTCAATTTCATTTGTACTGTCATTCGTGTAATAAATTACCCGGCGGGGTTAAAAATAGGGTGAATGAAAATATTTTGGTGCACTGTTATTAATTTATTATCACAATCATACAACCTTATGTTTGTCAGCCTCGTTATTAAATTCTTATTAATTTCCATTTCCACCACCACGTAATAGTAAATTGGGTTCGCGATTATCAAATTATCGATTTATTTTTATTTTTGCGGGTCGTCCATGGATGCATAAATTAATTGCTTGCAGTTATAGTACAAATCGCCTGCTTCATTTTTTTTTATTATTTAAATATTTAAATATATTATAGATATTATTACGGTATAATTTACTTTATTGTTATCAATTATTATATTATTTTATTATACACCGCAATTAATTATTAACGTGAACAAATTTTTTGCATTTTACTTATATTTTGAAAATGTTATTTCTAAATAATACAACATTTATTTTGTTTTCTTTTGGAGATTATTAATTTTTATTTATTTAAGTTGTATACAATATCTGCAATATTTATTGACCATACAAGGTACGTATTAAATTCGAGTCATGCGATAATTATATGAAATATATTGTATAATTTTAGAGTCGATGATGATGTACCATTCTGATGGTTTAAATTTAAATTTAGAGCGTAACTAAAAGCTTAATTCACATCAAAACAACATTTAATTCAAATCCAAAAATAAATAATAAAAAATGTCATCATTTTTGCCCTAGGAAAGGTATTTCTCAAATTTCTCGTGAAAATGAGAAAAACAAGCGAAGGCCCAATCCGTCTCAACTCTCAAGACGGCTCACAAATCGACGTTATATATATAAACTCAAGCCCGAATGCAGTCGTGGAATTCTTACTCTTTTATCTCAACCCGGACAATAAAAAATCCGGGGGTTTTTTTCTTCAAAACCCGAAAAGGCAGAAAACCTCCAAAAAAAAAAAAAGAAAATTAAACAAACCCCTAATTTCAATCGATGAATTTTGTCCGTCACCGGTGTCCGTAAGTACACTTGCATTGAGAAACTCTGCTGTTAGGGTTTGCGTTGGAGGATCGCCATTTTTGAAGCGAATCGTTAATCTTTTTAATTTTTTTAGCGGTATTCATTTTGGTATTTTAGGTGTCAAATTAGGGTTTTGGTGAAGATGGGAAGCGTGGATGATCGGACATTTAGGGTTAATTTTAGCGACGATGGAGTGGCAAATTTGAGAGAGAGAGTAACGGATAAACTCAAAGAGTTCATGGGCGATTACACTGACGATACACTTGTGGTGCGTTGTTATTATTATTATCATTATTTTCATTTTTTGTTTTGGGTTATTTTTTTGAAATCATGTGAGCGTTGTAGAATTTGACGGAACTGTTGCATTGTTTCCCCCTGCCATTATCCTTGTCAATCAATTTCATGCTCGAGGAATTGTTGAATTTTGGTAATAGTTAGAAGTTGGAGGGAAAGTTTTCAGGTTTTCATCCGCGTTACTGTATTTAGATATACACGGTTGATATCTGCCACATGGTTTTCTGGGAACTGATGATTATACTGTTGAATGTGAATTGGGTGACAAACGTTGGTTGAATCGCAGATTCAGAAGTCTTGCATAGCTCTAAACTGTTGTCTTTTTTAAAATTTTACCAAATATGTGGCATTTACGGGGAGAGTGCTACAGTGTAGGGAATGGTTCCATGCATGTAGCCATGTTTCTTTAACTGTTGGATGCACCATTGAGATTGCTTGAGTTCGTCTCTCTCAGACATTTGAACTGTACAATGTTCTTAATGGAAGCTGTTACTTGTGGAGAACGAAGTGATGTTAATCATTCTGTGCATTGCACAGTAACTTTTGGTGGATTTTCCTTTTCTTTAATATTTATGTTACCACTTGTGAATTGAGTTGTATAGGACTAAATTTGAAGTTTAGATCCTAGCAAAGCTCAGAAGCTTCAAATGTTTAAAATTTCTGCCTAAATTCATTGGAGGCAAAATGGACTTGCATGGGATTTTGAATATTTGGCAGCTGTAAATATATAGTTCTGTTGCTTTTAGATATTTGGGTGTGGAATTCTGCAAATTTTTTTGAATCAGTTTATGATTTTGGTGAACTAGGGGTTTCTTGCTTTCTACATGTTTTAGTCTTGGGTTAGGGTTTTGTGTTGGGAAGCTTTTGGAGTTAGACAGCTTTGCAGATTAAGATTCTTCTTTCTAAGGTGACTGGCTAGTTTGGCTTGTCTCTTAACTTGCTGTATTTATATTTGGAGAAATTGAGACGATGAAATGGCCCTTAAGACTTTATTTAGAAAATTTTAGCTCTTGAATAAAATCCACAATTGAGGATTTAGCAGATAAAATGGCCCATTGAAGTATGGGGACTTTTAATTTGGTGCCAGAATTGAGGAACTATCTTGTCGACTTTTTTATGGAATCTTGTGTGGCATATGTGACAATATCCGATAATGGCTTTGCTTTATGAATATGTATCATATTGCTGAGATAAGGGAGCAAAAGTTGCTACTTGTGCAGATTGATCAGGTTAGGTATTCATTTGAATGTATGGCTTATTAAGACTTAAGTAATTGGGAATTGGACTCTGGATCATTTGTCAGGTATGTTGTAGGAGTAATAAGCTACAATACATGTTGGAAGTTGGGGAGGAGCATTTGGTTTTATGGTGGTTGTAATCCCTATGCATTCTATTGTAGGAATTTGAAATCTGTTTTCAATGTAGATGATGTTATCCTTTTGTTCCTATGCTTGTAGTGCATTAATCATTTTTCATTGATTTTTGTCCCTTTTTTTTAAAATAAAAGTCAATAGCTTTCTTTTACAAGGTTGGGTTGTGCAAGTTGATGGTATGATATTTGCCTCTATACATTTTTTTTGGCCTTCATATTTCAAACATGAGATTTTCTTTTATTTAACAAAGGATTGGATGGTTTCTTTTTTATATGTGGAATATAAGTATGTCTTCATTGTATATTCTAAAATTTTTCCTTATTTTTTTTATCTGCATTGGCAGGAATATGTGATTGTTTTACTGAGAAATGGCAGGCGCAAAGAGGAAGCAAGGAATGAGTTGAATGTGTTTCTGGGGGATGACAGCGAATCTTTTGTGTCTTGGTAATCTGATTCTTATATAAATTTAATTGGAGAAGTCAAGATTGATTCTTATATAGAAATTTGTTTGTCTACGATTAGCTTTTCTTCATATTTATTATTGGTCATGGTTGTAATATTTAATTTGAACAGGTTGTGGGATCATCTGTCTTCAAATTTAAATTTGTATGTTCACCCTGAGGATTCTCACTTGAATGAAACATCGAAAATCAAACCTGCATTGGGTGAACAGGCTGGGGGGGATGATTCTTCCCACATGGACCTTGAATCTGAAAGAGGAAAGTCAAACAAATTATCTAGGAGTCGTCACAACAGAGAATGGAAAGGATTAGTAAGGGATGCTGCTGAACCTCCACCCCTTCGGAGATCTGAGGTAGAATATATTCATTTTGAGGAAAAAAAACATGAAGTGAGTCATGCAAGAAAGTCTCCTTCACCTCCTCGATCAACATTTCAAAAGAAAAGGAGCAGGCCTGATGATCGACATCACACGAAGGTTTATAAGTTTGAAATCATTTTCATAATCAATTGGGAATGAGGATTAAGAATGGATTGTTCTTGATAATGAAATTTCACCTTCCCTTCATGTAGGTTGATTAACCAAAATATGACTTCATCTATAGATAATTGAGTCAAAATGAGATGTTGCTTCATCATAATTCTTCTCTTCCACTTTTATTTGGTGTTTGGATCTATAAATTTCTATCTTTTTCCCTGGTAGGATAGTTGTATACCCATATCTCATTACACGGAGGTTAATTTCTTTCTGGTGGTAGCTGGCTACGTTTATCAACTCTACTTTCGATTCTTTTCACCACCTTTTTCTCTTCTTCTTCCCTTGGCTCTTTCCTTTCCACCATCTCTGTGCTTTTCTCTCTTTCTGTTAGACCTCTCGTCTTTGGTGGTTTTCCCTGGAAGATCAGTTTTCCACCTTTTTCTCTTCTGCTTCCCTTGGCTCTTCCCTTTCCACCATCTCTGTGCTTTTCTCTCTTTCTGTTAGATCTCTCGTCTTTGGTGGTTTTCCCTGGCAGATCAGTTTTCTGAAAGCTCTATTGTCTGTCGTCCCTGGGGTGCGAAAAATCCAGGCAGCTGTAATGCTGGTAATTCTAATCTTTTCCAAACCTCGAACCTTCCAACTACTTAACTTAATTCTAGCTGAACAGCTGTGTTCCATTTGGTTCACTGAAATTTATGGCAAAAGAGAACTTCATGGCCTATACTTTTCATAAACCAAATACGTGAGGATGGCAATGTGCAAGAAGTTTAGATTCAGTTCTTTCTAGTTGGCCGGTTATATGTGGCTTGGGGGTAAAATGATGTAGAAAGTTTCACAGTACGAATAATATCGTGGTTACTTGGGTTTTATATTTTGCCAGGGCCTATTGACTGCTAAGGTGCTATGAGAATGATATGGGGGATTTAGCTGAGTTCTAATAGTTTTATTACAACTTTATATCTTGTTGAATGCCTGTTAATCCTTTATACAGGGGACTTGCATTTTGTTTTAAATGTGTATCTTGTTATATGAACATAATCAATTTAATGTATGAAATATCTTAGTCTTCCTGTGTGCATTAAATGAGGTAGCTTTTCTCTAATCCATTAATGAACTTATGGCAGAGGGAGGTGAGTCAATCAACCATTGATGCTCCTCGACGGCTACTTCAGTTTGCAGTTCGAGATGCTGTCGGAACTACTAAGCCATCCAATTCTGGAAAAGAGCCCTCACTGAAGCGCCTTCGTTCAGTGGTGTCAACAGCCACTGGAGGCCCAGAATCAGTTGGACATACCCGAAGGATTCGGTCAGTTGCAATGGTGCCAAATCCTTTAGCAACTGTGATTAAAGCTGTTGCAGAAGCTACTGAAGATGTAAGAAGAGTTAAATCTGCAGGAAGTGTGTTTGATCGACTTGGTCGTGGTATGGATGCATCAGATATGGGTGGTCGACCAGAATTCAGACAACCTGCTGTTGAAGATGAAGAATATGGTAGTTTTAGCCGAATTTCGGAGCAAACTGGTCCATCATATCTTGAGAGACGTGAATACAGTGGACAGTATGATGGGAACAGTACAATGTTGGACAGTGAAACTGGGTTGGCCTTCGACTCTCTGTCTGACGATGAAGAGTATGGTGCTGTCAACGTTACGGGCCGTAGAGTCATAAATGTTGATCAATCTGGATTATCTGGTGGCAACAGGGTTGAGGATTCTCTGATGTTGCCGTACAATGTAGTGAAGAATGCTGATGAAGAAATGCAATTGGCCGGAATCAAGGATCAGAATCTGCCTGTTACAGCAATCAATGCTCCCCGTAAGATGGTGAACATTTCTGTGAATGTAAATAGCAAGAAGCCTCATCAGGAGTCAAGAGAGGTCCCAGAATCAGATGGTCGAAAATCTATCCTGGAGAATGACGCGCGTCATGGAAAAACTGGTGTGCAACTAATGAAGGAGAATAGCAACCCTGTTACTGTTGGTAATGGAAATGTAAGATGTTCTTTCCTTGGTGTTTTTCTGCAAGCATTTTCATTTGTATGTCATTTCCTTGTACCATTACAATCATTTTGTATGAAGGAGAATGATGCACTGCTGATTGTTTACAGGCTAAACCTGCTGCAGATACTCAAAAAGAACCTCAGAAGGTGCTGCCATCAGCTCCTGGTGAGTTTTGAACTCTCTTACTTATTAGACAGCTTATCATCAGCATACTGTCATTTGATTTTCGTTGAAAATGTTTTTTTGGGTCTATCATGTTTGTGAGTTCTCCAAACTTTTTTAATTCTATGGTTCTTTCATTCTGTCATGGATTCATTTGCATGTATTTGCTATATGATTGTTAATATTTTAATTTTTTAATATTTCAAAAAGGTTGTTTTGGATGGTATGTGCAGGTTTATACACTGTTGGTCGTCCTCAAGAGGATGCTGATTCCCGAACCATTTTTGTTAGCAATGTAATAAGCTAATACTCTTGTCCCTCTGTATGAGAGAAGGTTATTGTCTTGTTTTCTGAATGTGTTTTATTTCTTCTTTGCAGGTGCATTTTGCTGCTACCAAGGATAGTCTTTCCCGTCACTTTAATAAGTTTGGGGAAGTTCTAAAAGTGGTTATTGTTACTGATGCTGCAACTGGGCAACCAAAAGGGTAAAGTGTTTTTATTCTATAACTTTGCAGCTATAATGTTGATTCTGCTTCAATTGCTCAGCTACTTATGTCAAAGTTTTACTAGCATTCTAAATCAAGATGTCTTACCAGGTCAGCTTATGTAGAATTCATGAGAAAAGAGGCAGCAGACAATGCATTAAGTCTGGATGGCACCTCCTTTATGTCACGGATTCTGAAGGTATTAATTTCGATAAAATCTACCATCTGAGTATATAGTACTATAATTGTATATGGAATTTTAGCTAAATTTTCTGGAAGATAATACGGAAGTGGAAGTCCCTTCTAGTTGCATTTTGTCTTTTCTTTTTTCCTGGTTACCTGTGTTTGACATCTTTAAATTCTCTGTTGCTTTTGGTGTTGATGCTAGAATGAAAACCTTCCTGCTAGAATTCTAGAATTGCTTATGGAAGTTGAAAGTCACAAATAGTAGATGGGTTAAATTGAAGTTGTATTATACTGAAAATGAGAAGTGATTTGGTCGAATTTGCATATTACATATGCATTGTGCCAAGCCTGTATAAATACATGTTCTCATTCCCTTTTTGCATAGGATAAATATGTGCGCGTGGCAGTAAGGTTGAACATTTGCACGATGCATCAGATATTTGCCAAATTTTCAAACTTCTTTGTTAGTTGCTTTAGGATGTGGTGTAGGTACTGAACCTGAACTGCATTTTCTAATTGTTTTTCTTGTAGGTTGTGAAGAGAAGTGCTGCCCACCAGGAGTCCACTCCTCTTATTACTTGGCCTCGTGCTCGAGGCTCTCCGTATACTGCTGTGAGGTTTACAAGAGCACCTTTCTCTCGAAGCATTCCTGGGGGGTTTAGGCCTCATCTTCCTATTAAACCTGGTGCTAGAAGTCTGCAGTGGAAGCGAGATGCTCAGGCAACTCCAGCTGAGACCGGTGCTCAAGTTCCTTTGAACAGTGTTCCTTCCCCCACTGCTCGAAGTCTAACCTATGTCAGACAAGAACCTAAATTGGATGGGAGTTCCAGGTAACACCTAGTTCAAAAGTCCATACTGTAGATTCCATGACTGTCTGCATAAGGGCTGCTATGAGCATATCATATTCACTCCGAGGACAGAAGGATTCGTCAAATTCCATGGTTGTGAGAACGAAAATAATTTTGCTGTACATGTGGGACATACTTCCAGAATCAGGAAATGTCTGAAGATGTGTAGTCTGCGAAGGGTTTTACTTATTTAGCATTTTGTTTTATTTGGGACCCAAGAGCAAAATGGAAGCGGAAAGGAAGGGGGGATGCAACAAGATTAGTCGTCTGAATCATTTCTATTTTCGCACAAGTTTCCCTGCCCCCAAGTTATATTATATACTAATACATTGAAATTTGTGAATAGGGCGGATGGGTAGATGGTTTCTAGTTTTGAGGTATCGAAACTTTTTAACTCTTAATTTTTTTATTTTTTTTGGCTTATTATTGTTTAATGAAAAAAAAGAGAAAAGAAAAAGAAAAAAGATTGGAAGATAACTCGGTTAGTTGCTTTGCGCCTACTTATTGGTGAGTTTGACGGTGTTTTCCCTATTATGAATTTGCAACTTCTACTATTGTAACAAGTGATTCTAGTGGTTATTTCATAGATAATATTATTAAGTTGCTTTTATGTTAGTTATCCAATTTCAAATTAAAACTCTAAAAACTCTAATTCCGAGGAAGCAACGGGCAAAGATCAAACCTAAGTTTGATCATATAGAGCACATAGCATATTAATAGGGTTTGTAGTATGAATAAGAAAATTATTCGGGTGTTGCTGACCTGGCATTGAACCATGTAACGTATATGAAGATCCTCCTATCAAGCTAGCGATCCTCTTCCTCCCTCTGTGTAAGAAGAAACAACTTTGGGGCGCTGAATATGGCAGCCGTCATTTCACGTCGATTCACCTCGCGACTTCTTAAACACTCTTCTTCTTCTGCTGCTTCTTCTTCGTCATTTTGTTTGTCCTCTACTTCCTTCATCATTCAAAACCCTAAAGCTTTCAATTCCATTTTCTCACTGCAAAATCCCTTAAACCCTAACCCCAATATCTCAAATTTCATTTCACCCTCATCGAATCCCACCTCTGATTTTCTCTCTGAGTCACTTTTAGATACAAAACCGATCATTTTCCAGAGTATTGTTAGATCCTACTCAATTGCCAAGCCCAAACATCACGAGTTTGTTAGTTTATCAGAAGAAAAATTCCCAGCTGTCTCTGATTTTATTAAAAACCCTGAATTGATGCATCGACAGCAAAATCCCATGAATTATAGTCTTAATTTTGCCAGATCATACCCCAGTTTTAGCCAAACACCCAAGAAACTTTTCCATGATTTGCTATTATCAACAAAAAAGCCCAGATTTTTCTCTACCTCTGATCCTGAGAAACCAGAACAAAACAGCAGCGAGTATCCAAGTCAAAATCCTGATTTTAAACACCAAGAAATTGAAGGGCCAACTGTAGAGCGTGATTCATCAGCTTTGGCTGATGAGACCAGACAAGTTCTTGAAGAAATGATGAAGAAGATTTACAGTCTCAGCAGAACAGTTGCTCTTCTGGGTCTGTTTCAGGTAGGCATAGGAGCTTGGATTTCATACATTACACGAGCTTCGCCGATAATGGAAATCTCAATACAAAATGTTGCGGCTTTTGGATTCCCATTCGCATTGGCGCTTATGCTGAGGCGATCTTTGAAGCCAATGTATTTCTTTAAGAAGATGGAGGAGCAAGGCAGGTTGCAGATTCTGACTCTAACTCTTCAAGTAGCTAAGCAGTTGAATCTTCTCTTTGTTCGGGTACACGGGCTTAGTCTCCTTTGTATTGCAGGCATGTCATTTGGTTTGTTGTTCAATTTGTTTTCTAGATGAGTTGAAATTTTGTCTTTTGCGTCTCATTGATAATGATTTTATGATGCTCGCTTGATTTTAATAAAATTGAATATGATTACTTTCCCGATTGTTGAATGTCTAACTGTCAATGCATGAGATGGTGCAAGTAGTGTTTGCAAACTTTTTGCCTTTTCTCTATGCATAAAATTGTAGAATTACTATTGAGGTTTATTGAGCACAAACGTGAGGCAAAAGTGTTAATTTTTCCATATTGTTTTTGTGTTCTATTTGGTATTGTAGGGATTGTATTCTATGGTCTATTATTGCAGGATTCTGATTATCTCAAAGCATAATTAAAATTAACATTTGTTGCCATTTCGACTCAATATGGAGATGTTGCAGTGTAATTGATGGGAAACACGCTGAAATTTGATGGGTTTATCACAAAAGATAGTATTCTAGTCAAAACTTGTATGATGCATATGCGTCTTAGCATCCTCTGATTTTCTTATATTTGGGTAAACAGTATTGTTAAGGGTATCTGAAAAGGAAATTGCTTTGAGGTAGATAGAAGATTATGAGAATTAGTTAGTAGTATTGATGATGCTGTTCTTGGCTACAGTAGCAATGGGTATGGAGACAAATACATTCTGCATTTGCCAATGCAATGAACAAATAGTTTGGTCTTTTCATCAAAAAGCCAATTAGAAAGGAACACTCCCACAACGACATATTTTAGCAGAGTCTTGCGAATTATGCATTTAACAAGAAGTTGTTTGCAACATGACAGAACTAAAATGAAAGAAAAATGGACGGTCCTCGACAATTCGTAGTTTTCACACTAAAAGAATCGTATTGTATGCGCGATTTTCTTTACTAAGGCAATTGTTGCTCTTGCTCCAACTACAGCAGAGAGCATATTGCCTTTGTCTTGCACGATCATGAATAATCAAACACTAAACACACATATATTATTTATATTAATTTCCTGAGAACAACGGAAGAAATTACATATTTAATGACAACATTAAATACATCACAATTCCACTGCATAATCAAACACGGCGTTCAAGCTAGCTACGGAAGAGAACAGGCAGCCTAGTTTACAAGAACACCAAAAACACAAAGCACAACAGTAAAAACGGCCACATCAACTGATACGGAGGAAGCAAAAGCTGAACCGGTGTCCATAGCCGGCGACGGAGCAATCTGGTGGTCAGAAGCACAAACCATAATTTTTTGCAACAGCATTGAAAGAAGCAAAATTGCAGCTCTTGCTGCAATGAAAGAAACCTTCACAGAAGCCATGCACATAACTTGAAAACAGTGTTTTGTAACAGTTGAAACAACTGTAATACCAAACCAAAGAGTTTGATCTTCTGTTGTTGCTGTCGGTGATGAAATATCTTTAAAGCAAGGGGAAGTTTGGGATTGTATGTGGTGGCCCACACGATGAATCCAACGCATGTGTCACACATGGCAATTGAATTAGTCCACGGGGCAGCCGGTCTTCATTCATGTACGTGGTAGGCGTAGCCACGTTTTGGCTCTCGATATTGAGAAGTGGGTAGGTAATAACACTTGATTCTGCAATATATTTTACAGTTTTACAAATAATGGCACTATTATGTCTATTATTTGTAACGAGTAAGTGCGTATCACTGAAACATAAAATTTTATTTACTGAAGAATGTTCAGAAATTGATTGAAGAAAAAGGTGAAGGCATCCATTTGAAGCTTAGGTAGAGCCAAACCAACCTCAATTCCATCTTCAAAATCTCTAGCCTCAGTAAGCGAAATTGCATTCATTTTGACGATTGAGATCTCTTCAATTTTCTTAGGCCTGCCCCATCCGAAATCAGTGCTATAAAGATCCAATTTTGGTGACCCGGAAGCTATCACGTTAAGATCCGACCCCAATAACTCCTCCCAATCCGATATCCACTTATCTGCCTCTCCTAGAAGTGATTTATCCAACTTCTTAATTGTGTTTCGAATTGCCTTTGCTGCAACAATTATCCCATCCTCACTTAACAATTCTCCCATTGTTGTCGCGGGTCGACCGAATCCAATACAGTTACCAAAATACGCAGTGGGCAGCCGATAATCCAAACGGGCTATTCCGCCTGCATTGAACCCGAAAAAAATCGGATCCTCGCCTAAAATTTTTTCATTTCTAGCATACTCCAGTGTTTTTGCTTTGACCAAACAAACCCATGCAAGTGAACAAGTTATAACGTACGATGATAAATCTGCTGGTTGTGGCTCATTCTTCTTCTTGCATTGATCAGTAATCCAAGTTTTGATAATTTCTATTTGATTCGAGCGCACCATGAAAGTAGCTTGAGCTAAATCAGACAAATCAATGGCAATTTCTTTACCCGTAATGATTTTTATGGAAGATGATTTCCTTTTGCACCACTCGTTCAAGAGAATATCTTCAATCCCATTTCTGTCAATTATCACTGTCCTATCATATGATGGCAATGTGTTCATGGAGAAAGAAGATTCTCTACAAAATGATGCCCATGTTTTTATGAAATTGTTAAACGTTCTTCCATCTGCAACAACATGATGATATGCAAGCCCTAAACATAAACCAACTTCAGGAAAAACTGTAACTTGTAGGGCAAGCAAAGGAAGATTTACTTCTTGATGAACACTGGCCAACTCAGGAACTAGGGAGTGAAACTCAGTAACACTTCTCGGATGATTGCCTGTTAAATGACTGAAATCGCCATTAGACTCTGCGACGCTGAACGAAACGGAGTCGTCGCTGGTGTAAATAATTTTTGCTTTGTCGTCAGATTCCGATGGCAAAACAAGATTGCCGGCGAAAGGGAAAAAGTGTTGGAGAGTAAGAGACAGAGAGAGTTTGATTCTCGGGAGAGTTGCGGATAAGAAATGCGAGGTGGAGTGATGATATTCATAGAAGAAAAGAGGTTTGCTTGGAGGAAAGAAAAGCCATGGAAAATCAAAAAAGGTTAAAGGAATTACAGAAGTTGATGGAGCTGAATTTGGTGGTGGGGAGATTTTGCTTTGCTCAAGAATTTTGAAAATGGATGGTTTAGCCATGAGAGAAGGCCGGGAGAGAGATTTGAAATTATTGGATTTGGATGTATAATCGAGTTAAGTAAAAAATTAGTGGCCCCCAACGTCATGAAAGAAGAAGAGGAGGCCCTCGTCGAGTTGTCTTCAGAAATTGAGAACAGAAGTAGACGAATGAAATGAAAAAATCTAAGAGTTTTTCATCATGAAAGAAGAAGAGGAGGCCCTCGTCGAGTTGTCTTCACAAATTGAGACCAGAAGTAAACGAATGAAATGAAAAAATCTAAGAGTTTTTCATCACGAAAGAAGAAGAAGAGGCCCTCGTCGAGTTTTTCTTCAAAAATTGAGACCAGAAGTAAACAAATGAAATGAAAAAATCTAAAGAGCTTTTCATGTAGTTAATTTCAATATTATCAGAAATTCAGAATACAGACAGGTCTCACCATTCGAGTATATAACCCAAGAAATTCATCGGTTAATTTGAATTAAGTATAATCAGCTTGTAATCCATGGGAAAATAAACTCTATATATATCATTAATTAATATTTTAATTGGATTTTAGTTAAAGTACCGAGACAGTCATTATCAATAAATATATATTTCTATTATAATGAATATTGTGAAGTTATAATCAATAAAATATATAATTCATGGGTAAAGTCTAAACGCTCCATGCACGGTCGAGATTATTGAGCAATTAAAGTAAAATCACTCCGCCACAAAACTCAGCTCCATCGACTTTCTAAGGCGTACACACCATGGCTTTTCTTTCCTCCAAGACAACCTTTTTTGATCTTCTACGAATATCATAGATCAGCACCCCACCTCTCCATGGAATCAAACTCTCTCCTTCTCTTACGGCAACCTTGTTTTGCCATCGAAAATCTTTTAATTGCAGGAAATTATCCGAGAAGTGTTACTGAGTTTCACTCTCACTAGTTCCTGATGAGTTGTCGAGAAGGCCATTAATTATGTACAAGTTTCAGTTTTTCCCAACTTTGGATTAATTAGTAGGATTTAACAATTTCATAAAAACACGGGCTTGATCATTTCTCCACGAAGACATTAATTAATTGACAGGACAGGAATATATTGGGACTAGAAGAAATTTTCTTGAACGAGTGGTGCAAATTTAAAGAAAATCTTCAGAAGAGATATTATTCGTTGCAGGCAAAGAAGCTGACATTGATTTGTCTGATCTGATCTAATAATTGTGGGCTCAAATGAGGAGGAAAGAATCAAAAGTTGGATTAATAATTGCCTGCATGCCCAATGCGAGAAGAAGAACAAGCCACAACCAGCAGTAGATGGGATAGTTTTTGCGGCAAATATTGCAATTGGAAGCACGATTAATTTCCAAAATTGGACAGGGCAATTTTGGGAGGTGTTATTCGGGTCTAAGAATATCGCCCACTTAAAAGCCCAAAATGAAAGTAGTAGCACATCACATCCAGTTACCATTGATTGATTGGAATATTAATTCTCATTTCTTAATAAATCACGTTAAATTTTAAGACTAATTACCAGTATGCATATTCCCAGTGTTTTGGTTTGTTGCTAGAGTATTATTCTTTATCTCATCAGATTCAGTCTTGACAGATCCTTGCTTGCTTTATTCGTGCATTTTCTACAAGTTTCAAAAAGTATTTCTCTGCACTTTTTTATGTATCCATCCTATCGTCTATTTCGCGTCTTTCTAGTTTTTGCAACAGAAAATAAAAAAATTAAGTTGTATTTAATTCTTAATTAAAATAGATATAAATATTTAAGAAATTGCTAATGAATGTAATGACCAGATAAGCAGACCATTTGTTGTGTTCTTCCACAATTTAATTTATTATTGAATGAAAATAATAAATATATTCTATCAAATTAATCGGTATGCATGATATCATATAATTACCCTCTATTAATGTAGAACTCTAATCAAATGGAAGTCGGACACATGAATCTTATCTGTAATTAGTGGCATTAAGATGCTCCCGAAGACTTTGTCCACAACAAATAATTAAAATTGAGAAAAACCGCCTAACTGTTCTAATTAATTAATGAAAAACGAATGGAATTATTATTATTTTTATTTCAATATGAAAGTTTTGTCATGATTAATGTTAAGAAAATAACCGGATGAAATTAGATTTTGACGTGCATGCCCATTACCCGTGCAGGGTGGGCTTTATTTATTATTTATTATTTGAGCTAGGACCGGTCTATTGAACCACATCCAAAGCGTTACGTAATGGGCTTAGCCAAAAGTTTATCTGGGCTTGACGGGCTTTGCTGCCCATGATCGAATAACTACGCCGGGCTACAGTATAATAATATTAATAGGGATCATGCGGAGTGGAAATACTTTTCAACACGAATAATTTATCACCCATTCGTGGTTAAAATTATTCTATTATTTTTTAATTAACTATAAAATAAAAATATACAACACATTGAAAGTTAAAAGTACCCCGTCGTTAAAAGTTCGGACATGTATCAATCATATACGTGGCGGTGGTTACAATATTTAAAATTTATACAACATAATATTATTATCAAATAATTATACTAGTCAAATTTATCTTATAATTTTTTATTCAATAGGTAAAAGAAATCTATACCAGTCGACGTCATCCATCCAACAATTAAAAAAAATACTGAAATATTTAAAATAATTCTCAAATAAATATCAAAGCCGAATATATTATAGACTTTTCCTTATATATTAATTTGTCTTAAATATTCTACACTGTCTCGATATAATAGTAAAATTTCAAAGATATTAAAAATTAAATACAAAAAATATTAGAATCTCGCGATATCATATAAAATTTTTGGCTTTGACGTAGTAATAGCCATAGCTATTGGGTAGGTTAACCGTTAAAAGGGACCGTTAAACCAGAAGGCGAAGCGTGTACCAGCACACGTAACGTTCACTTAACCAACTAGCCGTTTTCTTAACGGGTTTAAACTCTCCTCTCTCTCTCTCTCTCTCTCTCTCTCTTCTGTTTCAAAATCAAAACATGTTTTGTCTCTCAACGTGGCCAGTTCCCACCACCAGCTGTCCACGTTCTGTCCTGGGGTCCACGCGCTCTTATCGATACTTTTCTCGACGCCTGCCTATAAATACTCCCCTTCGCCACCTTTCCTTCTGCCATCACACAATCAGATCCATCAACTAATACATCCTCTGCAACTTCGAATCCATTCTCTTCGCTTCATTTTCAGTGTTTCATTGTGAAAAAATGGCAGCAACATTCAAGGGATTTTCTCTGATGTTTGCGATGGCAGTGTTTTCTGCTATTGTTTTGAGTGCTTCTGCTCAGGACTTCGCAGCACCAGCACCTTCCCCAGCCCAGGATACCGGAGCTGCATATTCTGCTGGAGTTTCTGGGGCTGTTATCTGCTCTTCTTTGCTCTTGTCTGCGCTTGCTTTCTTGAAGCACTGAATTTGATTCATGGGAAAATGAAAAATCTATGGGCTGGTTTTGTTTTTTTACAGTATTTTGGTGGGATTTATATACTTTTTGTTTTTCTGAGAGTTGAGAGAGATATTTTCTATTGAGTTTCGTGGATACTCTTTGTATTTACTATTCATGATTCTTTATTTTTACATATCTATATAATATTTAATAATATAGTTGTTATATACAGTGAAATAAAAGAGATTTAGTATACTTTTATATAATTTTTTTCTCTCGTTTCTTGATATATGTTGTTCTTTAGTTGCTTACAGCTCTAATTTTTTTTCACGGGCATTTAGAAGCAAAATATATAATATCATTTTTAATCAGCAGCATAATGTCATAGTGAAAAAAAGAAAAGGGTTGGTTTTAAATTTTAAATTTTTCATTTTTTTTCCCTTGCATCCTCTCGGTTTTTCAATCACCATCATAAATGAGGTTTTAAAATTTTTCACTTTCTTTTTCATCCTCTCTGTTTTTCACACACTGCAATTTTGGTTTTGATGAAAACTTACTAACAAGTGAGTGTTGCTATCAGAGATCTCAAATAGTTCCAAACTGTTCGGTTTCCGTTTCATCGTCTCTTCAATACTTGGTGAAAAAGATTAATATCTAAATTTGATGATATCACTGACTTTCAAATCCACCTAATAGTCTAATACTCGAAACAAAATTTGTCAACAAATCAGAAAGAGATTTTGGTATTTTTCTTTTCAATAGACATATTATTCACAATATTATATTGATTTATATAGATAGAGTATGCGATTTTGATAGTTAAAAAATTTGATATCACTATTCTTAAAAGAAAAAAAAGAATTGCTTGTTACATACATAATATATGTGTCTCTTTGGCTAAAAGGAAAGGTCCAAAAATTTGATGTGAAAGCAATTGCGATTTCATTTTATATGTTTTAAAGTTTAAGATGAACGATATTCTATTCCAAATACTGATTGATTGCCAATTTTGAAACCTAAAATATCCCATAAAATCAATGACATGGCCGCAGTAGAAACTTCTGAAAAACATAATGAATGAATTAATTATAAAATAATTTTGACAGCTTGAAATTTTCTCCAAGTTCCAAAAACATTCGGGTTAGGCAAAGCAGCCAATAGCAGCTCAACCAACCATACCCACATGCCAATCAATGACCATGAAATTCTCTCTCTTCAGGAACCTTTTCCTTCCTGGATTTTTGAGCTTTTCTAACCTGTCAACGTGGCACAGCCTGTCCATTTCTTTTCTTTTCTTTACTTAAATTAATAAACTCTGTAACTCTTAGCAGCAAAGCAGTCTTCAACACTGCATACGCAGACAATTTTCTAATTTGGTCATTGATTGTTTCTTCGATCTTCTTGCAAACTGCAATCTGTTTAGTTCTGGTAATGTTTTCTGCAGTTGTCTCTGGGCCAGCCTCTGGCTTGGCTCCGGCACCAGCACCAGATAAAGGAGCCGCAGCAGCAAATTCTCTGGGAAACTCTCGAGTTGTGATTTGCTTATCGTTCTTCTCGTCTATGCTTGCTCTTATCTTGAAGCAGTAATAGGATAACTCATACTATACATATTTTTGTTTATTTCCACTTTGGCATAAAAGTTGTTGGCGTTGGGTGGTTTTATAGTACGTCTCATTTACCGTTTGCTACAAGGTGTGAAGAAAAATAAATAAACGAAGAATATTTTCTATATGTTTATTTATTTATTCTTTTTTTTTTCTATACCCTTTTTTTGAACAAATTCTTTTCTAAGACTTGCTAATTAATAATGAATGGTATGTTCTCGACCTGTGTGTTGGCCATTTTACAAGCTTGGAAAAATTCGGTCAAATGAAATTGTGGCCATCGCGTAAATGATCTAGAAGGCTGCTTTAGGGAGAAATTTCAGAGTTTCTTTTTTTATAACAAAAATCATTGATTGATACTGCGTACATGGGAAATCAATCAATCTCTTTAACTTTGTTAAGCACACTAATTGAACAAGAAAAAGCCAGTTCAACAAAGAGTCAATAATAAGATTGCAAAATTTCATAATAAACATCAGCAAACTGTAAAATATAAGACCATGCATATGGCGCAATTCAAGTAATAAATTTTTTTGTAGTTCATGGATTGAAACCTTGTATACAACAATCTGCAAGATGAATGATGTTTTCAGCAACTATCCCATCATTCCGCGCATTTACATCCTATTATTTATAACAATCAAAAAGATAAAACCAGTCGCTGATAAATACATATAAAAGTTTCCAATATCTCACTTTTGGGGACACAGATGCCAAGTGGGTAAGAAACTCTGCAACCGACACATCCGTTATTTCAAATTCATTATTCCTGTCCAGGGAAATTTAAAATAATATTCACGCATCCATCAATCTTTATTTAATTCAAGATCATATTATCTGCAGTTTATAATACAACCCCAGCATGCTCAAGCTTCCCTCACTATTAAGGACCCCTCCAGCAAGCAATCCTGCATTTGGAACCAAAAACAAGTTCAAAGAAAAAAAAATGCAGGAAATAATAAACATTCACATAAAACTATAGCTTCCGTCTACCTATATTCTTTTTTCTTCTAATGTTTGTAATTATCAGATTATTTTTTTATCCTTTTTGGGTTTCAATTTTACCCGGGTAAGTTTGTTGCCAAAAGCCTCTACAGGGATAGGATTGGACGGGTATGGATGTAAGTCCCCGTTTGTATTCCAGTCTAATGTAAAAGCAACTATAATGAACTCAAAAGAATGAGCACCAGTGTGTTGTCTTTCAAGCATCTTATATTATGAGAACAAACAAGAATAATTTATGTAGGCCTGACTGTATCTGGTGGCAAGAACAAGCCAATTTGGAGAGAAGAAGGGTCCAATTGATCAGTCAAATTTTAGAAAAAAAAAACTAAATATGAAATTTGAACTTCAATATGCAAAGATATTACAAATTCCAAGAACTCAGGTATGAAATTGCAAGACAAACTCAAATAAGTTTTTGTCCATCAATCTAAACGCTTTGTAGAAACAATTTCATTAAAATTGACTCTTTCAATCACGTCTATTGGGTTAGAATATAAAAAAGGTTATTATTTTATTTCTAGCTAGCTGCTAATAAGGTGTTACAGGAAGAAAAAACCATAAAATCTCAAATAACTGCTTCTTACCTCACAAATTACTAGAGTACAGCGCTGGCAATAGAAGAGGACTTCCACATCAATGTTATGTTGCAGATATATCTTGACATTATTAGATATCCTGCATATATGAAGATGGGGTATCAGCAAAGCAAATGAAAGATCACTATAGCAGGAGACTTCCCACAAATGTGACAGCAAAAGAATAGACGATATTACTGCATATTGTATATTTCTAGACGGACGACAGAGAACACTGCTGTTACTACTAAAAATGCCTCGGACACCATTACAATTAATTAGTTGTTGAAAAACCAAAAGATGAGTATTTTCTGAAACTCACACTGGAATGCTCTAATAGCAATTTTCATCTTATATGCAAGTTACTAAGAAAGTCCGACAGCCTGAAAACAACCTTCATTTTGTCAGAAAGTATATATTAAAAAAAAAGGTTAAAGAAGAAAATCTTAATAATCAGATTATTGTTAATTAATCTATCATGGTGAACCTGATATCTTTAGCTATCACAGTGTTTCCATCTTCAGCCCCAAGGTGACGCAGAACAACTTCCTCCAAACGACCATCTCTATATGCATGCTGCAAAGATGGAACATCAATGAACACGAATACAATAGCAGCCTAAACTTCACATGTGCATAATAATTGAGCATTAGCAACATGCTTCACAGAATCATACATATAGTTTCCAGGCAGGGCAATGTTGGAAATGATTATACTGTATTTCAATAGAGAAAGAAAATTGAAACCGTGATAAATTAGATTTCATTATAATAAACAACATTGCAGGTTAACAAACCAAAAGCTTCATCTTTCTTCATCATGCAAAATGTTGCGCACTGACTAAAGGCCAAAATGGCTACAACTCTAAATGTACAACACAGAATGGACTGGCGATATCATCGCTAGTTCTCATAACTTAATCTAAATAACTCTCATAATCACTTGAATCACTTGATTCAAAATCTAGTTGCGTTAATAACAAAGCCATCTCCAAATCCAAAGACACTCTAACTTCATTTTCAAAATCAGCATCAAAAATATCAGGTTCATCTTCCCCAACTAAGTGCCCGAACACATCAAGAAATGAATCCATATCCACATCATTGGATCTGAGTGGAGGTGGCCTGCGTGGAGGTGGCCTGCGCGGAGGTGGCCTGTGATATTTCCACATGTATGAACCTGGCTTGACCATATGCTGGAACACAACACAACATTGTATCCATTAATGGAGTCATAAAGCCAACGCTCACTGCTACAAACTATGAAAATAAATCACCAAAAACAATAGGTGCACAACGCTAGGAACAGAGAAGAGACAGTATTCAGAAGATCCAGTTCAACAGAATCTCTAGGAACAGCACCAAATCCAAGTGACCGGTAAAACAGACAGAACATTTGTGCTCTGCCTCTATGCTACAACTATCAATAAATTTCATTAAAAGAAAAGAAACAGCAGCATACACTGATTACTACAAAAACACGATGAGAGAGATTTGAATTTTTCTACTATCCATATGATTGAGACTGCATCTTGGTCCACAATGACTACTTAAGGGAAAGAACACAGCAAATTTAATCTCACAGCCCAAAATTAGCAGTGAGGAGTGATGACAGAATAGTAGAGGAGGGTAGTTACAGTGACACTATCAGAAGCAACGGAATCAAGGTTGGTTTGTTAAATAGTGTCACTGGAAAGAGAGGTGACAGCAGCCATTAAACTTCAGAATTAATGTTTCAGTAAAGATGATGACACAAATGAAAGTAGGCAGAGAGTTCCATGAACTCTTGCACCATAGTTGGATATGACACTACCCAGCACTTCTAATAGACATAAAATGACAATGTCACAGAGCTCAAGATGCATCGCTGTACACTACCTTACTGCTCTGAGTGTTTTGACCTTATTTTAAAGCCAAATTTTTAGGTCATTAACAAAATATCATAAAATGCACATCCAATAAGATTAATGCACTAACACTTTCTACAGGCATTCTGAACCACTGTTACATTTTAAATCCCAGGAATTACCAAAATTAACCTTCTCCCCGAACATTAACTGCTGAACAATGATAGACTTGCTCCATTTCAGCTTCATCTCTCATTTCCGCATCTTTTGGCCCATTGTGGTGAACAACCGACTTATTCATATATGCCAGATTATAAATCCAGGAAAAGATGATACTAAAGCACCACAAAGATAACCAGTTGAGATAACAAACATATACATTCAAAATAAAAACAGAAAGGTGAAAAAATGGCATTGAGATAACGAAGAGCTACCAAAGTTTATATTTTCAAGAATAATATATAACCAGCTTCACAATATTAGGGATACAAAAGACAAAATACACAACTAAGTAGCTACAATTGATACTGACAGTTATGCTACCTTGTAGAAACAGCTAGTTCCAAATGGGCAGTTCCCATTACCAAAGTTGAAGTGCTTGCAATCAATTGACCTGCAGGAAAGAGAAACAATATTGTTTACAAGCCATGAGTACCTAAACTCTCATAAATCTCAAGTTTCTCAATTATCTAAACTGCCAATTAAATACTAAACCCACTAACTATTTACCCATATAACAATATGACTTTACAGCATTCTATTACAAAGTTTCAAAAATTTTGTTTAATCATTAAAAAATGCCATCAATAAAATTAAAAAACTAATGATACGGATGGGCCAATAGCTACAGAAATACCTGAGTTTTGCCTTGTAGCTTTCAATAATTTCCCTTTTTTCTTCTGGTGAATAATACCAAATGACACTTGGAATGACAAAATATGACAGCTTACGGCAAATTGGACAAGCCCTCAATGCAGTATTGACATCCATTCCAGAAGTCGGGGAACTACTACGCCAATTCCTGATACAAGATATACAGAATGGATGATCACATTCAGATAGCAAGCCAAACTTTCGTTCAGCTGCTGTAGGCTTTGATAACACACGATCTAGGCACACACTGCATTCTATTTCTTGGCTTCGTCTTAAAGCCTCGAGGTGCTTTTGCTTTTTCTCACATGATTTCATATGCTCTTCTGTTTCTTCAGGTCTGAAAGGATGCAGGCAATGTTTCCCACAAGTTGGACACATGTCTCCATGAATATGAGGACATTTTTCCCCTCGGGGACAATTACCAGCAGCAGCAAATGAACAAATAGAACGATCAGCTGGTTTTAGATTCCTAGGCTCCAGCTCCTCAATCTCACCATTTTCCAAAGAATCATCACACATGGACTCCAGACTCCATGCTGGTTTGTTGGGAGGAATATAAGGTCTACTCAAAGCAGATAGCTCTGGTAGGACACCTGGAACTGTAGTTACCCCACTTGATGTAGGCCTTGAAGCAAGAGAAATTGTTGAGGAAGATGAGGCAGATGATTCGGGCCAAGAAGGTTTGACATGTTCATATCTGCACCGACTACCATAAGAGCAGACACCTTTCTGATAATAAGTGCATATCTAAGACAATAAACCAGCAAGATGCAATTATGAGGTGAACAGTAGGATCACTTTAATAAATATTACTAACTGAGACAAAAGCAACAGAACCAAAGATTTTTACATTATTTGGTGGATCCTTCCAATCATGTGAAAACTCACAATGCTCGCCTTTCAGACATGCTCCGTGAGCAAAAAACTTGCAGAGGATCCTGAAAGAATTAGAAAAAGATTATTATAACAAAGATTCAACGGGACCAAGTAGGCTGGAAACCTGATGCAATGGGATCATTGTTGATAAACACATTGCAAATCCATAATTACAAATAAAAAGGAACTTGAAAAATATATTTCACAATGACATTCAAAATTATGAAATATCATTATGCTCATTTGAGGAATGTTTCTCTAAATCCTATTTTCTTTAAAGTAGTGCCTGCAGGTCATCAATTGAAAAAAATACATTGGCACCAAAAAACTTGAGATGACTATAGCATGTCTACAGATGAATATATCATCTATACAGGAATGAAAAATTCTGCACCATAAATCAGAGGAGAAAGCTAGCGATCCAATTTCATCTATAACTCTAGTATCTTTAAATTCTGCAGTGATGACTCGAAAAAACCACAATAGTTTGGCATCAGTACAATGTTTAAACCAGTTCATTATAAGCTTTGTTTTTCTTTGAATTTCCTATATTTTCTGAGCAACCAAGCATATCTTCCCGAAAGGAAACGTTATACCTACTTCTTTACTATTGCTCAGATCGAGCCAGAGCAGATTGAGCCAGGAAAGAAACAAAAAATAGTTGGTCAATACACTTAAAATCGAAATAAGCTTCCCAGAAATTATGATCATATAACATATTGAACAAGATTATCATCATCATAATCAAACCAGCGAAATTAAAGATAAAATTACAAAGCATAAATATATATATAATTGCAAAATTGCAACGAAGAGAAAGTTAAAGAAAGGGAAAGGGCTGGAAGATCACCTCTTAGACATGGCGGTTGATTCTTGTGTTCGTTTGTTGACAGAAAAAAAGAAATTAAATAAATTGTAGAGTACAAGAAACGATTCCTTTTATTTGGTTTTTCAGAATCAATTGAAACCCTAGAAAGTTTCTTAAAATTAAGTGAATGATTGATGGATTGTTGTTTCAATTAGAAAGCTAAAACGAGAGGAGAGAGAAATCAAAGCGACAATGAAGGGCGTACATAAATTTAATCATTGATTCATGTAAGAAGCAAGAGTCCCCGCTCCTCCTATCTCTAGGGTTTTTGGCGGTCGATACCCCTTTTTTTGGTATTGGAAATACATTAATGCCCTCTGCCCGGAATCTAGCACAATTGGACTAAAATATATGGAGTTAAATGATAAATTGCAAAGAAAAATGGAAATTACGGTATTACTGTTTTAATCTCGATTTTTTAAAAAAAAAAGGCATTCCACAAATTTTAAATAACCAATTGATATTTTCCAAAACAACGACGATTGATGATTAACGTTATATAGCCTTCAATTCTTACACAATTTTATACACTTTTACAGAACATTAAATTAAAATTGAAATATTGTAATTTTTATGTATAATTATTGAGGAATTGGATTTATTCTAATTTTTTGGAAAATAGGATTTAGAGAAACATTCTAATTATTGAGAGGAATAGTAGTATGTATAATTTTTTATTAGAATGTGGTGGTAGGTGAATACTTTGGAAATATCCACCATGTCCATGTAAGTATTTATTGCATATTTCAATTGGCATGTTTTGTAGAAATAAAAATAATCACAAGACTTATCAACGTATCATCTATTAATTAATTATAAATACGTCCCTTAAATTGATAAACAAATTGTTTACAATTACGATTTATATTTTATATAAAAGTTGATGTATATAATTTGGAGATAATCTATTTAGCGTATAAATCTGAAATTTCCTTCAATTTCTCGTGATTGTCAAAATGTAACGAAAATCAATTTATTTATAAAAGAAATCTATCAGAGATACCAAACAAACAAACAAATTCTAACAAGAGCCATGACATGTCAGGCTTTTGTAGGGCCAACAACATAACATCTAAGCTTTTTCTGTCCACATTATTGGATAAGGGAAAATCTTCTTTTATCATATAGTAAAAAAGATCACATAAACTGAATCAAGCGCAACCACAACATCATCCATTAAGCCAAATTTCATGGCCACCATATTCTCACCGTCGCCGATCATATCCTCCTCCACCGCCACCGCCACCTCCGTCAACAGCATCGCCACAAACAAAACCCCACCAAAATCTCAACTCTGCACCACCAACAAATCACGTCTAACTTCCCTCCTAACGGCCACCTTAGCAACCTCCACACTCCTAACAGCTTCTCCTTCCTTGGCAGACACTGCACAAACTTACCACCTTTATTACGGAACAGCCGCCAGCGCAGCCAACTATGGCGGATACGGAGGCAACTCAGACAAGAAAGCCTCAGCAGAGTACGTCTATGATGTGCCAGATGGGTGGAAAGAACGTCTTGTTTCGAAGGTGGAGAAGGGAACAAATGGGACGGATAGCGAATTTTACAACCCGAAGAAAAGAACTGAGAAAGAGTATTTAACTTTCTTGGCGGGGTTCCGGCAGCTGGCGCCGAAGGATGTCATTTTGAACAATCTTGCATTGAGCGATGTGGATCTGCAGGATTTGATTGCTAGTGCTGATAAGGTGATGTCTGAAGAGAAAAAATACGAGAATGGACAGATTTATTATGTGTACGAAATTGATGGCGTTGGTGCTCATAGTTTGATCAGTGTGACCTGCGCGAAGAATAAGCTGTATGCGCATTTTGTTAATGCACCGACTCCGGAATGGAACCGGGATGAAGAGACGTTGAGGCATATTCATGACTCGTTTAAGACTGTTGGATAAGAGGATTGATGTGATTTTGATCGAGATGAAAGTTCATTGGATGCTCGTGTTCTATATTTAGTAGTTTAGATCTTCAATTATACATTTGACGGAAGATTTTGTGGTAACTAAATGGTCATGTTATTGTTGCTTGTTTAAATCGATTTTCTCTTCCTTTACGAGGATAGAAAACGAGCATCATTTTATATTAGCAATCAGTCATTGTTTGCTGTAAATTATTTTTCTTAAAAGAGTTCATTTCGCAGCAGTAAGATAATAGTCAATTGCTGTTGTTTCCTTGCTTTTTGTTTATGGAAGACTAGTATGAAAACATGCTTAACAATACCAGAACATCGCAACTGAGATTCAAAACAATGTATAGGTTGAGAATCTGTGAATTGATCTAAGAAGCAATCAAATGATTTACCAAATTCAAGAAGTCAAGTGGTGGCTGTTTTGCATTTTCATTGAAGCAATGTACTTTTTTCAATCCATTGACGTGGGAATGAGTTCAGAGTACCAAACTGTAACATGCTTGCATGTATGGAGAATTGATATTACAGCGAAATAGCATTTCAGGGAACAAATGGGATTCCTAAAACCTGTGTACTTTAATAGCAGAAGTAGATACTTAATCAGCATTTTCTGCTATCGAGGAGTAGATAATCAGCATTTATATATGTTATTGGATGAAATTCTTGAGATGCAGATTGTAACTACCGAATGTGATCTTCAGAGAGTAATCTTACAAGTGGTTGTGGTTGTGGCTGATATAGTCATCTACAGAAGAACCGGATCGCTTCAGAGTTCCTCTTATAATAGCTGCAGCTTCAATTAAACTAAGGTGAAGCAAGTAACTTTTACAGGAAACCCGGCTCCGCTTGATGACTTTCTTGGAAATAAGTGATAAAGGCTGCTGTTTGATACTGTCCAAGTTTATAATTAGAAAACTGGACCACGATTTCAGCAGTCCAACGAACCCATAAAAATTCCAGCCTCTCATAATTGCACTTCAAAATTCTCCCTATTCAAACCATTAATTTCTACATTACAATGTGCTGAAATGCATAATTGAACACAAGACACTAGCAACTAAATCTATCTTTTGTTTCTTATTATGCAGAATTTACAATTTGGTTTTCACATAAAACCTGCAACTACTGAATGTCTTCTTCAAAGAGTAATAGTACCTTTTGTTTTTTATGCACGTTAGTCAGAACAATGTCATTCCAGGCTGCAATGGTTTCGCAAATATATTTGATATACACAGCGTTAATTTCTACTTCAAAAAAGAAATGCATAACAGAAACAACTAAATATTTTATTCTTCGAGCCAATACGCAGCGAAATTTACAATCTGGTTTCTACATTCGAGCCATTCCTGACTAATACAGAGTGTATCCATCGTCATAACAAACATGCCATCCTCGTCGACAGGATGGCGCATTTTCGTCATACTCAGCACAGCAGCTCCATCTTTTCTTCCAATTACCCCTTCCACTATTCGGCCGATCGCCTTTTTCATTCCACTTATACACAATTACCCCAGAACGATCACTCCATTCTCCATCAATCCCCTGGTGCGGCGGAGCCAGTGAAAACAATCCTCTCTCTCCTGCAATTGGTCATAACAAAACGCCGTCGTTTGAAACATTCTTAGCTCCAAAAACTATTTTTTTTTTTTGTGAAGTAGATGGATAAAGAATTTCAGTTTTCATAATTCATACCAGTTGTGTGGCCATGGAAGGAGCAAGCAGTTGGGGAATTATCTTTGTCGAGATACAGAGTGTTACATCTCAAACATCGCTTCTTCGTTTGAATTTGACCTGCAATACTTTTACAACGCTTGATTTTTATTGATTGTTCACAGAGAAAAAGATTGGAATAATTGTACGACAAAGCCATGAAAATCTATGAAGAATGGATGAATATCAGAAACTTCTGCTTTCGGAACAAGGGAAGGGGAGATAGTCCACCTGCATCATCAGGACAGGTTAAAGAATGGATTTTTATGGGCTGGGCGTTTGAGGCCCATTGCATTGAGAAAGCCCAAATTGAAAGCATTGATAACAGCGGAATATTTACAACTATTTTATTTTTAAAAGTACATCGGTATCAACTCGAGCTAACACTCGACCATTTGGCTCAGATTTTTCGTTCTTGCATTTTCTCATTAATGACTAAATAATCCAGAAATGGCGCCGATTTCTTCAGCTTGTAAGCTGTGTCTCTTTCTCCTCATTTTTATTGTGCTACTTTTCGATAGATAATTTTTCTTTGTATACTTATTTATTTATTGATATATTTATTTTTAGTAATGAACTTTAATTATCTAATTTGATGTACTTTAATCACAATCCAGTGTTTGGTTGCTGAGAAAGTTCGAGACAATGAGGAGAAAAGAATAAAATTCTGGATCTATTACTCTACGGTGCACTATTGAAAAACAACGAATTTAATCTCGATTTGCTCCTTGCTTTTGTTCATAGGAGAGTGATTGACAATCGAGTAATTTGATTCTATGGGACGATCATGAGGTGAAAATGAGAAGACAATGTAGGATTTGGTGGCCGAAACACCTCTCATCAGCCGAACCATCTTCATCATACACTTTCTTGTTTGGTTGGTTCATCTCTTGCGCATCGGCTTCTCTCGACATTGTTGTGGCGTTCTCTTGTGATGAGGTCTCACTTTACAATTGCCAATCTAGTCTTAAGGTATAAATGTTACTTGTTATCTTTCTGGCTAATAGAAGTTTCTGAAGAACCTATAGTTGTCTATCCACAGAGCACTTAGTCGAATTAATAGTAACTGATATATTATTGAATCATTGCTGAGAGCAAATGTTCACCTAGAAACTCAGGAAAATCTGTATGGACTATAATTAATTGGATATATGTGATGGATTTATTATGATTATTTTTTGTCTTATTTCTTCACTATAGTTTAATACAGTTTCTTATTAAATGCTTTTGAGTTTGGAGTGAAGTTTTGATGAGGTTTGATAACACTACCTTGTGATTAAGGTTTCTCTGATTCTTGTGTGTGTGTGTGTATGTGTGTGTGTGTGTTAGACATTATGAAGTTTATAACATATAGGTTATGGCATTTAAAGTGGGTATCAGAAATGGATTTTATTTGTAGACTATATCTCATGGTGTATTTATTTCTCGTTGTCAGGACATTCTCGTTGAGACGAACAGCAGCATGTCTGTAATTTTACAGGATAAATCAGTGTTTTCTTTGCTTGGTCAGTTTGCCACATGTCCCAGCAGTAACGGTCAGTTGTTCTCTGTTGGAATGGGAGATTATGATCAAAGAAAGTTCTCCACCGAAGGTACTGGTGGTGCAATGAACACAAAGGGTATGCTTAGACAGAAAAATAAGCTATGCTGCTGTGGGTGCCACAAAGTTGATGGCTTATTAGAAAAACATAGGAAAGCTGCTATTGGAAGCAATTGCTGGATCCAAATAGTATGTGATCCTCGTGAAATTTGTGGTAGAAATATTAGGTTTATTCCTAAATTGCATCACATACACTGGAACGGGCAAATAGTGTCTCAATGCGATGTACACGTATGTAAGTCATGATTACTTTACTGCATGATATATGTGCAAGTTGTATTTATCTGTGGTGGTAACTCTCTTTTTTGTTCCCGAAATTTCAGATAATACTTTATGAAACTCCCAGATATGGTGCACACCATTTCTCCTTGAGTTTCTGGAATTCTCCTGAAAAAGTGAAAACTCTTATCAAGAAACCCAAGTGGATTGATGAACTTCACCAGAAACAACCTCTTAATTACTTGGTAAAGTAGTTTGTAAGATTCCTCCCTGTTGTGCCACATGCTATTTTTTTTTTTTAAAATCTTGTTCAACTCTGAATTTGCATGTTTAAATTTCTAATTTCAGGATGCAGTCATTCAATCAATGAACAGTGCCACTGCTTCCAAATTGGTCTTTGACAGACACATGGGCTCCAAGAGATCTTTTGCCAAGTTTTCTATCAATTGCATGTATTATCTTCTAGACTCTAGTGCTTATACTACCCTTATTTTCATCTGCACTTTCTAATAGCCTGTGTTGTGGTTATTAGGTTCATCGCCTTGGTGTGGCAATTGTTGGCTGTGTCTATGGCTTCGTTGTCCACTATATTCTATATTTTTCTTCAGTTTCTTCATCGCCTATTAAGTTTTGTATCACAAACGTGGATATACATTACAGCTGCAAGGGTATTCAACACTACCTGGATAAATATCCAAATCCGTTGTGGTCAGATCTTGCATTGGCCAATAGTTCTTCAAGGCAATGACCTCAGGTGACAAGAGGCTCTGATTAACATATTCAGGGATTCCTTGATTGACAAGGCTTTTCTTTGTGATGAAAATTGTAATTATTCTATTGATTTGTTTATCATTTAAAATGTCATTTGATTTTCACCATTCTCTCGTGTACTAAAGGATTTTGGATTTCTTTCTGAGAAAAGAAGAGTTGAAATATTTAGTTTTGATTTGCAGTTGTCTTGAAACTAGAAATCAAAAAATAAAAAAAAAATTCACCAACTTGCTGTTCTGTTTAACTTATTTGAAAAACTCATGATTAACTGGTTGAATTGTTACTATTTGGCTCGACACAGATTGACTTGAAACCATTATCTTAAGTGTGTTATATTTGATCTTTTGTTGTCTTCATTTCTGGAGCTGACCCTTCCTATTTCTTGTATCATAACTTTAAATATTTTGTTTCCTAAGGTCTCAGTCTTGCGTGGAATATGCTGAGAAAGCTGCATTACATAAGCATTCCATGTGGTCAAGCTTAGCTGTTGATGTTCTTCTGGGAAACTTGATTGGATTCTCACTGTTGTTTCATGCGGAATCGATCTGCTCATGGGTTTTGAACTTTGCCAATGACACTACAAATGAGCTATTGCGTTCAGGCTGTGTATGGTTGATGGGAGTGCCGGCAGGTTTCAAGTTGAATACCGAGTTGGCAGGAGTTCTTGGCATGATTTCCCTTAATGCCATCCAAATATGGTCTACCCTCTGGTTCTTTGTGGATCCCTTTTTTATTTATTTGGTGAAAGGACTTGCTATATTAGGAATTCTTTCTGGGATGACTGTACCCGCTGCCTTGGTCAGAGACTTGATTGTACTAGTAACGCTGCACGTGTCAACTCTGCATTGGATGATCTCGCTTTTGTATTCTCAGCAGATACAGGCATTAGCAGCTTTGTGGCGTCTGTTCAGGTAAACCTTAACCAAACCATGTATCTGATTAAAATCCATACGAATCTCATTAGCAATTACAAACAAAACTTATTTGCATGACTAGGCCCCTCTTTTAATCCTACAAGTACTTTATGTCCATGTTATTTCCTGAAACTTAGTATTCTGTCTGAAAGAGGTGGACTGGTGACTGTTTGGCTTTGGGGAATGGATACATTTAAAACTTTTATTCTCATTAACAAGGTAATTTTAATGATACAGTTAATTTGAAAATATTGTTGAAATATATCATTTATATGCACCTGGTTGGTTCCACTATTCTTTGGAATTGGAAGAGATAACTTGAAGGCATATAAATATTATATTTTTGCTTGTTTGCAAAATAGCCATGAAAATCTCTAAATAATTATGTGATATATGAGTGATTTCATTGTTTCATTTTTCAAGTTGTTGACATAGTTGGTGAATCACTGGCAGGGGCCGTAAGTGGAATCCTCTTCGGCAAAGACTAGATAGCTATGACTACACTGTGAAGCAACATATTGTCGGCTCTCTTGTGTTTACGCCACTTCTTCTTCTGTTACCAACAACTTCTGTTTTCTATATTTTCTTCACCATGATGAACTCAAGCATCAGCCTTATTTGCATTCTGATCGAAGTCACTATATCTGTTATCCATGCCACACCTTATATTAACATCGTCCTTTGGTTGGTGAGACGAAGAAGATTTCCTGCTGGGATATGGTTTGAAATTGTATCATATCATAGTGCTAGCATTACTTCTCCAGAGATTGTTAGCCTTGATAAAATCAGTTCACCGTCTAAGAAGTCACAGCACCAAGAAAATATAAGTGGAGTCTCTAATGTTCTGATTTCAATTCTCCACAGCAACTTTTTGACCATAGGTGAGGCCTCTAACCTGTAATTTATGAAGCTTTCTTAGCAAATGTTTCTGTAATGGCGGTTATTTGCAAAGACCCAAATATCAAGTTTGGCCTAACTTTCGCATTACTCTTTTAATTTGTATCCCTCTTGTTCCCTTTTGCATAACCCATCATATAAGTTTCAAATATAATGGTAGATTTGTTAATATGGTAATTTCTCTTTATATTACATGCTAATAATGATAGATATCCTTGAAAATTTTGATAAGAGTCTTCGAACAAATCATATGAATTAGGATGTGGGTGGTTGGTCAAGTGAAACATCATACATCCAATATCTTCCAAGGACATACTATAACCTCTAGAAATGTTGATTAATCTTGCTGCGTAGAGCCAGAATAAATGTTTTGGTTTTTTACTCGTATTAATGTTGGTTGTATTTCTTTTTAACTTGGTGCTAACTTGAATACAAGAATATCATGTAGGACAAATAGCCATGCCTCACTACAGAAAGGTTTTTACTGGGGTTTCGAGATCATTTTTTGCTAGATCAGCTTATGGAATTCTTACTGGGAAAAGGTAAGCTGCCTCCCAAATCTATTTAACTGCTCAATGATTCATGTTTTACTTCTTCACTTGTGTATGCATTCGAGATTAGAATTTGCAACTTAATCTCAATTTTTCGTGTTTTGCCTTCTCCAGAATTGCTTCGACTTTGGGGACCAAGCTTCCTTCAACGATGCCGTGGATATTCATGCCATACAAAGAGTATTGGTGCCTTTGTCGAAATTCAATACTTGCATGCATGCCCGAACATGATCATCATGCAGGTCAATGAGATAATATGTTGATGAGTTTCTTATTCATGAGATTGAGAGGTTGTAGGGTTACAGACGATTTGATACCTTTTAACTGTATTGGCTTTTTTCTTTTCATTGCTGATTGCACATTTTGTAGGAACTGCCAGTGTAGTAACAGTTAGGATGTTTGCATAGTACTAAGAATCATATGATTTTTTTTCAAGATATTCATACACCATTGTTTTATTTAGTTTTTGGATAATCTGTTGGGGCTGACGGTCTACAAAGTTAGGCAAGGTTTTCTAATGATGGTACTGCCTAAAGTAGCTTTCTTATAAAAGCGTTTTATTTTATTTTTTTCTCTTCTATGAAAGTTAAAAGAGTGGAAAGATTTAAAACCAAAAATTAGTCTGTTAGGCCTGAAATTTGCGGCATGGTATCTGGATCAACTTTCTTCGTGTGGCCACTCGTATTAGCTTAGCGTCCAAGCATAACGTTTGAAATTTTAGGTGTAGTGGCTTTTTAATCATGTTACAGAATAAAATTACTTGCGTTATTTTCACGAAGTAAATACATTTGTGCAAAGGTTCTCCTTCGCCGCAACAAGCGATATTTAGATGTAGAAGCATGATAGTACACGTTTTTAAGGTAAAAAAAAAAAACCTAACTTGAAACATAATAAAATAACTAGATACATTTTGCAGCCGAAAATGAAAATCATATAAATAATAAAGAAGAAAAAGCAGTTGGATATAAAAGGTGCCCATTAAAATAATAATAATAATTATTATTAGAGACTGAAATTCTCCAAAAGTTTCGAATCTACTCGGCGGCGTGCATGATCTTATTTTCATTTTCTTGTCGAGGAATCCACAGCACATTTATTAACAGAAATACAAATGTGATAACAACATTTAGAAAGATCAGTTATGACAAAACACTACTATTGCTTACTTGTATTCCTCCCAAATAACTGAGGTGCCTTCTTTACATCTTTACGGTCATAAACAAACACGAGGCATATAAATATTAGAAAATGACCCGTTAATTGCCGCTAAAATTGTGACATGAAAATAAATAATTGTGAATAAAAATAGATAATAAATCAGCAATATTCTTAATTTAATTAAGAAAAAAAATGCACGAACTTAATAATAATTAATCACGTTAAATTTTAAAATTTTAAAAATAATTATCACCATATGCGTTTTTCCGGCATTTTGATTATGTGATATACTATTATTTTCCGGCTCATCTGATGGAGATGGAGAGGACACGAGCTCTTCTTCTTTAAGTTTCTTTCGTTCATTTTTGAGAAGCTTCACGTAGTATTTCTCCGCCGCTTTTATCGTCCATTTCATGTTATTTTACAATGTCATATAAATAATAATATAAATTTAATAAGTTCAACACCCAATCCAATACACTTAATTTTTTCAAAATAATATAAAATAAATAAATACTTTCAAAAGAAGAAATTTTTAACTTACAGATGAATAATCAGATATCACGTAATCTAAATTTCAAATTAGAGATGGCAAAAAAATTCGGATTCGACCGGGCTCGGGTGAGTCCAGTTTTTTAGAGCCGAGTTTGACCCGACTTTAAAAATAACCGGGCCAGGTCTGAGTTCAGGTTGGGTTAATTCTGAATTTTTTTCCAAGTTTTAAACAAATTACTATCGAATCGGACTTGGTCAAGTTAAAACCAGGCCCGTAAATAAAAGTAGAAGAAAAAAATTTTAAATTTTCGAATTTTTTTATAACCCAGTCCGATCCAGATTCGAATTTTGATCCGATTCAGTTTTATTAAACCTATATTCGAACCGAGTTAAATACATAAAAAATAAATCTAAATCCGAACCGAATTTTTAAAATTCTAGTCTAAATCCGAATTTTTGTCAAGCTTAATCCAAATGGTTAAGCAAACAATTTGTTGTGTCTGCATTCAAAATGTAATAAATGCATAAATAAATAAGCTCATCATCTATATCACTATATGTACTTTTTCGACTAAATTAATTAATTATTAGATAATTATATTTTATAGAATTAAAATAACAATTTTTTTTTAAAAAAAAAAAACATCAAAATGCTAGGTAAGAGTATTACCCTCCAACACAACTCCGGCCAAGCGGACTGGATGAATAAATATTTTCTTCAATATTACCAAAATTAATTTATTTGCCATAATACTATGAAAAAAAAATGAAAATGAAATATATGTATGTATGTATGATAACTGTTGTTGGATTTAAAAGAGATCCACTGTAAACAAGCCGCTGATGAGTCGCTGGGATGGTGTGTGTGTGTATATATATATATATATATACATCCATGAACGAAGCTCCGCCAGTTTCCCCTAGAGAATGAGCGCCAAGGCGGAATCACAGCCCCACATCATCATCATCATCACCACCATCATCAAATACAACAATAAAGACTGCACCATCACTGTCACTAACGAAGGAGGAGTTGTACTTTTCAACCAGTACTTGAAGGTATTTCTAAAGGGATCGTTTCGATTGGCGATGACATATGAATATGAAATTTAGCAATAAATTGAGAAAAAATTATTTTGACTTTGTAGGTAGAAATAGGATTAATTTTGGTTTTGGTTTTTGTATTGATTTTAACAAAAATAGGTTTGATTCCAAAATTGAAGTATTTTTCCATTATTAACATTAAAAAAAAAAATTGGAGGACGTTGGTATCTAAATCTCCATACCAATGACATCTATTCTTATTTCGAAAATGATTGTCAAAACACATATCTTCTATTTAATTTTACGGAGTGTTAAAAAGACCCATATTTATCCTTGTATCGATGCTATCCTTGTAAATTATAAATTTATTGTTTTAACCCCCCATATTTTTAGAACATTACATTTTGGGCCCCTGAGGCCTGAGGCCTGAGGCCTGAACATCAATCCTAACTCCGCCACTGTATCCAATCCTTTCTATTTTCCGCAATCCCTTGAAGATCTTCTCCAAGTAAACAAAACACTGCAAAATAAATGATGAGCTTATATAAAATTTTATATTATATTTTAATCAATTTGCAGTTCGGATTCGATTTTACCGAACCGATCGATTATAACCGAATAGAATCATTGTGGAATTGAATATAAATATGAATTCATTGTGGAATTGAGAAAAAAGTTAATTTAACAAGAAGATAGGAATTGGATTAATTTTGGTGCCATCACCTATTATTAATTGTTAATTGGCTTTAACAAGACCATACGTACATAATTAATCCTAATATTTTATTATATAAGGCAAAGTTCTTTTAACTCTCAAAATTTTAGTTTAATACTGTTATTAATTCTAATAATTTTAAAAATATTTCTGAAAATTTTAATTTATTAAAAAAAATAGTTATACCTTTGTATAATGATTATTATTTAAGAAAAATAATTAGTATAATTTCTGTAATTTGATAAAATTTAATATATTTATTAATAAAACAATAATGTTATTTTATAACACAATTTTTATTGATCAAATCTTATATTTAAAATATATATATTATTTTAATTAAGAATTAAGTACACTTATATAAATATATATATTTTTTATTTCCGACGATATATAAATTAAAGATGTGGAGAAATACTTTTTGGAACTTGTAAAAAATGAAGGAATGAAATTTAAGAAGCAGCAGCCATCTTCGTCTTAGTATCCCAATCAACTTTCATTTTGGGCTTTTAAGTGGCTCAAGTTTGGTGTATTCGAATGCCACAAGCGATTCTTATTAGAGATTATGAGAGGTGGTTTCTAGTATAAAATTGTGAAAATTAAAAAAAAAATAACAAAGACAAAAGTAGGTTTAAATTAAGAAAAATTTTAAAATTTGAATTTATTATTAATACAAAATATATATATATATATATGTTGATATCGATTTTTGTCCATCAATATTTAACTCACAATTTTCTTCTTATTTGATGTATATACAAAAAGAAAGATAAATTGAAGGTGCCAATTTTCTGGCGAAAATTCTTCAATACTTAAGTCAGTAGAATTTTCTTGTAAAAATAATGTAAGGAAGAATAAAAATTTTTTTTATAGAATTTATATTTTGATGATATGAATTTTTTTATCTCTCTTTGTTTATCATCCCTTTTTTATAATTGATTTCTTAAAGTAATGGTCAAATTAATTATTTGTAATTGAAATTATTTTTAAGAGCTTTTATTAACTCCCAAATGTTGTGTTTATCACTTAAATACTCTTGGATTTTAAAATACTTAAAAAAATGTAAATAATGTAGCATTTAAAAGTGAAACAATAAAATGTAATTTCAAAAACAGTTTCTTGTACATTAAAATGATCAAAATCTAATAATTAAATTAACAGTATACATTTACCATAAATTATATTATATATTTAGACATGGTATTGTTAAGAACAAAATAATGAATTAAATACCAATGTTTAAGCCTCCAAAATTAATTAATTATATTATTAAGGAAAGCGTTTGATGTCCATTAATTAATTTCCTTTATTTATTATGCTTTTCAAGTATTAAATATTATATTCTACACGAAAGGGGATTTTTCACATATTCTCCCCTAAGGTTTTTCAAAACCACAAGTAAAGAGAAATAATACTAATATTTACAAAGACACTCTAACATAATAAAATTTTACTTTTCCGTCCACTATAAAGACAACAAGGTCATTTTGAAGAAGACAACTACATTATAAGTCTGAACTTTAACTTTCGATGTCTTCATTTTGCAAAATTTCAGCTCTTTCTCTCTCTCACACCAAAACTCAGTGAAAGCTAAGATCAATCATGAAAAGAAGATCAAATTAGTGTGAAATGACAAATCGATCAATCAATACATCAACCTAGAGCTATTGATGCAATGTAGTAGGTATTTTAGAGAGAGAAATTCGTGCCATTTGATCTAGGGGAACCTATTATTTTTGAGCTTTTATGGTTGAAAAGATAGTTGTATATATAATATAGAGGGGATTTTCAAGCAAATACAATTAATAGAAGCTGGGTATACTTATAAAATAGAAGTCAAAAGAAAATGCAGCTTGCAATAGAAATTCTTAGTTTGTCAAAGAAGGAAAAAGATAAGATTCGCCAATTTTTTTTGTTTCAAGCTTGAATGAACATTAATTTTTGTTATTTGTTTTGATTTAATCATATTGTCTTATAAATACAACTTATTGGACCTAATCATTTGTAAACCCTAGTTTACAAAATTGAGGGTTTTTTAATTTGTCTTCGATGGTTTAATCATGCATGATTTTTGTTTATGTATGGTTTGATAATATAATGTTTGAATGTTTTGTTTTGATTTTGTTCGATTCGAAAGCTTGTATTATAATTGTTCTAAGTCTTGTTAAATTTCAGTTGACACAAATGTAGCTTTTAAAGGTATAACAATACATATTACTTGTTTGTGCAATGTTAGATTTCACTTAACACAGAGTAGCATGTTATTCTTAATTTAAAGTCTGTATTTGTGTTTTCAGTGCTAAAACAAAACTCACTTTTTAGCTGATCATGGTTGAGTTTGTTTTGTATATTATGTTTACTACGGATATATGGTTGAAAAAGTAATGTTGTATTCTGTCACAATTGTCCCTTACTCTTATAACAATATACATGGTAGATAGACTGATGTAATCTATATTTTCAAAACTTTTCTTTGTACCTTCGCTTTTGTATAAATGCCTACAAGAAAGCGAGAGAAATTAATAATAGATAAGGAATAGAATATAGGTAGAACTTTAATTAGTTTCCAGTTATCAACTTTAGTGATTAAGCAGTTTGGGAACAAAGGATTTGTAGATTTTTTTCTCTTTAATTTTCTCTTTGAGAATAGTAATTGAAAATATTAATAATAATTGAGTGACAATACTGAAAGCATGCATGTGTTGTTATGTAGTATTATGCATCTATAATTGTGGCAAAAGAAAAAGGACAGACAAGAGAGTTTTTTGTTATATGATAATGCAAGGACATCATTCAATGAACTATTAAGAAACAACATATCAGAAAGTATTGAATTATATATGTGATAATTTCTTATATGTGTATGTACACATATATAATTTGTGTTATTCTTTAGCTTTAGTTTCAACTTCAGCCTTCATGCTGAGATTTGTGTTTTGTCTCTCCCTTAATCCCCATTTGCATAAGCTAGCTAGCTATAGGTTTTATAGTGAGCTTCATTGAAGAGGCAAATATATACAACCTAGCATTAGGATTTTAATTATTATATTAAAATTTTCTTTACTTTCTTGTTCAAAAATAAAAAAAATATAAAGTGTAAATGAGTTAAGTGCACTTTAGTTCTTGATTAAACTGAATTAAGGCTGTATATTGCATGTATTAAACTATAAATAGTTTTCAAGTTGAATGAATTACTTGGGATGCTTAATTAAGCCTTTTATTGTGAACATAAATCAAACTTCATCTCAAATCTCATATGAGCATAATTAATTATTATTGAATCCCTTTTGTATCTTAAGAATGATTTTATTTCTTGTTTATATTGAATTTGAGAAAATAGTCAAGATTATTGCTTGAATTTTGGTTGTTATGTATGTGAGAATTATCTGCCATATGTTGTGTATTTGTAACTTGTGTTTTGATTTTTTTTTTATTTGCAAATGCTAAGTTCTTCTTGAACAAAATATGTTTTCATTCTTTAGTATAACATTAAGCTATTTTTAATCATGGTGGTTTATTCTAAATTGAGTAAAGATTTGTTTATTTTGCAGAATGAGGAATATGTCAATTTACTCTGACATTGGTAGAAATAGGCCTATTTATAAAGTCTTATTAGGACAGGTTCTTTTTTTGGGGGGGGAAGCTTGATTGAGTCACTCTTTAGGGTACAAATTATAAGCCATGGTGTGGAAAGTTAAAATAGTACAAAATCTAACCCAAATTAATATAAGTCTATCATATGACTAGAATAATGCATAACAAACACAAAAAGACTTTATTTTTTTAAATCCAAAATTTTAGTGTCTTTTTTAATCCAAAACCTTATTTCAATTAATCTAGCATTAATTCAGATAAATATTGTATTATAGTTAGTATTAATTAAAAATATATATTTTATTGCAAGTAAAATTTTTAAAGAAAGTATTTCATTACAAGTACAAATATTTAAATTCTCCTTCTAATTAGGATTGGTAAGGATAAATGTCTTATTTTAACTAATTAAGATATATATTTTATTACAAGTATAAATCCTTGAACATCTCTTTTGAATAGGATTAAATTACACTAATTTTATTATTAGATAAAGTCTTACTCTAAGAGAATTTAAGTTACATTAGAATGAGATTATAAACCCATGACTTATATCTAAAAGGGTCATAATAATATATCACGTCAGATTCATACATCGCCGATACATCACCATATCATATTAAGAATGTGAACAGACCATATCATCTAGGTTTGATTTCCTTCAACCTAGAATCATGTCTTTGAGGAATATCTTCTTATTTGAGGCAACACTTATGATTTATAGCTTACGTTTCGACAGTTTTTGACTTACATTTCGGCAATTATTTGTTGTTCTTGCCAACTCTAAACATTACCCTATCATTCTGTCTTCTTTCTTACTTTCTTTGCTTATAAAACTAATTGTCTTAGACTCCAAAATCACCTTATGTAACCTTAGTTTCTTAATCACAATCAGTTTATTGAATATCACCGCGAGTGAGTTTCTCTTATAGTGATCTGATTCCTTTGTAACTGCGATTCACTATTAAAACTTTTGTATTCTATTCGTACTAGAACTAACTTGCTCCCACACACATCATGGACTCCCAATTTGAGTTTTGTACTTTTTTCTCAGTATTTTTCAAGTATAAGAGCGACAACAGGTAACGGTAGCAAATCTATCTGTTCAAATCCAAGTCAATCTCCTAAGATTGTAATATCAGAACTCTCGGACTACCAAGTGCGATCCAAAGGACATAGTGGATTTTAGTCCCTGTAACTCGAAAAATGAGTGTAAAAAGTCGATTTGGATCTAGTGACCTAGAGTTATTGAAGCCCATCAAGAGTGATACTAAACCTACGTCAGCAATCAACTGATCACAATTCGGTAGATGGATCCCGTAGATTTTCCCCGCAAATAAATGAATTAAGTACCAATATTTAAGCCTCCAAAATTAATTATCAAGGAAAGCGTTTGACGTCCATTAGTTAATTTCCTTTATCTATTATGCTTTTCAAGTATTAAATATCATATTCTACAGTGATAATTGAGAAAAACACACGCATCAATAGATTATCAGTGCTGTACATGTGATTTTTCTTTAATTAGCAAAAGTAAGTTAATGGCTCTCACAGCAAGTATTTAACTAAAAACACATTTTTACAAGTTAATTGTTCATAAGAAAAAGGCACTAATTAATTTTTAAAAAAGCAGCATTACTTCAAATCAATATTGGACATATATACTTGTCCAAAAGCACACTCCTTAATTCAAGCGTGCACTTCACTAATTCATTCTTAAATCTACCAGAATTTACACAGAGTTTTACATCCAGAAAGTGCACAAGAAGAAAATTAAATTGTTCACAACTACTAAAAGTTAAATATCAAAACCGATCTAAGAGCATAGGGAATATATATATTAAATATCGATCACATCGAGGAATCACCATCGTGTTCAATTTCAGAAGCAGGTTCATCATCTTCTTCGAAGCATTCAATACCCATAGCTGCATGCCCATGACCAAACGCTTTGATATGATCTTTCAAAGATCTCTTGTGCTTAAAATCAGAGCCACAAATGCAATACCAAATTTTCCCACAATTTTTCTCATGAGTTCTCCAATCTCCTTTTACTGCAAAGGGTTTGCCACATTTTCTGCACATGAAAGGTTTGATTCCATGCTTTCTCTTGTAATGTGTTTGGAGAGTGCGAAAATCTTTGAGTGGTTTTGCTCTTGGATGATCGATATTGTGTTTACAACCTTGTGCACAGCAGTAGCAAGGAAGTCTTAACATTGCTGTGGGTTGAGTTCCTCTTAAAGAGTCTGGTCCTTTTCTGTACTGAGATCCATGTCCCCACATATGCATCTACAGAAAAAGCAAATTAAAACAATATGATAGGAGAGAGAGAGAGAGAGAAATGAGGACGAACACATGATTTAGTCAGATTTTCTATATAGAGTCAAGTATATAACAGTAGATACAAAAGAGAGCAACAAATTTTGCTACGGAATTAGGCAACCCTGCAGTGTTGGTTGGACAAGATGAAGTGTGAGGAAGATTTGTGTATGCAGCCAAGAATATAGAAAACAAAGATAAATATTTGGCAGAGAAAGCTAGAAACGAAAGTATAAGCCCAAACAGCATAAATTGAGCAAAACCCAATTCATTTGATTAAGGGAAAATATATAAAAAAGAAGGAAATCTATTCTGAACTAATAAAGTGTCTGCAGAAGAACACGATATGTTCTAGTGGACACAAATAAAATATGGGATATTCTCTAAAATGAAATAGGGTTTTGTATTGGAATCTCGAGTACTAGACGAAATGTATTTCACTATATTTGTTGTGGCTTTAATTTTACGGGCTAGTTTGTTAGACTGGGATTCTCTGTTATTTATGCAAAGTACTCCTGTAAATGCAGGCTTTTGGTTTTAACAGACTTGAGTAATTGGGTTTCGTAAATTTTAACTGTGCAACAAGTTATTTTTGGCAGACTGGAGTGCAGGTTCTCGATGATCTTCATATGTAAATCCAGGAAGCACTTAAAATGATTTAAGTCCTACCTTTAACACATTGAAAATGGGTAAAGCACGAGGAACATTTCATGAATGCTTAAATAAAAAAAGCAGCAGCTAGTAATTAACTTGGTTTCAGTTGGACTATACGAGATAATCATGTTCATGCTACAAATCTCAAACCAGAAAACACATGCAAAAGATAAAACCGAAAAAAAAAAAAAACAAAGACTAAAGAAAACGAAAACCATAAGATAAAATTAAAAAGTGAAGCAAAACATAAAGATAGATGGGGCACACCTGCAAGTTATTGTATCGGTTGAAGCTCTTGGAGCAAACAGGACATGAAAACTGAGTAGGACCAATGAGAATCTGTGAAGGGGTAGGAATCCAGTACTGACCCTTGTTTAATCTGTCCAAAGAATACCCTGAAGCCAAATTTACTACTTCTTCCTTATCTGTCGTCACATCTACAGATGGGGAAATCCTTGAGATCAAATCAGAGCTAGGGTTTGGGAGCCCTATGTGTAGGGCTACAGTCACAGTTTCAGGATCAACATCGTCATCAGCGGCTTCAGCTGTACTAGAAAAGATCAGGCTCTCATCTTTGTTAGAATTTATCTTGTCTTCTTCAGTGGAACTACTTGAGATTTGCTGATGATCTTCTTCTTGTTGCTTTCTAGGGCTTAAGCAGTTGATTAGAGGAAGAGCTTCTTTTAGAGGAGGTGAAGACGGAGGAGGAGGAAAATTTTGAGTCTGAAAGATTAAAGAGTTGCTGCTAGTGATGTTATTTGTGTAGGTATGAGGAGTAGAATAAGAACAGAAATGAGAGTAGTGAGGATGAAGAGGCTTGAAATTGAACCATCCAGTGAAGAGATTTGAGTAAGGATCTGTCATACTGAAACTGAAATCTGAGGAAGGAAGAGAAGAAAAGCTAGAGCTAGAAAATTGGTTTTCTTTTTTTGCTATGGTTTGGCTAACACAGTGATAATATTTATACACGACAAGTTTGTGTTTGTGGGTGGGGTGAGAGAGAGAAGAAAAAAGAGAAAAAAAAACAAAAAAGGAAGGAAAAAGGGTTGGCATTACGAGGGTATATTGAAAGCGTAGGGTAAAATTTTTTAAAAGGAAAAAAACAAAGAAGGATTGGTAAAATAAAAAGAGCGTTGAAAGTCAAGAAATTACCCATGGGAAAGAAATTAAATATAGTTGAGAAGATCATAAAGGAAGAAAGTAAAAGGCAAAGGAGAAAGTCAGAGATTAGACTTGCAGCAGCTGGTTGTCTCCCAAGAGAGATTGTAGCACTTGCACCGCATAGAAAAGAGAGAGAAAGAAATAAGAAATCAGATTTTCAGAGGGTAGAAGAAGGAAACATTCGGTTGTTTTAATTTGTTTTTGTTGATATTTCTTTATTTTCTTTGCTTCAAGCAACAAGTTGAGTTTCAGGGCTGAACTCATCCGGCAATTGCTTTGGTGCGCGTGTTCAATGTCCTCTCTCTCTCTCTCTCTCTATATATATATATATATATGTATGTATGTATATTTATCTCATACACTGCATGTACTACTGTTTCTTCCAACTCTCCGATTTCTTGACTTGTTTAAGTCAACAAACTCATTATCAAATTCACCCATTTCCGTTTAGGGCTTCAATTCTAGATCATCACTAAATTAACATTCCTAAATGTAAAATGATCGAAAAATTTTCAAGTTAATTTACGCACAGGAATATATATATGTGTGTGTGTCTGTGTGTCTGTGTGTTTGTGTGCGCTTTTTACTCACTAAATATGTCGATCTCTTTCTCATGTATTGATTAAATGAGAATGACAATGTTTAACTTGATTCATCATATATATATAATATAGGTAATTAAAGAATTGTTCGTGTTCTGTCACATCATCAAATAGCTAATTAATTATTTGCTTTAGTCATCAAATAATTGCAAGGATTACGTACTAATTAGAAGTTTCAGATCATGATAGCTAAAATTAAATCAAATATGCAAACGAGGCTGAGGGAATTAAAATTAATTATTGTGCGAAATACTAGCAACAACACAAACATTTATGTAACAAAACAATCACATTCATTACATTAATCACCTGGCAGCTGTAGTTAGAAAATGACATTTTATCTTGTCTCTTTGAAGTCTCTTCCCTTTAAGTGAATTTTGCTCACGACTTGAAATTCTTTTGTCCTAAGTACCCGGGGAAGCTTCCAGTATTAACACGAAATCGACACGTGGAACGGGAATTAAACACGAAAATGAAGAACAAGGTAAGTGGGTCTTTTTTGGTGTCGGCATGGTGATCAAAACTTTTGCCGTGTGGAAACCAAAATAGAAGCCTGAAAACGATATGCAAAGGCAAAGGTTGTGGCCACCGGCAAAGACAGTGATGCACAAAAGCTACACATATATATTATTTATATCAAGCAAATTAAACTTAAATATAATATATTATGTATACACATATATACGTTCGTATATATATGTAATGGAAAATAATTACTGCATTTTCTTTTATTTACAGTAGCAACTAGATTCTTCTAGATAGTTATATATGGAAGATTTTGAGAGAGAGAGAAAGCAGAAGGGGTTCGACTTTTAATTATATAATATATAGGCATGCGGCAGGCAAAGGGAATGGGACAGAGTTTGAGACAATTTGAATTATTAATTGGTGTGCTAACTCTATGACGTCTACAATACCAGAAGAAATTAAATTATTGCTTCTCCAGTGTACTTCTTGCCTAGCTCAACCTTTTACTGGTGATCGCAAGCTCAGTCATGTATATATAAAAGCTAATATCTACATATATGTATGTTGGTAAATTTGCATTCGCCTTTAAATTTGAAACGCGATCCAGAAGAGAAGATAAACAAAATTTTGATCTAAGTACTAGAAAGAAGGCCGTTGATTTTTTAAATTAATATTAATTATTGTATTTAAAACTGTAGTAGTGGAAACAAGTTCTTAGTTTTGCTCAAACCGTAATTACTACTTGTCCTGGATAAAGACCATTGTGGTGCTTTGTTGACCATTAACCATATTTATTATTGAAGAAGTACACACTCTCGTTTCAATCAAACGTAGCTCAAATTCATTTCTTGCAATAAACAAACCAAAAGCTCATGGGAGAAACGGAACCTATGCAGTTGCTACCAGAAGGAATTATGAAACCCAACAATTAGTTCATTGTATCTTCAAATCAATTGTTCAATTTTTCTATATATATGCAGAGAACTTCTGTAAGGCTCGATTAAATGCATCAACACTCTTTAGACTTCGTTCTCGAATATCAGAAAAAATCCTACAGAAATAACCTTAAGGTAGAAGAAATTTATGAGGACTCCATTAAAGGACCTTCATCTCATTTATTAATTATATATAAAAAAAATTCCCATTTCATTTCTTATTTATTAAGAGATTTCTTTTGACCATATATACATATATATAGTCCTTGAATACAATTTAAAATTATTAATATTTCATTTATTTATTTGTTCATGGCAATCGAGGAAGAGTAGTGAGTGCTTAATTAGTTTGACCAAAGTCCACGCACATAGTTAAATTAATGTTTCCAAGATTGCACGAGTGTGTGTTTAGGAATTGAGGTTAATTGGAGCTTTTAAGTCTTCACGTCCAAGACCAAGGGTGGTTTTGGTATTCCCGAACAAATCTTGCCTCCCGTAAACACTCGAATCAAATCACAGTTGTTTGTTTCCAAATTGTTTTTGTTCTTTACCTGATCATTTTACAATTAATTACAAAAAGGTCAAGGGTTCCTCCTTATTCCTAATTAATTCATGCATGTCTTGCTTATAAATCAGAAAAATAATTTAATTATAATCATTTACGTATATAATGCGCTATCATTTAAAAATGTAGTAATAAAACGAATGAGCAAGAAGACACCATATATCTGTGCATGTGCATATATGTAATAATATATATTATTATATATATATGTGTGTGTGTGTGTGTATCTAAGAGACACTATTACCGATCGATCCACTTCGAGAAAAAAAAAAAAAAAAAGAGAAAGAGCTCCACCGCCATTTCCAATTTCCACGTCATAGAAAAAAGCACTTCTCAAAAACACGAGTTTAATTCCATCGTTTCGTTTCATCACAATAAAATCTTTTGGATAATTAATTAATTATTTAAAACTATATATTGGTTGAATTAGGAGCCAATAGTAATTCAGGATAAAACGATGAAGGTGACAGGTCTGGGATGAGAGATGAGCTGCATGGAATGCAACAAGACGGTGCTGCCCACCGGGATAGGCTGATGAAAAATAGCATGCATGATTGGAACTCACTGTTCACATACAAATTTGACGTCACCCATTCAATTGCCAACAATTGTTCACTTCCTGTAATGCTCTTCTACAGTTTGATTGATAGTGAAATGGGCTTATCTCTTTTCCTTTCCACTTCCTTGGAAAATACCAACTCATCCCTTTCCTTTCCCTTGGCAGTATAATTTATTACTGTTCTGAAATATATAAAGGATTAGTACGTATATATTAATTCTACGAGTAACTCGGACATTTTTGCTAAACACAACAGTACTTTCAAATCAACACTAATTCAAATATATGTATGGATTTAAAACTACAATTAATATTATGAGTCAAAATTACCAAATATCAACGTTAATTAATTAACTGGTTGTTATGTTTTAAACCATAATAAAACCGCGAAAATTTCTGAGGTAACATAACTACAGTGCAACACAGTAGCTTCTAGAGGTTCATGGATAGCCGAGTCGAGACCTTGATGGTATTTTTGGCTGCTTATTATTAACACATCAAAGTCAATATTGAACAGAAAACCTACATCCCTTTTCTTCGCAAAACTTTGCGAGCAAGGAGAATGGAAAAAGAAATTGAAAAAAAAAACAGAGAGAAGAAAAAGAATAATTATTGATCTGATTATCCACATTGTAGTGGCGTACAGGTTGAGGATTGAATGCGAGTAAATGCTGTCATCAGAAAAGAATTTTTATTCTAGTTAATAATATATGTGATTAAATTAGACATGGAAAATAAGTAGTTCAAATTTCAAATGTACTGGGTGTGTGTGCGTGGCCCAGTTGGTTTTTTCTTGAATATCAAAGGACTGATGAGAATCAGATGGTCTTTAACCACACCTAAATTAATGGTCCAATGAGCTCCATGCATGGTTCTAAATCTGCCATTATAAAGAACCCAGAAAGTCAGTATTTGGGTCCTACAATTATTGCCTTCTGCAAGAAACCTGTCCGGAAAAACTATCAATTCATCAATTCCATGCTCATTCTCTTGCAAACTCATAAGAGACCACTTTAATTTTACCCAGCCTGTTTACCCCTCCTTCCTTCTGCTCTCAGTTGACTCATTCAAAGTAAAATTTATTTTTTTTCTTATCTGCAAAACCAAGATTTGTTTTGATAGACTGTTGTGTTTTTGCTTTATCTCAATTCAAACATACACTTAGTGATTTCATGATATCCAAAATAGTTCATAGTGTTGAATTAAATTATAATACTTGAATCCCAAACCTAGCTGACGTAAGATTTTTAACAGATAACTGAAGAGCAAAAAAGAAGGAGAAACCTGTAAGACAACTGAACAGGTTTACCTAATTAATAAATGGAGTTGGTTTGCGGCAGAACCAGCAACTTTTTCCTCCCTTCACAAGCATGAGGACATGGAGGAATTTAATGGACGGTCAAGACCTACAAGGCGCGCAAAACAGATGACTTTGCAAATCTCTGAGCAGAAGCTCCAAAAAAACACATCATTTTGCCAAACAAACCAGACAGCGACTGTAGTCTTCCATAAAGCGGACAGCAACAAAAAGCTTCAAAGGATTAGCAGCAGGGGATAGTGTGGCAGAAAATGGACCTCTCAATGAGCACCAAAATGCAAAGATTGAAAAAGACATTTTCAATTCCATGCAAGTATCAAAGGGCCATTATTAATTATAGCACTTGCATGGTTATAATTAATTATCAGCTACGAAAACTGTCAACAGCAAAGAGAGTTCAAAAAAAAGGAGGAAATAATGCAAGCAATGACTAATATATATATATATATATATATATATATATATATAGGAGTGAAAAAGATGTAAAAGTTAAAGCCTGGAAGAGAAAACCGAACAAGTAGTTTTCTCCTGTTTAAGAATTTATTTACATTGTGACAAAACACTGTGGCCGTACGAGAATTAATTCGTACAAAATGTATGTACATGATTTTTAATTACGAAATAATTAACTATAAGAAAATGCTAATCCGGCAGGGGATGTAGCTCACATGGTAGATGCTCGCTTTGCATGCGAGAGGCACCAGGTTCGATCCCCCGCTTCTCCAAGCTTTTTTCTTCTTTATTAAAACCTGTATTTATGGTATTCATGCTTCAAGCAATCAATTGCTTAGCTTTTCATTGGGTCGTTAGGCCGAGTATAATGTTAAAAGCCGGTCTGACGATATTATATCAGATGTCGTGGGCAAGAAACCTTGATCAATTCCTAAGTACTGCAACAGACCTTCTAAGTGCACTATTGAATTTCTATCCACACTCCTTCCGCATTTTAATTGCTTCAACCGTCCATCTACTAAGTGCACCGTCAGGAATGTCTGTCTACACTGCTGTCCCATGAAAGAAGAGAAGCGGGGTGGTATTTAGAAAGTTTTGGCGTCTGAGTTCCAAAATTTTATTTTTGATTGTGCTAAAACGAACCCTCATAATGCGTGGGTTATTATTGTATTTACAAATTCATAATTCATTGTAATTATTTTTGTGTTTATTGACGCTAGTACATTTGATAATAGTTTCATGTAAACTTAACAACATAGAGCCTTGCGTGTTATTTGATTAGTAAAATATTTCGAGTGACAAAAAATTCTTACATTGAAATTTTATTCATATTAAAATTAGAGACGTTTATATTTGTTTATTTGTAAAATAAAACAAAAAAAAAAGATAAAAGTGCTTCGCCAAGCATTTTTTAATATTAAAATATAATTCAGAGTTCTCATATACCTCGATTAAAATGCAACATTACAATAATAAGCATTTGAATACAATGACTATATTTCGAATTTGATTATTAAGAATATTTTTTAATATTAAATTTTGTATCACGAATATTTAAAATTTTATTACTTAAATCAACTCAATTTAAAATTTATACTCAATCATGATTTTTTGTATCATGAACATTTAAAATTTTATTAGTATGTAATATGACTTAAAATAAAATGTTATTATTGCATTTTAAATTTTTTATCAATTAATCACCACGATTAACTCTATTAAAAGGTGACAAAATTTTTTTAAAATTAATTGATATATTTTTTAAAAGACTATCTTAACGTTTCACTTTAAACTATGTCATGTGTTAATAAATTTTTGAAAATTCAAAATATAAAAGACAAGATCCAAATTCTCAAATTTATTCTTATAATCATATTTAAATTGATATTATATTATGAATATTTTCAAAATAGGGTATTTTTACTTTCCTCTTCTACAGTTTATGAAAATCACACACATATATATAAAAAGATTTTGAAAATTCGTAAAATTCTCCTTTTATTACAATAATTTCATCTATTCAACTGTGAATTGACCATTAAAATGATATTAAATGACTTAAATATCTCATCAATAATATTAAAAAAAAAGTTAAATAAAGACCACCCAAATGATATCTAAATACAATATATTTTTTAAAATTTTTACCATTATACATTTTAAAAAAGGAATTTTTTTAAATCTATAGCGTTAATTTCCAACCCACCCACTCAAACAAAACTGCCTGGAGCTTTGCATCTTTCCCTCGTCAACGACATGTCTAATTTCTTGCTCCCCTCATTTGTTAGCGTCGTGCGGTGAGAAATTTCTCTCTCGTCCAACCACACACGTCCTTAAACTATTTTGGCAGCATCAGGCCGTTATAAATTCTCATCGTCTCACGTGCTTGCACTCACCATTAGTATTAGGGCATCTCTTGAACTCTCGCTCACACTGCACAGCCACCACCACCACCACAAAACCATTTACCCATTGCCACCAAGTTACCACTCGCCACTCTTCAGCCAAACTCAATTTTTTGTTTGATACAATCGAGGGATGATGAGAGTTTTTGAGAAGTGTTTTATTTATTTCTTTTGTTTATGATCCCTATTAGGGGAGGTTTCTGTAAATGTTTACAAATCGTTTATCTATACGTGATTTTCATAAAAGCACTGGAATCAAACGAGGCCGAAATGTTCGGGCTAACTCACCCGGCCCGATCCAGAAAGGAAAATTATTTTATTTTAATCTATTTCCTTTTTAGACAAAATAGACAAATTAACAAACAACTAAGACCACCTCAGCCACGTGGGATCAGCGACTAGCAACCGAGAAAATGGGAAAAGTAAAATCAAATGAAACGGCACCGTATAAGTCGTAATTGGTAGGAGAAGAACTTTCCTTAGGGCAAATGTGAACATGATCTACGGTCAGAAACGCATCCAACATCGAAATTCAACGCACCTAAAAAACCGCACGTAAGCCGCCGTATACAACGAATCAAATCCCATCCTCACACGCTTCACTCGTGCACAAATTGCACACATAGAGCCAATATAATGCGAGTATCGCTCATTTCAAAGCACGCCGGCCTCTTAACCACAAAGGAAAAAATCCTCTCTCTCACGCCTTTCCTTTCCTTTCATTTCAAAGTAGAGAGAAAGGCCGAGACCAGCCAATCACTGCCACCAAATCAATCACTTTTTCAAGGTAATCACAGTACTAACTCTCTACCGTTCGATTTGATTAGATCAACTGTTTCACTTCGTTTCCGACTCGTTTAAGCTTCGGATCTGTTACTGTTTTTTCTTTTTATTGCTGCCGCTGTTCTAAAAAGTGTGAATGAATATATGTTTTTAGTTTTGTTATCTTTGCGTTATGATCTGTTAGATCTACAGTTTGCTGAAATTTGATTAAGGTTGTGTTTATTTAGTATTTTTATTCTCAAGTTTGTTTCGTTGCTGATATCGTATAGATCTATTTATTTTTTATGTTTGTTATTATTTTTAAAATGTTTATGCGTTCTGGGAAGTGTTAGTAATTTGTATTTTCTAGATCTATTTTTCCGTTCAGGATTAGGCTTTTTTTTACAGATTCGCAGATACTTAGTTTTTATTACGTTATTGAAACTATAACAATAAGAGTTATGATTTTACGTTCAGTACTGAGGTTTTTCATACTTTTTCGAGGATTTAGACCTATTCTGCGTTCTAGTTAAAATACTATTGATTTTTTGTTTTCAAGTTATTGCTTTTAGTTTCATTTTATGCAACAATGCTATTTCTTTATTAAGTTGTTTGATTATTCATAAATGATACGGTCCGTTTCTTCTGTATTCTGATGATTCAATAACACATTTTTATGTTTGACTATAAATAAAGTTGACTTATGTTTCTTTATCATATCTGATAATGAAATAATGCTATTTTGAATTGTTTGATTCATTTAGAAATAGTAGATATCTGATATAATATGTTTTGTTCTCTAGATCACTAGGCATTGCAAGCATGCGTAGACACGTTTACCTTCATGCGTTCTGTAGTTTTTTTTTGAATTTCACCATTTTGTTTGTGAGTTTAAGCTTTACTTTTTACCATTAACTAGTCAACTTTTTACTGCTTAGTCAATATTCCTGTTGAGGGTTTTTTGCTTTACATCATTGAACCATTTTCATCTGTTTTAGTAATTTTCAATTGGAGTTTATTGTATGGCGGTATGTTTATGAACTGATATGTGTAAGTTTCTATATTGCATTTTCTCCTCTTTTTGACAGAAAGTGTGCAATTTTTCAGGGTAAGTCGCAATGGTTGATCAGGTTCAACACCCTTCCGTCATGCAGAAGGTAGCTGGCCAGCTCCTTCATTCCAGTCTTTCCCAGAACATTCATGGTTATGATGGAGCTTACCAAAGGCCTGCCATGTACCAAAGACATGCTGCATATGGCAATTACTCTAATGCTGCATTCCAATATCCTATGGTCCGTGCATGCACAGCCACTATTGATTTATCTATGGTGCCATCAACTGCATCAACTATTTGTGTCCAAGCCCCAGCAGAGAAAGGGTTTTCCGGCTTTGCTATTGATTTTCTTATGGGCGGAGTTTCTGCTGCTGTATCCAAAACAGCTGCTGCTCCCATTGAGCGTGTTAAGCTCTTGATTCAGAACCAAGATGAGATGATCAAGACTGGCAGGCTATCTGAACCCTACAAGGGCATTGGTGACTGCTTTAAGCGTACGATTAAGGAAGAGGGATTTGGTTCCTTGTGGAGAGGAAATACTGCTAATGTCATCCGTTACTTCCCCACTCAGGTTACCACTTTTTTACAGTTTTTCTTTTTGGTTCTACTATTTAAAGAGACATGTATAGTTGCTTGCGTTCACTTTATGCTCAATTTTTGTCTCTTAATTTTGTATCAGGCCCTGAACTTTGCATTCAAGGATTACTTCAAGAGGCTTTTCAACTTCAAGAAAGACAAAGATGGTTACTGGAAATGGTTTGCTGGTAACTTGGGGTCAGGAGGTGCTGCTGGTGCATCATCACTTCTCTTTGTCTACTCCTTGGACTATGCTCGTACACGTTTGGCCAATGATGCCAAGGCTGCAAAGAAGGGAGGAGAGAGGCAATTCAATGGTCTCATTGATGTCTACAGAAAGACACTGAAATCTGACGGTATTGCTGGACTTTACCGTGGATTCAACATTTCATGTGTGGGAATCATTGTCTACCGTGGTCTTTACTTTGGAATGTATGATTCTCTGAAGCCAGTGCTCCTGACTGGAAATATGCAGGTCAGTACATTAAATTCTATTTGTTTTGTTTCTGAATTTATGATTTGTGTCTGTCTTATTGTAACATTATATTTGTTATTGCCACGCCTGTTTGCTTTTACGCATAACTTTAGTTGTAAATCATGGTTTCATCCAGCAATGTTTTCTTCTTGAAGATCATGTGCTGCTGCCTTAACATTCTAATAGTTGATTTTAATTGTTATACTTACTGCACACGTGCAACTTAATGTCGTATTTTACGAAATCATAGGTCGTTGGTGGACTCCTAATGCATTTAATTGTTCTGATATGAATGAACTGCTATTCATTTTCTTGACATATTTTCTGTTTTTGATGATTGCAGGATAGTTTTTTTGCTAGCTTTGCTCTTGGTTGGGTCATCACCAACGGTGCCGGTCTTGCTTCCTACCCACTTGACACTGTCCGTAGAAGAATGATGATGACATCTGGTGAGGCAGTCAAGTACAAGAGCTCTCTCGATGCATTCTCTCAGATCTTGAAGAACGAGGGTGCCAAGTCTCTGTTCAAGGGTGCTGGAGCTAACATCCTCCGTGCCATTGCTGGTGCTGGTGTGCTTGCTGGTTATGACAAATTGCAGTTAATCGTGTTTGGCAAAAAATACGGTTCCGGCAGTGGTTAAATTAAATTCCTTTTGTTTTAGTTTTAGATGTTGATGAAAATCTGATATTTTGAGCATTTATCCCCGGCGGAGTTTTCTTTAATAATTCACTTTTTTGGGGGAGCAAGCACTCCCCGAACCTATATTTTTACTTGTGGACGGAAATTTTGTTTCGCATAAATCTGATTTATAAGAGTTGTGGTGAATACCACTGCGACTCTTTGGAGTTTCAATTACATGATTTCACGGATAATTTTTTTGGATGTACCGGTAATTTTGTTTTATTGATTAGTTAAAAATTAAGTTGCTTTATATTTCTTCTCTTTGTTTGCATGATGTCTTACTACTTGTTACAGTTTCTCTTCATTTAAGGGAAGATATTTATCTTGGCGAAGAGAAGATGCAATATCTCTTGGGTGAAATTTGTTAATGCAAAACTTCGTTTGTTCGCTGATGTTCTTTGTGTCGGGACTCGGACGAGTTTAGATCGTTTCAGTTATAGCAAACTTCTAAAATTTTAAAAAATTCCAACAGGATTCCGGAGTCAATCATCATGTCAGAATTCGAAGTGTTTGTGACGATTATACGTTCCCGCCCGACAAAAGAAAAGGATGGTATGTTGTTAGTCCTTCGCAGAAAAACAAAATTTGCAAACGTCAAATTTTGTTCCATTGGAAAACTGCGTTGCATGTGCCCCAAAACTAACTAGGCTGAGCTTGATGGTTCTAGTGGTCGAAAGCTAAAATAAGTAAATTTTTTTTAGTACAAATTACATATTTCAATTTTACGGTGGTAAAAGTTCAAATATTACACGTGTACCATTGTTGATTTATTTATTAAAAATGTAAAAGATTAGACTAGGGCTCCAAATGTTATTATCGCATATGGAATCCAACCCAAACACAGCATATGACAAGAAGTTGTGAAGGAAAATGTCAATGCCCATCCTCCAACGAAAATTTGTTAAGAGTCATCATGATAGCATGATAAAACTAGCCATAAAATTTGATCTGCTTTGCCTTTTTACTGTATAATTTATTGATTTAGACTAAAACTTTTGCAGCTGAATGGATTCCAAATTGCACTTACATTCCATGTGCTTTTTAATTTGGCTTCGAGTCATTTGATTCACAATGTCTCTTTTTTATTTTTGTGATTGGATCTCTGAAAAATTAAAAATTAAGCGGAAAAAAAGAAGAAGAAGAAGCAATGATAGGAATTATGTGCTTTTTAGCGGGTATCGCCCCTATAAAAAAAATGCTGGAATTCAACTCCCAATTTTATTCTCAATTATATTATATTATTATAAACTAATCTTTGCTTTAATATAGAAGTGGACTGAGATGAGATCCATCCCCGAAGAAGAGTCATCTGTTTCTTGTATTTCCTGTCTCATTCGTATCCTTAACTTTTTTGACTAACTTTTGTTGTTCCATATGTATTTCTTCTTCTCTCCCAATTTAAAAAAAAAAACACAGAAACTCTGTCTTTGTGTATGCAATTTGCATGTATATATCCGAATGAAAGTAACTTGTTTGAAGAGAGATCAATTCCTTGCTTGCAAACAAGGCTTCCTTGGTCCCAAAATCTTGTAACATTTTGTGTTCCATGCCCAAAATTAAAGAGCTTCTCTTTATTCACGGAATCGGATATACAGAGATCTGCTTTTTCTTGTTAATTATTATTTGTGGGTATTATTATATATACATATATTTATTTTTTTTGGTTATTAATTTTAGTGGACCCAAATGCTCAATTGCCCCAAAATTTTCTACTTTACAGAGAAATAAACTAAACCCAAGCAAGTCGGGCTTCTCGTGGGATGCCAAGTTAAAAGCTTGTTGCTTGCACCCGACCAGTTTTGGTTTTCGATTTTGATATTCTGAAAATGGTCCTTGGATTCTCAAGTTGGTAAATAATAAAAAACTGTATTTTTAAATTATAGTTAATTGGAGAGTTATCTTTAGCTCACTTTACTCGTTGAAAAGTGAAAATGACAACTTCCCAAATGCCAGGCAAGTCCCGTGACCTAATCATCCATCACATTCATCATTCACCACTCCTTCAAATTATTAATTAACATTTCTGTTGGTTTGGTCATCCATTTTCAACTATATGCATTTGCTCCTTTTCCGATCACCAACATATTTCAATTCATAACTCCACCCATGAATTTAAATAATTTTTACTCCCATTATATTATCTTAAAAGGAAAATAACTTTCTAAAACCTATCGAGTGACAAACTCAACCTAATGAAAGCTTAATAATACAGACACTGATATTTTGTACCATATATCATCAACAAAATTTCCAAGTTGGTGTTCCCAAATGTGAACAATATGAATTTGGGTGCCCTTTTCTAGCTAATAGTTTTGTTGCAATTTTTCTTGGAGTTTTATATCATCATTTTTGTCCGTATACATTGTTTTGGTGAGACATACAGCTAATATCTACTAATAATTCCAATTTCTTCATTTCCTCTCTTGGTACATACCAATTTACTCCTTAAAGCTCTTGATTTTGCTCTTCTTTTCTCCAATCAAAGGGAAAATCCATATTCTTTAATCATGCCTTCTCTTCTCTTTCTCTGTTGAGTATTATTATTCGTGATATAATCATATGAATATATTAGATCGATATACACACGCTTTTATTTTAAAATTAAATAATTATAACTTGATAAGCTATCTAGTATAATTATTTTGTGTAAATTTTATCTATACATGTTAAATACAATAATGTTGTAACACGTATTTCATAAAATTAATTTGTATTTAATTTCATAAAAATATACAACAATTAAATGGATCGATTTTGTTTAAAACCTTCCGAGTTCTCTTTTTCTTAAATAACCTGATCTTGTTTGGTTTTTCACTTTAAAGCTGTCGTTGCTCGGGGACGAAACTGTTTTACTCATTTATTTATAATTCGTAGAGATAAGAAAATAAGAGCTGTACCTGTACGGTAAATATTAGCGCAGACATAATATTTATATATGTCTCCGGTCAATGCGGCGGGCAGAGATTTCACCAGCTGTGGAAATGTGGCTTTATCTTTCTCCGTCAATTTCTTACTACTATTTCCATTTTCCCTTTTCCTCTCCCAAAATTAATTTACTATATACATATACATGTATTTTATTTATTATTGATAGTAATATAATGACTCTGATTTTTAGCCCTTTTCTTTTCCTCTCGTTCTATCTCTCTCAAACATTACAACCCTAATATTTTATTATTAAAAACCCAAAAATAAATAATTTTTATATTTATAGTAACATTAAATGTGTTTAATAACATATCATTTGTGTATAATTGTTTTTAATAATAATAATAATAATAATAATATATAATTAATGATAATGAAATAACGTAAGGTGGCGGAAAAATGAAAAAACCGCAGCATGAAAAGCGCCACGAAGAAGAGACAGAAGAGATAGACAGACAGACAGAAAGAAAGAACATATATGTGGATTAGTAAGAGAAAGAAAGAAAGAGAGAGAACTGAAAAAAAAAAAAAACAAAAAAACAAAACAAAACAAATACAACAACACTCGCCTCAACTCAACTTCTCTTTCACTTTCACTTTCACTTTGATGCTCTCTCTCTCTCTCTCTCTCTCTCTCTCTTCTCTTCCCTTCACCTTCTCTTTCTCTTTCTTCTCAACACAGCGCAACCTCAGCTCTTCTTCATTTGTCTTCTTCTCATCTTCCAACTCTCTCTTCACTGTCGGTTTTCTCTCTCTTTCCATTTTTTTTTTAATTTGTAAGGGCATTAGCATTGTAATCGGAATCTGCGTTCGAGACGGCGACGTAATTGCTCCTTTTTATCTACCTGATGGAAAAAAAATCTCATTTTTCTTTTTGTTTTGTTAATTTCTTCTTCTTCTCTTTTTATGGTATAATACAGTTCTTTTTTTAATCGTATAACCAAGCTCATTACATGAATGTAGTCGGAATTTCTTAACAAACGGTGTCGTAATTGCTAGTTTTATTTGTCTCATGGAGAAATCTCTTTGTTTTTTTTTTTAAATTTCTTGAGAAGAAAAAACTTCGCTTTGTGTAATCGTGCAAGCAGCAGCTGATATGAATGTAGTCGAAATTTCTTTATAAACGGCGTCGTAATTGCTTATTTTATCAGTTCCTGTTCTTGTTTTTCTTTGTTTAGTGAAGCTCTATATTTAGCTCATTTTGATCTCTTTTTTTTCTTTCTCTTTGCTGCTTTTTGAAATAGCTAAAATCATTTTCCTTCTTGTGTGCTTAAATCATTTGTGGATTTTGATGAATTTAATTTTTATTTATTCACAAAATAGCACAATAATCGATAATTTTGTTTTCTCTATGTATTTCCTCTTTTTTATAATTTTATTAAAAAAAATTGAGTCATTTATTGACTAATTGGAGTGATAGACTATGATTTGTATCAATGCTGATGAATGTGATTGCAATTAGTGCTTAAAGGAGCTGTGAATAATATATTTACAAAACTTGCCTTGTTTTTTTCTGTGTTTGGTTAGCAGGAAAACTGAGGAAAAGCAAAATCATGAATTTCCTGTTTTATATGTTGCTCTGGTTTGGCTTGGCCAAAAGAAGAAATTTATGAAATAAACAAAAAAATGGCTCATTTTTTTTTTCCATTTCGAGCCTTATTTTCTTCGTTTTTTCTTGTACATTGAGATAAAGAATCAGAAAATTCATGATCTTTTAATTAATTATTTTTCTAGTTTCCTGCAATTTCTGCTTTCCAAACAGTGCATCTGGCTGTTATGAATGTGGTATGATTTAAAACTTGTGTATAGCACGCTTTTTGACATTGAATGAACTCAAATTCTTGATAATATAGAGAGGAAAAAACAAAAGATGTTGTTTTGTACGAAAATTTGTCTCTCTATTTCCAATTCTTTTGGTTGGCAGTTGTAGTATTAATTTTTCTGCTTGTTTTTGCAGCTTGCTTTGTGAGTGAGGGATTAGAATAGTCGGTTCAAAATGAATGGGAATAGACAAATGGAGGTGCACTACATAGATACTGGATTTCCTTACACTGCTACCGAAAGTTTCATGGATTTCTTTGAAGGTCTGACGCATGCACCCGTGCACTATCCGCAGACAGGATCAATTCATGATCAGGTACCTTCTCATTTTGTAAAGTTTTTATTGTAAAAAATTTCCCATTAGGTAGTTCATGCTTTTGGCATTGACTTTGATGTGAGGCTGTCCGATCCATGCTGGTGATGAATGGCAGACATGGGTTGTTGCATTGATGCATTTATGACTCTTATGTCTTTCTTGAAAACTGAAATGTAAAATTCAATTATTTTTAAGCTCTTGTTTGTGAAAGCTGAAAAGGTCCAAAATCATTTTCTTTCTAATGAACTCGGGAGTTTAATTGTTTCCAGGGGATTTATAGTTTGTATCATGTAATTGCTGGCGGGGAATTCTTTATATATGCATTTAATCATGTGGTCTATGACAGTGCTTTCACATGAAGATATATGCCCATTTTGCCAGGAAAGTGTTTACTGGTCGATGAATATGAATCCATACAAGTTTGGATTTTCTGGTCCTGAGAATGCTTATTATTATGGACCATATGAGGTAAATGATCATTTGCCAAGAATGGAAGCGAGCAGGAGAAATTGGGAATATGCTTCAACAATGAACAATGAAGAACCTACAACCACAGACACACAACCTGAAGCAGAAACAGTCATGGGTGTGCATTCCATACCTGAAGAATGTTAGTTGAAATTTTGGTTTAGCATTCTTCAAGTTTTAGGGTATTCTTGACATGCTGAAAGCAGTGTTTTGCTGTTCTTTGATTTCTGGGAGGAATTTGTTTATCTTATTCAACTAGTGAACTTCTATTCTCGTAGTGATCTTATCCCTTGAATTGCTTTCGCAGGTAGCCCAAACCATCAGAGTATCAACAGTTCTCAGGTATGAAGCTTGCCTGCTGATGCACCCCATTGGTGTTATATGTTGTCATAAATATCAGTTTCAGGATAGAAACAGTGAGTACTGCAAATGCATCTAATCCGAAAGATTAATTATAATTTTATTGATTGTATATTATCACAGGTTGTTTTGCAAGACAGCGTTGATCCAGATAACATGACGTATGAGGTTCGCTTTTCGCCTATCTTATATTCTTGCTCATGTGTAGCATATTTTAACTTTTTAATGATTTGGGCATTTATCTTGTCTCATAAAGCTTCATTGAATTATTTTCTATCTGCCCTTTCCTAGACACATTAAATGATGCCTATTTGTGCTACTTTGGTTTTTTTTGCTACATATCAGAGACGGTATTTCCTTAGGTGATAAGTATAATAATTTTCCAGTCAAGAAATAGAGTTGATATCTGCTGTTGTTTAGAACCTTTGTTTGGTTTAAAGTTGAGAAAGATTGATTATCATTAGAAGTTAGAATCAAACAATCAATCTTAAGGGATCAATGAAATGTTCAGCCAAAGGAGATGGAGCGTTTCTTGTCTAAAGCTGGGTTCCGGCCTGCACATGATCTTATTGGCATTTTATATTGTTTCCATATGCAGGAATTACTTGACTTAGGTGAGACAGTTGGGACTCAAAGTCGAGGTCTTTCTCAGGAACTCATTAATTTGCTTCCAACCTCAAAATACAAGTTTCGAAACCTGATTTTTAGAAGAAAAGCTGGAGAAAGGTAAACATGATTGACTTATGAAAATGTTATTGAGTAATGCCAACTTCAGTTATAGCTGACATCCAGTCAATTTGATTCATCTTTCATTTGCTTTACTTTTCTTTGTGCTCAAGCTTATGCAACAGTTATATCTTTAATTTTCTCTCTGAATGTAAACTTGAACTTTGTTTGCAGTGAAATGTGAATTGTGTGAGCAATTTTCTGCTTTTTACGTCTACCTGAAGATTTTAGATGCAACAATTTAAACATCCCTCACTACAAATTCCTATTAGTTTCAGTTGCTTTTGTTTACTTTTCCAGATTACCTCTTTTACCCTCCATTTCCTTAGCTTGATTTGCAATTGTATATGGCAACAGCTTATTTCTCACGGTAGGGTTGCTATCTGTTTCGAAACAGGTGTGTCATTTGCCAAATGAGGTACAAAAGAGGAGACAGGCAAATAAAATTGCCGTGCAAACATGTTTATCACTCAGAATGCATCAGCAAATGGCTTGGCATTAACAAGGTTAGTCAAAATCCTTCATACACTGTAAAATTTCATTTTTGGATGCTTCCATCAGATGACTGATCTTAACATTTCGCGCCCAGACATGTCCAATCTGCAACAACGAGGTATTTGGGGAGGAATCAAGGCACTAAGACATCAAAACTGAAAGCAGAAACTCAGTGTTCACTTCGCTCCAAATGTTCTTCTCCCTTTTCACTTTTTTCTTTTCTTTTATTTATTATTATTATTATTTTTTGTACACATAGGGCCAGAGTTAAGGACTATGATCAGATCCTGGTCATATACGTTTTGCTTAGTAGAAAAAACCGCATCTCCTTCACTTCTACGGGAAGAGAATGTGAATTTCATATTGAATTTGTGTTTCAGTGATAGCTTAGACTGTAGATATCTCCAAGCAATCTACTTTCAAAATGTCTAAAAGACAATCCATCTATTATACTATACTATACTATACTATAATATACTTAATGCAACAGAGCAAACTTGTAATAAAATTCGGAAAAATGAGAAGTGTGCAAAGTGATTGCAATCTTCTTATTATTAGATTTAAAAATTATTACAAATATGTAACAAAACATGATATTATGTAATTAAATAATAATACGATAAACTAAGGGAGAGTAGCAATTGTGCCTTCTCAGAAAAATTGAGAACCGAAAAAGATGGTTATTATGTTTATGAAAAATTGTTTGGTTTTTTATATCGGAAAAATTGAATTTTTTTTAATTTTAAAACAAAAACGAAAATGTTGTAAAATTATAGATTCTAATAATAGAATGTTCAGTGAGAGATAAGACTTAGTGGAATGCACATGGTTGCAATCTGGCATCCATCATATTTAAAGTACATGCAATTTATCTTCTACTATAAAGATTTCAACTATAATATATAAAGATAATGTTATTTGCATTGCAAAAGTTAGAGGAGGATATATCAAAAGTGACAAAACAAAGATATATTTTCAAAAAATTTCTACACTAATGAGCTTTAACAAAACAACTAGATTAATGTCAAGTAAATACGTTCCAATGAGAATTTCGCTGATCTCTTTACTAAGCATTGCCTATGTCAATTTTAAAAAAAATTGATTTATAATATTGCGTGCATTGACTCACAAGCTACTCAATTGATATAAGTTTTTTTGAGGGAAAGATTCTTATTAGGGGAAGCAAAATTGTGAGCAAAGAATTTCTACAGCTGTTATAGAAATATGTGCGTTGTACTCTTTTTTCTTTCAATTAAATTTTATTCCACTGAATTTTACTGAAAAGGTTTTTAATGAAACAACATTACGTATATCTAATAATATTTTTATATAAGTGATAACATTGGAATTTGAAGGAAAATGTTGTAAAATTATGGATTTCAATAATAAAATATTGAGTGGGAGACAAGAACGAGCAGGACAGAAAATTATTATTATAGATAAATATCATAATAATTTTTATCAAATTTAGTGATATTAAATTAATCCTTAAATTTACAATTATAAATAGCCCGATGTATTCATTTTAATGTTAAGTTTGAAGGAAGCTTTCTCCCTTCTCTCTCTTTTTTTTTTCTAAGCACTTTCTCTTCTTTCTTATATAATATTTGAGTGTAAAAATTTATTTGTACTTTTATTAAAATTGTGACCAATTTAAATTATTACATATAAAATAATAATTTCACAACAAAAAAAATTATTTTTCTTTTAGTTTGATTCGGTTTTGTTGCAAATCCAATGGGCTCAGTCCTGCTAAACTTTCAAGATTCTGACGAAGAAAAAGGATTTTTTTCAGACTGTTTCCGTGGGCCGTGATGAAAGCCATGGGCCTTATTAGGTTTTCCTCAATGAATTGTTCAACTAAAAATCGGACACGTGGTCAACCGATTCTTGACTTTTATTTTCTTCGTTATGTTGGTAATCACAACAGTTTATAATTGGAAACCATAATTAATAATGCTTTTCTTCCTCACACATCGTACGATTAAATACCCCCACCAATAATAATAATAATAATAATAATAATAATAATAATAATAATAATAATAAATTACCAGATCCCTCAACGGTCAGAAACTTTACAAGCCCCACTTAACGTTCACTTTTCTTCTCTCTGCCTACTGACCGTTATATTTCGGAGCTTACCTCCACATCACGTTTCACTATTTTCTGTCTTCTCTGACTCTCTAAAGATCCAATCTTTCTCTCACACTTCACAGCTTTGCTTCATTTCACTTGTGGGTTTTCGTTCTTTTCTCTGCATTCCTTCTCTGTGCGATGGAACCGGCGAAAATCGATTGGAAAAGAATAGAGTCAGTCTTCGTAGAAGACGGTTTGTACGAAAACATTAATGCACCAAAATGGGTTGATTTCTTGGCCGCTGAAGATGAAGCTTCAGTTGATGTTGAAGCCTGGTTTTGCAGACCTGGTAATTTTTCTTTTCCTTTTTATTTTTGCTCTTCATATGTTTACATATTGACAGTTTCATTGGATTAATGTGTTCACGCTTGTTGTTACAGATTGTAAACATCCTAAAACAGCTGAGGATTTCCTTAGAACACCACCTACTTCTAAGGTTTTTCTAATCTTAATTTCCGTAAATTGTTGTTTTATTTCTTTAGTTTCAGTGAAATCTTTCTGTTTTGTTATTTGGGTAGTTGAGTTTTTCTCATTTTATCTGCTTTTGTGTAGTTTCTAAGATCAATCGAAAGGCTACCTTTTGGAGATAGGAAACAGAGGTACACAGTACGAATCTTTTAGCTTATTTTATTTGATCCATCCAAGTGAATTCAAGATAGAATAAATTAGCTAAATTTTACTCTATTTGCATTTTTATTTTCAGAGATGCAAGATTGAAAAGAAGTGGACTAAGTCAATCTTCATTTCCATCTAACGAGAAACCCAAATTGAATGAAAATACTGAAAATCAGAACCCAAATTTAGCAACAATACAGCATCAAATTAAGACCGTGAAAGCTGCTATTAAATCAAGCGGTGAAAAGAGTAGACTGATCAATGACATTAAACAGAATGATGACGTGCTGCCAAGATTAAAAAGCACACTCTCCGCAAGGAATTTGTTCGCGGGTAAGGATATACTTCACCACATAACAGACTTCTGCAATGAGTTGAAGAAATTGGCCACTAGAGCAAGGGAAAGAGAGAATGTGGAGAAGTTGAATGAGAAAAACAGTCAATTAGGTGAGAAGAAAGAGGTGGCGAATGAGAAACCTTCTGCAGTTCTAGGTCAGTTGGAAGGGAGTGACAAAGAGAGAAAACCATTACTTGAGATGGAAAAAGAGAATTCTGAAGGTATAGAAAAGGAAAGTGCTAAGGAAAAGCCAAGAAGGAAGAAGTAAGTTCAATTTCACCCTTAGTTTGATTTTTATGTTATATCAATAATAATTGTGAGAGTTTCAATTTCATTGAGAATTAAAAATTGCTTACTACATTGTGCAAATGATTTGACACCAGACAATGTTTATAATTATATAGTTAATTACATTGTTTAGTTGCTCAAAGATTATGAACTAACATAACAATTCATTTCTTTTCAAAGAGTTTTCTTGTGCGAACTAAACCAATAAGTACGCTTGATTTTAGTTTGCATATGCCTATTTCAAGGGGCTAAAGTTGTGCATTGTGCAGAAAATTTGAAGAGGCAGAGAACCTTCCAGTTCCTCTGAATTTGGAGAATGTAAAGAACAAAGGAGCAGATCGCGTGTTGCAAATCCGAACTAATCCTCCCTCTCCTCAATGCTTTTCCGCCAATCGTACGGCCACGAAAATCACCCCATCCAAGAGTTCCACGTATAGGTCTATGGTATGTGACTAGCTAAATCTGCTTCATTTTGTTCCACATGAGCAGCCTAGAAGGCAATCAAATACCAAAATCTCACTTGGGATAGCAGAATTTGATGCTAATGTACCAAATATGCAATGGCTTATGATGCAAGGATTTAAAACAAATTCACTGTTTAACTGTGTAAATATTGGATTCAAGCCATGAGTTAACTGCGATGATAACCAAATAGTATGGGATACTCTTGTGTTTCGAGTGTTTGCTTGATATTAACTGAAGTTGATTATCGGTTCAACAGGAGAGAAAAATCCTTCAAGAACTGGAGCAGAACAAGGAAGTGACAAAAGGAACAGAGAGAGGAACAAGTGTGTCAATTGTTGAAGGAAGAGAAGCAAGAGCTCTGGATGTATTTTGGTTCCTGAAGCCTTGCACCCTATCTGGTTAAAATGTTTCCAGCATTTTTCCAGCAATTACATTGATTCTTTTCATTCATTAATTCTTTAACCTTGAGAAATCTCCATTCTTTTTTCCTTTTTATTCTATATTGATTCATTTGTTATTGATCCAAAACTGTAATTAAGTATTCAATAACTGTACCGAACTGAATCCATTTTCAGCGAATAAAATATTGAAAAGTTTGTACGTTCTTTTTTGGACTAAAGTAAACCATGCTAATGAAAGAAAGTAGTAATTTTCTAATTTCACACCAGCTTGCCATTCATTCATAGTGTTTTCAGTCGTTATGCTCATGGAAATATTCATTGATTGAAGTTCAGCCCTTTTTGTGTTTCTTGCCCTTTTGCCTGATATTAGCATATAGCATACAAGACAAATTTTTTAGATAATTCTGATTTCTGAACCCAACTTACACAGAAAACAACGACGATAGACCGCCAAAAAAATAGCAACACTTATCCAAATCCACCACCTACCTTTATAAAAGACCAAATCTATTCGTGCTTATCACGAGCATTTCCCAAATTTGACCTAACTGAAGTTGAAGTTTTCTTTTCCACTTTCTCTTTCAGCCTGTTGTCAATATGCAGATGGCAAATTTCTAATGGGGTATAGATAGAGATAGAACAATTAAACAAAAAGAGAAAGAAATCTTACATCTTCAAATTCTAAAACAAACCCAGAATTCTATAATCTTCCTTCTGTACAAGGATCACCAAAACAAACCCAGTTTACAAATAAATGAGACTACTGCTCTTACATAATTGATTTTCCCGCAGAAACAAGGAAGACAAACTGCTAGAACTAAGAAAACAATAAATCCCAAATGATAGCCATAAGCAACAAAGAAAATTAAATAGATTTTGAGACAATTACCAGGATCTTATTGAAGTAATGTAATCTAATCTAAACGCAAGCTGCAAAGCATACAATCCAAGATCCTAGACCAAACGAAACGTGCTCGTGGATATAATCTAGTAGTATACACTCTTGACTCTCTCCAGAAATCTTCCATGGTTTCTACAAAAAGATTGAAGCTTCTCAGCGGAGGAATATACAGAGTCAAAGGTACTGCCGAGAAAGCCACTGTGAAGAACAACTGCAGCATTATATGAAGTATCGGAGTTGTTGAAATCCAAACTACGAAACTTTCAGACAAGACAAGAACCTCAGATGGGTTTGGTTTGAAAAGCTGTTGTACGTTTCTGCTGTTTGAGAGAGGGAGAGACTGGGGGTTTGGTACGGGCTGTTTGTTTTGAGAGAGAGAGAGAGAGAGAGAGAGAGAGATTTGGGAAATATAAGAGTTTATAAGAATTGGTACAGATAAAAGGTTCTGGAAATGATGCGAAGAAAGTTAGAGCTGAAGAAAGTTCTTAGATACGAACCAGACTGGCAGCCGCTGCGTGGACCAGCTAGCCAATGCTTACCCGATTATTTTAGTCAACTTCTGTCTGTTTGCTCATACTACTTGTCGTGTTAATGAATGTATATAAATATTGTTGAAGCATGTCCTATTAATTAATTAATTTTTATAATATATATATAAGTAGGTTTATGTTTGCAGTTAAGGTTGGGCAAATGACATTTCAGTTCTCCAGGTTTGACCAAATAGTTTGATACGTCTCACTTGTTATAAAAATCTTATCAGTGCGTATAGTCTGTTTAGATGAAAAAATAAACAGAAAAAAGTATTTTGATATTTTTTAATAACAAAAATTATTGATAATGTACACATCATCATAATATGTGTCATTATATTATTAGATAATTTATTTCATGCAAAAAAGAATTTTTATAACTAGTGAAATTTATCAAATTATTAGACCAAATTTTAAAGATTAAATTATCCTTCAATATTTTTAAACCAAATTTCAGTTGGACTTGCTTCTCCAATTCAATTTAATTGGGTTTGACCTTTATTTAATCTTGTAGTTTTGGTCCAACTGAATTAAAAAAATAAAATAAAACTCAAAACTCAGGACGCCTTAATAGTTAAAATTAAATTGAGTGAAAAACGAGTGAATACTATTAAATTAAATAACGGCTTTCGTGTTTTATAACTTTAAAATCATAATCGTCATTAGATAAAATCATCAATTTTTAAATATAAATATAAAAAATAAATATTTTTTATATTTTAAATATATTTGATATAACTTTTCAACTAAAATTTTTTAGAATAAATTTTTTATTAATAAAACTTCTATCAATTAAATTTTAATAAAAATTTATTTATCATTTAATTGTTAATTATTTTAATAGATAAATTTTAATGTTTTATTTTAAAAAATATTATAAAATTTTTAAAATAAAATAATAATATTTTAAATAATTTTATTTTTTAAAAAAATTTAAAAATTTAAAAAAAAATGATTTTTTTAATTTTAAAAAAATTTCTCTACTTTCAATAAAACAATGTCAGAAAATTTAGAAAAAATTGTTACCATTAACTAATGACTTATTGTCGTACATCAGCTGTCATGCTTTTAATACTTTGCATGTAATTACCTCTAATTTGATATTGTCATACCTCTTAATTGTGGTAAGAATATTAGAATAAGAAAGGTCAACGTTTACTAATTGATTGTAACATTATCAATTTTGTAATCATTATTAAAAAAAAAAAGAGGGATAATTTAACCAAACGGACACAACATGTTGCATCAAATTGATGGTATTAAAAACTCATCACATGTTGCAAAAGAAATCAACTTTCATGTGAGTTTGCAACAATAAATAAATAAAGAAATAAAAATGTAATCATAATGAATGTCGTTACTAATCTTAAACTAGAATGTGGTAACGAAGAATTCCACGTGTGAGCTTTGAAATCGAGTTCATCTCTATCATTTTACGAGCCCACTTTACCAAAGAGATGCCATATTTTTATTGTTGGATATTTTTTTAGTATAAAATTAATAATGTAACAAATAATATAGGATCTATTCAAGTTAAAGCACATGTATAATATATTATCCTTAAAAAAAAAAAATTTCTTAGAACAATGTCTTAGTGCAAATAAATTTTATAATAGTATTATCTTTAAGATATAATATTTGTTAGTTTTATAAGAATGCATTTTTAAATATAGAATCTTTAAATAACATAAAAGTGATAACATTATATATATATATTTTATATATTAAAGCTAAAATATAACTTTTATTTATAAGTAAATATGTATCTTTTATTAAAATATGTCTCTTCACACATATTTTTATTTGTTAAGTTTACAAGTATTTTGAAATATAATATATATTTATAAAATATACAACGATCCCATTTTATTTCAAAATACAAATTAAATATTAGATAATATTTAGATTTCAATATATAGTATTAATGCTTATTAGGTTATGAACTAGTCATTAGAAAACTAATCGCGTTTTACAAGAATTTGGTGAAATATATATTAGTTTTTATGAACCAAAAACCTTTGGCGTAAGTCAGAGGACTAGTTACCTATATTGAATTCTCATAATGAGTGTTGTTCAATAGTTGACACTTTTATATTCTTACGCTTATTTGAAATTCATGAATGCTTTAAAGATACATCCCTAAACTCTCATGAAAACAAATTTAGTTTCATATTCATATAGATGAATCCTCCATCAAGCATATCCTATAGTTTAAACATGTCATCATGCAATATTTGGGTTATGGAGTTCATTAAGAGCCTAAAAGTTCATTATTTGTCACTATGGTTTTAAGTACTATCTTGTCATATGGAGTGACTCAACATAATTAGATATAAGGTTGATAGTACAATAAGTGATTTGTTATTACCCCTATGAACCTACTTCATACGATCTCAAATCACATAGGTGGGGTTTCCTATCACTTTTACCTTTTGTTCTAAGTAAAGTTCCCTCTCCATCAGCTTTAAAGTAAACTACAAATCTCTTTAATGGTTTTGTCAAACTATTGGCCAAAATTACGCATTATGTTTCTTAAAGATTTTTCATTTAATATAAATGATATAAAGATTGAGATATACACACATTTTTTTAGTTGAAAGTTTCTTAACACAATTCATCTCTACTAAAGGCAATTCAATATCCATATATCACTTTTCACAGTGTCTCTTTTAATAGTAGAAGATCATTTCATTATAGACTAATAATGTCTTTTAAGTATTTATTTAATAATCTTTATAGGCAATCTAATAGTCTCATTGAAGATTATTAACATATTTATAGTTTCTCAAAAAAATATAATAATGATGCCTAGAACAAATGAAATCATATTTTATATTTCATACAAATTTTATTGAATATAAGAGGTTACCATAATACATATTTTGTTTAGTAAAATGAGACTAATTCTTAATTTAATATACATATATTATATAATAATTATTTTTCTCATAATTAACTAGGAGTAATAAAACTTAGTCTTTTCTATGTCAGTCATGCTAGAAACTATTAAATAATATATATATTTTTAAATTAATTTACACCTTTTGGGATTAATAATACATTACTAGCATGCAACAAAATAATTGTACATTTATAATTTAAGATCACATAAATATATTAATATTATTCAAAATCACACCAACACTATAATGAATTATATATAATAAGACCTTTACATTAATACACAAAATATTGTGCCCAATATACTTAAAAAAAATTTCTGGGCTATATTATAAACAACTATAAGTCATTAGGGTCATATTATTATTATTTAATAAATTATCAGGATTAAATAATAACTTTTTAGAAAAATTAGGTAGAACTCGTAAATATCTAAAGAGTATATCTTTAAACGCAAGTAATCAATAGATATTGACATGAATGACATTTTACAACTGGATACAAACATAATTAACCGTGTTTTTCCTTTCAACTGACGCGACTTTATAGTTGTACTTGCTTTTTATTTTAGGCGTGTGACTTCGCATCACCACAGAGATGTTTCGTTACACGCCAGAGAATTAAATACGAAATTAAATTAAATTTAGTCATTATTTTATATATGTTTCTTGAGTCTTGACTATACACTTATTAACACAATATATTTTATAGTATTGATTACGTTCAAGTTCAATCACATACAATAACAAATACGAAAAATAAAAGTACACTTTATAATTTACCATGAATTTTTGTTGCCACAACATTGTCCACCAATTTTTTCAAAACAGAAATAGTCATATTTGTATAAATATTATTTTCATCCTACGAACTAGAAATGTCTCACGAGATTTTTTTTTCTGATTTTGATGGAAAATTCATATTTGAAGCGAGATTGTGTTAAAATTTTGGCAGCAGTGAAAGTAGTGTTTTTGTTTTTTCCATTGTTATCACGTTACTTAGCATTCTCAGCCTCTATGATCATACCTCTTTTTCGGTCTTTGCCGACTTCAGCATGCTTGCTTTATTGTGTAACCCATTTCATCACAAGCATCTGCCTTTCTCGTAATAGTTTTTTGAGGAATATTTTCTTGCGGTAGAAATTTCATTTTTAGGTCAAACTGAGAGGGTCATTCAATTAAGTAGTCTCGCTGACAACAAAATTACCATCTAAATGTCTGGAAATTCTAGAGAATTTCGTAGTCTTCCTGTCGTCTCTGATAACTTCGAAAGCTTTAACGCATAATCACCCAATATTTATACTCTGAGAAATCAAATATACAGGAGAGACAACACATTCTGAAATGCCATAAATTACATAAATTCTTTCAAATCTCCCTGAATCAAGAAATATGTTTGCATCCCAAGTCACTCTCCAGTGTTTGCAGTACATCATCATCACTAAAAAAATTTCTTTAAGAATATTGGATATTTTTTAGTATAAAATTAGTGATATAACAAATAATACAGGATATGTTCAAGTTAAGCCATGCATAATACATTATTTTTAAGAAAATTTCAGCTCATTTAGAATAATATTTTGGTGCAAACAGATTTTATGACAGCATTCGTTTTAACATATAATGGTTGTTAGTTCTATAAGAGTACAAGTATCAAATATAGAACTCTTGACCAATACAAATTCGCTAATATTTTTTATGTGTTTGTCTATATATTAAGATCAAAATATAACTTTTATTTAAAAATGTATATTTACTTTTTCGTTAGAATATATTTTTTTACATATCTTTTTATTTATGTCAAATTTATTCATTGTCAGTGATGCTGTAAACTTCACATTGATTAGTTGAACGGACGAGCGGTCTTGACAAAGTCGAAGAGCGGATATATTTATAATTTATTTCACCACTTGGAGAATTGTCGACCATTTACACTTACCACAGTGATACTTGCGTAACTCTTTTCAATTGATTTGATGATGATTTACCATTCATCAACGCCTGATAGTACTTGACTACTTATAAAGTCGAGCTACAGAGTTATCTTTGAACTAATATAGCAAATGACACTTGATTTACAAATGCTACTTCTAAATTAGCATACGATTAAGTGTTGCGTTGGTTACAATACAAAATTTTGTATCCCAACTTTCTCTATATACTTGATGTTATTATAAATTTAATTATCTTGAATAATAGAATAATAAGTTTTTTTGTGAGTGTAGTTTGAATTGTTTATTGAAATAAAATATTTATTTAGAATTATTCAATAACATAATTTTGGTTAAAATCAAATATTTTATTAAAAATATATAATTGATTGAAACACTGTTAAAAAATAATTTTGAGTATAATCTTCAAAAACAACTCCAATGTACAAAAATAATTAAATTTTGTTATTATAGAAAACCATAAATGAAAATTCGTATGTATTATGATTCTCGCGTTTATGACACGTGTTGAAATCTAGTTAATCATCTCACGGAATAACCCATACATACTGAAGCACCGAATCCACACTCGAGATTTCAGTATCTCTTGCTCTGAGCTTTCTCATTTTCACTCTCCCGCACGAAAGACGTAAACCGAGCAGATTAGGGTTTCTCAATTTACAGAAATGGCAACGCCCGGGCGTATCAGATCGAGCCTCTCTCTATTCAGCAAAGTTCTCAGATCCGATTCCCTCGCCTCGCAGAGATCCACTCTTCACCCGCAGGTAACAAAACACAAAATATTACGTTTCATCCGTTTTTATCGTTTCACGAATCTGATCCGTTGCCGAGAAAATTTACGATTTTTCTATTTCTTAGAACAAAAAGATGAATTTCTTTTATGCGCCTAAGTTCAAAATGATGCCGTTGAAATAAGTTTACTCGATTGCTGATGTACACATCAATTTGTGGCGTATTGTTTTCTTACAGTTGTCAAAAAGTTTCGCCACTACGTCGGGGAAAAAGGAGGAAAAGGTTAAGGTAAATGGTCAATTTATTTTGTCTCAGTTCAATTTATTGAAAAAAAAAAAATTGATTCTGAGAGACTTGCTTTATTAAGTCATCGATTATTTTAACTGTGGACAATGTAAAATGATGACTGTGAAAATATGTTGGTTCTTTGATGGTGGTTTCATCTCCAGATGATCGTAGGAATTAAATTTGGTGTTTTTCATGTTATTACTCTAAATAATTTAGTAGAAACCTTCAAATGAAACGTGGATGTATGTTGCATCAATGTCAATAAACATAGAAATTGAAAATAGAGGCTTAAACATTTATCTTTTTATGTCTGTCTATCAGGAGGTTGTTAACTATTCAGCTCTTCTTTTTTGTTTAACCCTAATTTCGTTTCTCTTCATTACACTTTTAGGTGCCTTTGGCTTTGTATGGAGGCTCAGGAAACTATGCCTCTGCTCTGTACCTCACAGCAGTGAAAGCTAACGCACTGGAGAAGGTTGAATCTGAGCTTCTTGACCTTGTTGAGGCATCCAAGAGGGCTTCCACATTTTCTCAATTCATCAGGGACATGTCTGTGCCAACGGAAACAAGAGTTAAGGCCATCAATGAAATCTGTGCTCAAGCTAAATTTTTTGATGTTACAAAGAACTTCTTGGGTATGGTAGTAACTGATAGTCTTTGATAATTGTATAGATGTTTATCTTTGATAATATATACCAACTTCTATGCCCCATGTTCTGAATTCTTATTTTTGTCCCAAGTACATGTATTCTTATGCCGTGCCCTTTTCTTTGTGATCATCACTTTGATTCCATTTATCTACCCAAAATGAGTTTTCTAATACTGGTAGCTCTGTATTCATATTGAGTATCTAACTGGTAGTTCATTCAACATCTTCATTTTGTTTAGTGCTCTTTATTTAAAAAAAAAAATAAACTAGAAAAGTATAATATTAGCACCGGATTGAAAGTTCATGGTGGCAGTAAGGTTTAGGGTTGATTAAGGCTTTGTTTATCCAAGTAGTTCCTATGTTGATGCTGCGTTGTGTTTTTGGTCTATTGGGTGACGATATGTAGAGGGTCATTGGTGAGGCATGTAGATTACCACCTTGGGAGTTTCAATTTATTGTTATTGGTTACATGATATCATTGTTATTGCTGTTTTGACTTTTTCGTTATTACTATGATCCTCATCATGCTTTATAATTGTTTTGCTAATTCTTCTCCGTTGACCTCTTTGTTTCATTATACAAGGCTATACTGATTTGCTGCTTTTCCTTTTTCTTGAAATCTGATTGACATGGTGCGTGTTTGACATTAACTACGTGCGTGAAGGGTCATTAACCATATACATCTAATTTCCTATCAGTTGTTTTGGCTGAGAACGGGAGGCTGAGATACTTAGAAACCATAGCAAAGAGGTTTACAGAGTTGACGATGGCACACAAAGGGGAAGTGAAAGTGATTGTAACAACTGTCATTGTAAGTTTACTCCAGTTGTAAATTATGTTGACTATAAGATACTTATACTAGATCACTCTTTTCGGTCCATTTTATATTTTGTATTTTAATGCTAAAATGGTATTAAGCAAATGTGTTATAGGATTTCTAGATGTTATCAGTAATGAGTTCATCTGTATTCAGTTGCTATTTTGTACTACTGTTTATGAATTGGTAATCTGTGTATTGTAATATTCAAATGTATCCCTATTACTGGGAAATGTCTAAGGCCTTCCTAGAAATTGGGATTGGTTTATGCAAGTAACACATTTGATGGGCTTGGTGAATGCTTTGAACTGTGCTGTAATGCATCATTTGCAGTGGCTTAGCACCAAGGCTTATCAATGCTATAGTCTGCTATTTTGTCTCTATGTTTTATTTGCTTCTTGAGTTTGACAGTCCTGATATGATTGATAGTCATTATTACTCGTAATACCTCGTGCTTAACTTGGATTATTCTGTACCAGCCTCTTCCCCCAGAAGAAGAGAAAGAGTTGACGGAAACACTGCAAGATATACTTGGACAAGGAAAGAAGGTTAAGCTTGAACAGAAGGTAACTCATAATCCCCATTGTATTTGTTATTTCAACACAACTTTTTCCACCGGGTAAGGAAATTTAAGTTTCTCTCGTTTATTCCACAGATTGATCCTAGCATCCTTGGTGGGCTTGTAGTAGAGTTCTCACAAAAGGTGTTTGACATGTCCATTAAGACTAGGGCACGGCAGATGGAGAGGTTTCTGCGGGAACCCATTGGCACTCTCTAAACAGTATCGTGCCCATGGACCCAAATTTTTAAGTTAAAGTGTGTACCAATTGGGATGCTTCAAGAAGAAAAAAGAAGTACTTACGTTCTTGTTTGATCCTGTTTGCTAGTGCTCTGCCTTTTCATATGATGATGGAACACGCATCCATTGGCAAAAATAAAATTTACTTCTTGTTCACATTGCTTTAGGGCAAATGCTACTAATAGACCTCTACATTTTTTTGTATGATTTTCTCTTTGGATCATTGCCTTTTTGAGGTTGTAATTTCTTGGTTCAAATAATATCTGTTCCTGCTGCACATGAATGATTACAGTTTCTCAAAGGACCGAACTCTTTTTAATTGATATGTTGTGCATGTTTCCCATTAAATTTAGATGCATATCTAAATCTAATGGACTCCGAGCCTGAGGTGGTAGCAAATCAATAGTTCTAAGATAGGATGATAACATTTGGGTCCTTGAGTTTTTATATTTTTACAAATAAGAAAATGATTTGTCTATTTGCGTCAAATAAGTCTTTAATATTTTTTAAAAAAGTATTGAAATTTTACCATCAAAAGTCTATTATAAACTGGGTGTGATGTGCATACGCAGCCCGAATATTTGGTTTTGACAGCTGTACTCACAAATTTGAAAAAGAACAAAGAATGTTTTGCTACACTTTACATGAGATGGTAGCTCGATAGTATTAGTGGAGTAGATTTAATAGGATGTACTTTTCATTTTTTTCTTTAAATTATTATAAATTTATTAGAATTTTTAAACTAAATATCTATTGATATTTATAATTAGAGATCGATTGAAATTTAATTGGAAAAAAAATATTAGACAATTGTAGAACACCTAATATCTAATAAATGACCCAAATATCTTTAAGAGAGATTTCGCAATTTGTGTGAGAGAACCTTTTGTACTTTTCGTATTAAAAGAAGAAATGTTTTTCTGGCTAATATCAGAAAATCTATTTTCAGGCCTGAAAATACATTAATTTGCAATGTGATTGGCTGATTTTTTTAGTTAATAATAAATTTAAATGACATTACATCAAATTTCTAAATCTAAAAAAATGCATAAATTTTGAATTTACATTTAATTTTCACATAACTGGTTTTATGGAATACACAAACCTTTTTCTTTTCCATAATTTATAATAATAAATTAATAATACTAAGAATTTAAAGCATCTCATCAATAAAAATAGTGAAAAAAGTTCACATGCCTCCTCTAAGGTTTATAAAAATTTCAGTTTAATAGAATATTTGTGAAAAGAGATACAAACTTCCCCTATAAATAATAAGCTTACTAAAATACTTCAAATTTATTTTAAAATTATAAAATAAAATTACTTTAATTAATCATTATATTAACTATTATACCATAATACCCTAACCACTATATCAAAATAAACTTTAATAATATATCTTTTAATTCATAATATATAACTCTTTTAAAAATACATATATAATAAAATCTATAATAATTAAATTTATTTTACTACTATGAAAAATTTATAATTCAAAAATAATTTTACAATTATTAAAATTTTTTAATTTTATTTTGTAATATTAAAAAAATGAATTTAGGTATTTTGATAAGTTGACTATTTATAAGGGAAGTTTGTATTATTTTTCATAAATTTTTTATTAAATTAAAATTTTTATCAATTTTAAAGGGGTACGTGGATGTTTCATTAAAAATATGAGAAAATTTTAGATGGGTGGATGGGCAAATTTAGGTTTGAATAATTTAAAACCGATCAATTCAAAAAAATTATTAATCAATGTTTCTAGTTTGAAAGAGTATTATTCAAACGTAAATTCAACAAATTTACTATCATTTGTAAACTAAAATCAACCGTTATGACTTATCTTTAGACTCGATTTCAAATGAACTTATCCTTAATTCATAAACTATACGAACATTATTGTAAGTTCATGACCTCAAATACATCATTAAGTAAGTATTTTGCCTGGTCCTTAATTAATTTCATTAAGTCAAAACTCTAAAATTTAAGTTTAAAATATATATGAAGGATTAAAAACAATATATCAATGTAACATCACACACACACACACATTTATTTTAATCCTGTATAAGTTTATAAAATCTGTTATTAAATTGATTAATTTTGATAATTTTAAAAATATACATTAAAATTTTAATTGATGATTACACTCTTATCCTTTAAAATTTGACAAAGTATAATATATTTCATTTAAATTATAATATACATAACTATTTTATTATAATATATTTTATTTATAAATTAATATTATTTATTTTTAAATACGTAATTAATATTGAATGTTAATATATTATAAAATAAATATTTTTTATTTTAGTTATAATATTATTAATATGTTATAAAATAATGCTTATCATTATTCTTACAATTATTTTAGTTAAGAATTTAAAAATATTTTTTTAATTAATTATTATTAAATAAAAAAATAATCATTAATTTTACTAATTTAAACTTTAATGAATATTTTTTAAATTATTAAATTAATCAATAGACTAAATCTAAAAATTTGTAAGTCCTTTTGTCCATAAAATTATAACTTTTTTTAATTGGTTAAGTATAATGACATTGTTATCCCAAAAAATTTTGGCATCTTGTAATTTATAATATGTTTGCGTAAAATTTAAAGAGAATTTATAGTTATAAAATTATGATAACAAATTTATGATTGATAAAATTATTTATAAAGTGTATTTTGAGATAAAAAAAAATCAAAAAGAACATATTTTATGATAATAAAAAAATGTTTTTGAAGAAATATAAATATCACGATAATTTTAAGTAAATAAGAAATTATTTTGACACCAAGCGGAAAATGAAAATAGTATTCTTTTTGACACAACTCGCGCGTTTTATGTCCACTCGCTTCATCTTCTTCTCGCCCATGACTCCTCTACAACAACCGCTTCTTTCCTCTCTAAACACCCTCAGAACTTTGTCCTGCGCCAAGCCAAAGCTCTCGTCTTTCAAAGTCCCATTCTCTTTTGAATTCATAATCTGAGCTGCTCATTTCCGAAAACTCACCAGACCTTGTTAAGCTCACTTTGAAAGCTAAAGGCTTACAAGAATTTAAAAGAATCAAACCCAGATTCAAAAAATGAGCAAAACCAGGATAAAGTGGCGGATTCAGTCAAGGATGCAATGAGAAGACGAAAGAGTATAAGAAAAATAAAGGGATGTTGAGAGTGGAATAAGTTCAGGTATTACTCTGAGAAATGGATAATCGCAAATTTGTTATCTTAGACTTACTTTTGTTCCCATGCTTTGTAATTTTGTTATCTTGGACTTACTTTCGATGATATTTATTATTAGGACATTTCCGCTAATATAGTGTGTGACATTTTAAGGCGCCATCTTAGCTGAAAATTGGCCTTTGATTTGTCGTAGACTTGCGAGGAGAAAGTAGGGGCAACTGCCAAATGAGAATCCGGAGAAAAATGCTGGTGAAAGGAAGAATTGAAAATATCAAGCATTGATTTTATTGGTTTTAACTTTGAGGATAAGAAGGACAGGGAACAATCAGCTGCGTTGGTTCCAGTTTCTGATCTTCGTGAAATTCCTGAACCATTGGGATTCTAGCATACAGCTCGTGATGAACCATTGGGGTTTAGCAACCTTTAATATGTGACATTGAACATGGACACAATAACAAGGAGTTGAGGTTTGGTCTTTATGCATTGAGCTATAATGTAGTTTAAAGTTACTTCATATAGAATAAGAGTGAAGTATAAGATGCACATACTTGAGGAAGAATATGCTATATTTGGCGGTTGATGAAACTCTCAATTTATGGATGTTTTCTTATACTGAGGCTTATTTGGCACAAGTATCTTTCCTCTTTTTTAAACTTTGGTGATGGAAAAGTAATTTGCCCTGGAGATATTCTTGAAACTGCCAAAGATAGAGCTGCTAAAGAAGAATGCATAGACAACTAATTGCTGCCTGTTGGCTTAAATGTTGAAAATCTGAAGCTAAAATCTGAATTTCAGAAGGTACTCTTCAAAGAGAATTCCACTTTGTTATTTATGGGAATAAGAAAAACTAATTTTTAACTTTTACTAATTGTCATTATTTATGGAATAATGTTGTACATACTAAAAAATTGTTGTAGTTTAATATGGAATTTCATTAGTATGCTACAATCAAACTCTAGCTTATGTGTCGACAAATCTGATTTAGATAATCTTTGCTATGATTTCTTCTCCGATTTACGTAGTGATATATTATTGATTTCTTATCTCAAGCACGTGGAAATTGTTAATATTGGCAGTCAACGAACATGTCTATGTATATGTGATGGGTAGCGTTATGCTGGCAGCAGATTTATTAGGAATTACAACTATGCTGTTATTTTGACTTCCTGTTTTGCTATACATTATGCTGGTCGACATAAGTATACAACTGGTTCATGTCTCTGATTTGATTTGTAAACATAGGCCTTGAACGATGCTGGCTCCTTGATGGAGGGGGCAGCTCAAAGAAGCGTTGCACTATTATGAAAAGTTATGAAAAAAGTGGCTTTTAAGGTAAGTTTACTGAAGTTGTGACCGCAGTTATTTAAAAATTGGTGCTCTTCCATATGATTGAAGTAACTCAATTTTGAAACTTGAAGAATTAGCTTATTTTATTTATGGTCTTTATTGGCATGTCCCACTGGAACTCAGTGAGGAGGATAAGATTCATCATCTCTTTGCACTGCTGATTTTTTTAGCTTCAAGTATGATAAATTGCAGAATCTTTCAATCCTTGTACTGTCTATGAGGATTCTGTTTGTAGGTGTGCATATTATTGTTCATTATCGAACCCTAATGAGTTTTTGCATTCTACAGAGACCCAGGCTGATAATCATGTTTCACTTTGGATTTTAGATGACCAACTTATCAGAAAAATAGATAAAAGTATGTGGCATTGTACTCTTTTAGATGACCAACTTATCAGAAAAATAGATAAAAGTATGTGGCATTGTACTCAATGTAACATTTTTATGATTTTAGTTTCTGGCACTTGATTAAGAGAAGAGAATTCAGAACTTCAACTTTTGACCTAATTTCTAACGAGTCTTTCTAATTGTAATAGTGTTGTAAAATCAGGTTCTCAACTATTGCAGTTCAATTCTGTGTTAAGTTTCTATGGAATGTTCATAATCTGAAAAGTTCTTACGAAGCTCTTTTTGATGGTTGGTACCATTAAACTTTGATTACTTGGTCTGATTTACCAATGGTGCAACTTGTAGAAGTCTGCCTCTGTCACAAACCCTTAAATTAGTTCAACAAGCTTTCTTCAGTGTTTGAAACTTTATAGCCTGCTTTACAGAAACCATTAATAATGTAACATTACTTAATCTGCCTGACCATTAATTCATGGCCAGTCCTGTTACACCATAAACATATGGTTATGGCCAAGTCTGTAAAATCTGAAATATTGAAATTGGCATAAATGATGTAAAAATAAAATTGTAACCTGCCGCCTCTTCTACTCAAACAAATGGCCTCGAATAGCTAGGTTGCTAGGTAAACACTGAGACAAGAATTTAAGATTAGTGAGTTGTATGGGCCTGTTTTCAATTATTGTCTTTTCATCAAGAATGGTGCACCCTTATGGAAATAGGCCAGAGGGAAGAATTGAACCGAAAGGGAGTTTCTATCCTGATATGTTGCATGAAATGAGTCGAGAATAACATTTATATTTGTTGAATAGTGCCTCGATCTGCTACATACTGAGATATTTATTCTCTTCATGAACTAAGCGGACATTAATCAGTTGCAATGCTTGCAGGCCAAAGGAGGCCCGGGTTTTGTATGAGAAGCTTCATTTCTCACCCAAATGCCATGGTGAGCAAGAGAGTCCAACAATTTATGTTCAGCTTTCAGGTATACACAAACTCATTATTTCCTCAGCAAATATGATGCATGATCGTGTACTTGTGTAACACTTTGCCTTAATAAATACTGCTCCATTCATGGCAGGCCATGGAAATGATGGTGGTCATGAGCTCTAAATTTTCAACAAGGAACACAGTGTACCAGAATTATTTTTAGGCTTTTGTCAAAGATAAAACCATCTTCTCCAAGAGGTTGGAACAGAAGAAGGTGCACTTAGTCAAGCCTTACCATACATGATTTTTCTTGCTTCTCCCCTTATTTTGATACTACAGAGAGGAAGTATAAGTTTCTAATCTACAACTTGCCTACTACGATGTAATTAACCAAAATTTCCCACCAAAACGTATAGTATACAACTTATTCATTTGTACCAAAGACCTTGTGGTCAACTGGAAAGCAGTTAAAATACTTGAAAGCTTCTACATGATTGACGCATAGACTTCCAAATCATCTGTTTAGAGAAGAGAACTATAAACCTGCTAATATAGAAGTGAAGGCTGACCCTTGAAATTGGTCTAGATACCGCAAATTATGATGTGCAGGTCAAATCTAGTTCCGGCTCAGCTTGTTATGAGATACTGTCAACAGAATCCTTGAGAAAACAGGGAATGGATGTTAAATATTGTTACTGGTTTATCATGATTAATGTAATTTTTTATAGCCATGGATTAATAGTGTTTTCTACAGATTAGTTAGGGTAGTTAGATTGATGCAGAGACTAGATTTATTTAAAAGCAACTCAGTAAAACAATGAATTATCGTAAAGTCTAGACCCTTTTTTATCATCGCAAAAGTAAGCACCTATTTTAAAGAATAGTTGCTAGAGTCGATTTCTTCAATACCAGAAGTGAATGCATTACCTCCAGTCGCAAAAGTAGGTTCATTATGTTTATTAGTCCCAAATAATTCATAAATAATTTGTAAATAATTAAGAAATGTTGTGTTTCTCTTCAATCACACTGTATGACCCCCTCCAAACAAATCCAAATGATTTTTTGATAGAAATATATATAATAAAATTATTTTCGTGCTTAATGAAAAATAAATTTCTAAATATGAAAAAGGTAACAAGAATACTTGCTCAGCTCTCAGCTGCAACAATTACTGCATCAACTTCGTTTTAAAAAAACAAATAAAGTAAGAACCTGTTCTGTTCTGTTCAATTTCTTGTCCTGGTCTTTAATTTTTCATCAGAGAAGACGCAGCGGCAATAAACAATATGAATGTTAACAATGTTGTTGTGTTCACTTTTCGTGTCATTATTAAACCATTTTCTTCCCCTTGGTCCAGAGCGCATTTTAAGTAAGCATTCTCTGATATTATTATTATTAACTGCTAATTCATATTAATGTAGAAAATAAAGTGCAACAAAATATAGAATATATATGTCTCTGCGTGTATGTGAGCTTAGTTGTATTTTCTTGTCTTTTTAACAAAGTATAATGTGTAAGGTTGCTTTGGTCAGCCACACAAGCATGAAACCAAAAGGATATGGTTTCGAAGAAGAAGAAGAAGGTACAGCTGTTGGATAATCAAAGAGAAAGAGATGCTTTCGAAACAAAGATTTGAGTAACTTGTGAGTTTTAATTTGCACTCACTTTTTCCCTGGAAAATCGCGGCTGTCCCTATCATTATCATGTACTAGGCCCAGCTTAAGCTTACATATTATTATAAATAAATAAACCAAAAATAAAAACAAAAACAAAAATTATTGCCCCTTTTGTTTTTAATTTGATGTCTTGACTGAGATCTTTATTAATTTGTTGTAAAACTAATCTTCGATTGGACAAGGGCTTTGGAGATTTTATCATCATATACATATATATATATATATATATATATATATATATATTATTTCTCCTGGGAATTCAAATTCTTCATTGACAGATATTATATTTATGTGTGTGTACAGAGAAAAAGTAGGTGATGAAAGGGAATTTCGAAGAAAGAAAGAAAACTATTGACTATGACGACGCATTAACACTGTGAAATTATATTGTCCCTTTTTTTTATGCTCACAATTTTGCTTCTGCAGTATTATGTCGCATGGATTTTTTTTTTTAGAAAACAATAATTAATTAATTGGATTTTATTTAGTTTGAAATTTAAAGTTGAGAATGAATCTGGATTAGGATTATTGATGACCTTGAAATTAAACGGCGGGGCAAATATAAGAACTCTCCCTGGAATTAACAGAGCTAGCTAGAGATTTCATGATGACATATATACTGTTTTCACATAGAATCTGAAAAGTTTTTGGTATGATGAATATGCAATATATATAGAACAAAGGGATCATCATGAGAAGGGGGTTTTGTTCCACGAATTATTAATTTTAATATATGCATATATATATATATATATATATATATATAAATGTGGGTATGATTAAATTGGAAAATCTTTTGAAATACTACTGAAATATTAGACATGCAATTGTCAGAAACAAAATTAACTTGCCATATTGATACAATTAGGAAAAGCTAGATCTAATCTTTATATATGGAAACTTAATACATATACCATATTTAAGAGACTGCAAATCGTCTAATTAATTTAGCCAGCTTTTTCAACTAATTTTCTCGCGGTATTTTCATTTAATTTCTGATCTGTACTGATCACAATCACAAGTATCATTTTCTCTCATTAATTTGCATGGAGTAATCCTTCTTGTTAATCTAACAAGAAATTGAATATCAATTGTTCATTTTTAGCTAGGTGGCTGAATTGTTCTTTAAGTTTAATTAATTTAAGGAGTATATATATTATTATTAATTATATATATATATATATATACATCAAGTATATTTAATTGATCATTCATACATGTATATATATATTAATATTGTTGCTATTAGTTAATTTCATGTCATTCTTTAACAGAATCATGACTTGAGGGACAAGAATGAAACAATATTTGACCAAAAGTGTCGATGAATTGCTGACAAAAGAAGCATAGTAAACGAACGACTGGTAAACTCGATCATCTACCCTGAATAATGTTTTGATCACTTAAATTTGCAGTGAATCCAGTAAAACACAACCAAAAAGAAATTATATATTTCCCACAACCCCCATTAACAAAATAAATAAATGCGTGGAAACAATTAATTAATATATATATATATATTATATTATATTATATTATATTATATTTGTGGTTATTAATTAAAGAAGTGTACCAAATTAAAGTACTTTTGTACTCTCTCTCTATCTATCTCTGTAAAAGGCCACACGTGTTTTAGAAGACAAATTAACCCTAGCTAAGCTAGCTAGCTAGCAAGAGAGTAGATAAAGAGAGAGATTATTATTATGTGAAGTGGAAGCAAAAATTGTTGTGTCTCAGCTCATAGAAATTAATAATATTTATGATGATTACCTTGTGAGTGAAGAAAAATGCATCGAAAAAGACAAGTTTGAGTCAAAGACAAGAAGACCAACCATCTCTCTCTCTCTCTCTCTCAGTCAGATAGGGTCCCCCTCCAATCCGTTTTCCACTCTACCCATCAAACCCAACAAACACAAATTTTTCCCTTTATTTTCCTGATTCCTCCCTCCCTCCCTAGTTCATATTTCTAAGCAAACCCCACAACAATATCACAATCATCATCACCATTACCCCCACATCAAGATTTCTCCCCCCCTCTGTCTTTTATAAACAGCAAACTCCGCACATCGATCAAGATCCAATTCAGAACTCAAAAAGAATTCCAAATATCTGCACAATCAATGAGGAAGCCAGATCCAATGGGGAAAGATAGACTGGTAAACAATGGGAGTAATAGTAGTAATAAGGCAAAGCTTAGAAAGGGATTATGGTCTCCTGAAGAAGATGAGAAGTTGATCAAGTATATGTTAACCAACGGACAAGGTTGTTGGAGTGATATTGCTAGGAATGCTGGTCTTCAGAGATGTGGCAAAAGTTGTCGTCTTCGTTGGATTAATTATCTCAGACCTGACCTCAAACGCGGCGCTTTTTCTCCACAGGAAGAAGAACTTATCATTCATCTGCATTCCATCCTCGGCAACAGGTAATATATAATATAATTAAACCATTTATATATACATACAACTTGTTTGTATTGCCCTATATATATTGCATATATATATAATTAGTTTATAATCAAGCATATACATTTTCAAACGGTATAATTCCTGTGTAAATGACATATATATATCATAAGATGATTTGAGCAATTAATAATGCAAATTCTCATTATATGTATAAAGCTATAACAATGTTCAATATATATTATCTTCCTTCCTTTTATATTTTTCAGCTGGTAATGCAACTTAAAACTTTTCTTGGAAATTCTAGTCATGTCAATAGTAAGATATCTCATAATGGTAGACAGTTTAATGCAGTGAAATACTAGCAACTGATAATGAATTGCTGCTGGTATGCTTAATTATCAACATTTCATTATTCATGGCTTTTCAACTGGACTTTTGATCCTTCTTCATTTAATTTTATTGGCGTTTCTCAAATCTTTTCAATTCCCATGTGATTTGCAAGCCATGAAAATTCAACTTTTGAAGTTTTGACCACCTATTTCTCAAGCAAATAATGTCCTTTAAATATGGTATGGGATTTGAAATAAAAGGTGTACATCCCGAAATAAAATTTTCCTGGAACTTCAAAATTTCTGAGAGTATGAGAAGCCTCAAATCCTTTAATTATGATATTTTAATGTATGGTTGCTTTTTTGTTTTCTTTTCTATTTCGAGGTTTTTCCATTTTTGTCTAAAAAAGGAAGTAATTTTCTTTTCTTTCTCCCGAGGCAAGCTTCAATATATATATATATATATATATTACTCGAGCATCCATGCAAAGCATGCATTAATAAAAATATATAGAAGAAAATTATGCACTTAAATCCCTAGCTAGCTAGCTGACTGATTTATATTGACTAAAATTTTTTAAATTATCTTTGTTTGTTTCCAACAATATTTCAGGTGGTCTCAAATTGCGGCCGGTCTTCCAGGAAGGACAGACAATGAAATAAAGAACTTCTGGAATTCCACACTGAAAAAAAGATTGAAGAACAATTCAACTGCATCCACAGCTTCACCAAACGACAGCGATTCATCAGAGCCAACAAGAGGTGTAATAGGAGGGATGATGCCCATGCATAATGAACATGATATCATGACCATGTGCAGGGACTCGTCTTCATCATCATCCGCATCCATACAAAACATGATCACGTCCAATAATAACCAATTGATTGATCCTTTCTCTATGTTTGATACGCGCTATGACATGACGGGTGCACCTGCAGCTTGTGTATTCAGCAATGCGCCTGCTGCATGTATAGCACAGATCGACATGGGGGATGGACTACTTTATGGGGATTACGGGATTTTAGAGCCAGGTAAAATGGGTTTAGAAGGAGATCTTTGTCTTCCACCGCTAGAGAGTAGTAGAAGTGTTGAAGAAAACAATATTAATGCTGCCAAAAACAACAATACTGATTTGAAAAGCGGTAACAACAACCATTACAATAATAATAATTCTTGCTTCAGTAATAGTACAGGTGATCAAGGATTATTTAATAATAAAGGGGGGGACGTATTTGGGTTAGAAAATAATTGGCAAGGAGAAAACTTAAGAGTTGGAGAATGGGATTTCGAGGGTTTGATGGACAATATTTCGTCCTTTCCTTTTCTTGATTTCCAAGTTGAATAATTGGCGTAGGAAATTTTGGGCCAAAATTCTTTTCTATTCAAACTTTTTCTAGCTTGCTTTAAATTTCTTCAATTCTTGTTCGTACGTTCTTTCAAAATGGAGCCTTTTCTTTTCTGCTGTATTCTTTCTTTCGTCTAGTGCATAAGATTAGAGAAGTATGCAATAATAAATATTGCAAAGCGGCCGAGATTAGCAATCAGATTGATCAGTTGGAGGCAATTTGGAAAATTTTCGGGGACGAGTGGGTGGAAATTAAATAGTTGTACGTATGTAGTTCCTGAGATCGAAGAGAAATGTGAATAGTGGTACAGAAATGAATATTGTAGAGTATCGAATAAAAATAAAGTGTATAGTTGCTTCGTTATGAATTGAGTAGTTTTATGTACAAAACGAAATAAGGATTACGTACGTAAGACACAATTGTGTAATTAGACACATGATTGAAAATAAAAAGCACATTCAAATTCGCCCTTTCTCTGCATATGTATGTATTTATATATATATTTGTATAAACGTTAAAGAAGCTGAAAAACCTTCATGACAGATATGTATGTGTTGAAATGGGATGGGGAATCCAAAACCCAGCCAAGAAACATATCCAAACACCAAAAACCAAAAAAAAAAAAGATAAATCATCGACGCCTGAGAGATTCGAACTCTCGCGGGGAGACCCCATGTACTTAGCAGGCACACGCCTTAACCACTCGGCCAAAGCGTCATTAATGAAGGGTTTTCGAAGTTAGATATAATTAACCATCTGTGATTAGTGAATACTCGATAAACAAATCGATAGTCTAGTGCAGCCCAACTTCATTTGTATTCTTCTGTAGATACAGAACTGGGCCTTTGCATCCGGGCACAAAGAAGGGGGAGTTGGGAAAATTATAATCAAGCTAATGGAAGTCAATTATTTTAACGCATTAATTAATCCAGAGTTATACTCTCTGAGTCTTGATTGAGTTTCTTTCATAACGATCTATGCATATACCTCGGCTGCTAGCTAGAGAGATACATTGTTGTCTTATATATAAGAAACATATTATAGAATCCCAATTTACATTTAGGGAAGATTTTATATATATATAATTTTACATGAATATGCAATCCCACATATTTATATAGAAACTTACATGAATGCTCCATCTTTTGGTCCATGTAAATTTATTTGTTGATGGCCAAACCTACAAGTTTATTTCAAGTAATTAATAAAAGTGAATGCATTTATTCATTTAGATAGATATATATATACACACGCACACATAAATGCATGTTCATTTATACACTTTTAACCCTTCAGGACCATTTCTTCAGATACAGTAAAGAAGAAGAAGTATAGAATATCCAAATGATATCTAAATTTTAAGAGAAAAAGATTAATGTATTTGTGTAATGATGATATTGATATAGTAGTAAGAAGGTGCAATATCATTATGTCTTGGTATATAAGCAAAAGCTAGCTGCTCCGATCGATTATTCATTATTTATTATTATCATATATTATTTTTATTTTTAATGTTTCTCACACACCACTATACCTTCAATCATGACTATGTGTGGATTCTCTCTTCTCTTGTATTTCAATCCATCTGAATTATCTCTTGGCAAGTAAGCAACTAGCAGGCAATATCCAATAAAATTTTACAATTTCTATTGCTCGATGCTAAATCTCTTACTCTTAATAGTAATTATTAATTTATGCTTCCTACATACATTATTTTTTAAACCCACTTCGGTAATCATGTGATTGATTTAATTATTTGATTAAATTACTTTGGGATCTCATCTTGTGAATGACTTCTTTTTAACGTAGAAAGCGAATCGCACCAACTTTAATATAAATTAATCACCTAGCTAGCTAGGCCAGCAGCAATTATATCACTTCAAATGGGTCGCTCGATTTTTTTTGTTTTAATTATTTTTTTTAAAAAGAAAAAGAAAAAGAAACTCAATCCTCGCACAGTGCTCTCAATTGAACCCATTTATATCCCTCACATGAAAAAGATGCCACCCGCTAATAAATTGAATTTAAGTTCAAATTTATTACTATACAAGACTGGTAAATTATATATATATATATATATATATATATTGAGCGATGCAGATATATCATATCATTTAAATGCTCATCATATAATTTTATTAAAAAAGTTTATTAAAATCTTTTTATGTGAGTCTTTGTTACGATAATAATAAAAAAATAGTGGATTAATCATGAAAAACAAGGATGAGCAACCAGCAATTAAATAATATAGTGAGCAAGTTATTAATTTGTAAATGTGTGACAGATATGAGTACATTAATTGCTAAGAACAATAATGTCAGTGGGCACTAAGCAGCCTTTCTTTTTGGCTAAGATCTGAAACTTTTTTCCAATCAAAAAGGAAAATAAAATAAAATATTATTAATTAGTTTAATGGGGACTGCAAATATGCATGCTAAAGCGTGCTTACTTTGCTATCATTCCTACGATCGATGTAAAAGATAAAAGACAATTCGGTGTAAAGCAAAACAAATTTCTTGGGTTAGGGTTTCCTATGAAGTCAAATTAGTTTTTTCCCGTAATTCTCGGTCCAAATTTTCCATCCATAATTAAGCAAGACGATTCGGCTCCCACTAACCCATGTTTCCGGCTTCAAATCACTACTTATTATATATATATATATATATATATATATATATATATATCTTGATGATACACACATGATACACACATAATTAATAAGAACAATAGCATATACATACGTAATTATAACTGTAACTAATTAAGTAAATAGTAATATTTAGCGCGCTGTAAATTAAAGGAACTTAATTAATTTGAGAAATTAAATATAGGTGAATTTGAAAATATTTGAACTTATAATTGATTTCATCATATACACCCTTTACCATTGGAAAGCAATGTGTAGTGATAGATATATTTATTGAACTCACGGCTTTTATCCCGGGCCTATTGTACTACATACGTAGTAATAGTATACAGACAATTGCCAATGGCTCATGTCATGAAGAGCCAAGCCAATAACTTCATTATTAAAGTTCCCTCCTCAAGTAAAGTCAAGTCTAAAACAACGTCGTTTTTTCCTTTTCCCCCTAGTTTAAAAACCTCTCCAAAACTCCATTTTCGCAACAACTGAGAGCTCAGAAATTAATTATATCTCTGTATGATATTGATATATGTCCATGTCCAGAATGGATTGTGAAGATCAGGAAACCATAATTTTTCACTCTTACCCTTGTGCTTACTACGTTCAAAGCCCTTCCACAGTCTCCCATGCAAACAGCGCCGATATCCGAAACACCGCCATTGAATTGGCTTTCCACTCTCCAACTCGGTCCGAAACAGCCACCGCAACTTTCGTTAACAAAAGCAATAATCTCGAAGCTTCAAGGTTCGCTCTCTCTCGTTACTCTTCTTCCCGGGGATCGAACAACTCTTTTTTGCATGAAAAGAAGGTTAACGATGAAGATGGCCATGCAGCAGAGAGCGCTGAGAACCGTCTGGTCATCGTTGATCATCGTCATGAAGGCGATGGCGGTGGCGATGAGGAGGAAGACGGTTTGTGGTATTATGGGAGTGGGAAAAAAGGGCTGTGGTGGAGGTATTTTTCATTTAGGAGGTCCAACTCTTGTGCGTGGATTTGTTTGCAAATAAGTTGGAGACTTTTGCTGAGTTTGGGGTTTGCATTGCTTGTTTTTTATATGGCTACTAAACCTCCATCGCCAAACATTTCTGTCAAGGTACTTCAATTTTAATTCTCTCTGCTTTCTCTCTTCGTTTTCTTCATCGCCATTAATGGACATCAACTGCAGCATGCATTTTAAAAATTGTTCATTTGAGTTTGGTCTTTGTTATTATTAATGTTAATGTCTCTGCCTCTAGGCCATGGCTACTTAATAGTGTTAGACAACAGCAGTTTGTTTATTCTATTTATTTTAATCTTCTATTTTTTTCGAGTACAATTTTTAGGCCTGGATGTGAAAGAGAATAGTATGGGCTTTTAAGGAGATATAGGGTTTGAAAAACATGAGTCCATAATGGGACGTAAACTAAATGTGGGCTCGAAATGGGCTTTGATTTTGGTCGGTCTTAATTTTTCATTGCAGTAGGTTGGTAATAGTGCCAAACTATGCTACAGGCAGTAAGTTCCTAAAATCGCATGGAAACATAAATATAAGATTAGTCATTCATTTGACATTTGCATTTTCAAAACACAAATTTAGTATAAATCAATGCTGTTTCCCAGGTATAACTCAGCATAAGACAATGCTAAATAATTATGTCGTTAGATATATTAAATTAGAATTAGATTAATTTTTTATGAAAACAATGTCTAATCACATCCTCTTAAAGTGAGTGAGTGAGATGAAAAATCGGATTTTCAGATGGCAGGAATTCGTGAATTTGGACTAGGAGAAGGAGTAGACAGCAGTGGCGTCACAACAAAAATCCTCACTTGCAATTGTTCCATTGATCTAATAATAGACAACAAATCCAAGCTCTTCGGCCTTCACATTCATCCTCCCACAATGGAAATCTCCTTTCGGCCGCCTCCCCTTCGCATCATCACGCGTACGTACAAACAACACTACTTCCTAGTTTCATTCAAACTTCCATCACCGTCCGCCCCTTAATTAATTCTCTTTCTCTCTCTCTCTCATATCTCATTATTTTGATGCATGCAATGCTATTTACTTCAGGGCCCAAAACTATACGCTGCGACCCACAGTTCTAGCTCATTTCAGCTCTACGTGGGAACAAGAAACAAGCCGGTGTATGGTGCCGGAAGAAGCATGGAAGACCTGCTGGAGTCCCGAAAGGGATTGCCTCTGATTCTTCGGATGGGTTTAAGCTCCAATTTTAGGGTTGTTTGGAACCTAATCAAGCCCAAGTTTAGACACGAAGCTGAATGTTTGCTGTTTCTGAGTCACAAATATGACAAGAAACATCAAACCCAAGTATATAATAGCACTTGCACAATAACTTCTTAAGAAGATAAGAAAAAACTTAAAAAGAAAACAATTCAAACTTCCTATAAGTTTCTGCATATGTTGATATTACTATATATTTATATCATGCGCTCGTTAGTAATATTAAGATCTTATATGTGAGTGTATGTTGTAAAAATGCATATTTGGCGTTAAATATGTCGATTAATTTGCGCAAAGTTGTTCTATCAAATTTGTATTTTAGATAATTAATGTACGCAAGAGAGAAGTCCTCGTTAAGTATAATTCAATAAAATATCTTAATTAATATCTTGGGAGGAAAACAAAATCTGTGTTTTTATGCTCTTGCCGCAAAGAAGAGTAAGTAGAAAATATCATAAATTTTCTGAACAAAAGAGCAAGTACAATTAGTGCAAATGGGGATGAACGCACGTACGCCTGCTGTATATGAACTTTGTGTAAGCGTTCATGAAATTAAGCACTAGATCTTTCTTAACTAGTGGTATGTTAAAAAGAATATAAAAAAACGCATACCTAAACGATGATAGAAGCCCTAATGTAAAATACCGACAGAAGTTCGAATTTGATTAATATTACATTTAGTGCTCCCACTAGATTCCAAAAATTACTTTCTTAATCCATGTGAGTGGGTTGTTGATAATCTTCCAATTACCTACCTTCTCCAATTAGTATAAGAAGAAAACATTATATATAATATTTAGGAAATTAACAAAACTATTGGTTATTCAAGAAAACATGATGATATATATATCTAGTACTCCTTACACACGATCCTCTTTTAATTTGAAGAAAAAGCCAATTAAGTGTATGCAACTGAATTAGTAATATATATATATATCAAGCCCAAGTTTCGCCATGAATTAATCTGAATGTTTGTTGTAGTAGATATGACGATACGAAACATCCAACCCAAGTATATAATAACATGTTAAGAGACAAACAAATACAAGCTTGTTAAGTATAGGTGTTTTAATTTGGATCGATATTGATATAATTATGTATGTTCCTTCATTAAACACTTGCGGGCATGCATGCCAAAATAATTAAGGTTATAATTATTTATGTGTGAAGAGAATACGTAGTTATTTTTCATTAATTGAAAGTTTAATTTAGGAATTGTATTAATACTTAAGTATATATAAGGCTTCAAATTCTTTAAAAAAAAATAGTTTTATATAACACACACGCACACACATACATACCAGAGAGAAGAAGTACTTAAGTATTTTATTAAGATAAAAGATCTGTATGTTTCATTATTGGACAAAATCATCAATCTGTGTTTTATGTGTTCTAATTTATACTCATATATATAATAAATTAGATTAATGAAAAACAACTCGTCCACAGAAGCCCGGCCAAAACTAAAATACCAACCGAAGTCTGAATTTGATTAGTTAATAATATTATTTAATGCTCCCACCATAGATTCTAAATATTATTCTCTTCCTCTTAATTCATATTAGTGGGTTGCTGATAACCTTCTAATTAATTAGCTTCCTTCTCCACGATATATGTGTGTGTTAGAATCTTCTGGAGGAAAATAGGATGATAATATATATTAAGCAACACTACTTCTTTCGCATTTCTGAAAAAGCATAATGATATCCAGTACTCCTTATATACGATCCTTTCCTCCTTTTGAATAAAAAAAAAACACACCAATAATCAAGTGAATTAACTAATACAAATTAAAAGTAATCGATCTAGCTCATCCTTTGAAAGTGATGCAATTAAGTGCATGCTTTTCTGTATTTATTAATAATGGTTTAAATTAGTCTCAATCAAGTGAATGGACGAGAAATTTAATTAACTAATATAATTAAAAAAACAATTAAACCATTATTAATTCCAGCTAGCGCATGTATATATTTTTAAGCTCAGCTTAATGTTTGATTATGGAATTCAACTAATTAACTCCAGCAATTAATATGTTAGTGGACTGGCAATATCTCCATGCATAATTAAACTCTTTACTTAAATTAATTGTTTTTGTTTTTGGTTTTATTTAATTTATCTAAACTTCTATCGTTAAACATATTATATAGTTAAATAATAATCTTCAAAGCAGTAATGGAATGCTGACATTTTTCGGACACCTTTCATCATTTGATGGGTTTGTCTGCATTTTAATTAATATTTAAGACGCCTATACTTATTTAAATTTCAGATATATGATTGAACACAACATGACAACATTTTTATGACACTAATCTAATCTTTAATTTTGTGTTATTAAATAATGCGATTGTTAGGTTAATATACTGCTTTAATTTGAATTAAGCACCATAAAAAGTTTACGTGCCAAATTAAGAAAGACAATTGAATCAGCACCATGTTTTGATTAAGTGACAAAAACTTGAAAAGTTAATTTCTTCGGCGAATTAATTATACTATTTAATTAATTAATTTCAGATTCCTCCAACGTACGCTCGAAACATCAATCACTAATCATTTAATTAGCAGGAAATTTGGTTCATTTGATCAGCAGAAACTACATAATATATAATTAATTAATTCGTATATAGTGGTGCAATTAAAGGAGTAATTAATTAAATTAAAAAGAAGAGATTGGGTGGATAGTGTGTGGAAGCCACACGAAAGTGGAACTCCATCTTTTAAATTAATCAACGATATCGTGGCCTCCACACGAAAGTGGAACGATCCATTTTCGTTTTTAAATCATTGCATTCTGTGATCTTCAAACTCGACTATTAATACGCCTGAAAAAAGCTACCTATAGCTTCTCACAAGTGCTTTTCAATCGTGGATTTTCCTCCATTTTTTAGAAAAAGATGGCAGAATTCTTTACGGATTTCGGATTCAGGCTCTACTTAATCAGTAATAAATTAAACAACATTTGCATATATAAATATTTTTTATTCTAGGATGAGATATGATATAGACATATAAAAAACATGAACTTTAAAGACGAGGCTGAGGCTCGATTAGATTAAAGAGCTGGAAGCAGTACTAAGCATGCATAATAATAATAATAATATAACTTATCATGGCAATGCAATTAATTAAATTTAATGTTATATATATTTGGGACCCTCCCACCATTTTTGCTAGCTATATAGTCCATGATAAAAAGACTTTAATTTTCTTTTGCAGATTGATTAGATAAGACACCATATATATATGCTCTGTCAAATGATTTGTTGAATTTAGCAATCGTACCATTTGTACCTGCTCTCTCTCTCTCTCTCTCTCTCTCTCTCTAATTCAGCATAAATATAATATTTCTATATATACATTTATCCAATGGAATTCTGACATCATTTTTGCAATTGTCTTCCATTACAGTACTAGAGAAAAATAGTTAAGCATGAGCATGATCAACTTATTACTAAGATTAAAGGTTTTTCGGTTTTAATTGTCCTCTTTTATTGTTTCTTGGTTATATTAATATTAACATTCCTTTCAGAAAAAACTTTCTTTGAAGATTATTTATGAAAAAAGACAGAAGAAAACAAAATGAAGTAATATATGTATAATTCAAAAGCTCAATTGTGTATTAATTAATTACTTACTGATCATACTGCTTAAGTAAATAAATAAAATTAGGTCAGGAAGTGATGTGAACTACTAATAAGCAATTGCAAAATAAGCATGGAGCGTGGTGTTGGGATCCAACGTAGCCCACATTAGCAAAAAGTTTCTCTAATGCTACCAACGAAAAGCACTCAATTATTTTTGTAGGTTTAGATGGCAGCATGTTGCCAGCTCAGCTTATTTGCCGCAGGTGGATTTCCACCTTCTCCTCTTCCGGCTAAACTCACCTCTGCGTCCATTTATTTCCATGCCTTCAATACCCAAACTGCAACCTGTCACCTTTCCACTGCTCGCCTTTCTTTTTCTTTTTCTTTTTTTCCAGAAATTTAAAATAAAAAATTCCTCACTTCTGAACAGTCAATCAATGACAGTCACACAAAAGGCTTATTTATATATACATATATTTTATTTTTGTTTCCTATATGTCCACTTTTGACCCTAAAATTAAAAATGAAAACGCTGTTCATCTCCCTCTCTCTCTCTCTCTCACTCAGACTCAGTGGGTGGTGAATATTTTAGGTGGAATTAAAAGACGTGAGAGAGGGGTAGGGTAGGGGGAGAGTACTTAAAAACCGAAGGGTGTGAGCGAGAGATTTGGTGTATATATGCAACGCAAAAGCAGCAGCAGCAGCAGCAGCAGATGAAGTTGGTGGGAAATTAAAGCTAGCTACCTGTATACATAATATATATAAATATAGCTAGCTAGCTTTGTGTTCTCGATCAGTCCACACCAGCTGCAGGGAGAAATTAACCTGCCAACCTAACTCAACACCTTACGTTAAGGTATTAAGCAGATACCCACAACTCCTTCTTCTTCTTCTTATTATTATTATATATGATCATCTTCAGTTCCTTTCATTTCACACTCCTTTTCATTTTATGTCTCTGGTATCTTCAGCTCCACCACTGTATTCAAAATTAACGATCCAATTTATATTAGCTTAATCACAAAAATCCTTTTCCACTTTATGCTTCTTCTTTTTTATAAAAAAAATAAAATTATTGAACATCATGTATATGCATGTTACGTGTTTACTAACTACTATATGCATGTCTGAACTACATGTACAAATTTTTTTCTGATTGAAAATGATCGAATATTCTTGGCTGGCTTAATCACAATACCCCTTTTTTTTCTTTTTTTGGGCTGTTATATTTATATAAAGCCAAGCAATTTACCATGCAGCCCAAAAAGCATGTTAAGTTCCATCAAACGCTATTACTTGAAAATATCATTTTAATAAAATAATAAATCCTTCCAAATCATAAATGTACGTGATTATTATAATATTATCAACTATACAATACGCTTTTATTTTATTTGTAAGTTTGCTGTGGTCCGAGTCACTAATTTTTTGACACGTCGGGTCTGCGTGATTTGTTTCCTTCGAATAATAATCGGCCGTGGGGCCCAATCTCACTTAATTCATTCTATCTTCCTATCCCACTTGACCAACTTTTCTGCCTGTACGGATGTCCACCCTTTCAGAGTTTTAAAATGGATGACGTGTCACTTCTATCTATCTCCTGATATACGTGTATTTTCTTTTTCCTAACATCCACCACAATTTCGACTTTCGAGCCTCTGTCTGCGTTTTTAATTAAAAAATAAAAATAAAAATTCTTTATAAAATGAAATTAACGGTTACTTATCAATCAAATTCGAAATTAGTTAATGCAATAAGAACATTATCTCCATGCTAATTAATTAGCCAGTCGAGCAGTCAAATTTGCTGTTGACTTCAATACCATTCTTTAATGAATTAATTACGTAATTTCTACGTAGTTTAGGCCGGTGTGAACACCGACTTCTCATCTGCAGATCATGTCTTTAACATACATATATATATATATATATATATATAAAGTTATACGTACATATGTCAGAATTTCAATTATAACAACAATCTTAATGTAACTAAGTGCACGGATTGGACTGATCTAATTGCGTTGGAGCAGTGTTATCTGGGGACAAATAAAGTGAGCGAATCTTGCTTTTAAGGAAGGTTCATAGAGATTTGGACAAAGTGTCTTAATTAGTTTCTTCAATGTTAATTTTGACTATGATTTGTCCGAATTTTATATAGTAAAAATGTTTGGAAGATATAAATTTTGTTGGTACGTGAATTGGAGACTCTTGTTTGTTTTTGTGATCTTATTTGGGGTATTTTGAACTGAGGAAGGTGTGTGCGTATATGTATATATATATATATATAATTACCAGGGTCAAGCTCAGGCTTAATCACAATATGTTACTCGACACGTTACCCGATATATTCTTTAACTTTGATATTATCTATGCTAATGCTAGCTCTTTCTTTTAATTAATATCGTTAACTACTTATTAATTTGTTAATACCCTTCCAATTTTTACATAAGTTGTTACGTGAATTTTAATTTGCTGTGGCATAATCTTGATATATAAATTATTATTCTTCTTTTAGCCCAAAATTGGAAAACACTTAATCTCAATATATAGATTTATATATTGATAGCATCTTTCGGCCCTAGTTTGCATGAATTAGCCATAATATGCACATGGTTGGACAATTGGTCTTTTAAAACATAATATATATATGTGTGTGTGTGTTAATTATTAGAGAACTTTAATACCTTTGACGAATTATTTATTTAATTTCCATATGTAACTGAGGGAGGTTCAACTATATCTCGGAGTAAAAAAAAAATTGACTAATACCAACTCTCTTAGCTCTATCATAGTACGATATTGATATTGGCTTTTCCTCTCTATTAATAATATACCGAATAGGCGATTCTAATCATAGTACATATTAATTTAACACTTCTTGTGCTATAGTTTCTTCTGTATCGTTCAAATAATCAGTTACATACATTTTGCAAATTGTCGAATGAAATTAAACTGAATTCCTACTCGTGCCATTATAGATCGACAACATCTGCTGTAATACGGACAATTTGCTTCTTCTGTTGATGGCCGAAGACAGTAATATGCAATCATCAAACGGCAAATGGATGATGCCAGTATTTGTTTTCTTCAAAGATGCAAGGTAATTAATTAATTAATTAAGAATAATATATATTTTTTAATTTAATTTTTCTTTGCTCATACATTCGAAGTTTGAGCTAAATGCCTGATTTGAGGAACTGTAAAATTTTATGCTCAGGCTCGTTTTCAAGATGGATTCACTTGGTTTGGAGATTCTTCGGATTGCATTTCCAGCAGCACTAGCTTTAGCTGCGGATCCCATTGCTTCTCTGATTGATACAGCTTTTATCGGACATTTAGGACCCGTGGAACTTGCAGCTGTGGGAGTTTCAATATCCATATTCAATCAAGCTTCAAAAGTTACCATTTTCCCACTAGTTAGCATCACGACTTCATTCGTTGCTGAAGAAGATACAATCGGAAGAATCAGCAATATTGAAGAACCAGAAGTACTTGAGAACTCGGAAAAAGATTCAAGCAATAAAATTACCGGCAGTAGTTCTGAAATGACTGAGGTGAAATCAGAAGATGCTGCGCTTGAGAGCTTGGAGAGAGGTACTACGACGAGCAGTGAAACCAAGCCAGAAGAAGGTATACATTAATATTCTCAATCTCTATCTTTCCTTGTCGTGTAAAATGTCGAGAAATGACGTATATATATATATGATCGGCAGATTCTAGTGCAGCTATATGCAAGTCTCCTTCTATAAATGGTGGCAAAGTTAGCAATTCCCAAATGAGTAAAGAGAAGAGACATATTCCTTCAGCTTCAACAGCACTGATTATCGGAGCCATTCTTGGTCTCATTCAGGCTCTCTTTCTTATATTCGGAGCAAAAACTCTCTTGCTTATCATGGGCGTCAAATCTGTAAGTTTTTATTATTCCTATGAACAAGCTGATTTAGTACAAAAAGAAAAAAAAATGTCTACATCTGTACAGAAAGTAATCGGAGCTTTTCTATTGTTGATCAGGGTTCCCCGATGATGAGACCAGCATTAAAATACTTGACACTAAGATCACTGGGAGCTCCTGCAGTTCTTCTCTCTTTAGCAATGCAAGGAGTGTTTCGAGGTTTTAAGGATACTAAAACTCCTTTATATGCAACTGGTATGCAGAATTTAATCTATATCATCCTTTTAATAAATTGAACTTTCAAAAGAAGGATAAAGATAGAGAAATTATATATCTAATAATGCTTGTTCATTGTTTCTGTGGATTACAAACAGTTGCAGGAGATCTAACAAATATAATTCTAGACCCAATATTCATCTTTGTTTGCCGCCTGGGCGTTAGTGGCGCCGCCATTGCACATGTTATTTCTCAGTAAGTTTGTGTAAATCATCCTTAAAGAAGAGAAGAACTGCCAATTTGTATGTATTAATCATTGACTGATGATGGTTTCCAGGTACTTGATTTCGCTGATCCTCCTCTTGAGGTTGATGAAACAAGTTTATCTCTTACCTCCGAGTCTCAAAGATTTACAATTCAGTCGTTTTCTCAAAAATGGTAAAATTTACTAAGGAATCTGATTAGTTTTATTCATATTGAAGGAATAGAATTTGACATGGTCTGTAAATGGCTGCAGGTTTTATGCTGTTAGCAAGAGTGATAGCAGCTACAATATGTGTAACTCTGGCTGCATCAATGGCTGCACGTCTTGGTTCAACTCCAATGGCTGCATTCCAAATTTGCTTACAGGTCTGGTTAACTTCATCTCTTCTAGCAGATGGTTTGGCTGTCGCTGGACAGGTAATTATTAATTTTCTTTCTCCTGATAATTTTTCTCTTATTTTCTTTTAGTTAATTTCTCATCAACACCTACTCCACAATCCATATATGTTTCAGGCAATTTTAGCTGGTGCATTTGCTGAGAAAAACTACAAGAAAGCAACCATCGCCGCAACCAGAGTATTACAGGTATTCAATTAATAATAAATAAATAATCCATACGATTTCTGTTTAGTTATCATAAATCATCATGTGATTATATATAATTTGTTTTTGCAGATGGGTTTTGTTCTGGGATTAGGGCTTGCTGTTGTTGTAGGGCTTGGCTTGTATTTTGGGTCCGGAATCTTTTCAAGAGATGCTAATGTTATACGCCTTATAAATATTGGCATACCGGTAAACCCTTCTATGTTATTAAGAATGATTGCCAGTCAAATTCATCTTTGTAGTTTGGAACTGAGTTGAATTTTCTTTTCCCACCCTTGATCAGTTTGTTGCAGCAACGCAACCCATCAATTCATTAGCATTTGTCTTCGATGGTGTGAACTTCGGAGCTTCTGATTTTACATACTCTGCCTACTCCATGGTTAGTATTATCAGTATACACATAAAAAGGACACTGAATTCTTCACTAATAATATACAATAAAATGTTTCAACGCCCAATTAATTTCTTAATTGTTTCTTCAGGTTCTGGTTGCCGTAGCAAGCATAGCATCCTTATTCGTTCTCTCTAAAAGTGACGGCTTTGTTGGAATTTGGGTTGCTTTAACCATTTACATGGGTCTCCGAACATTTGCAGGCGTTTGGAGGTATTTTTTTCCACCTTAGAATATGATTAATTTCAATTTCTTTTAAATCATACGTGGACATAACATAACATATCTTCTAAATAAAACAATTTATTGTTTTTAATATAAATTTATAAATTTTATTTTTTAGGATGGGTACTGGAACAGGGCCGTGGAGATTTCTAAGAGGTCGATTATTGCCATGAGATTTTCTGACTCAAAAAGAATTATACTATACATGGTAATCTAGTAAATTTATTTTTTAAAATTTGCTTTCTTATGGTATCATTTTCTAGATATATGATACTCTTCGTAGTGTTTTCTTTGTTTTTTTTGTTTTTTAATTAAGATGGACCGGCTGAAATAATGCTATGTTTTGAATATTATTGTACTATATAGCTTTATAAAAATAATAATCACACACGAAGCTAACTACCATCACTTACTCTCTCCATTTGTAGATTTCATTAGGATGAATCTCAATTATGAATTATCGTTGGCTTGGAATTTTACAAATAAAATATAATTTGTCTATGTAAGTATCTAATTTATGTTGAAATGATCGAATATCATACCGGCATTGAATTTTAATTTCAGGACTTATTTGTAAGAATATATAAAAAAAAGGGGAGGACCCTAACGGTATTATGCTCATTCCCAATCTCAATCCAATCATGAATCATAGGATTTTGGGTGACAAGTCGTTGAACTAATGCAGAGTCGGGCGACAACTCGTTCAATTTTCAACATGGTCGAGGCGGGATTGGTTCCCTAATGAGACCACAATGGCATTAAATTATATTATTGGTAATAAATAAATAAATAAATAATGCTCCGAACCGAACCAACGAAACTATTACACCTAGAGAAAAAGCAAGCCACTTATCAACCGACCATAAAAAGAAAAGCACATGGCCCCACATTCACATCACCATCAAAATTACAAGTCCAAGAACACAACCAACCATTTTCTCATCTAACTCCAATAAAAGATTTGTCCCCACCAAACTCCATAACATCTAAAGCTAGATCACACACACATGCATGCATGCGTTCCTTATAGAATACAATACAACTGCATGCACCATAACATATAAATAATAAATAATAAAAATAAATCTGAATCTCACATGTGATGTGATGATGATCTTCTTAAGAAAGATTAAAAGAATTCCAAACATGTCCACCCACTATGGTGGGGTTCCATGGACATAACATATTCCCATTCAGCCATGCATAGAGAAAGCAAAGTGAACGTAACAAAAAGTTGAAGAGGGGTTGAGAGAAAGACAAGTCATCTCAACGTAACAAAATAATAAAGGTATAGAAAATATATTAATAACTTTTGAACTTCAGTTTTACATCATCCCAGAACAACGCATTTACACAAGTAATGCATTTGTTCAACTTACATTGAAACCCTCAAAAAGAATATCCATCCACTTCTGTTTCCTCACCTTTACCTAGTTCAATCAAAATTACTGATCCATCCAAAGACAATATTGAAATACAAAAGATACAGAGATCTTGTATCTGCTTCTTTGAAGAGTAAATTAACAACCAAAAAAAACTGGTAATCCTAAGAGCACAAATACTAGAAGAAAAAACCAGACCTGGACCATGTTTCTTAATCTATAGCCAGAGAAAGGTTTCTTAATCTAAAGAATGAATAATTTTCCCATAACCTTTTTCAGCCATTTGTTAGCACTTCCATCTTCAGTGCAGATTTTCTTCACAAATTCACCATCACACTAGCAAAAACTATCCATCAGATGTATGTACCTTAGACAAAATTATACCTATCTTCAATTGAGAGATTGAATATGAAATTACTTTCACTAGACTACGAGCTGATCAAGTTGCATCTGCTCAAGCCAAGCTCCAATGACAGAATGATCAACAGAATCTACTTGAGAATTAGAATTCAAAGCCTCACCAGACGATGCAGCAGTGGTAGCTGGAATTTCCAGTTTCTCTTTCAACATCTCAGGTGGTGATTCCTTAACTAGAGATTGGACCCATGATAAATCAGGCTCCTCCCGTTTGTTGTTCCGAAGATCAAAAGAAGATGACCTTCGCAATTGATCTAATTCATCACCATTTATAGACCAGTCGAGTTTTCCATTTGGAGATCCCCATTTTGACCAAGAATTCGCATTTACAGGAGATCCAACACTGGGGATGGGATTGTTGGATCCAAGATCCCTTGAGCTCAGGCTGCGAAGCTGCTGCTGCTGCTGCTGCTTCTCACGTTGAGCTAATGCAGCTAGCCTAGAGCCCATTGGGGAAATCGGTTCCATGCTTCTTGGTGACATTCTACCAGGAGATCCAACACGAAATGAAGACTGCAATAGAGGGCGCTCCACATTTTTGGGAGAGAAAACACTAGTTTTAATGGGAGATAGCATGTTCTGTGGTTGTTGGAGTTGACTGAGAACAGCGGATTTGGGGGTTGGGGAGAAAACAGCCTGATCAGAATACCTAGGAGATGAAGAGATTTCAGCAGAAAAAAGCTCTTCAAGGTTTGAAGGGGTTAGTGTTTTAGGCCGACAGGAACGGCTCAGAGACACAGAATTGCTTCGTGTTTGCGAGAAACAAGTTAGATCATTCAAAACCTGTTGCGGGGAATCAAAATCTGATAATGCGCCAAAATGCTCGGGCAGGATGTCTCTTGCACAAAGGGAAGATCTCAAGCGACTCGATTGAATATGGCTTCCCGGGAGATTAAGCGTGGGTACATTTGGCTGAGGCCACATCGATGATTGCATATTGCCATTCCCTGAAGGAGACATGGGCTGACTAAATGGGTTCGGTGACATGCCATTGATCGATGAGGGGGAACCAGGCAACAGCAAAGCAGCAGCCATGTCCATGACACTAGCACCAGATACAGATGAGCGTGGTGAATGGCCCACAGATCCACTGGAGACATACAAAGGCCGAAGCTCCTCAGCTGTGTGAGCAAAAAAACAAACCCTCCTATCACAACTCGTGCCATCCTTGCAAAGCCGAGTCCTGTATTGAGCTGGATGTAGCCAGCACTCAAACACTCCATGAGCATACTCACACATATCACCACGCCTACAAGAACCTTTGCGAAAATCAGGGCAAGGAACACAGCTATAATGAAACTTCCTGGGATCTCTTCGGCGAGCATTCTCTCCTGGGTGGACAAAAGGACACTCAGTCCAGTCATGAGAGTAAGCTCGAGAACAAGGGCGAACCTTGAATGAGAACATGCGGAACTCATCTGTTGCGTATATGCTATTTTTTATGTCCGGGAGAGATGGGTCAATTGGATATTCTTTCTTCTCAGCCCCATTAAACTTTGAAGCCATTGGAGAAGATACTAATTCAGAAGGTGAAGGTGGCGACCCGCTAGCAGATGCAGAAAGGGCAGGTGAGCTAGAATTAGAAGAAATAACAGACACTGTTAGATTTCGCTCAACATCAGATCCAACAACAGAAACATTCTTGCTTCCAAGAAGTTCTTCGAGAACAACCCTCGCGCATTGTAGCTTAGGTGGAACAATAATAACATCAATGGGACGATGACCATTGGCATCAACATAATCTGGTTCGGCACCTGCCGATAAAAGCAACCTAACAACATCAATCACACTAGCAGAACCTCCAGAAGCAGCACAATGAAGCGCGGTGCTTTTATCCGCACCGCAAGCGAGATTCACATCGGCCAAAGAATGGACCAGTATAAGCTTAAGAACCTCAACACTACCATAGGTAGCAGCAATCATCAATGGAGTTCGACGCTCGCATACAATCTGTTTCGAGCCTCTTTGACGACCGTACCATAATCCAACCTCGTCAATAGAAGAGGGATCCCGTTCTAACATTGTCTTAAAGCCTTCAACGTCATTGTTAGAAGCAATCTCCAACATACTAGAAAAAGATTCTTCAGTCTCAACTGTTAGATTGTCCATATTCTCGGTACTTGATTTTCTTCGATCTGGAACGCCGCACATACTTCAATTAGCTGGAAAATCAAGAACCAAAACATAAATAAAAAAAAACAAATGGATCTTGCCAATCACGTAATAAAAGAAAAAAATCCATTCAACAGCTGAATTAACAGAAATCTCAATAATGATGATCTTACAACAAAAGGGTACCAGACAGACGTCAAGGAATCCCGTATTGAAATGCGATTATAGTAACAAAAACATAATAATAAAGAGCAAGAAATCTAGTAAAACATTAATTCAGATCTACGCTCAGACTAAAATAACGTAGATTATTCTGAGAATCACATTTTATCCTATTTCACAGAGAAAGCACTTATTTTTATTCTCAAAATCCTAACTTCGTGTTCTTATTAACTTGAAGAATCAAACTTCTATCCATCTTCCACAATTGCAACTAATAATATTCTAAAATTCTTTCTCCTCTATTTTGCCTCCATTTTCCCAGCAACCAAGCAGATACAATACAGACCTACAAACACGCATAAGCATATCATATAAACAGCTCGATAAAGATCAAAATAAGAGCAACTCACCAGCTACAAAATCTGAAGCGAGGAGGAGGCAAGTCAAAGCAAAGTCAATGGATCTTAGCAGAGTTAACAACAAAACCAGCATGAAGTTTCATGGATCTGCGAACGAAGCGGAGATCAAACGAGTTTCTGATAATGGACTGGGTGGATGGATACAGTGTTTTATAATGCTACATATTAACATTTCCTTCCTCTGCTTCTTCGATGCTAACGAGGAAACAAAAACTAAACTACCGAAGAAAAAGAAATGGATAGAGAGAGAGAGACAGAGAGAGGGCGAGTTAAAAAAGGAGGAAATTCTAGAGAGAGAAAGTAACGTCTAGAAATTGAAATGAAATTGAAATGCAGATATTCTTTAAATGGAGATGAATAAAGAGAGTGGGGGGAAAAAGGCAAAGCGAAATGATGTTGAAATGCACGTTAAATGAAATTGAAATGAGAGTTAAATTTAAAGTAGTGGCGGAAGAGTGACCGATTTAGCCGGTGAAAGGAGTGGCGAAATTGAAACGGAGGTTTAAAAAGTGAATTGGAATTTGAGATTTGGAGTCCGCCAATTAAAAGAGAGTGTGTCAGAGCAGTAGTCAATTGTGGTTAAAACTTAAACGTGGAGTCAAATCAGAAGGAAAAAAGAGATTTTTAAATTTCTTTTTTTTTTTCTTTTCTTTGAGTTCTCTAAAGAGTACGATTTTGTAAATTTCGTCTAATTTACTCTCTCAATTTTATTTTTAAAATTTTAAAAATTATCGTGAAGATCTTTAATTGTTAGTAATTTTATTGATATAGTTATAAAAATAATAAGAAGAAAACTCGTGATTAATGTCATTAATTACACCTATTTTCATTGCATTATGATGGTCATGTTATTAATTACATCATAACATGCATACAACAAAGCAAGAAAATTTCAGTCATTTAAAAATACCGTATATTGTATAGTTGGTTTCTTAATTGTGTGTTGGTTTTTGCTCTCTTTATTGTGATTATAGAGTGAGTAGTTTAATGGGTTATACTAATACAGGCTCAAAATGTATAAGAAACATTTTTGTCCTCTTCTTAACCCAAAGAGCATGAGTGATTTGTGCGTGTAATTTGCTGTAAAATTTCTTAATTTTTGATGGCCCAACCCCCACTCGACTTGTTAATGTGTGTGAAAATGCTGCTTTTGCCATAACAATCCCAACCTCTTATACCATTCCCATTTTTTCTTTATGCCAAGTTTGGTACATCCATCGCATTCACACTCGAATTTTATTTAACTTTTCAAGATCAATCAAATTGGTCATATTTAAAAAAAAAAAAAAAAAAACTTATTTGCATAATTAATGCTAGGAAAAAAGTTAAAAATAACCTAATTGAGTTTGTGTTTTTTATGGCATAACATCGCAGGGACAGCTGGCTCACCCTCGGTTATGCAATCATTACCAAACGATTTAATTTTAATGATATATTTTTTTGGAACGAAATTGTACACAAAAGAGAAACTCAATTAATGCAATATACTTGGCTGCTACCAACCAGTTTTTAGTACATTTTTATTCATACAATAATAAATTTTAGAGTAAAAAAATATATATTTATTTTCGTTCACAAACCTTTCCCAATCAATGAATTTAAGTAAAAATGATCATTTTAATAAATTAATTACCTTTTTTAGTTTTACACTAACAGGAAGAAATTTTAACGCTTCCTCCCCTTGCCAGACAGACAAAATCACAAAATCAAAGCACATGCGCAACGTGTGCTAGACTCCAGACTGAACGTCTAAATTTATTATTATTATTATTATTTTAAAAGAAACCATAAAAAGAAAAAAAAAAAAAAAGGAAAGAGAGAGATTGAATGCTGCATATTCTATCGTAAGTAGCAGGTATCGCATTGTAGTGAATGACGACCATGATCAACAACTGTAACAAAACAGGGAGGGACCCACATAAGGATAGGGGGATGGTCTGGACCCTCCAAATTTGGCCCAAGTATTTTGAAATCATTTATATCCCTCGGACCCAATAGCGTAAAGCCTAGAGCAGTGGATAACGGGCCATCATTTTCAAAACTCGGGGTCCACCACACCACAGTAGAAGCAACAACTGACCCATAATATCAGATGCCCGTCATTTCTCCCGTCTCGTCAATCACGTGATACCTCGTCAGTCTCACTCTCCCAATTACACTTGTAAATTCTTTTTTATCCACACTTATAACATCAGCATCCCTGCACTACTTTATTTTATGCATAGAAACACACTTATTAGTCTATTACAAATATGACCACCGACCAAGTACACCGTCCATTTCTTTTTCTCATCACAAAATAAAACTCAGTCATTCTCTGTGTACAAACTAAAAAGTTGGAAACCCAAAAATCCCCAGACGAGAAAATTACACACAATTTAAAAGTTTAACGACTGTTATTGGTTTTTGCCGTGTCTTTATATTTTGATTTGATAATTCGTTTGACAAATTGTTTCATCCCCTTTTTACAAGTCTTCTTGTCAATCTTTTCTCCTCTTTTCTTCTCTGCCTCTAATTCTTCCCCCAGCTGCAAACATAGCTGATTCAATACACCACACCAGATTCTATCAGACTAACTTTATCAAAAAATCTAAACACTTAAAACATTTTAATATCTGAGTGAGTCTGCGTTTTTAATTTGCTTACAAATGAGAAAATAAATTTATCTACGTACAATAAATATGTCCTTGAATGAATCCTACGATTTATAATTAATTAATTAACTTTAATTTTAACTTAATATTGATGTTAAACATCAGACTATTGTGACTTGGTTATTTCAGTAAAAGTTAGGACCTATACGAATAAAATAAAAAAACTGCGTCATTATATGTAAAAAGATAAAAATTCAGATACTTGATAATACCTTCCATACACGGTCCTCTACATGGTCAAGCCTTTCGACAAGGGTTCCTTTGACTCCAGTTTCCACGACCACGTCATCGATGGGACGGCAATGTTTCTCTAGACTTTTCGGGGAGAAATCAACGGACGAAGAGTGGCCATCGCTTGTTAGGGTCCCACTAGATGGCGTGGATGCACATGAGCTCTTCGGTGTCTTATTGCAGCTTCTAATTTCCTCCAGCTGCCTTAACTACAATGAATTATTATGTACACACGGTTTAGTTTCCAGTTAAACGTTTCACATCACGAAGATATAAGAGCAAAATCTAACACTAATATCAGAGCATGTTTTAAGTTTAAGATATTTATGTCTAGAATTAAAGTTGTACCATAATACGGTCAAAACAATCCACGATATCTATTCTCAGGACGTTTGCTTTCAAAACCAAAAAAATCTGCCTTTATTCATAGTTGTACTATTTATTTATAATTATCAATTTCAGGCTTCGTGAAAGAGATCATAGTTGTTTTTACTATTTTACAGTTATATTTTGATAGGTAAATAATTTTTTTTATTATATTTATATTTATATTTATATTCAAAATTAAATGATTTTAACTACAGTGCTATCATGGCACCCTAGCTATAGCGTCCAAACACGAGAAAACGTGTGTCAAGTGCCCAAAATTCCGAAGAGAATATGAGATCAATACCCGCTACTACAACAGAGAATTGCTATTCTATGAATTTGGACTTTGAGGTATTTGTTTTGGACAAATGAAATTAAGAAAATCTTGCATCCAAAACATCAAAAAGTTGTAGCAGATAGATGTTCAATTTAACATTAAGACCTTACCATGTTGTCCAAACGATCAAGTCTAGAGAGAATTGGTTCTTCTGTGACTACCGCCATCGATAGTTCTCTCGCGGGAATCCAGCTGTTTGTCTTTACTATTCTGGTGTCAACCTTCTGTAATTGGTCCTTTTGCCTTGAGCCGATACATAGGTCTGTCTCTAAATAAGGACGGAGTAGGAGACTGTTGATAAAATTGATTGCATGTTATGTTACTACGTGTCGTGTCTCCGTGTTTAGTGGTCTCTCAGATTCTTACACGCGTCCTCTGATAGAGCTGATGATGATCTTACGATCAAGATAAACATGATGCATCCAATCCAAGCATGCATTGTGCCGACACGTCACCAGTTCCATGCATAGGGTGTGAAAGGAAACGACCACGTGTTTTGAGTTTTGTAATTGGTTCTGGTTATATCCCCCTGCAATTTCCGCCGCCGAGTTTGGCGGCTGCTAGTCATCAACGATCCAGGAGTTTTAGACCGCTTTTGTATCCACCCATGTGAAGAAAAGGAGTTACGTAAAACGGTATAGAATTATCTTGTGAGAATATATAGTGTTTTAAACATATACTCTTGTTGCTACCATATAAACATAAATGAATAACACAAGAAGTTGGCATTGGCATGGCATATCTATAAACCGCATAGAACCAATAAATCTTCCAGTAAATTACATTTATAAACTTTAGAATGAACAAATCTTGCAGTTTCTGTCTTATAGACCAAACATGACATCCATGAACGAATAACAAAATATGATTTTTTCTAGATACATCATCACCTATAATAAACTTAATCTGCACATGATGGGAACTACATACGCAAAACAAAGTTCTTTTGAGGAGACAAAAAAGGCAAAAGTCATGAGCTTTTAAGTGATTCCCACCTCCTTAACACTTCAAGAGTTTGGTGAGACCAAAAACATTCTTAAGTCCACCAGCTGCGTCCTAACAGTTGATTCCGCATTGCTCAATGTCAGGACCTGTAACTCTGGTGGTGAACGGATCAACTCGGACCCAAAGCAAAGAGAAGATTGACGCGAGGAGAATTGACCACACAACGACAATGGTAGGTGTGCGGTTCTGGCGTCCCATCAAACCTTTGAGGAAAGGATAGAGATGGACAATCACCCAAAATGCAAAGAATAGCTTGCCAAAGAGTGGACCCCATGACTGATAACCGCTGTTAATGGCATACGAGAAACCGGCAACCACACCAACCAAGTTTATGATGAGAAGAGTCGTTGGTGGGATGAGAAGAGTTGTCCATTTGAACATATAGAGTTCCGCAAAATCTCCATCTTCGTCTGATGCCTTGGAGGTGACAGTGAAATTGGTATCAATACCAGCAAGAACTTTGAGAAGACCTTGGAAAACAGCAAAAAGATGGGCCGAAACACCACCAATGACCCAAAATTGTTCATTTCTCCACCATTCATCAATGCCAACACCACTCCACCTCATTTCTAGAATACCAGTGGCGAAGATAGACAAAAAGAGAGAAATAAACCATATACTGGCTATGTTACTAATCTGCAAGAAGATGAGCCAACCAAAAGAATTTTAGGGCATTCGCAAATGCAAGATGAAGCATATTTTCACTACATAAGTGTAGATACAACATACCTGAGGAATGATAAACTTGTTAGTCAGTAGACAGACAGCTGGCAGTGTACAATACATGAGAAGAGGAATAGCAGTGACTGGATAGATGGTAGTGTTTACATATGCAAACCTTTCAAGCCATTTCAACCGACCACTATAACCATACCAGATAGGGCAATGCCGACTGAGAAGAATTTCCACAGACCCTAGAGCCCATCGAAGCACTTGGTTTAGACGATCTGAAAGATTAATAGGAGCGGACCCTTTGAAGGCTGGGCGCTTAGGCATGCAGTAAATTGACCGCCAACCACGGGCATGCATCTTGAATCCAGTAAGAATATCTTCTGTAACTGAACCATAAATCCATCCAATCTACAGAGCAAGAGAAAAATGTCTTGTTATTTTCCATCAATTGATTGCCTTTGCAGGCATCTTGTTTTAGCAATGAATATAACCAAAGGGAAAAATAAATAATATTAAAATCAAATGTAATTAGCCATATTATTTCTTTATTCCTTTTTCTTGACAACTAAAAAGGTAATTATTTCTGAAAGTAGATAGACAACTAGGACATCTAATCAACTGAGAGCCAGTATTGGCGATCCAAATCTACAAAATCATAATAAAATATCATCCCCAGGGATAATTTCTGTTGACTATGTTAGATGAACACGAGACATTTTCAGTTGCTATGATTCATGCCACATTATAAACTTGACATACATTGGTGTCTGTTTACTTGGACAACATACCTCAGATCCCCAATCTGTTTTATCCTCATAACCACAACTGATAACATGAATGGCCTCTTTAAGAAGAGTTTCAGGTGTTGCAGACTGCGGAACGCCACCATTCTCCATAAGCGTAGAGGCAACAAACACAGCTGATTGACCAAATCGTTTCTCCAGGCTCATTTGTGACATAAGCAGTGACTTTTCATCATCAAATCCGGCACCTGAGTTTGCAAAAGCAAGGAAGATGAGTCACACATTAAAAGAGAAATCTAACAATTTTAATTATGTACCAACCAATTACTGCACCAAAATACATGTTCTGTTGACTGCTGCTTTTGACAATGTGGAAGCTTATTTTAAGCAAGTAACAGAGACATTGAAGAAACAAGAAACAAGAAGATTTTACCTTCCACCCCCTCCTCAATGTCCTCCAGACTAAATATTGGTACAGTATGGTCCACATGCTTGCTGGATTTTTTCTTGTCTGAGCCCTTTTTACTTGATTTTGAACTCTTCTTTCGTGAACCACCACATAGTGATGACAACAACCCTGGTTTTTTATGCTTGGGTTTAACTGGAGGTTCATAACCATACAACGCTGTCCTGTTGAAGACACATCCAGTACCGACATAAACAGGACCTTGAATACCATCTAAACCCCTCAAGTTGATCTAAAACCAAAAAGAAAAAAAGTGTCAAAAACAGTGTTACAGTTTACAGATACATTTTCAAATTTGAGTCCATCAATCGCATATAGGATACATACATAGATGAGCACGCATGCAAGAGCAATACAAATCATTAAATAAAATCATAATGGAACAACAACGCACTGCATAACAAGAGAAAGTAGGACTATGCACTACTTAATAGAAGAATAAAGAACTTACATCAAAGAAAACAGTATTGCGGTTGGCATATCGATCGTTCCTATCAATACCATCAAATCTCTGAGGAAATTGAACATAACAAACATGTTTACCAAGGTTGGGATCCATCATAAAACACATAGCTTCCCTCAAGGCTTTGCTATTGTTAATGTAGTGATCACAATCAAGATTCAACAAGAAAGGTCCATTAGTCAGGACAGCCGACACACGAACCTGCATTAAATTTAAACAGGCAACAAGAAGTGAGACAAGGCCATGATGAAGGTAAATCCAATTTACAGTTCAATGCTCACCAGTGCATTCATAGCACCAGCCTTCTTGTGGTGTTGGAAGCCTGGTCGTTTTTCACGAGAAACATAAACCAACCGTGGCAGCTCATTACCCTCAGCATCCAGCCCTCCACTTTGTCCTAAGAAAACCTGTAAACAACAGAATAGATACAACTCAGAAACACAATGATTCCACCACCTACTCAACTCAACTTAGCCTCAGCTCCAAATTATTTGAAGCCAGCTATGTAATTCCTTCTACTACGATTCCAACTAATCCAGAACTAAGTTAAAATAATCCAACTTCCAATGAGAGAAAGTGACCGAACTACCTCAGCACCCGAACAAGTCACAATTACATGGTTGAAAAATCAGACCCATGGGAGTAGCTTAAGACCCCATAAGACAGTGAGAAATGGGTAGTTCATGCAAATATCTACAAATAACAAGACTCTCGTAGGCATAAAATCAACATCATATGTAAGGGTTCCATGGGGGTTTTGTGAAATTTTTTTGTTGTTCCAACAGACTCTTGGTTCCACAACTCCATAACACAGTCAAAGAAATGGTCTTACCTGGATCATTCCTGGATGGTCTCTGATGTTATTTCCAGGCCATGGGGTACCATCTTGCATAACCCATCCTTCTTCAGGAACCTTTTGTGCTTTTGCAACAAGCCCATTGATACGGATTTTAAATTCCTCATACTCTCTCTGCAACACAAAGGTTAAAGGTAAGTAAAATTCAAGGAGGCAAAGAATGAAGCAGCATGTATGCTCGCACATTAGAAACTTACTTTCATAGCTCTACGATCTTTGACAAATGATGGTTGGACTTTATCCTTCAAATAGTCAATTTTTTGTGCAAAGTACCATTCTGGAGCACGGGGCTCAATGTTATATTTCTTGCAGAAAGGTACCCACTTTCTTGCAAATTCTGATGTTTCGGAGAGAGCTTCAAATGTCAACATAGCTGCACCATCATCAGACACATAGCAAGATACTTTATCAACAGGGTAGTCTACTGCAAGGATGGATAGCACGGTATTGGCTGTCACGAGAGGAGGCTCCTTTAATGGGTCAACAGTACTGACAAAAATGTCAACAGCTGCTAACTGAGAGGGTTCCCCTTCACGATCATATCTGTAGCTCAGAAAGAATTCATATTAAAATCCTAACTTGAAAGAATATATCAGAATGTAATTTAATACTCAGCAATACAAATGAAAATGAATAATAAGGGAGTACCTCAGAGCAAGCCTGTCAAGATATGTCTCACGATTTACTGGAAGCCACTTCGGGAACTGATCCAATATCCAGGATATCGCAAACCAGATCTCACAGATTACAGATATCAACCATAGAGCATAGGCATTGCGCACAGGATTAGTAATTCGGTAATGCAAGAAAATGCAGAGAATAATGAGCCGCAGAACAATAACCATCCTGTAAGGATTTATCCTAGATGATGGAATGGAAACCTTTCTTGAGAGAGGTTGCCGTGCTTCATCATTCCTGTGAGATAAAAGCGATTAGACATAAGATTATTGTTACCTGAATTTAGAAATAAATGAAAAGAAAGAATATCACACATGGAAACACTGATTCAGCAGTCAAATGAGGCTGATGTATTCAAGCACAAGATAAAAGAATGGCAATATATATAATTGCTAAGGACTGGCAACAAGTATAAGAGTTCAGATCAAGCCAAGAAAAAAAGAAAGTTTATAGAATCTGATCAGGTGGGAACTCACAATAACGAGTCATCTACAAGCACATCAGTGCTAGCATCAATATCTCCACCACCCCTCTCAGAAGTAGCCTGACCAGTGCTCATAGGAACAACATTCTTCTCTTGCTTCATCTTCCAGCCATCAACTCTCTCTTTCCAGGCCACATTGCCCAATCCAGGTGATCCAAACTCCCTTGCAGGATCCACAACCCTAATATTAGCTGCAAAAAGAGCATTACCAAGGACCTATAATCAATACAAGATTGGAACAATGATAACATCAGAAAAAAGCAGATATACTTTGGAAAGGATGGACATACGTGATTGATTAATATCACCCGAGTAAGAGAGATTGTGGATACGCTTGCCAGTGCCAACTCCAGGAGATGCCATGGAGAGATGTTCGGGTGATGCAGCAGATAATTCTCCAGAAACCTAGAAAATAGGAATGTTGAAAAGATCAATTTGACTTCAACTCATCTGCTGAAAAAATATTAACACCATGCCAGAAGCTTAGTGATGTACCTCCTGTCCACTAGTGAGCCGAGGTATATGGTTATGAGAAACCTCATTGTCGTACTTCGGAGCCCCAACATCTTCCCCTTGTCCATATCTCATATGCCAGCTCAACATGCGCTCAGAAATTTTTTGCTTCTGCGTTTGATTTTCTGAAGGGTAATTGAAATCACTTGCACCATCATCAGCATCACCATCCTCTTCTCTGTCCCCGAGAATAGCAGGGCTACCTGCAATAGCCAAACAATGCAACAAATGTGATCCGGTATCATTCAGAAGAGTCAGACAATGAGCAAAAATTTGATCCGGTACCATCCACACCACCAAGAAACAAAATTTGGTATCAAATGATAACAGACAGCCAATAAGGAAAATATTATAAATTTTTGGGAGAAAAGTGCCCAGCATTTACGTTATGATGTCAACAAAATATGGTCAACTTGACAACCTATGTCCAGCATTCATATTTTTCAATTAATGTTAATACTTTAAAGTAGCATCTACTGTATGTTTAGTTCAGTGGTATATTGTTTAACAAACCTTTGTGCCTCTTGTATCTAGTTTTGCATTGAGGGCAAGACTGATTGCCATCCTTCCTCTCATACTCATAGCAGGGTCTGCAGACAGGAAATGCACATACATCGCAAGCGACAAATGGATCACCATCCACAGTTTTGCCAACTGTATCACCACAGATCTGACATACCTGCCCACTCAAGTTCTTCATGGACTTAACCTGAGCAACAAAAATCATTAAGACTCATTCAATTCAAATACCCAAAACGGCAATGTCCATTAATTTAACACCACATGCTGAAAAATCTCTATCAAGACAGCCCACCGAACTCTATATACAACTCACATCACCAAAAACAGTAAGACTTCAGGCACCGAATATAGCTAATGCTCCACTTGGTTTTGCTTGAGAATCAATGAAATCCAATAAGAAAATAATAAAATGATAGTAATAAAACTCCTTGTGATATTGGAAACTAAGAAGATAATACTTAAACTCAACCTAGTGAAACTATTTAGCTTAGATGAGATGCATTATCCACAACATAAAACCCAAAACAGGAACATAAAAACTTTCTTCAATACTGTCATTTTCTTTCTTTTTCCCTCCAAATTTCCAACCAACCGAACAAAGAAGGGAAACGCTTAAACTTCAGAAAATAACATAGATAGACAACAAATAAATAGTTATTTGATACTTACCCCAGTTTCTCCTTCTGATTCCATGGTACTTCCTTCTAATCGGATTTGAGCAATAAATATTTAATTTTGTTCCCGAATCAACCAGATCTCCACATGCCTGGTAGTGGAACAAATATAAAAGCGCTCTCACTCTCACAAGGTGTTCCAGTGAAAGCTCAGATCTGCAAAAGACAGCAACGTTCAGATCGTCTCTTTAATCACCGCTACTAACCTAAATTAGTTTTACTTTTCACTAAATAAAATAGAAATGTAGCAAACAAAGAAGAACGCAAATTACAGTCGATTGAGTTTATTTTTATTTTCCTTTTTTACTTCAGTTTACGCTGCACCAAGAGAGTTAGCAACGTTCACTCCAAATAAACACAAAATTAGACCTCAAATGAAAAAAAAAAGACCAAAATAAAAGCAAGGTAGCGAATTTTCTCGAGAATTCCTCGATTTAAAAGACTCTCCGATTCACAATACTTGAGAGAGAAACAATCAGATCTCATTCAAATCAAAACATCAACGACATAAACAGCAAGAGTAATCGTAAATCAAAATTGCATATACAAACCTCGAAATCGGAGATCGATGAGCCAGACTGCCCAGAGATACCCGAGTAGACTAGCAATGCAAAGCAACAGCTAGTTCCTAGCTATAAATATATATATATATATATATATATGTGTGTGTGTATGTATATATATTTTATACATGTGTGTTTTTTTTAGAAAAACTCTCTTAATTAGCTGTATTTAGAGAGAAATGACTTGAAAGAGACGAAAACGACACATCAACTATTTAAGAGCTCTCACTCAAAACTCCATCACCGACAGTTCCCCTGTGAGCGAGAGAAAACTCAATCATTTCCTTTTTCACTTGCTTATTTTATTATTCATTGTTGCAATTTTTGTTCAAATGTCCTTTTCTCTTTTTTTTCTGAATTTTTTAATTTTATTTTGGATTTTTTTACATTAAATATTTATTTAATTATTTATTCATTGGTTGGCTCAGGTCAGTTGGCGTAGATGCGAACAGCTGGAGTGAGGTGAAATTTGCAGATACTGCAGTACTTTGGATATGGGATTTTGACCGTGGCTGAGTCAGCGAATCAGAATGTGCCACATCATCTTAGAACAATGATCGTACGTGTCAGGTTAAGTTTGAACATTGAACCCGTTTATTTGGCAAGGTTAAAAACCGGAAAATTTTCGTCTGACAGGTTATCGCGATTCACCTTTCGCGGAAATTATCTAGTTCTTACATTTTGATTGCGTGTGGACAGAGGCTTGGATAAGGAGATCGTTATTTGATCCGCTTACCGAACGGATTTAAATTTAAAAAAATAACACAAATAATAATAATAGTATCATATTTTGTCCCCAAATTAATAATTATATTATATTCATATTCGTTTTTACTCAATTTATCTATTTAAAATATATTTTTATTAATAAAATTTAAAATAAAAAAAGTTTATGTTACTTTTCCTAAATCTAATGTCTAAATAAATCAAATATATAAATATTTAAAAATTAAATAATAAATAATTAAAATTTTAAATTTAATAATAATTAAATAAATAATATTATTTAAATAAATTACGTCAATTTATTTAAATAAATCGTATTTATATTTAAATTTTTTAAACAAATAATATAAACGAATTAAGTTTATATTAACTCATACATTTTATTATATCCACTAATAATACAACATAAATATTATTTATTTATATATGTATATTAAATCACTCGTACAATCAAATAATATGCACATTACTAATTATAGAAATTTGATTGCATAGAATATAATATTTTAACAATTGGGTGTAAATTCATGACAATATATATTTTTTTATATACAACGTTATATATGTAGTTATCAACTGAATTTTCATACATATATCACGTGAATTAATTTTTATTTTTATTGTTATTTGAAAATTAGAGATATCTAAAGACTACAATACCAACTTATAAGAAATGACTATCTTTAATTTACTATATTATTTGTATTTAGACATTAATTTTTAGTATTAGCTCCTTTTAATTTAAAAAAGAAAAAAAAATGTGAAGACGCTTTGTTGTTTTTCTGTGCAAAGTGAGTGCACAGTCATCCACACTTTTGCACGTTTTGACATTGTTTTAAAGTCCAAATTAAAAAGAGAATAACGTATTAGCATTGCTGCCGCCTGCCGGTGCGTATTATTATCATAAAAAAAAAAAAAAAACTCTTAGTATTTATTATTTAACAAGCTAGTGATAGATATTTCTTGTTAGCATGTTTTGCAAAGTGCATTGACGTCTCTGACTCACGCCGACGTCGCTTTACGTGCCGTTATCCCTTGTCAAAGCAACAAGAAGGACAAAATGGGAATTTTATTTTCTCCAATCGGCATAAGCAGGAAAAAAGGGAGCTTTCTAAGCAAAATGGCCGCGGCCGCGGCTTTTTGTAATAAAATGTGCCAAAGATAAAAACGGTTTTAATGCCCGTTCAGTTGTGAATCGGGCAAGCTTTCCCCATCTCTAAAAAGTGACGGCAACAATTGTCTCAAGGGTAATTTAGTATTTGAATAATCCATGTAGCACAGAATTGTAAACTTTGTCGATTCCAATTAGGTATGTTCGATTTTGAAGGAAGCTTCGCTGCAAATCCCTCGAGTTCTCTCACGAGCCGTGCTTGAACTCTAAACTTCAACTTTGGAATCCATCAATTGATCGAACAGTTTGACGGCGTCGTATTATAAGCATCCAAATATGGCCTCCTTTGGCTCTCTCAAGTCCAAAATCTACGACAGAGAAGAGAGAAGACAGTATGTTTAAATTTACTTTCGTTTTTCTCTTTTAAATATATATTTATTATATAAACGATATAATAGATGTTCGATGATTTGAATTTGATTGTGTCCAGGCAGTACCAAGCTCATATTCGAGGACTCAATGCCTACGATCGCCACAAAAAATTCATAAATGATTACGGTACGATAAATGTTTACGTTATACTGTTTGGAATTTTGTGTATGTACAGAAGTCATATTGTCGAGGAAATATCTGCAATTTAAAATGAACTTGGAATGATTTTATGACAATTAATTTTGGTTCTCATTGCTGAAGAAAAATGGGACATAAAGAATAGTGCAAATAGTGAGCATTTTATTTGCTGATTCTCGGTGTCCTAAATCAGAAGGCTGACGAACAATCTCCTCCGTCGAGCAAGGAAGGAGGCTACAGTCATCCTCACATTTTATATATATTATCAATGAACACATCATGCTATATAAGTAAACTTGTTTTAATATGCAAAACATTAGGTAGAAAACTTTCCGATATCATGCTTTTCAGCAAAGTTTTGGTTGTTTTTTAGTTTTCTAGAGTGTTTGTTACAATTTTATTTTTTCAGCAATGATATTCTGCTTCCAATTTTGTTATGTAGAAATGGAAAAGATGTGGGAGTTTCTATAAAATTTTATATTAACTTTAGATAAGAGCTAAATTTTGTTATCAAGACCATCTCGTCTTCTTCTGGGGTTACAGCAATTCTATTGAAAGTTCTCTGTTTGTCCTTGTTTTGCAGTGTCCTTCTATGGGAAAGAAAAATCTACAAATCTAAAGCTGCCTGTTAAAACTGATCAGGACACCCTAAGAGAAGGATACCGGTATGCTTATGTTAGTAGAATATCATACATTGTTGCTCATACCCATACGTTACTTTGGTACGTTTTAGCCGGAGGAATGTATTTGGTCTTCACATCCTGTGCAAAGGTGGTTCTAGAGTCTATGAAAAGAACCAAATGAAATAAAATGGGTTTTTCCTTTTTCTCCTGTGGTTTTTGGCAGATGATTTAGGAAAGGAGGAAAACTAACAGGCAAGAAAAAATGAGAGAAAATAAAAATTTGAGAAATTCTTTGTATTCAGGCAATTTCCATCTCTTGACTTATACTTTTCTTCTTTGATTTAACAGGAATTAAAGCTCTATAGAGTCTTTGAGTCTCCAAAAGGGTTAAAGCGTAGGGAATTATATAGTGACATGGGTATATTAGAGTCTCTTGTGCTGCTATTACTGGAGTCAGAGTCTTGTAATTTGCAAGTTGTTGTTGTTGTGCGTCCAAGGATTGTTTTATTTTCAATACTACAAGGTCCAGTGTTTTATTTCTTGGTTTGTTTCTAATGGGAGATTCCTTTTTCTTTTGGAGCTTATATGGACTGATCTGTCCTTGTTTGATCCTTCATTGGACTTAGCTTCCCTTGTTCTAAAATAATCATCACATTCATCAAGAAACAGCTATTGTTAATGAAAAATTTGCTGCTATATGGAACCATGCAATTTCACACTTGGTTCAACTCTATATCTATAGGCTCATTAATAGTAGATGAAGAATAGACTTGGTCATTTTGTAGTGATTTACTAATGCTCTAAATTAAGGAAAACTTCCTAATATATTTAATAAATTCTACCTTTGTATTACTTGTGTGTAGTTTTTTTTATTATGAATTCTGGTTTAATTTTTGGTTCTCTTTATTAAGGTTCATACGGTCTGAAGAAGATGATAAGGATTCATCGTGGGAGCAAAGGCTAGTGAAGCGTTATTATGATAAGCTTTTTAAAGAGTATCCTTTTCAAATTGAAGCTGTTTGCACATCTCCAATATTAAATTGCTGGACTATCTGTTTGTTGGCTGATAACTGCTTTATTATTCTAAGGACAGTGATCATACTTTTCCGGTGGACATAGCTGCTGGAAGAGATGTGCATGATAGCAATTATACATTTCTTTAATATTCTTGTCATGAGTTGTTGGCATGATTTCCTTTGCTATTTCACTGCCCTTTCAAATTCTCTATTTTCCTGTAATCTATCAACCATAGGTTATAATTCTGTAATATATTATGTATCAGAGGCAACACTTCCTTAAAGCAATAAAAACTGTTGGAAAATCTATTCATTTATGGAGCCTAGATTAGGCATTACCATCTAAATCTTTTCTAGTGATACTAACTTTTGTAAGATGTACAGAAGTAGTTTAAAGACTGAAAGGCACAACAGAGGTGATACAAGTAATTCAATAGTAAACAAAAGCAAAAGAACCAATGTCATTAGACAAGAATAATTTGGACCATTTTTTATTTCCTTATAACTGTTCTTATGTCATATTGATTTGATTCAATCCGTTGGTGTTGGTGCAGTTACAACCAACTAGTGCAATGCATTTACAGATCCTGTGTGTCAATATTTTCTTTCTTCCTTGTTCATTGCCTTAAACTTATTCAAGATACTGCATAGCTGAGATGTCACATTACAAGAGTGGCAAGGTATGTAGGCTATACGAGTTTCTGATTTTTTTCCTCAAACCTGTCACTCTGATGCCCATGCTTAATCTCATCGTTAGTAGTGGAAAAATTCCTTGTATGCAATATATCTATCCTGATTGGAGGCACATCTTGGTGAGCTGCAATGCTTGTGGTAGCATTTTATTGTATTTGAATATGTTTCCATAGCCTAATTCTTTGCTATAATCTCTTGAATATGTGCATAGTCTAGTTCTTTAAGACATGTTGTATTCATCATTGTTTTTCTTCCTTTATGGTTCAAGCTTGTTATTCTTGAAGTTTTGGTGTATGCCACTTAGAATGATTTTTCTCTGATTTTCTAAATTTTTTACTTGTAGATTGGTTTGAGATGGAGGACAGAGAAGGAAGTTGTATCTGGTAAAGGTAATATTTTTCCCTTCGTTAACTATTTGGGTAAAGTCATTTTTTTAATTACACAGTATTTTCTTCATTTGGAAAAAGAAGTTTAAGTTTGCTTGTGTATTATTTTGTTGATTACCTATTTGTATGGCGTAGAAACCCCATCTATCTTATCATTGCACTCTCTCTCGTCATTCAAATGATGTACTGATTTTTTCAGTTCTTGTATTATCTGGTGTACCCTTTTTTTCCCTTAATGGTTTTAAAGAATGCCTTGTCCTTGGCAATGTTAATGAGAGTCAAAATTTACATATTATCTCTTTCTGTCAGGGCAGTTCATATGTGGTAGCAAACATTGTGATGAAAAAGATGGCCTAGCAAGCTATGAGGCAAGTCTTTGAACTATTATCACTGACTGGAATCTTGACTAATCTTTCATCTCTGAAATTGTTATAGGTTATCACATGGTAATTACTGGTTCTGTCTTGAGAGTTATGAGTTCATACTATTGCAAAATTATTGATTTTATTGGTAGTTATGAGTTCATACTACTGCAAAATTATTGATTTTATTGGGACTTATGAGTTCATGCTATTGCGAAATTTTTTACTCATGCTATTACGAAATTTTCGACCACTCAAGAAATTGAGCATTGTTGGAATATATTTTAAGATGTAATACTATAATAAGAGTTGAGCATTATTGGAATATATTTTAGGACGTAATACTAGCCACGGATCTCGAGTCTTGGCATATAGTAATTTTAGTTTGCAGTAGAATTATTTTAGTTTTAACTTGATTGACCTATATTCTATTTGATGCTATACTGCATTTGCTCCTTGCAAGAGCTTCTATTTTAGAAATTCTTATTTTCTAATATATTTCTCATTCAACTATTTCTAGGTGAACTTTTCGTATGTTGAAGCTGGAGAAAACAAACAAGCACTTGTGAAGTTGGTAACTTGTGAGAGGTGAGCAGGTGTTTAAAAACTGTGTTTGTTTAATGTGTTCAACTTGGGTTTTTCTCTGACTGCATTTTTCTTCTTGTTGACCACTCAAATAGATGTGCGGAGAAGCTTCATTATAAAAGACGGAAAGAGAGAGAGCAACTAGAAAGACGAGAGAAAGAGGAGTGTAAAAGGAAGAGGTGCTAGTTTCAGTGTGGAGTCCTTTCTACTATGGAATCCAAGATCTACCAAGTAGTTTTTGCTGTTTAGTAGCTGACTGACCTCCTACTTTCAGGGATCGGTCTAGAAGTGACCATGACACGGATGAGGAATATGGGGAGAGGAGAGAGAGGAGAAAAAGTTCAGAAAGCAGAGAGAAAAAAGAGCACAAAAGAAAGACGTGATAACTCCAGTCCAAATGCTTTTTTCTTTTGTAACTGATTATCTACTGATCAAAGTACGGATGATTTTACTGTTTTGCTATTTCGGAACTGACACTGAATATTCTTTAAGGGCACAATCATGGAGTGATGAAGATGCAGAAGAGAAGTACGAGAGAAAAGGTTTGGCAAGAAGAGAAAAAGTAGAGCTTGAAAGGAACAGGTGATAAATTTGTATTCAATATCTTCCTTTGCTTGTGAATTTATTGTCCACTAGTTAAATTGCAGGAGCTCCGATTTTTACATTGTTTAGAAACTAACTCTCAGACTACTTTCAGAGAGGAAGCAGACAGTGATGGTGACCCAGACAAGGTGTATGGGAGTAGCAAAGATAGAAGAAAAGGTTTAGAGTTGCCACCATTAATAGTTTGTATTCATCATAAATTTTGCTTGCTTGTCTACTTAAGAGAGTGAAATATACTCTAGCCCGTCCCAAGTAAATGGTTCTCTGTTTTTTTTTAAATCTCTTTTGCACTTTTTGTAGGAAGAACTGCTTCAAGTTCTGCTGGCAAGGATAATTTTGATAATGACGACAATTTTGACGAATTTCTGGAGGGGATGTTTCCATGATATTTTCAGCTACCTTGTCTGGTATTGTATGAAATCACAAATCTGGAATGATGAATTCAGCTGAAAGATCGAATACTAGTTCCGTGTAGCATAACTTGTAAATTTTATCAAAAAATCTCTCCTAGTACTGTTTAAAAGATGGCGAGAAGGAGAAAAATGCACGAGTAATCTTGCAATTTCGACTGTAAAGTGTAAACGACATACCGCAGAGGACGAATTTTCTTGGTACAGCTTTTGCTGATATGCCTTTTAACTGTTTGGCAAAGAGAAGCTTCACACTACACTGAAACCGGATACGTGAAAACCATTTTCAAATTTCATCTTTATTTTATTTTATGTCCAGCAGTTGGTTTTCGATGGGCGCTGGGCCGGTAGCGTTATTGGGCCAGCATTATAGCCCAGAGCATATTAATTTCCCTGATCTAGTTGGAGTGTGGTGATTCTTGATTGATTCTAGAAAGGGCCACTATCTGATGCTGCCAACTCACCATTATTCCTGTACTACCAACCGTTTTTGCCTTTTGTTTCTGTTTCTGCCACCATAGTCATTGACTTTTTCGTGAGCTCACTTTTTACAAAAGTTAGTTTCCTGACTGACAGCAAAGTATTCAAACTTAGCCGTCTAGCCGGTCTAGCTGTATGATACCTTCCTCGGCTTCCACGTGTCACTTTTGCACGTTCGGTGGTCGAATTTGCCAGGGTGTCAACACATGCCTGAAAGCACCACTGCACTTTGTATGTGTGCTAGTACAACTGTAATGTTTCTTTTTACTTTGTATCACTTTCTCATCCACTTCATCGAACTTTGGAAATACCATCCGGTCATACATAGTGAAAGAAATTTCGATCATCATTTCTTTTATTATTATTATTATTATAAATTTTAACTCATGCCTCTCTTAACATTTAAAAATTTAACATTTAGATAAATTTTTTTTAAAAATATACACTTATGTTTCCTAATTATTAGATAATAATTTATTTTTATTTAAAAAATTATAATACCTTTAATTATTTTAAAATTAAATTTTAATTTTAATTTGTTTAATATTTAAAATTATTAAAACAATTAAAATTTTAATTAACAACAATTTTAATTTATGTTTATTTAAAATTAGAAATTTAATTTGATAATTTTAGTTTATATTTATTTAATATTTATTAAAATTACGAATTTAATTAATGATAATTTAAGTTGATAATTTTAATTTATATTTATTTAATATTTATTTAAATTAAGAATTTAATTAATTTTTCTTCATATTTATCGAAAATCTCAAACTCTAATTTAGAAAGTGGCCGTCTTTTTTATTTTATTTTTCGCAAATTTTCTGATATTAACTATATTTATTTTAATTTTTTTACTAAAAAACTCTATAGCATTATCAATATGACTATTCCTACAAAAACTCTTTAATATAAGATTTATGTAATACATATTCACACTAAATTCACACTTCAACATCAATCTTATAACTCAGCAATATAAATTTAGACTTTCAAGTTTTCACAAAAATTTCAATAAAGCTACTCAACGATAGAAATTTGAAAAAAAATTCAATATGGGTGAAATACTAATTTTAAATATCATTAATTAAAATTAAAATTTTAAATAAATATTAAATAGATATAAATAAAAAATATTGTTAATTAAAATTTTAATTAATTTAATTATTTAAATATTAAATAAGTTAAAAATAAATTTCTTCAATTTTACTTTAAAGTAAATAAAGATATTATAGTCATTTAAATAAAACTAGATAATCAACTAACGATTTAAGGAAGGTAAGTGTGACTTATTTCAAACTTTTCATTTAAATGTTAAAATCTCAAATCTCATGGGAGGTTTGTGTTAAAACTCATTATTATTATTATTATTATTTTTTGGATTTAAAATATTTATTCAAAAGATGTTAATATGATTGTTATTGTTATATAAGTAAAATTTAAATATATGTTTTTATAATTACTAATTAATAAAATTTTATAAGGTATGTATTTAATTTAAAATTAATTAATTAGCATTTAATCGTCCCACTGTGAAACAGTTAGATAAGGAGCAGGGAGATGAAATTATTCATAATTAAACATATCTTTTATTACTTTCCGAGAAGCGCCGCCGTACTTTTGGCTGTTACCTAGGATGAGGACAGACAACGATGCCGTCATAAAACGGAGCGTTAGCCGTTATTACGCCGTTACCTCCATTTATCATACCAACCACACCCCGAAAAAAAAATTGAGTATTTCAGAATCATGAATACTCGAGACGTGGCAGTCTACAAAGGAAGTGGGCTCGATCTATGTCACTGGGATCATGACACGTCGTGGCTTCTGCACATGTGTCGACGCTGGCATTCAATTTTTTTAAGGAAAAAAAAAATTGAAAATTTTACGAGGGTGGGGCTAAAATCTCAATCCCTCCCTCCCATGTTTCATATCCAAGTACCATATTGCCCTCGTTTCAGCATTTTCTTACTTTTTATACCCTTCCCATGGGATATTATAGGAAGATAATTTGCAATAAATAATAAACTGCCAAATGGTGAGCACTCAGCCTTAAGCACAATACCTCCTTTGCTGAATTTATATCATGTCATAAATTTTGAAAAACAAATAATGTGACATTATTATACCGTTTGTGATGTAATAAACATAACATTTTTTTAATAAATATATAATATAAGAGATACGATGTGTGATTTTTTTATTTCTGGTATAATTAATAATAGACTTAATTTATATTTATAATATTATTTATTTGTAGAAAAAAAATCTTAAATAAAGAACACGAGGTGAAAAAAAGTAGAAGTTGATTGGAGAAAGGAAAGATTTGGTGAAGAAAAGGGATTTGCAAGCAACATGTGAAGGCAAGGAACAAGAAAAAGCAAAGAAAGGGCAGGGAGGAGTTGCTTTGTTTGGTTAATGAATGGGGTAATGATAATTACTCCTCAACCAAGAATTCATAATTAATTTAAATATATAGTCAGTCAATCATTAAAATTGTTGCTCAAGCATTCCCTAAAAGTTAAAACAAATTAAGACTCCACAACTGTGGGAAGAAAATGATTTTCATTTCTCCATTACTTTCTTCTTGTACATACATTCTACTATATAAGTTACACTTACTCATTTGCAATTACTTCAAACAATTTTTCATGTATTTCATTTTATTATAAAAATACCATTAACATGACCAAAGAAATTATTTGAGTGATATGAATATATTTATACAATATTTATATTTAAAAACTATATTAAATTTTATAATTTGAAATAGATTCAATATAATAAAAAATCTTAAATCTTAAATCTATTCTACTAATGGTATTATGTGATGTCTTTTACTACATTATTTTACATTTATACGATAACATAACTCTTATTAATTTTCATAATTTTTGCACTAACTTTTTTGTTTTGGATAGCATCAGTTTTATGTCATTTTATATAGTTTTTAAATGGCATAAAATAAATAATAAAATAACTTAAATGCGAGATAAGATTGCTTAGAATAGAAGGAAAACATAAAACAAAAAGGACACTTTAATTATTTATAAATTTAAGGTCAAATATTAAATTAAAAGTTGACTACACAGTCCAAAATTCTAAATTATATCTTATTTTTTTAAAAAAAAAGCGTTGCAAATAAACTTCTATTTATTATAAAAAAAAAAGAGCGAGCAACTATTACCAAGGGTATTTCCGTCATCTAATCCGACACTCAAATTTATCATGTTCTTACTTAGAGCTGACACGGAAAAGGACCTTTGCGTGAGGCATAAAATTTTAAAAAATAAAAAATAATACTTTGCATTTTACTTGTAAAATAGAATTCCAAAAATTCTCCGATATAAATTCTCATTTCTCCATAAAAAAAAAAATTGTCACTGTTTCTTGTGTCGTGTGTGTCTCTTCTAAGGTTGCAGAGGTATAGAGAAACCGTGATGAATCGAAGTCGATGACTTTCTTTTAGACTCTCTATTCTCTGCTTCGCCTCGCATCTTACTGTAAGTCTTTTCTCTTTCTAATTTTCATTCAAATTTGAATTCTTGATCGAATTTTTTAATTCGCTTTTTAAAGTTTGCTTAATCTAGGGTTTGAATCGAGTTTAATTGGAAGAGTTTTGGTTTTGGGACTTGTGGTGAGAAGTGTGCAAGTAGTGGAAACTGGAGTGGAGTTTTGGATGCTCATATGAGATTTTAGGCTTAATTTGATCAGTACAGTTTAAAAGTGGAGCTTTCTGTTTTTCTGGGTGTAGAATTATTTCAAAGTTTTGATTTTTATTTATTTTTGTGCACTTTTTTTAGTAATTCAATTGAACTTCTGAGTTTAGTTTCTGTTTTGAAGCTAATTATGAGATTTTTTTTTTCATAACTACACGAAACATGCATCCTTGTTTCAGCTAATATATATTTAATTCGTACTTTACTCTTTATTCATTTTTTTTAGCATGCATATTGCCATTTGCATGTGCTCAAAGTGATGTGTATTTTATATATTGTTGAGGCCTTTGCGTGATGTGTATCATGTGGCTAATAACTTTTTTTCTGTTTATTCTGTTTGTTCTATCTTTTCTGTAGATTTTGTTTTGGTCAATTAGGTGGGGGATTAGGTTGTGAATGATGCCGGCAAAACCTGATGAAGATCGACATCTAGACCATGGTGTTAACAGTGTCTTGCAATCAACCATCTATTCCCAGCCTTGGTGGAGTGGAACTGGGACAGGTACCGCGTTAGCTGAAGCTGCTTCCCAATCTTCAAGGGATCAAACGAATGGTTCCGTCACAAATGGAGCTACACATTCACAAGGTAATAATATGTTGAATAAAGAACTGGAGATTGCTATTGTTTCTCAATATGGTAGTTATATTCATGCTGCCAATATTTTTGAGAAATTTTTTTGATGAACAATCCTCTATATACTTTGAATATTTCTGATATTCAGAATTGGATCAAACATCTACATGATATTTGAATTCCAGGGACTACTTGTTTATTTATCTTTGATGACTTTTACAGTATTGAAGGACGTAATTTGTTTCCAGCTACAAAATATTAATGATCGTCTTATTTATTGACAAAAGAGAGGAAAACAGGTTTATTTTTGAATATTATTGTTATTTAAATTTTTTACAGGTAAAATGATGCTTTTGATCAGTTCCATCAAGCCTGACCAAACTCAAGCTTGCTTAACTACATTTTATTATACTTTTTAGGGTCAGTTATTGCAAACTTTTTTATCACTCTTTATATTTTTCAAATTGACTGAAATGAATACTTATTAATGAAAATAAGAGGATTTTAGCTTAGAATATGTGCTTTTCTTGTAATATGAAAGAGTTAATGAGAAAAATTCAGACTTTTTTGATTAATTTAAGGGAAAATTGAGTACTCTGAAGATTTTTTATTAGGATATTTTATAATGTTCTGTTTTACTCGCTTTTTTGTATAACCTAGATTAGTCTTTAATTTGGTGAGTGAGAATCTACTGAAATGTGAAGGATCAACTCCTGAGAGCATTTGGTATTTCTCCAGTAATAATTACCTAGTGCAATGGGGGGAATCTTTATATTTGATGCGATTCTTGTTAATGGGAATAGTATTGATGGAAGTGTTCTTTTGAAAACAGATGGGAACAATGGACTTGAGCATGCACATCTCAAGCATATTCCGTCTGGAACCCCTCTATCAATGGGTGAACACCTTGAACAAAATTCCCAAATGGAGCTCGTGGGTCACTCAATTGTAAGAGCTCTCTCTCTCTTCCTCCACAACAATCCCACACTCCCCTCCCCCCAGGAATCTGCCTTGTTTGAGTAAAACAGTGACAATTGTTATTTCTTTACAAATTTCAGGTTCTGACATCATATCCTTATTCAGAGCCACAGCATGGTGGAGTAATGAACCCCTATGGACCACAAGCTATGGTATGCAATCTGCAAGCTTCTCTGTATGTGAGAAGAAAGGCAGTTGGATCTTTAAGTGGAGTTTCATTTTGTTATGTTAGTTGCTGTTATATATATATATGTTGAAATTTTTTCCGCATAATGTGTGAAAAAGATTGCGCTTTGATACTATTTAGATTTCTTCTAGCATTAAAAGAAAAAGAAAAAGAAAGAAGCTAAGAAAATCTCACTTCAATTTGGTGTTGGGAGTTCTGCTGATTGAATGATTTGGGACTTGAAGATTTTATGATAACTCTTGTTTGATGCCAGATACCACCTCAGTTATATGGAATGCCTCATGCAAGAATGCCTTTGCCCCTTGAAATGGAAGAGGAGCCCGTTTATGTGAATGCAAAGCAGTATCGTGGTATTCTGAGACGAAGACAGTCACGTGCTAAGGCAGAGCTTGAAAAGAAAGTGATAAAAGTGAGAAAGGTATAATTTGTATTCGTAACCTTATGATCTTTTGAAAGAGCAATGGGTTTTCTATATTAAAATTAATCTAGATCTTGATACATTCTTTTTCATTCTCTATAGCCATATCTTCACGAGTCCAGACACCAACATGCAATGAGAAGGGCCAGGGGTTGTGGGGGCCGTTTTCTTAATACGAAGAATCTCAATAACAGTGCTGCAAATGCCTCGGGAACAGGCATGGATCCTGGTGCTAATCCTTCAACAGAGTCTGCTAACCTATCTGCCTCTGAACGCTCATCCACCAATGGTACTGGAAATACGGATTCATCCATTGTTCCGCAAGAAGAGTTAGTGGATAAAAACATGCATGGGACACACACTTCCTCCAACGGCAACAATAATGGCCACGATCTTTTATCAATGTACAATTCATCATCTTCTGGTAGCATGGAGGGGAACTTCTTGGGTCAGCAGAGAGGAAGCATGCAGGGTAACGGGGCACCACGAGGGGCCCTGCCTGTTAAGTGAAATTCCTCAACATGGAGGCGCTCTCCAGCATTGCTCTTGATGGTTTGCTTTTGTCAATTGGTACATATTTATAGTTTTAAGCACTGATTTATTCACCAATTTAATCTTTCTAACCAGATTCTTTTTTCACGCAGGCTGAGCTGGAGTTAAATGCACCTCCCGACTTGGAATGGGGCAACCTTCGCTAGTGTGTCGGTGCTCGGGCAATTCATTCTTGGCTTTGCAAACTTGTGAGTGTTTGGACGGGACAGAGGAAGAAGTAAATTAGGTTGAAGATATCATGTTATATCTTCATAACTCTTTGTTTTTTAGCTCCGTTTCTCGTCCATCCACCTCTTCTGTATAAAGAACAGCTAGCTGTAGTTTTATGTATGTATGTATCAAGTAGGAACTTCATTAGTGGCCAGTATGAGTATGATCGCGCATCCTATCAGAGGAAAGTTGGAAGTTGTGAATGTGTAAGTTTCTAAACAAAAAATAACAACGTTTTAGTACTCTCGGAAGTGTGAAGACCCCTTTGTAACGTTATTTTATGTACTAGTATTTGTTTGTTTCATGTCACGTTAAAATAATGTGAAAAGTAGATCCTTTTTCTTCCTTCCCTCGCGGTGATATGATTTTGTGTGCAGCTGAGGCTGATCTGGACAGAATTCCTTACAAGCAATGTTTGCACTGTCGGCAGCGATGATATCATTTAGTAAAAAATATTTGAGAAATTAAAGAGAGAGTAGTATTATTCCTCTCATGAATGATTCATTATCGTTAATCAGACATATAATTATGATTTCCTAACCAATATCGGGTGTACAAATCATTCTTGCCATGGATACTAAACTATTTCCAAAAACAACATGATTATCTTTATAGCACTGCTAACCATATCCCACGTATTTTTCAAACTGTATTCCCATGAGAAATGAAACATTACGAAGGCATCATAATTCATACGGTTCTTTAATTTTTAAGCTCTTTTATTATAATTTATAATTTTTAACTCCTCTATTATAATTACAAAGCTTATACAAAATATTTAAAAAAACTTAATTTATACAGAATATCTAAGAAAGTTAAGATACACAAGACATCAGCATCCATTTTTAAACATCAACGACAATCATATTTAACAATATACATACATATATATATATGTATGTTTGTATGTATGTATACGTATGTATTACAACATATGGTTCAGATATGGGCAACGCAGCGAGCGGCCCAGGCCCGAGAAGAAAACTACCCGTCATTATTATTAAGGCAATAAAGTTTACGAAACGAAACCCTAACAATTCTCCCTCTTTTCTCTTTCTTTCTTGGCATTCTGTGTCTGTGTTCTGCGTATTTCTGGGTTTACGTAACATCATTTCAAAAGCAAATTTTGAGCATCCCGGTGATGAAATATTTAGTAATCTGAATATATACAGCATGGAAATTTGGTGCTCCCTTTCTTATTGCAAAGGTTGAGGAACCATTGGCTTTCATGCAAGGTGGATACTAGGCATTTTGAGGGATCTCTAATTTTAATTTTATTGTTATGTTGCTTCTCTTGTTCAGCCAACTGATTGATTATGTTTGAAAATTAAACATTTTTGAGTTAGATTTTTGGGAATGTAGACTGTAATCATTATGTTTCATACTTTCAACAATTCTCAGGTCAGGTGATTTTATCCTTGTAAAAGTAGTAACAACATTTGGGTGTTGGGATTTGAAGTTTAAAGGTATGCAACTGATGTTTGCTCAACGCTCTGTTGGTTTTCTTCTTTGAAGATGATATCATAATCCCATCGTCTCCGTGTCAATTTTTGTTTTTGTTTCTATCCATTGCTATAGTAAGATTGCTTGGCTATTGTTCCAAAAGTTTTGTCGATTTTCTATTCACGGGTTGAGAAGCAAGTCGTATTTGATGAAACCTGCAGGCAAATTAAAACCCTTCAGGGGCTGCAACTGGAGAGGGGAAAAGGGAAGCTATCCCACTATAAATTCAATTCAAAATTCTTATCAGGCAGATGTGATGTCTGACCTGAAAGACTTTGCCTTGCCGGAAGCAGCCGTTTTTGCAGGTTCTTGGGAACGAGTTGGCGACCGAAGTCGATTTACTTGTTTTCAGCTGTTCTTCGTTTCGTATTTGCAACTCGGAATTTACATAGGAATAGGATAGTTTTAATGGAATTCTCTGATAAAATTTTACTACCACTGGAATGTATATCTAAGGTTTATTGAATGTAGATATAAAATTATACGATATATTTATTTGGAGATCGACAGGAACATTTTTTTCTTTTTTCTTTTTTAAAAAAAATAGGAAAATAATTTATGGGTATAATGGAGAATAATTTACGCGAACAAGTAGGCGCAGATACATTAACAGTCGACAGATAAAACATATAGTCTCCACTTAAGAGCTGACAGATTTATTCTTAATTTCTCATTACATCAGCTTTCTCGGTTGTTCACTTTCATTCCACGCCTCTCTACATATGATTGATTACAATTTTGCTTGCTCTTCGAGTTGCTCCTGTACATCGACCCCACAAACTGATATCAGAAGCAGGACTTTGAAAACAGAAACACAAAACAATTTTCAAAACAAGAACATGAATAATGAGCTTCCAATCCATCCAGGGTGACAGAACACAAAGTGGTTCCCAAAACAATTTAGTTGCATGAGAAAACTGGTTCATCCTCGAGAAAGGCAAAATAAACGTGATACTTAGGATGTCGTTTCCACTTTCTGTTCTATGACAACATTGGGCAGAAAGCGCAGAATTAAAATGTTTACAAGTTAAGAGGAAAAAATGAATCTGAAAGCTAACCTCTGACACAAAGAAAGCATGAAACCCATATGGAACCCTCTGCGGTAACTCCACAATGGCAACAGGATCTGCTGACATTGTTTTTGCATCAATTACCTTAACTGATGACTTCCTGCACAGTCCAAAAACAATATATTTAACATCATCGAGGTAATTGATCTTTCAGTAAGTTGAGAGAAGGCTAATGCCTTGATGGCTGCTAAATTCATTGACGCCAAATAACAAATTGAAGCAATAGGGAGTTTGTAACTAGCATGTGATATGAAGAGACTCACCCAGTTCGCTCGTCATGTGAGAAGAATATCAAGTATCCATCATCTTCTTCAGAAGAGGTGCCAGGTTCGCGGGGGACAAAAATAGCCTCTGAACCAAATCTATCAGGCCCCAGGTCAAAGATGCCTTTAACATTTCCTCCAACTTCAAGCTTTGTTTTCCCTTCCTCTGGTTCAGCATGCAGATCAAACTTGACAATACCTGTGACCTTTGCAATGCTGTCCAGAATGGTTCCATACACGTATCTTTGTTTCCTAAATTTGCATAAGATAATTATTCAGCAAAATATCTGGTGGAAGCATAAGAGACTGAGATAAATGAATTTAACACTCCCAAAGATAATGATAAAAAAATACAAAGTTGAAGAAAATGATTTAGATATCATGGAACTTAGCAAAATAATTCATTTTTTCAACATTTTTATATAACCTTTTGTGAAATTACCTAACATTAGTGTTTAGACATATACCTGCCAGTGTAGGACTCATTCACCCTTGGAAAATCAACAGCAGGTGCTGATAATTTCTTTTGTGAAGCTACACCAGTTTTCAAGTTAAATCTCATCTCAAACCTGATTGGAAAATCAACAATCAGAAAAACCTTGGCAGTTAAGGAGGTTTGCAGATTCAAGAGTATTTCAGGGCTCTCTTACAGCTCATTATTGAAATTTTCTAGCTTCTCTTTGATAGTCCCATTGACCATGTCTAGATCTGGATTCTCAAGGCGGCAAGTGATCAAAACAACTTCGTCCTCCTCTTCCCAAGCATTGGCTGGTAAATAGTCATTAAAGAAATCAGAATGTAAGCATGGAATTTTCCAACTATTAGTTTCAAGAAAAAATTTCATAAAAAAAAAAGAGTACGCATATAGGCAGGACACATAAAGCAAAATATCAGACAAAGCAATTTGGAAAAGCAAGCTTACGCACCATTATGGAATATAAAGCAATTTGGAAGCTCAAACCATTTGATTTGAGCCTCATTCTTTGCATATCGAGGGAGTACACCAAAACGGGCTTTCTTTGTTGCATCAAATGTGAATATCATCTTGTTTTCTTTCACCATATCCTGAAAATTGAAGTATCTTAAATATATCAGGCTTCAAGAGAGTTAATAACAATGATACTAAAAGTTAAATCAGATGTACATAATAAGAAGTGTTTGGGAGACATTAACATTGATATCTACCCAATTTTGTGACTGTTGAAGCAAATTTGACGAATCAGTTATTTCAATCAAGTTTTATTGCAGTGGGTTAAATCCAAGCACATTTTTGGCTTTAAATCCCAGCATCCCTAAAGAAATACATGGAGTTCTATTTAACTTTTGTTAACACATTTTCTTTTTATTTTTTCACTAATCCTTAGTTACTTATCAGGTCTTACTGCTTTCCATGAACATATTAGTTAGTGTGTGCATGTATGTGTGGTGTTGTCCTTTTTTTCTCTGAAAGCAGGGAAGCTACCCATGTTAATCCTGGAGCACTCTACTTCAATCTTCTCATATAATCTTTATCACATACATCTTCCTTGTGGAAGTCTTTACCCTCAAACTTCCACCTCCATCACACTCCACCCAGCCAAAGGAGAAAAGGACAATGAAAGGAAAAAAGAAAATTGATGACACTTCATTTGATATCAATAAACAAGCTGTTCAATCTTTCCTTTTTTCTTTGTAAATCAGTAAATTCACACCTGAATATTCACTAAACTAAATTTATAGTGAGACACACCTGAATATTCACTAAACTAAATTTATAGTGAGAGGGAGAGAGAGAGAGAGAGAGAGTTACAATACCTTTGGTCTGAAATAAAGAGGAAGATCCATGAAGATTGCATAATTCTCAGTAATAGCAAAGTCATGCATCATGATGGGTTCTGCTATTGTTATTGGTACAGGGTCATGCATGAAACCATCTTTTGAAATAACTCTGTATGTGATATATGGTGGTGTATGTGCATAGCCAAAGGTGAACATCTCACCTGCATGCAGAAATCTCATTAATCAGAAGGATTCTTCTTTTCCATATCTCCTCTATGAAGCTACTCATCTAGGTTTCTTTCAAGAGCACAAGCCTTACCGGTGTACGGATCGACCTTTGGATGGGCAGTAAAGGAATGTTTTAATCTCTTGTCATAATCCAGCATGCCTAGTGTTTGCAGATCTCCATCTTCCATAACTTTGATGGCATCTGCAAAACAAAACAACATGAAAATAGTTTCCAGCAACAGAAACTGTATCAAATTAGTATGCTTTGATTATTTATTTATTCTTTTAGCCTATTGTGGAACCATGAAAAAAGTCAATTTCACAGACGTTAGTGCTGAATCATTTTGAAACATTTTCGATAATGCAACTGAGAGAATATAATATACAAATATGTATATCTCCATTACATCTTGGATCTTTTTCCAAAGAGAGACCATTAACTCACATGGTTTGTCTGCCTCTTGAAGTGCTAGAAGTTTTCCGTGGTGATATATGAGAGCTGTATTACCTGAAAGAGGTGACAGTCAGTTAGTTACCTTGTAGTAAAAACTATTCATCAGACAAATGTGCAATGGATGTCTAATGAAGAAAGGGGCATACTTCTAATCAGTCAGGACTTTCCAAGGATGATTCCTAATTACTGAAGAAGTGTATGCACAAAATGCCTAAATGTATCACTACGAGTAAATAACCAAGTTTAACTTGGTGGTTCGTAAACAATGTTCTCAAGGCATGCAGGGATTACATGGTTTTACAGACCCAGGTGACTGCAAATGCAGCAGCCACCTAACATAAATAGAAGAGTGCACACAACATGACTATTATGTTATGGTCAATGCATCAGATACTAGACATCACAAAAAGTTTCTTCAGCTCATGAGAGAAAAGTTTAGCACTTTGGAGACATAGAATACCGAAAAAACATACCCGTTCCAGTTCCATATGAACCATCCAATACTTTCAATTTTTCTCTAAGCATTTGCATGTTCACCATGAGTAATCCAAATAGCCCCTTAAGGTCTCCAATCTGCAGAAGACATCCAAAAAGAGACAAATGATAATCTTCCATATAATAATATGATTAAGACAAAATCACATCTCTAGATCTTCAACATTTGATTCTAAATTCATAATAGAATTCTAAAACTCATCAGGCAGCAACTTATCTTTCTCAAAAAGTGGAACTGATTAAAAGACATAGAAAGAAAAGGTTACAGAAGCAGTTCAACAGTATACCTTCATAAATTTAGAACCTCCAAAAACCTCTTCCTGCTTAAGACGTGAAGTCTTCACAAAACGGGAGACATATGTAGCCTTCCCATCTTTGATGCGCAGACCATGAATCATGCTGCAAATTTATAGAATTAGCATTTAAAAAATGCTGCAACAAGTCATATCTAAAGAAGGGGAGAGGGACCACTAATAGATTTATGAAAGACATAGTGATATACTATCTAAAAAACGGCCACCAGCATATCAAATTTGTGTACAAATATGAATTCCAGAAAAGCGAAAAAAAAAAACAGTTTTTCTTGTATAGAACACACATAAAACGTAATGATATATGCCGAAAAGGCAAATCTTTTTTTCCCCTTCTTAAGATAAACTAGGAAATGAACTAATGTTGCATATCCAAAAGGGAACAGAGATTCACGCACCCATCTCCATCAAACCTGTAAATAAGAAGCAGAGAGAGTTACCACAACTATACCCACAAATCAACATAAATGAATTAAGAGAATACTTATAACATAGGATAATACCAGTGATATCCAGCCACTGGGGCAAACTTTGGGTTAGGACCAACCCTGACAAACTCGCCATTCAAGCACTCCTGAAATGCATACATTAATTTCCACATCACCAATAAAATACATAACGTTAACAACTAGGCTTGAACTGATAGAGTGCAGGTGTTAGCCTATAACCTTTCTATGACAAAATTCCGCGCGTTCCAAACACATCATCAACAATATTCAAATATGCTATTAAAATAAAGAAATAAAGATGATTGATCAAACACAGTAAAAAAATCGTAGATCATCATAAAAAATAGCTTAATAGTACACATGGTAGCTGCAATTTCACTCCTGTATATGCTACCTACACTCAACTGTATGATCACAAAATTCTTTTCACTCAATACAGAACTGTGAACAGAAACTCCACTTCAACATCAGATAGTCAGAATACAATAAAAACAAGCTCATCGAACAAATCCAAGCTGGAATTTTCTCCAAAAAAGTAATCTTTTTTTTGGGGTAAACAAAGTAGGGACCAAAAAAAATGACGAATCTTTCTTTTTTTCATAAAAAGAAACAATAAAATATTCTCCAACAAATTCAGAACAGAACTTACAGGAAGATGGCCAATGACAGTGAGATTCTTAGTCGGGGGAGTCTCGTCGAGAACCGGAGCGAAGTTGCCAGAGAGATAGTGGAGAGGCCGAGAGGAATCATACATGAATTTGACAATCAATTTCTCCAGCAGGTCAATCACTTTTGAAGTAATACCTTTATTCGGTTTCGGATTGACAGCCAATATTGCGTCGCGTGTTCCGCCGTTCTCCACCGTCTCCTTGTCCGCCATGATTTTTTTTTCCTCAATGTGGACAGTGTGGGCGTGTAGTGGAGTGTTACAATTGCTAGCTGGTTTTATTTGTTTTGTTGTCTGGGTGCTGGTGAAGTTGGTGCTGCCACGTTGTCGTATATTACAAGAGCCGTAGAGAATTTTATAAAAAAAAAAAAAAAAAAAAATAATAATAATAATAATAATAATAATAATTGGATTCTCTATATTTCCTGAGAAGATCCTGTCCGTTACAGTCCAATAAAATCTGCTTGCTAAAGTGAATTATACGTCAACCTACTACGTGTGCATAATTCTTGTAGAAGGGAATATTTACATTATGTCAAAAGTTAATATTTAAATTTTGTTTTTATGGATATATTCATGTAATTTGTTAATTAATTAATGGATATTTTCAATTTTTTCTTCTAAAGTATTGGAAACTATCAATTTTTTGTGTAAGGTTTAGAGAAAAATTAACTTACTTCCCTTGAACCATCTATTTTCATTAGTTGATCCTTAACTTTAAAATTAAAATTGCAAATAAAGTAAATTACTTGAGAAAAATTAGTAGATAGCTTTTTAAAATTTTAAAAATGACAGATATTTCTCTAACTATTAAAAAATTATAAATATCTCTTAAAGTTATTATGCAGTCATACAAAATAATTATTTGACCTTTATATATTTAGAAGATATATTAATTAACTATGTTACCTTATTATTAATATATAATAATTAACATACCTTTATAATTTATTTTTCGATAATTATGTATTCAATATTTTTTTTATAATTATATCTAAATTATTATTAATATTTTAAATATTGTTATTGTCATTATATTAATTTATAACGCAATCAACCAAAATAAATCCCAAATAATATTTGCATTATATAAATTATACTATTTATATTTTGAGAATATTTTTTATAAATAAATGTCATATTTAATATTTGAGATTTATATATTCTCAAATTTATAAATAATATATTCATGAAATTCAAATATTAGTCCAAACTTATTTTAAGTTTGTATAATTTATAATTTTGAAAATATTTAAATAATTTATACATATTTGTATTAATTTATAAATAAAATAACTTAAACAATTTATGTATAACTAAATATTCTTAATTTATAATACAATAAATTAAAAATCCAAATAATATTTGTATTATATAAGTTATATTATTTATAATTTTGAGAATATTTATATGATTTATACATAATTCTATTAATTTATAAATAAAATAATTTATATAATATACAATTAAATATTTTAAAAAATATTAAATATTATTAATATAATAATAATATTCAAAATATTAATAATAATTTAGAAATAATTATAAAAACTGTTGAATATATAATTATAAAAAAATAAATCATAAGAATATATTGATTACTATATATTTAAATTTATTGTAATATTTAAATTTAAAAATTATTATAATATTTTAATTCTTAATTATTTATTTTAAATTTATATAATATTTAATTATAAATAATTTTTATGTTATTTTTTATAAATATTCATGAAGATATATTATTATTTTTAAAAGTCAAGAAGATAAAGTATAATATTTTTTAATTAAACGAATGATGATATTTAATAGAGATATCACAATGGTGTTTTTTTTAGTATCAAAAAACCTGAAGCGGTATTAATTATGGCACACGAAACCCTGGTGGGTTATATCAAAATAAACAAACATATGTAATGATATAGCAATTCCATACCATGTATGAAAAATAAATAATCCAGAATTCAGCCCATGTTTAAACCACATGATACCTGTCGCTACCGCTGGGGTGGTGAATTGACTGATGCTGGCCTTTATCTTAATCACCTTACGCTTGTGGAAAGCAAATCAAATCAAAACACTGTAATCGATCGTGGCCACGTGGGTTTTACACTTGAATAGTTGTTGGGTGAGACAAAGCCACGCGCCCGTCAACCATGAAAGCCATCGAAATACTACTAACCATAATTGATAATTTCTTCCTTTGACGTTTTCACTTATCTTTGAACACACACAAGTAATCAGACATGCAAGAATCTCACAGGGACTCGGGCACCCGTTCTGGCAATTCCCGATGACTGAATGATCAAAATCTTTGGCCATATGATATGCTTTCTTCACCTGTTCACAGTTTGGGGAGTTCTTGAAGTCGTTCCTGTTTAATAGTCCACATATTTAATAAATTGTTTTGGATAGAGCATCCGCTAAAACTAAGTTAAAACTGGAAGCAAATTACATGATACTAACCTCTGTAACAAAGAAGCCATGAAATCCGTATGGAGCCCTATGAGGTACTTCTATAACAGCTATGGGATCAGCAGCCGTTCTCTTAGCATCAATTGCATACACTGCTGACTTTCTGCATGGTCAGAAATGAAAATTTGATGTCAGGACTGCAGGCCAGCTGCCTTGGCTGTGGAATGAAGTTGGTCGCCAAGTTTAGAATCTTGTTGCAGTTCACTTATTTAATTGAAACTATGAATTAGCAGCACATAAATAATACTAATGGGAAGACGATAAACTGGCTTGAAAAAGTCAGAGTGATACCCAGTATTTTCTTCATGTACATGGAATATCACAAGCAGCCATCATCTTCTTCGGAAGTAGTACCATGCTCTCGAGGAACAAACACAGCCTCCGAACCAAATCTACCAAGGCGAAAGATGCCTTTGATATTTCCTCCAACTTCAAGCTTTTTTCCTGCCTCTGGTTCACCATGCAGGTCAGATTTGATAATCCCCCTGACCGTCACAATGCTCTCCAAAATGCTACCATAAACATATCTCTGTTTCCTAAATTCATCCAATTATAAGTAAAAACTCCACCGAAAATAGGATGAAAATACCATAAAATTAAGAAATTCATAAACTTGCTCTGAGCAAAATAATACAATCCAATGTAATTTTATCAAACGTTAACTCCAATGCGGGTGGGGTGGGGAGTTAAGGAGTTTTTGTTCCAGAATCAGTGGACTATAAAATTGCCTCACTAATATAAGATACATACCAGCCAATATAGCTCTCATTAATCCTCGGAAAATCAACAGAAGGTGCTGATAGCTTCTTTTGAGAAGCTAGACATTCATCTCATATCTGATTATAAAAGATCAATTACAAAAAAACGTTCACGGTATAAATAACTATGATGTAGAATTGTTCGTAGACATCCTACAGCTCTATAGTGAGATCTTCAAGCTTTTCTTTAAGAGTCCATTGAGCATATCCAGATCTAGATTCTCTATGCGACAAGTGATCAAAACAACTTCATCCTCCTCCTCCCAAGCATTGGCTAAAGAGATAGTTCTAAAGAAATGAGAATCCAATCACGGTCACAGCACATATTTTATGCATCAGCTTCTTGAAAACAAAAGAGATAACTTGTTTTAAGAAAACCATCCATTACAATTAACATCCAGATAACGCTCTTGTATTCAAAGGTACTGTTGCAAACATCTTCTTTCAGTAGATGAACTGATAATGGGAGGATTAATGAGAAAAGCACAGATTTAAATGAACAAGTTAGACATAACATTATGGAATATATAGCAATCTGGAAGCTCAAACCATCTGATTTGTGGATCATCCTTTGCATATCGTGGAAGTACACCAAATCGAGCTTTTATAGTTGGATCAAATGTGTATATCAACTTGTTTTCTTCAATCATTTCCGGAAAATTGAAATGTTATATGTATATCAAGCTACAAGACAAGTGATCAGTATAATGCTTGATAATAAAATCAGAAGCCAATGCTCAAATGTCTTCATATAAGGTCAACAGGTTACAGCTAGGAGACTAGCACAAAAAGATTTTCTGGGAGGAGTTAGATCCAACTCTAACCAACTCACCGTTCAAGCATTCCTGAAATACATGAATAGTATAGAGCATTTTACTGATCAGATACAAATACATGGATGAATACCGTTTGACGAAGAAGAAGTAGCGCGGCGCTGGACTCAGCCCAAGACTGTATCTTCTTCTTCATCTTTCTGCCCGCATCTATGGTTAAAATGACAATTGGAATACTTAATTGGAAAGGAATTGAAAATCTATAAAATAATTTGGAAAAAGACGCAATTGAAGCACGAAAAGTAAACGTAGAAGGTTGATATTGATAATGGTAAAACATTACGGTCATCTGCAACTGCAAAGGAATTGTGGCGGGAAATAACTCTCCTCTCCTTGTTTTTGTTTTTTATTTGTTTACTGCTTTTTTGTAGTTGGATGGAGTGATTAGAAACTAAAGTCGATATGAGCTGGGCCACGGGCCGGCAGAAAGGGCCCATCCAGAACTTACAGGCAGATGGCCAATGACGGGGAGGTCCGCCGTGGGAGGAGTTTCGTCGCGAACCGGAGCGAAATTACCGGAGAGCTAATGAAGAAGCCGTGACGAATCGTACATGAATTTCACAATCAGTCCTTCCACAAAATCAATCGCTTTCGCGGCAAACCCTTTCTGCGGCTTAGGATTCATCGCCACTATTCCATCTCCCGCTCCACCGTTACCCTTCAGCTTCTCCGTTAGTGTTACATCTTTGTTAGGTTTTACTACTTGTTTGGTACCGTAAATCTTGGAGTTAACGAGACGTCGATTCTCAGAATATGTTGTTGGATACTGAATTGCAGCAAAACTATGAGCGCCGGTAATCATCGTAAAACGCAGTGTTTCAGTCTACAGCGAGATATTGGAGAGTTATTAGTTAATAACTTGAGAGCAGAACAGGAGAACAGAGAAAGCAAGATTGGGAGACAATAATGGAGCCCTCGCCTGTCAATCAGCTACGATTTTGATGATAAGCAAAGCTCAGATATTTTAGAGTTTGGATATTTCGAGAGAGAGAACTTTCAATTAGCATTTAGCAACTGATCAAAAAGCAGAAGCGATAGAAAATGCAAAACTTTGCGGTGAATCATGATTTGTTCTTGCTTTCTTTCTGGCTACAATTTGAAGTGTTATTAATTGAATTGAGCGAATAACTTTCTGTTTTTCAGATTCTTGGTATGTAACGCTGCAGTTGCTTTCTAATATCCATTGAGACTCATGATATTTGATATACTTTTCCGCGGAAGGAAACATTCGGAATTACAGAGAATTTAAATGGAAACGAACGACGAAAATTGAAAGAAGAAAAAAAACCGTGTCCCGTGAAAGTTGAAATCAGGACCCCCGTGGATTTCTAAAATGGGCCTAAATTTTCCGGTCTTCTATCTCTAGAGAGTTACTATGAATTACTATTTAGCTCCCACTTGGGTCGTGGGGCCAAATAGTAATCCTCTACCATAGCTGAATTGAAGAGGCGTTGCATGTACATATAATTGAATAAATTACGAGTGGGATCATGACTCGTACGTCTACTCGTTAAAAAATATCTTGGACTTAAAATTTAGACGCATTGGGGGGTGGGATTTAAAATATGTTTGTAATTATTGTATTTTGAATAAAAAATTATATTTTTTTGATGAACACTTTGATTGATAATTAATATAAATTAATTATTCATTTATATAACCAGGAAGTAATTCTATGATTGATTAAAAGCTATAGCATCTTAATTTTAGAGAAGATTATAAATTCCTTTCATATTGTGTGATATAATTATTACAAGAAAGAGTATAAAAAGAGAAAATAGGGAATTTAGTTAATTGCAAAGCATGTTGACCCAAAGGAAGAAAATAAATGAACTTGTTTTACGCGTGGATAGTGGGTTGGTTTTAAAGTTCCATTGAAGCTATGTACTTGAGTTGTGTGTTGTGGTACACGCTGTGCCTATTGGAGCACGAATCTTCAAATTTGACACAAAAGTCAAAAGTACAATAGCACAAACCTTGGGGATAACAAATTAATTTTTTTTTTTGTTTTTACAAAAAGATTAAAATATAATTTGTATAATTTGTATTGAATAGGTCCTTAAATTTTTGTTGAAATAATTGATATACTCCTGTTATGTTATTGTGGTGGTCAAAATTTAGTATTACAATATTAGTTTTATTATTTTAGTAGAGAGTTAAAATTACAAATAAAATTTAGGCACACAAACAACAAATTAAATTATGGCTTATCAATAACGACTTACCAACTAACCAAACTGAAATACTAGAAATTTGTCAAGTCAATCTTAGTGCCATAACCAATAGCCCAATATGTATAAGTCTTGTTGAAATTTGATTTATGAATGAATGGAGTGGGACGGAACATTTTAGAATAAGAAACAAGACTTTCATCATATATAATACATATAATCAAGTCTCAATTTAGGCAGCCGAAATTGAAGCAATTTTGACCTAATTTGTGAAAACCCAAAGGTATTAACACTAAATCATGGCTTCCAAAAATCAACCTTCTCATTTTTATTGTCAAAAATCTCCTCCTTTGATTTGGGATGCATCAAATCCAAACCCAAAAAACATCATAAGACACAATTTCTAAACTCCAAATCCCTCCTATACATCTCCCATAACACAATTACAAACACACCACGGCAAAGCCCATAGCACTAGGCGATGATGATGATGATGATGAAGCTATTATTACCAGTTGTTCTATATTTTAGCCCCAAAATCACACGCAAATCCCATTCTTTTACCGTAATCTCACCTTCTCTTTCCCTTACAAAATTGGCTAACTCCATGTCACCTAAAATAGTGCTAACTTCCCAAACTGTATACGATACATCAGTCTACCAAACACATAGCCTGCCCCCAGTTCTCTTTGACATTTCGTGATATATTCAAAGTTACATATTCTCTTCATCATCTTCTACTTCACGCATGCATGCCCACATACAAAAATCTCGTCATCATCACACTTTTCTTAGCTCCGGACGTCTGCATTGATTGATAGATAATAAATTAAATTAAATTGTAATTAAGAGTATTCTTTATACGGATTATGTTAGTTTAGTTTAACCCATTTTTTTTTATTCTTGTTTTAATTTCTTTCTCTAGTGGGTTTCAAAGTGGGATCGGAGCTTCCCATTGATAACGATGAACATTTTAGTGCCAAAAAGGATTTGGCCATCGCATTCTAATTAGACTGCGTGCTTTTCTATTGACCCCAAGAGCGTCAATTTTATTTTATTTTTTGGTAAAATAATATTATTAATATTTATTATGTCAACAGGCAGTTGCTAACGAAGAAACTGTGGTTTCATACCAAATATTATTAATAATCAATCAAAGCTGTGTATGGAGAAAATGCACCCAATTATACCTAACACACCCCATTAGCATCCGTCCATGCATGCATGCCGCTACCTTAATTACAGAAAATCCATAAATATTAACAACTTTACTGTAAAAATGAATTAAAATTTTGTCTAAAGCCATAATATTCTCAACTAAAATATTTTAGTACGTGTATATATTTTATTTAAATATAATCAATATTTATTTATTTTCTTTCTTGGTAACTTCATTCATCATTTAATTTGAAATGCATGTAGCATAATTAAGCATACACATAGGAGAATTAAGGACAACTCTTTTCGTCTCTGGAAAGCAGATGTCAATGTTTGCATTGTGTAATCTATGTATGGATGTATGTATGTAAATATTGGTTACATGCATGCATATGAGATTTGGTAAACAAGCATATAATGATGATCATGATAAACTATCTAACAAACCTTTGATTTAATTAAATTTCTTCATCAATGGAATGGGAGAGATCAAATTTTTCCGTCTAAGTCTCTAGTATCTCTCTCTCTCTAGTCTTCTATACCTCCTCTTTTTCCTAAGAGAAATTTTCAAAGCATTCATTGCTTCTTCCACAACATTTATTTCTTCCAAAATCAAGACCACCTTTTTCCTATAAATATATCTGGATTTCACGACAGTCCGGCATACCCCAATCATTCTGCTTGCTAGCTAGCAACTTTTAACGAATCTTTCACGACTGTTTTTTCTTTTCTTTTCTTTTTCTCCTTCTAATTCAAAAGCCGTTCCCAAAAAAGATCACATTATGTCTTCCCAAAAGCAATACTCTCTACAGTTCTTCGTTATTATTCTTGTCTCTTTCTCCTCCTCCTGTTTTAGCAGCTACCAGAATTACCCATTTGTCTATAAGCGAAGTTTCGGAAGCATGTCTGAAAATTTAATGTCGAGAATTTCTTCTCGTGCAAGAGCTCCAGTTTCGTCGAGAAATGTTGTCAATGTGGACGATTTTAGAGCTAAAGGTGACGGAACAGATGATTCTCAGGTGCGTACACATCATAAATTAATCAGAAAAGTTAATAACACCAGATTAATTTCGTCAGTTTTTCAGCTTTATTTAGTTTGATTTTCAATATTATTACAGGTTTAACATTATTAATTGGTTTTTGTTTGTTGGCAATTTTGTTCAGGCATTTATGGAAGCTTGGGAAGAAGCTTGTTCTTCCGACAATGAAGCTGTTTTAATTGTCCCTAGACACAAAATTTATCATCTTAAGCCAGTTACGTTCTCAGGTCCTTGCAAATCCGATCTTACAATGAAGGTGAGTAATTACAAATATATATGCATGGATCAATCTGATCAGTGTATTTTATCATATATAAAAAATAATTAACAACATTAAATATCAATTTACACTAATTTTAAAATTTAAAAATATGTATGAATTAATTAATTTTTAATGGCAGATTTACGGAACAATTAAAGCAACGGTTCGTGTATCAGACTACAATAAAGATCCAAGACATTGGCTTGTGTTTCAAAATGTTAATAACTTGAGAGTTGAAGGTGGCGGCACGATTAACGGGAATGGAAAAATCTGGTGGAGACAGTCTTGCAAAGTCAACACAGCCCTCGTATGTTCATTACTTTTGTAGAATATCGATACGATTTCCTTACAAATTCTCAAATTATTAATGCTGACATCTATATTTTATTTTACACGTGTATATATATATATATATGATATTATTTGACTTTCATTTTTACTCATAATTATATTAATTAATTAAACAACTGACAAATTCATTTCTTCTTTTATTTCGCAGCCCTGCAAGGGTGCACCAACGGTAGGTTGCTTTGCTTTAATTAACTTCAATTTTCAACCTAATCAATGAATAATCTCATTTAATTGGAAAATAAAAAAATTGGTGTGTTATTATATAGGCAATAACATTCGACGAATGCAATAATCTGAGGGTGGGCAGCCTGAGATTCAGAAATTCACAGCAAATGCATCTCTCCTTTCAAAATTGTGTGAATGTAGAAGCTTCCAATCTCAGAATATATGCACCGGGAAACAGTCCTAACACCGATGGAATTCACGTCACGGGAACCCAGAATATTCAGATTAAGAACTGTGTCATCAGAACAGGTAATTATTAGTTAGTTAGTTAGTTAATTAATTAATTAAAGCTCTTAATTATTTTCATTCTAATTTTTCTGATTAATTTTATGTCATTTAATTAGGTGATGATTGTATTTCAATTGTAAGTGGATCGAGAAATGTTCGAGCAACAGATATAATCTGTGGTCCTGGCCATGGAATTAGGTAATTCTCGATTCTACGCTATTAATTAATCGATCAACTAATTTTTCTTTTTAGTTCAACTAATTTCAACTAAAACGTTTCTAATTCGAGTATTTTATTTTATTTTTTTAAAATTTATATATTTATAGCATCGGAAGCTTGGGAGCTGGAAATTCAGAAGCTTTCGTTTCGAATGTGATGGTGGACAGAGCAAGACTTTCAGGAACAACAAATGGAATGAGGATAAAGACTTGGCAGGTGAAATATCCAGATATACATATATTAGTTATATTTATATATATATATATATACATATATATATATATATATATGTGGATAAATAAGTAAATAAATAAACCAGACTTTGAAATGTTTCCACCCACTTTATCCAAAGTTCAACAACGCTTTTGAAAAACACTGCCAAACTTTGATAAATATTATTTGGTTCGTTGATTGAGGAAGTCATCAGCTTGCAAAATTAGAGCCGGAAACTCGGCATACATAAATATATAATTAAATAATTGTAATTAAAATTCTTATGTTTAATTTCTTGTAGGGAGGATCTGGATATGCAAGGAATATAATATTTCAAAACATTATGATGTACAATGTTAGCAATCCGATAATAATCGATCAACACTATTGTGATCAGGAAGAACCGTGCCGAGAACAGGTAATTATAATTTTTAGTTTCCATGATAGTTGTTATACAATCAATAATCAATAATAATAATAACAATCTTGATCGTCGATCAAACGGCAGGCATCAGCGGTGCAAGTAAGCAATGTGATGTACAGGAACATCAAAGGGACAAGTGCTTCCGAAGTGGCAATAAAGCTCGATTGCAGCAAGCGCCATCCGTGTAAAGGACTTGTGTTGCAAGATGTGCTTCTAGGACTTTTTGAAGGCGATGAGATTGCAAAAGCTTCATGTCTCAATGTTAACTTGTCCAGCAGAGGGAGTATCTCCCCGCATTGTGCTTAACCATTCATCCAACGTAGTAGTGCAAATTTAATTAGTTATGTTGTAATGATTTATTTCTAGTACCACTAGTAGTAGTAGTGGACCATTGAAGGAAGGCTTTTGCATTCCTCGTAAATATTTATTGTTTGCGCACTTTAATGTCTTTTAGCAATCAAAAGCAGTCTTAATTTAGTTTCTATCTTAAAAATTAAAATCATATTGAAAAGCAAAATGTTCTTACATTTATTTATGTGTACATTTAGTATAACATGTTTAGAATATATGGGTCGTTTAATAGGCCTTAATTAGTTTTTTTTTTGAATGGTTACATGTTACATATTAGTATACAACTAACAATCCACTGGTATATACAACCAGGATCTACTGGAATTTTAACTGGGAAGATAACCTTACAATTGTAGTGCACCCAGCATCCAGGAGACTACCTGTAATATAACTCTTTAGGGAGGGAGTGTGTTTTGACCATCAGGGCTGAGCCCTGATGGCAATAGGCCTTAATTAGTTTGAGTCCCCTTTGAGGGAGTCAAATGACCCATGATTAACTTTTGTAGACTTTGGTCCCAAATTGAGCCTAAAGAGCCAACCCAATTGAAAATTCGACAATTGATTAATCAGTTGGAGACATTAACATAAAACGACAATTCATCCATCTTAATTAAAACATCAAACATTTGCAAAGGCGTATATGACTCATCGTCCACCAATAGAAATTTTTATTAAAACATGGATCCCGTACGTGTTCATCTCTTCTCCAAAAATTTTCTAAATTTCGATTCCCATATATATTTTTATACCTCTTTGTCTTTAAGCATCGCAAATTCATATAATATTTATATGTACCGAATACTGTTACATAAAAACATACTCAACGTATCAAGACAAATAAGATTTGTATCAATTTAAAAATTAAAAAACTATTTAATTTTAATCATGAGGTATTATTTAATGAGTTAAGTAACCGGTATTGTGCCATATATTTTGACTTTAAAGAAGCTATATATATATATATATACACACACATATGCATATACAGATACATATGTATATATAAAAGAGAAAAATTGATGGTGTGTTTACCCCATGAAACATGCCATTTACCAAAATATAAAATTACGAAAGAAACCCACATAAGTTTTGACAATCACTGTTACATCCTCGCTTTTCTTACAAAAATTAATATACAGTAATTAATATAAAACTTATCCCCTGTGAACACACACAAAATTAAGTGTATTTTATGATATGAAATGTTTTAAATTAAAATATTATATATTACTTTTTCCTTTTTTTTTTAAAAAAAAGTGATTAATTAATAATTAATTAAAGCTCTTAATCAAACTTATGACACATATAACAGTGTCTATGGCTTTCTTAATTCAGTAAAAAATATGACGACGATGATTGAGTGATTGCTGCCGTTCGTTTGATTTATCTTCTTAATAAATAATAGACCTCTTTTCTTTATCATGAACTGTCAATCCACATAATTTTTCAAGTTAAAAAAAAAAAGGAATCAATATATTTAAAAAAATAAAAAATTAGCTATACAAGTACAATAATGTGTTCTAACATTTTTAATTTTGTTTTTTTTATTGAAATCTGGTTAGATATCCCATGTCAGTGAAGTGAGATATTTTGTCAGTGTAAAATTCAGAACAGTGTTAAAACTTCATTGTCAAAATACAGACATCAAGAAAGCTAGCTTGCTGAATATATAGATTAGATATTTATCATTTAATTTCGAGAGACGACAAAAGAGCTAGAAAGATATCAACCATAACATATTAAACAAATTAATAATTGCTTGAAAAGCCTATATCTATTAATTAATTCATTCCAGAGTTATTAAATTAGTTCTTAAAGTTTTCACTTTCCAAATTTAATTCAAACATTATATTGCATGTTCTTAATTTTGTCAACTTAATTAACAATTATAACTACAATAATTAATTTTCGATTATTTCTTTAACTGTGAAATTAATATTGCTTTGGATTCTCCATAACTACTGCCAATAACACATATAATTTTATTTATTAATTAGAATTTTTTGGATGCGATTGGATTTTCTTTAGAGATTCTCGGCATTGTCAATCAAGATCTGTATTGATCTTTTAAGTCAGCTGTATTTATCAAAGCAGCAACAATTAAGTATGCATTATTATATACATTATTGATGCCAAACTAATCACTGAAAACCAGTGAGAGTTGAATTCATATAAATAATAATAACAGCTATAATAAGAAAAAGAAAGAATATAGTCAGAACATGAGGGCAGGTGGGCGAAATGGAGGATAAATTATTTTAAAATTTGCATTACTGTAAATATTCAGTTAATTTGGAAGTCTCAGCTGTCTCTATAATCTACATATATATAATGCAAAAATATTGTACTAATTTGATGCTAAATTACAATAGTTAGCACATTAAATGGTTAAGAGTTACATATATGTAAATTTTGTATGTTAAAATTAAACTAAAAGAATAAATCTAAATATATAGTACGATTAGTAATAAATTGTACTAAATTTCTGCCTTTAAAACATCATGGACACAATTAGCATTGGATTAAAGAGTTATTAATTAAGAGGATATGGGGTGGATCATTTATATATATATATATAGGCAGGTGGTGGGAGGACACAATGGATAAAATTTGGATCAAAACCATAAAATTAAAATCTTAATCTTGCCTGATTCGGGGCAGCAAAATGGGACACAACTTTTGATAGTTTTGACCCACTAAGGATTGATTATTATTATTATTATTATTATGTATGTAGGGAGAAGAGAGGACAACAAAATGATAACAAGAAACTATTGGTTGTTTTGACTGAAGTGGAAAAAGTTATGGGGATCAGTATGGTAATGGTAATTCCTAGAATTCATCAAAGGGTTTACGAAAATTTATTGAATTTATTGGAGCAAGAGAGAGAAGAAGAGGAAGAAGATGGGCAAATTGTTGGGCTCTTCTCCAACACCAATTACTCGTACTACTTGTTTAACCAGACAAAACGAGAGCATTTCAAATAATATATTTACTCAATATTAATTCAAAAGAAAGCTGATTGTGTACTGCTTTTCTTGCTCTCTCCTTTTTCCTTTACATAATCTTCTCGGGAAACAGAAAAGAAAACAGAAAACAAAATTTTTTTTTTGAGAAAATGGAAGGAGAAGGCAAATCTTCATTAGCTGCAGCCAACGATCAAAAGAGAAGAAAGTTCAAGACAATATGTGTATTCTGTGGTAGTAGAGCCGGATATAAATCTTCTTTTAGTGAAGCTGCTCTTGAACTTGGTAAACAGATGGTAAGATTATTTATAGTCATATGAATTTGCAAATATATTCGAAAAAGGGAAAAGTCTTATATATTCCACGAGTATATCACATCATCATTCGTTTCAATGAACATCTGAACCTTCTGCCCGCATATATATTAATTCTGACTCTTTGGATATCAGGTCGAGAGAAAGATTGATTTGGTTTATGGAGGAGGAAGTGTAGGTTTAATGGGTTTCATCTCTCAGACTGTGTTTAATGGAGGTTGCCGTGTTCTCGGGTAAATTTTCTTTTCTTTTTCTTTAATCTTTTTATATTGAAAGCGCTCCTGTTTCTAGGTTTATTACATGAAAGATTTTTTATATTCTGTTCCTGTTTTATATGTGTAGAGTGATTCCTAAAGCTCTCATGCCTCATGAGGTACTGTGTTATATACATATACCTTCTCTATTGTTGTATTATTATTTTCTTTCTTTCTTTTACCTTGTTAATGGAAGTATATAAATATCAGAAAGTAATAAGCCAAAACCCTAATTGCAGATATCAGGAGAAACCATTGGAGAAGTGAAAACAGTTGCAGACATGCACCAAAGGAAGTCAGAAATGGCAAAACATGCAGATGCTTTCATTGCACTTCCTGGTATATCTATTTTCCAACTTATAATAATAACACCCTTTCTTTTTCTTAAGGTATACATTTTTCTTTCGTTTCACATTTTTCTACACTTGTTCATCAAGGTGGGTATGGAACCATGGAAGAATTGCTAGAGATGATAACCTGGTCTCAGTTAGGGATACATGAGAAACCAGTAAGAAGAGCCATTTCATATAATTAATTTGTTCCAGTATTTTATACGTGGGTGTTTTCTTTTGATCGATGTTTTTGTCTTTGTTTTTTCTGTCTTGAATGCTGAATCTTGTAATAGGTGGGACTATTGAATGTAGATGGGTATTATGACAGCTTGTTGGCCTTGTTTGATAAAGGAGTAGAAGAAGGTTTCATTGGTGATTCTGCTAGGCATATTGTAGTTATGGCAGACAGTGCAGAAGAACTCATCAACAAGATGGAGGTATAATATTTCAAAAATTAATACATCATTCTTCTACACTATAATTCTGCTGCGAGTACAACGCACTTCTTTTAACCTTTTTTTTTTCTTTTACGATTTTTAAATTTCTTATTATAATTTTCAATACGTTGGTTGCAATTTTAATATCTAAAAAAGACTTTTTTTTTTTTAATATTTGAAAAAGAAAAAGAAAAAGAAAAAAAAGGGGTATAATAAAATATGGAAAGAAGTTTGGTTTTGGTTGCTGAATTATTGGAGAGGATGAATTGTTATTTGTATTGATTGTGTTGCATATGTTTGGAATTGCAGGAGTATGCACCAGCGCATGACAAGGTAGCACCGAGACAAAGTTGGGAAGTGGACCAATTATTGGACTCTGCTAGAAGTGGGGAAACCTAAAAGATAGATCTTAATTTTATTGAATTATTATTATTATTATTATATCAAAAGAAAGAGACAGCAAAAAAGTTAAAACTCATCTCTCTCTGTAAAAGTGACAAATCCCAAGATCCCAAATCAAAATCACCTCTTTGTATAGCCATCGTGACTTGTATTGTTTTAATTCCCATTTGAATCAATTCCATGTTTAAGGAATCCTCCTCTACAAATCTTGTTTCTCTTTCTATCTTAAAAGGAGGTTATGCTATTATGCATGCAATTCTATCCTACATCTTTTCAAAAAATATTTTTTTTAGATTTTATTTACAAATTAGAATAAAAGAACTGACGATTGCAGCCAAAAAGTTCAAGAAAATTATGCAATACGGCCGCATGTATCATAGTCCTACCCTTATCTTTCAGGGCATTGACTCTCTGAAAAAGCTTACACAATTATGTCACATGAGAGCCAATGTGGGGATGGGGAAAAGAAGAGGAAGGATTCACTTGTCCACTTGCATGTTATTTTTCTTTTGTGGGGGCAAATTGCTTATTAGAAATTTGATGGGTGGATCGAGAGCCTTAGGAATTTTGGCTTGATTGTTCACTGACACTGTGCTTCTGTGGACTCTGGACCCCCACAATATAATTGACACTTTTTGTTTCATAGTGCTGCTTTCGTTGTTGCAGCTGCTGCTGCTCCTCCTCCTTGTTATGCTAATTTTAATGTCTTCATCAGAGTATTATCCTATACGTATGTGGAATAAGCAGCAGCAACATGATGGGCACACAGGTGGCCAAGTGTTTGATCACCGCAGGCTTATGCAAAATGATTCGGCTTTCTTTTTCAGCTACTTGCATGCTTTAGATTTCATAATAGGAAAGAGATTTCATTAAAATTAAAGAAATTTGCAATTGAAGAGGAGAAAAAACAAAACATGGATCTCTCATGAAATCATTTGATAGGTTTCAGCCACCTGGTTCAAGTAGGTTAGTAAGAAACTTTGTATCTGCAATGAGACTCGTCCATTATAATACAAGGGGAACTATAAGACGAAATGTTAAAGAATTCCAGAATGATGTCAGAAGCATTTCCTGTGAACAACGGAAGGTCCGGTCTCATCATAGTCTGCCTTGGTTATGTGTTGATTTTGGGGGAAGACAACTTTAGCGAGTATTGCACCACCAATCCAGGCTGAATACAAGGTCAAGTTCTCCGGCATATATTCAGGTGGCTGTAGTGAACCGAAAATTAGAACTTTTACTCGTACAGAGCGGTAAAGAAAATAATATGGGAATCATATAGGATATGTTTTGATAGATAGCAGGGAGGAGGGAAATAGTCAGTGTTGGGTTCTGTTTCTTGAGACAAATCAAACAGAAGACTTATAAAAATCCTGGAAAAGAACTTTTTACAGTTCATAACTTATCTGACAAAATAGATTACCTTCACCAGTGTAGGACGAATAGCTGATGAACACAACCCTGCTTCTTTCTGGAACCTATCTTCAAAACCTGAAACAGGCAGCAAATGTTTCATTTACTTGAAATGGACAATCAAATTGCAAATAAACATAAAGCTCACAATACAAGTGAAAATAACTTCCAAAGGATCAAAAGAAATAACAAATCTCACCAGGCATAGAAGTAGTGGCACCACAAAGTACAGTATTTTCCAGCAATTGCCGGTGATTCTCAGAAGAAACGGTTGAAATAGTACGAACAAGCTGCTCAACAATTCCATGTGTCTCTATACCCAATATAGAAGGTTGGAATAGAGCCTCACCAACAGTATATCTTTCTCTTCCAATTCTTATGACCTGAAACCACATTCAAAAAGTAACATCGGACAACATATTTGAAGGTTTATATATGAACAGGTTCATCACGGAGTACGGAGATACTTAGTACAGATTACTGGTTTCATACATGGATTATGGGTGTAAGGAATTGCGCCCATTGTCTTCTCATTATTACAACCCTATATTGTAATAGACGAGAACATTTTAGGTGTACAAACATTATCTTCTCCAAATTTGAGGGTATTATTATAAAACCATTTTTTTCTCCTTTCTCATAAGTTAAATCTTCACCACAACTTTCCAAGAGAATATAAAATAATAAAACAAAGGATAAGTCCATATATGCATAAAAGATATATAGAAGAAAAGGTTAGTAACAGCTCTGGCCACGTATATTAAGATGACAAGTGCAAACCTGTCCATCAGGTAGGGTATGCTGCTCTATCTCACATGACCGCTGGGTTTTGTCATAAGCAAGTTCATCTTCAGCGCAACATGAGTATTGCTCTTTCAATTTCTCAACGTCAGAGATGCTGAGATTCACCAAAGGATTCGATTTACCTAGTTCTTTAGCAAGTAAATTAGTCAAATCAATACCTCCAACCTCAAATCTTTTTGAGGCAATGTGCTGAACCGCACCTTCAATTACTGGAGCAATATCTGGTGATAAAGGAAGAAAAACTGCATGTCACTAAGAAACCAAATAAGTTAGGTTGCAACTGCACTCAGTGGAACCCCCCTTTCAGAACAAGGGAATTTCTCTTAAATTAATATGTTCCCGGGGGGAACTCCCCCCATCCCCCTCATAAAACTCAGACCTGAGAACAATTATGGTAGCGATCATGGTTCAGTAAACAATCTAAATAGCTAAATATGACATGGGAAAACTTTTGCAACCAGGGCCTGGAAATATCTAAAATCTTACAAAAGAAATCCACACTAAAGGTCAGCATAAATGTGTGAAAACCCCATTATTTGTAATGATTTTGAGGCTATTAAGGCCGATGAAACCATGATACGAGGTTCGACTCAAGGCAAGGGAAGCCTTGAGAGACAGGTTTAAAGTCAAAATTTGTTACATAATGCCAACCTTTATGCATGTGCACAATGCACATACTCACCAAACAAATGAACAAAAGAAAAGACCTCACAAGGTAAGAAATATGAGTAGACATACCAATTTTCCCATGGCCAATGTCAACAGTGCATCCAGAGATACGTCCGACAGCATAAAGAGACAATACTGCTTGTTCTGAAGCATAGAACCCTGAGATATTAAATGTTTCGAACATCAATTGCACCAGTTGTTCTCTGACAGCCTGGAAAAATAATGTATTAACTTATAGCAGGGAAATACAAAAAGCATATTAGTTTCACACCAATCAACAATTACAAAACAATGAATCAAATGGAAATTTTAGACCATGAAACAACTGCACATTAATGCAAAAGGTAATTCACCCAAGAAATTGTCACGAATCAAATAAGATAAAGAAAATTTTAAACCACAACAGACCATCACTGTTGGAAAATACCAAGTTAATAAGGTAAATTTTTTTTTTTAAAAAAAAAGGAAAAAAAAACCCCTTGCTTTCCCACCTGGTGTATAGCAATGTCTGGCTTTAGCAAAACACCGAGTATTGTCACAGTTATCCAGCCTCTTACAGTTAATTAAACAACCGCGGACAGGAGTTGAACTTAAATAAGAAACTCCCAAAGGAGCCGTGCACAACAACTATGCATGAACAATTCTAACAATTTTTATAAACATCTGATACAAACTACACAGCGGGATCAGCAGACTAATGCACAACGGTATACACTATATTCCTTGTAAAAGACTGAAAACGAAGATTTAACAAGACAAACAACAGAATTTTAGCTAACCTTCGGAGTGCAAAGTGGATCAGTGAATAATATCTGCCCTTCATTTCCCTCTTCCCATCCAAGACCAGAGTAAAGAACATGGTGCAACAAATCCTCCATAGCCTCCCAATCTCTAACAAAACCTCTCACAATAGGATCCACTGTGACATCCTCAACTAAGCTAGCATTATCAGCGGAAGCTGTTCCATCGTCAACCATGCGCTTCATTTGGCTAGGAATTACCTAATCAAACCACATTTCAAACACTTAAAGCAACGATTTGAAAGCAAGGAAAACATAAAGCCTCAAACTTTTCTCGTCCGTTTCGTTATTACCATGGAGGGAGCCTGATCTGGAATAGCGGGTCCCGCTTTGAGAAGCTTCGAGCCGGCGTCCACCACTGCAGCTTCCATTTGCTTACAGACGAAGGTCAGGAGGAGTAAAATTGAAAACCCTAGGTTTCAAATTAGGGATTTTTCGTGTAGGAAGAGCAGAGTATGTGGGGTCTGCAAAAGCAAAACCCCCAAATTGGATTCGATTTCTAGGGTTTAGAAATGGGTTTTACTTATGTGAAGCTGAAGCTGAATATGAATAAAATGTTTTAACTCGGTGTTAGCGGGCTCAAGAATTTTGAAATCTATTTATATGATATCCCTTCTAGTTATAGGACAAAGCATTCCCAAAATTTTTTTGTGAAAATTTAAACAATTATTTTGTCTTAAAAATATATTCAAATTTTGCAATAAAAAGTTAATTAAATACATAATAATATCAATTATAAAATTAATCAGTAGATTGTTATTTAAAATATTAAAAACAATTAATTAGAGAAAATACAAATATTTTTTTATTTTCACTTCTTTAATCACATTATATAAATTAACACATATAACTACTACAATCTTACACCATATTTACACAATCTTAATAAAATTTAACTTCCTTATGTAACTTCATAAAATAAAAATTTTAAAAACCAATATAACAATAGTTAAAAAAAAATACATTGACTACATTATATTCTAAACCCTCCCATAACTCACAACAAAGATTTTGATTCTTGAAAACATCTTATAAATATAAAAGGCATACATTATTTATAGAAGTTAAAATATTTTTAGCCAAACTAATTTCCTACTTTCCAAAATGATCAACAACATTGTCTCTCTCTCTCTCTCTCTCTCTCTCTCTCTCTCTCTCTCTCTATCTATATATATATATTAGTAGTATATACAGATCCATGTCTTATCTTCCTTTCTGCAGTCTTGAAGTTATTCCAATGGAACACCAAAAATTACCCACCTCGGTGAGTTAGTTCATGTTGTTCGTTCTGGTGAATCTGTAATTAATTTTCTTATTTGCTTATATTCTTGCAATTGTGTCCATGCAGAATTATACTTTGAAAGTGAATATCAATTGTTGCAAGGAGTGTCAACGGAAAGTAATGAAAAGGTTGAAGACAATTGACGGTAATCTAATCGTTTTTAACCATAATAACTTCTCTCTGACATTTTTTTTTGAACATGCTAAGTAGTTTAATTGATAAAATCTGTATGATACAAGAAATTAGAATTGGAGATCCTCCTTGTTATAATTATTTATGATTTTATTTTATTTTGGCTAGGATTGTATTCTGTCAACTATGATCCAGAAAAAGGGATGTTAAGGGTTTCAGGCAATATAGATCCAGAAATACTAATAAACAAGTTTGAAAAGTGGGGCAGAAAGGCAGAGCTTTACTCCTTTCAAAAAGACCACAAGCAGATTGACAACAACAAAGGGAAATGCAGAAATTGTTGTTCTGGCAACAAGAAAACTGAAGCTGTCCAAATAGAAGATTTCGATTCTTCTGAAGAAAATCTTGAATTCTATGCACCCAAGAAACGCAGTAACAACATCACCATGCAAAATCTTAAGGGCTCCCCAAAAGAAGATACTCCAATGAAGAAACAGGGTGCAAAAAAGGGTACGGAATTTTTTGGTTGGTTTTGCAAGAAGGATAAAACTGCCGCATCAGTGGCACCAAAGGCTTCAACTTACAACAATGGTGGAGCAAATGTGCCGGAAAAATCACCGGCGGCAAGCAAATGGCATTTTCCAAGGACGTCCTTCCCGGAATATGGAGTACCTGGGCCATTTGGTGCGCCTCCTTACAGTGATCCAAGACTGTATTACATGAATCAGTACCAGCCGCAGATGTTTCCTAGACCAATTCGTCCATATTATGGTTATGGGTCGATGGCAACATCGCTGCCAATGCCGCCACAGTATGGATATTTCCAGCCAAGGCCTCCGCCGCCGCTGAGGATGAATCCGATGATCCACTACACCAATTACCGGGATAATAACCTTTATTATCCTTGAGCTGGCTGAACGTGTTTGCTGGCTAGGGTTTAAAGTCATCTAAAAATGCCTTGAAGTTTTTACTGGGAAGACTTTGCTACATGGATATGCATTTTCGTTTAGAATTTTTATGTATAATTTTCTTTAATGGGACTTCTGTTTTCTCATATGGATTTATTTGCATTTTCACGTAATCAGAAAGCAAAAATGTAAACCCTAAATATACTGCAATTTAAGCTACTTAGAGAAGCTCAAGGTAAAAAAGAAATCATGGAAAAGGCAACTTTGAACTCGGAGCTTTACTTTGTCTAAACCAGAGTATATACAAATTCAGTTTAGGGCAGGCCAGCAACTCCGTGTAAATAGAAGCACTTATATGAGACTTAATGAAAATGCTTCTTTGCCGTTGGACAAGTAATAATCGTGCACTTTCTCACCTTCAGCATATAAAGGCATATCAGCCAGACTGCAGTAGTTCATATCAACAGAGAAATGGTTACCAGTTGCAGGACTGGTCGGTTCCGAATCGTCCACTGAGATCAAGTTTTGTTGCTGTCCTATTGGAGAATCAGCATCATCATTTTTCTTGGGATATGGAGCTTCAACTTTTGGTGCATCACCCCACAGGGCTTCAAAGGGAGATTTGATATCAGAGCTCTCCTGAGAAACAAATTTCACATCGAGAATTGGTGTTTCAAAATCCACAACAGAAGAAGAACGTGACAATTTGAGAATCTGCGGAAAATCTTTCTCAGATTGTCCTTCCGTGACTTCAGCAACAGTGCTGGATTCAAAGTTCAGAACATCCTTGTCAGATTGTTCTTCTGTGTCTTCTGCAACAGTGCTGGATTCAAAGTTCAGAACATCCTTGTCAGATTGTTCTTCTGTGTCTTCTGCAACAGTGCTAGATTCAGAGTTCAGAATGGCTCCTTCCTGTGTAGTATAGTTGTCAAATAACTGGTTCCTGGTCACAAATTCGTCATCAACAGAAGTGTTGTTCATTCCATCGCCAACTTCAGTACTATTTATGACAGTCGCCACCTCCTGTCCAGCTGGAGTTACCGCATCGTGGATACCCCAATCCAGAGAATCATCTTTTCCTTCCTCATTATCCTGGTATACATTATCAATCCTTTCACCTACTTTCTCATAGTTGTGATCATCAACAGGTTTGATTACTTTCATGTCACTCACTAATGGAGAATCACTATTACATTCTGTCTCATCCACTGCATTGGAACAGACTGGAGGTGTGGCAGCTCTTCCACATTCAACTTCCGCCGAAGCTTGTTTGCTGCCACTACAATCTTCTTCAAATGAAAAATCAGGGGCTTTAATAGCAAGAGCTTGTGTATATTTGGAAGGCTCGGCTGAAGCTGAAGACAAGAATCCAGCAAGTGCATCTGCTAAAGCATCATCAACTGACAAATGTTTTGGTTTATCATTTATAGAACTTGTTGCTGCTTCCAGTGCAACATTTTCTTCCTTGTCATTAGCACTTGTAGAAAGTCGATCAGTAACAAAGAGACTTGAGTGAGACTGACCATCATTTACCGAATCAGCCAGATCACCAGCTAGAATTGATAAAGTGTAATCCTTCTCATGTGATTCGGCCTCATTAGTTTCATTGTTATTGAACCGGTTATCATCTGATTCATGCCAAGAAAATTCAGGAGCTGAAATTCTAGTGCAACACTGAAATTCTGAGTTCTGGGAGTTTTTGGTCAGTTCTTCAAGCTGCTGTTCTACCTTCTGGAGCCTTGCATCGATGCTATTTACTGGCTTTAGCATGCGTTCTTCGAACCTCAAGAAGAAATCTTCAATCTTACTCACTTGAGAAACAAGATGGTCTAGCACTTTTTCAATACGACTGCATGATGAATCAGGCTTGCATACTTTCTCTGAAACTTGTGGAGGCATCTGCGACTCAATATGAACTGGTATGGCAGCAGCCCCAACTGTTTCCTGCAACTTCTCTTCCTGTTTATCGGCTACACCAGAGTCTCCTCCCTGCTGGATTCTGTTTGCAACATTGACTGAATCAGTTGCTTTTGAGCCAATTTCAGGGAACTTCTGTTTTTCTATGGTATCAAAAACGTGAGGGCCTTGTATTTGATCTGCACTTCTTGTTTTGGATAACTGCAAAAGGGTAGGCATAAACATTGCCATAAGAGAACTTCCAGCAGGGTTCTCCACCTGACCCACCCTGTTTTCTGTATCAGATGGCTCAACAGGATCACCAAACACGTAAATTTCATCAACGACTATGAATCCTTTATTCTGAAGTGAAAGCATCCTCAGCGTAATGGACATGCAAGGGTCTGCGTCATTGATCTCTGCCGTAGCCTCATACAAATTCTGGAAATTTCTTCAATCAGTACAATAATATAAAAATAAGAAAAACTTCCAAGTATGCTCTTCAATTTTATCTTATAGTCATTAACCACCCCTCCCCTGCCAGCAGCAGAGGTTTAATGAAATCCTAATGTTGTTTCACATTTAGATTCCCTTCCTCAACAGACTGGTGTAAAAAATTCACAGTTACATCTTGCACCAATGAGCCACTACAACTACCCCAACCACATACAAAAGCAGAAAAATGAACGAACTCACCTGGAAAAAACCTAAATAGTGAAATATCATAAAATGCGAAGAAGAACATCTGCTTAGATAAATCTAATGAGTACAGATTGTTACCTGTATGCTCTCTCCTTGCCTCATGATAAAATCTGATGGCGGAGGACTGCTTCCATTGTCAAGTTGAGGAGAATCAAGAGCTTTCACTTCAACCCAGCCATCTTCATCATTGCTCAAATTACTGTCATTTTTTGTTTTCTTTTGATCCAATTCCTTACTAGTTTCCTTCAGATGTGCTGCAGCTTCTTCAATATTAGGGGTGCAAAGCACTTCTTCATCTCGAGTAGCAATGCCACAGCGAACAGTACATAGATACTCATTGCTACTCTGAAGATCAGATGCATAGTATATCTCATACACTCTAGCAGTACTACGCACATAAACCTGCCGCACCTCATGTTTTTGCGCAAAAGTAACTGCAGCGGAAATGATGCATAACTAAGAGAAATCTAGGACATCTAGAAAATAATATCATCCAATTTTGCAAAAAACTGATCACTCTAAATTCATGTCAAATGTTAATTTCAGGCAAACAACACCTAGTTTGCATAAATTTGGAAGCTTTCGACAAAACCAAGAGTCAATTCCGACGCACTTGCATTCGTTAATAGGAGACTTGAGCAATCAAAATTCATTTTAATTATTAATTCTATATAACTAACACCTAATTACCCTTTTCTTTTTCAAAATACTTTATCAAAACTAACGAAGAAATATCTAAAATTGAACTGAAATACATCGAATAAAGCACATATTCAAATTTCAAATTTCTTTGATTAAATTATTAAAAAGAAATGAAGAATTTTATGACTTACTGGTGATCTCGCAGGGAGTAGGATCAGATGAGCTAGGGTAGAGGACGAGAGGAGATTTAACCTTGTTGTCGGTGTCTTGATCATCGTCGTCGACAGCGGTCGGGGAACAAGAAGACTCAAAAGTGATGGAATTTACGAGAGAGCCATCGGCGATGGTCCAGTTCGACGCCGAGCTCCATGAAGTGTCGCATTTGTTGTTGCTTTTCTGTGCTATGTCTTCTTCCATTGTTTTTTGCTTTCGATTGATTTTCCTCTGCGTTTAATGAAATAGAGATTTTATAAGGGGAAGAGAATGGTAAAGATGTAATTTAAGCTAATGTTTGAGGAGAATGATTGTATCACAATCATACCACGTGTCCTCCGGTAATTGGTTAAATAAACTGCTTGCACATTGCAATTTTTTTTTTAAATGAAAAAAAAAATAGTAGTAGCAATTTACGTACATCAGTGAGTGTATTAATTTTTTTTTGGTTATTTTTAAAAAAATTTAAATTGAAATTGTTTTATGTCCATGGGAAATCATTCAAAAATGTAGAATTAATGGTCCATATTCATTTTCTAAAACAAGGGTCCATATTTATTTACACTTATTAATAAAAGATATATATTTATTAATGAAAATATAAAAATTTCTATTTATTTTTAGATTTGAAGTTAATATAATTTAATTTTAATCATTTAAAGGGTTTATGTTTAATTTTAATCATTTAAAGGGTTTATGTTTTATATTTAATACCAAAAATAAGATATTGCTACATTTCTTTTTCTCTTCTTTGAAAATTTTGTACTTATTTTAATAAATATTTGTGAGAAATTAGCACCAATTATTTTCATTAGTTGTTGCAGAAAATGAATAGTAAAGGCAACCAAGAGATAAGAGTGGTTCAAGAAAATCAAAATCCCACAAATACAGAAAGCAAAGATTTGGCATTAGAGAGTAATATTAACTTGTACATTACATTACAACAATTTTCCAAAAAAAAAAAACAACAGAAAAATCAATCAAAGTTGTTCTTCACTTGTGGCAGATTTTAGCAGTTGGCATGGTGACACAAACAGGGGCATAGAATTTCCTGGCTTCCGGGGTTCCTGCTTTGGGTCCCTCTGCCGTTGCAATTCCTGCAACCGAGCATACAGCAGCAGCAGCTCCGGCAGCAAACATCAGATCCCTCCTCCCATTGCTGCTCTTGGGTTTAGCCTCAACATTCATCCTAACTTTTTCTCCTTCAGCTCCTCTTCCTGCACTTGCAACGACAAGTCTCCGGCGAGAAGCTGCAGGAGTGTGGCTGACAATGCTGGTGGCACCGCCGAGAAAGGAAGCTGTCATGGTCATTGATGCCATTTCTGCAGATTCCTCTGTTTTTCTTTTTCCTCTCTAGTTTATTTATCTGTTTGTTTGCTCTATGATTCAAGTTGGTTATAGCATTGGAAAAAGCATTGAATCAAGATAAGTTTTTGACCAATCATGATTTGCCACGCAATTTGGATTGTCCAGGTGGAAATTAGTGGTTGTCTTGAAATCTTTCTTCTTCTGGCTAAGAAGTTCAGAGCCCACTGTTTGTGACTGTGTATTTATAATATGATATGCCTTCAGCCTTCATGATTTTGAGGTGGTTATTGAACATTGGAATGATAATACCAGAATCCCTAGACTTTTCACATTTTTACAGATCGGAATACATTTCATCTACTTGTAACAAATAGATCCCCTATGGGCTATGGCTATGGCTATGGCCTATGGGGCCAACAAATTGGGCCACAAATTTTTGTAGAAATTAGACCCAAAATACAAAATTAAAAAAAAAAAGAACTCCTCAAAGCCCATTTCATTCACAATGACGGGAAACAGCACTAACATTGGCAATTTTATCAGATGATACATGCACACTACTACCTTTTGCAATTTAGATGCAATATTATTTCACAGGTAAAAGTTTATACATTTGTATCAGTGACCAAAGAATTTTGGTTTTGTTTCCCAATAATAAATATATTGTTTCAATAACATTGTTGCAATTTGACCAATTAGCTTGTGTTCAAAAAATTGCAAAGAACACACGATCTTGAGGTCTGATAAGCATTAGTGGCGATGGTAAATTCTGGACTCCTGTCTAAGCTAAGCATATAGTACCACTTCTTCTTTTGCCTCATATGGAGGCGGCAACAACTCCTGAACGTCAGCAAAAAGATCTGGACGACCAAGTGGTGCTTCTATGATGGGTGAATCCAAAACGGAGTCGGGAATTGCTACGATTGTTTCCTCAAGAAAGGATTTGATTGTCTGCAATATCCAAAAACTCAGTGAAATGATGTTCTGCTTTCAAGGAACAAATGCAAGTGCCCACAGAAAATTACAGAGGAAAATATTCAAGATGAACCAATGAGGAAAGGTTCGTTGATCTAAGATATCACGCCGGCCCCCAACATCTAGTGGACTGAACCTCCATTTAAAGTCATAATTCATGTATTAGGTCCAACTTTCAAGTCCATAGATGTTTCTGAATGCATTCTTGAACCTATGCTTCTTAACTTGAGCTACATGAGCTTAGACTTTTTGACATACCATGCACTGTTGGAAAGCAGCATCAGCTTTGCGCTTCCACAGCCCATTTCCAGGCTCTGAACGAAAGAAATTGATTAACGGCTGCAGCATATTGTGTAAAAGTTTGTTATGAAGGAACTAAAATTTGAAAGACACTGACTGTATAAGTGCCACTAGGTAATGAGGAGAACTAAAAAAATGAGAAAAGAAAAAAGGGGAAGACTATTTGCAATGGTGGCACCTATAAGGTGGTAGACAGCATGGGACAAGTATGTACAACAAACACAGTGAAGTGAATCCAGTATGTGCATCCAATTATATCCCTACCTTCATCACATCCCGAACATTGGGTTTATTATTACCATATGTTCCTAGAATGGCGTCCCCATATATTTGGTATTGTTCAAGGACCTAAACAATAAAAGGAAAACAGAATGAAGTCAACAAAATAACAGAAGCTGAGCAGGTAAATTTATTGAGGAGTCAAATTTACTGTTGAACCTGTCGGCGTGTCAGCCCACTACTTGGTGCACCATAAATTGCAGTATCGACATGTCCCAAAGTATACCAAGGGCTGTAAAATTCAGTCAACAGATCAGCAACAAGCAGTAAACAGAGGAAAGCCTTGATTCATTCTTTCAATTTAGTTATTATATTAGAAAAAAAAATTAAACAAACAAGACCGGCTTCTAGAGTTCATATTGATTGGAGAATTATGCCTTATACATACTTCTGGTATGCAGCGCGTCCAAGCATAACACAGTGAGCACCTTTCCTTCGTGCAGCAATTACCTGTAATGTAAATTGGTCCATTAACAAAAAAGAAAAGTGAGCATGGAATCAACAAAACAATTCTGTTCAATAAGTGACAACTCTTGACTAAGGCAAGGCAAATAAAATGGCCAATTTGAGGAAACCAAACCATATGCCCCCAGTATCCATGAACAGAAAACAAATAAAAAGATCACTAACTTAAATTCTTCCCATAGTTTCACATAGGATGGTACTCAGATTAGAGAACATGAAGTGGTGAAAGGCACAAACTAAGATATATGGTAGGCCAAACAATGAAAGCAAGATCAAAAGCATTGCAAAGCAATTCACAGAACTTCCAGGAATCTGGCAATGGCAAATACCAATGCAGAGTATTGCGCTCAGCATTGACATTCTCTTGCACTTAGTTTTATGTCTTATGGGTCAAAACAACGTTAGTTTGACAAAGGTACCTCATCAACCGCATTAATGCCTCCATTTAGTGTAAACGTCAAGTCTGGAAAGTCCCGCAAGAGAGCATAATAGTATTCATACCTGCTCCAAGCAAATGTTTTAGTCATACATTACCCAAGTAGGGGCAGAACTATATAATAGGGCAATAAAGAAACAAAAATTTCATCTGCAACCTCCTCAAATAAATTGAACTAAAGCTTAATAAAAGAGAAATATGTGAAAGCATACTTCAGAGGAGGAATTGTTCGATTTTCAGCTGGGCTAATTCCATTGAGCAGTGCCTTCCTTGAATGTATAATAAAATGCCTTGTTGGGGATAGAGAAGAGACTTTATAGATAAAATCACCTGAAAAGAGGGCAGGTACAATATCAGCACTACACTGAACCATATGCACAATCCTCTCCCAGCTCAATAAAGAACAGATGTATAGATTACAGATTAGCTGGTATTAAGGAATTGGGATAAACTAGCATGACAACAAAGTCATCCATGGAAGTATATCGTCCAACATGGATAATATTACATGGCTAACAAAGAAGCAAGTAAAATAGGAAGGCTAGGAAAAAGAAATAGGAAATTGAACAATGTGCATCTATGTGCTATCCACTTTCCAATCAGAACCTTCAACCAGTAAATTTAACTTCCAAGTAGTTTTTTCATAAATAAACCATTCAACTTAGTGTATCCCTAAATTTTCATATTAACCAAGGAAACTGCATGGTTAAGCACAATCCTCACATTATAATCCTCTCCACTTTGCAACTCATCCTTCATTCTATCCCCGACAAGCTAAACTTTTTACATGTATTATTTAATTTTTTCCAACTGTGAACAGAAAAAGACTGTATTTGACATGAACTGAAAATTTTTGTTCTTTGTTTCTTAATATCTAGTTGGATCCATGTCTAAGTTTTTCTGTAAAGATTAAAGTTTTTAAATGAAATAGCAGTTTCAATTGGACGCTTTCATACAGAAAAACTTAATAAAATGACTTACAGAGCTCATTGTATGAATCGTGATCATCAACACCAATTCGGCACTTGACGCTGACAGGGACATTTGTATTAGCAGCAATTACTGACATTGCCTCACCAACAAACTTTTCTTGTAAAAACCAAATGATTTCATAAGAGTCTATCGTCAAAGAAATCATTATAGCAGCTTAAACAAGACAGACAATTCAGTCAGCTATCACACCTTGGGATCAAGCATAAGACGAACGCCAAAGCATCCATGTCCAGCTACTTTTGGACTAGGACATCCACAACTGGGAAGCAAGAAAATAAAATAAAAACGAAGGCCTAAGTCAAGTGAGAAAAAGAAAAAGCAGCATAATAAATAAGGTAAAAAGAATTATACAAACTTGAAATTGATTTCATCGTAGCCATATGGATTGGCAAGTTCAGTCGCTTTGGCTATGTTATCCAAATTATTTCCACCAATTTGAAGGACGATAGGATGCTGTTCTGGAGAAAAAGCCAAGAATCTGTCCTGAGCAGCATAAACAACATATATCTAATTATAAATCTGTCGCTAGCAAAGTAAATAAGCCAAAATCTCATTAAAGCAAACCCTTTATCACTAAGGAACATTAGACAAAATGAATTTGACCTTCTACTGCTGCATGCTCGAAGAATAGTAAGTTCATTGGCCATTACAGTAACTAGTCCACTTGTAGCATGAATCTATTGCAAAAAAATTTGATCAAGGTTCCTCTATTCTCAACCTTTATGGTTTTCCAAGTCTCCAGCTCTCATATCATTGGCCCAAAATCCATTTCCATGATAAGTCACGAGCATCTAACCATTAAAAAGCAAATAGAAGAACGAGCTCTTCAAAAAATAGAAAATTCAATAACTTACCAAATTTCCCTCCTGATAAACAATTGTCTCAGCTGCAAGCATCTCTGTGTAAAGCCATGCATGTTTGGAAATGAGACGAGCAAATGTCCTGTAATGGTTATCAGTCCAGTCCATCATTGGAGCAACACTGGAAATCAAGAAACCAAAATCAATTCATGTTCATAGGAATAAAATTATAGAGCACATAAAGTTAAGATATTTAGACACCAACCTAAACCAAGGAGGGAGATAGCGGCTGGCAACCATCTCAGCTTTTGCATGCAGTATATTTTTATTAGTATGTAAGCTCCTTGACTTATTTGAATTCTTGCAGCATATATTTATTGACAATCTGCGATGTTTTTTCAAGATAACAGAGTGAAATGGAGTAAATGAAGTAATTAAAGAATACCCTCCAAACTTCACCATCTCTCTAATCAGGCATAGCCTTCTCCTCTATGTACCTATTCATTAAATAAAACTCTATTATACATATGTAAGCAGACACCAAGCATGCTCTAATAAGTAACATTTGTCTGTAAGGGAATGTCAAAAGACAATGCAATGCACAGACAATTGCCTACGTCTCTACCTATATAAACTAGCAAAAGAGTCGGATGCAGTAAATTTGATTTGCTAGAGCATTAACCAAAGGCATTAGAGGAAAATTACAACTCACACACTACTTCATGCTAAACCTAAAACAGTAGGCTTAGATAAAGCATACAAAAATTTCCCAGATAGAAATGTCCAAATAACATCTAACCCTAACATGTATGCAATAAGCAAAGAGGTTCCACTTAAAGATTTAATATACACTCACGCCATGCGAAAAGAAACGAATAAACAGAAGAACACTACATAAAACATATCAATAAGTAGATATAAATGTTAAAGTACAAAAATTAAGTTCCGCAAACATCTTATGATATCTACAACAGAGAAAAGCAGAGGAACATTTAATCAAACAGAAGAGTAACAAAAAATTAAATGTGAATTTTAAGGTAAAATATATAATTTTAAAAAAATAAAGAAAATAAGGACAAACTAGGGTTTACGTGCAGGAAGATACTCGCGGCGGGAACTTAGGCTCCAGTCTCTTCAGTTCAGACCCGGGGAAGATAAGCAGTTTTATTTTATTTTTTAAGTACAGCATTTTTTAACTGCCACAATAAATAAAATTCTTATTTTGGGCTCAATCAAGATTATCCCATCACACAGAAAGCATTGGACCAAACTTGGGCCGATAAATGGGCCGAAAAATTCTATTCAGAACAGACCCATTCATTCTGGAAAAATTTTACTTGATTCAACTTATTTAATACTGTGACAAATATTTCTAATATTTTCTCTCTATTTCACTTTAGACTCTTAACTCAATTCCGTTAATTTCATCAAATTAAAAAGTAATTTTATAAGACCTAGTAAACAATAATTTCTTTTTATATTCTATTTAGTAAAAATAATATGATTCACCTTTTAAAAAAAAACTAATTATCAATTATCAAATTGAAATTAAAATAAAATTAATATAAATATAATATAATATTAACGTTTAAGCAATCGAGATTTAATCAAAAACAAAATCTCTAAGTAGGTAGGTTTGTTATATTTTTTATACTAATATATTATAATGTTTGTTAAAGCGTTGAAAAGTAATTTATGTTTATTAACTTTTTTACTGCATATTAGTTACTAACATTCATTTTTTATTTTATTTTTTACATAACTATATTTTTAATTATTATATAATAATTATTATTTTTCACCATTTATTTATTTATTTATTTCTTTTATAAATTATAAACTGAATATCTCGTAAATTTAGTAGTCAATGTAAGCGAGATTTCAGGTCCTTATTCAATCAAAATAAAATAAAAAAGTCTTGCAGATTAACAGCCCAAGCCACTAATAATAATAATAACTATAATAATTTTGGACTTTCAATGTAATTGGATAAAACGAGTTTATATAAGGCAACTTTTACCTTAATAAAATAAAACAATAAAAGAATGAATGAATAAATGCCATTTTTTATTTATTTATTAGTAACAATATCAAAAAGTAAAGTATTAAATAAAATAATTGAAACTTAGTTTGCATGGAAAATAATAAAATAATTAGTCATAATCTCACATACTCACACGATTTCTTTCTTCTTCTATTATTAGGAAAAGAAAAAAGCAACTAGCCGACTATTACTACTTCTACAAGCAAGCAGAAGAAGCAGAACTTATTAGGAAGTGTTTCTTGTGCTTTTACCATAGCATTAGAGATGACAAAATACTATAGCAAACAGTTATAGCAAGACTTATAAATTAGAGTTGGATATTGTAGCTTACTATAAGATTAAGTTGAAGATGTGTTGAGCAGCTTAAAAATGGGGACAGGTTAATCTTGATTCCATTTTATTCAAAACGGGAGAGAGACAAGTTTGAATGTAAATTCACTCAAAATAATGCGAATTCGATAATCCTTGTCCTAAACTTATCTCGTTGTCATCTTTATATAGTACCCTTCAAATAAATATTAAGATAATATAGGTGGATGATTTTACGATGTTTCTTTCTCTAATTTTTCTCTTTTAAATGTTAAAATTTTAAACTTTAGAAAAAATATGTATTAATTTTTCATTAAAATAAAAAATAATTATATCATTTTTCATTAAAAATGTATTAAAGACAAAAGAAAAGTTTCTATATTTGATTTAACGAACTTGATAGAAAAAAGATGAAGTAAATTTTGTAAAACATTAGGGATTAAGTTGAAATTTGCCGTCTCATTTCTCTGGTGGAAAACTGGATAAATTAACTAACAAAAGAACACTTTTGTTTTCGTTATCACATTTCACAGAATTTCAATGGCAACTCTGAGCCTCAACAATTCAACAAGAAAAAACTCTCCAACTCTCCACTCTCACAAACCCGTCTCTAAATTCACTTCCTTCACGAAACCCACAAAAATCTCCTTCAGTTTCTCAGGAAAAAGATCACCAAAACTTCACCATTTTCGACCAAACTCGTCAGTATCAGAGAGCTCACTCTCCGTGCCAAAAGAAGCTGAAACTGATGATATTGAAGATGACCCAACCCAAGAACTGAGCTATCTTGATGAAGAAACAGATCCTGAGAGTATTACCGATTGGGAGCTGGATTTTTGCTCCAGGCCAATTCTTGATATTAGAGGAAAAAAAGTATGGGAACTTGTTGTGTGTGATAGTTCACTTTCCCTTCAGTATACAAAGTACTATCCTAATAATGTTATCAATAGCATCACTTTAAAGGATTCCATAGTGACAATATGTGATAATCTTGGCCTTCCTATCCCGGAGAAAATCCGGTTCTTCAGGTGAATTTTTTTTAGTAATTTTTATACATTTCTGCTTTTGCTTGTGTTTATGCGGTAAGGTTTTTCATTTTTATGCTGGGGAATTGGTTTGTTTGTGGTTTGCAGGTCACAGATGCAAACTATAATAGCAAAGGCGTGCAAAGAGCTTGGTATAAAGCCGATTCCAAGTAAAAGGGTAAGTATGGTTGTGTTAATTAGATTCTTGTTATTTCTTTTTCTTTTTTTTAAAGAAATTTTTATTTACATAAATGAAATTGATGTATTTGAGTTACAGACAAGTGGTGCTCAGATGCTGTTGATGGTATTAAGCGGTGTTTGATAATGTCATCTATAGAAGTACTCTTTGCAAGAATTGAGATAAATATGCATTTCTTTATGAGAAATCATGTGAAATGTCATCACACTGTTGCATCTGTTTAGTATATTGAGCAAATTGTTGGGAATTTTTCCTCTGGAAAGTCCTTCGATTTTCAAGTTCTTCTTGAAGATTTTTAGGCATTTCTACTATTTAACAAATATTTAGAAGAAGAGATAATTGAATTCTTGTGGCTTGTTAGTCAAACTTCAATGCACAGAGTTTCAGCATGTCATAGCATTGGAGTTTTTGCCTTAAAGTTTCAACTTGGAAATGCTCTATGGTATTTGCTTTGTTACTTATGACTGCTTTATATTTCAGTGTCTATCGCTATTTCTGTGGCTGGAAGAACGCTATGAGACAGTATACACACGTCATCCTGGTTTTCAGAAAGGATCTAAACCACTTCTGGCATTAGATAATCCTTTTCCTATGGAACTTCCAGACAACTTATTTGGAGAAAGATGGGCATTTGTCCAGTTACCTTTTTCAGGTGAAGGCATAGCACTTTTCCTATGAATGATACTGGCTGATACAAGAATATGAACCATGTTTTCCGCTCCATCTACTTAAAGGGACTCATAAATACTTTGCAAATGACATATCACTATTGGTACTAATATTTATCAATCAACCTGCATTAAAACTCTCCATATATGTTGAACCCTGAAAAGGGGAGAGTGATAAAGCAGCAAAGTTTACAAAATATGTCTTTGGATACCTGTCATGTGACTTGGGAGTACTATTATTAGCCATTTCTCCAGAATATTTTTCTGCCCTACACTAAATTTAATTCCTATTCTCAGTTGTTCGGGAAGAGATCTCGTCCTTAGAGACAAGATTCGCATTTGGTGCAAGCCTGGATTTGGATTTACTGGGGATTGAAGTTGATGATAAAACTTTGATTCCAGGACTTGCTGTTGCATCTTCTCGTGCAAAACCATTAGCAGGTGCATATTCCTTTTTAGATATCTTCTACATAACAGCTCTGCCTTTTTTGTATCGGTATGGTGGTTGTCAATATGTTCTTCACATGATTTTAAGATTATTATATAGATTATCTCAAATATGCCACCCTTGTGTTGACTGGCTAACCGCGGTATGGCATCACAAGGATAATTGCATTGTGAATGCACTTTCAATCGACAAAAAGCTTGACTCACCAAGATAGGACAGAACTTGAATTCTTTCTGTAGTTCTATTGGACTTTTAACTTGTTTATTGCATATTTCATCTTTTCAAAAGTTTAGTAATGAGCATAACGGCCTTATTGTTCCTATGGACTACCTGCATTTTTATCCATATCTCAACAAAGCATTCTACTGTATTTTGCTATCAAGGATCAATTAAAAACTTCCCTCGTACTATTGCAGCTTGGATGAATGGTCTGGAAGTATGCTCAATTGAAGCAGACACTGCCCGAGCTGCCTTGATTCTGTCCGTTGGAATATCTACCCGTTATGTTTATGCTACTTACAGGAAAAATCCAGTAACAACAAGTGAAGCCGAAGCTTGGGAAGGAGCAAAGAAGACCTGTGGAGGGTTACATTTCCTTGCCATTCAAGAAGACTTAGATTCAGACGACTGTGTTGGATTCTGGCTTTTATTAGACTTGCCTCCTCCACCAGTATAACTCCAGTCAGCATGAAAAATATATACACCCTCTGCTATCACAGTACTTTTTAATTTCTGCTATCCAAGGATACCACTTTCAAATAGTAATATGAATCCGGCTTATCAGAATTTTTCAAGGCCAATTTAGTTGCTTGTATATGTTATGTTAGACAGAGGTGTACTTTTACAAACAGGAAGCCTTTGAACTGAGATTTTTTGCATTCCTCTGACTAGTATAATAATAATTCACATTTAGTTAGATCAAGACTGCTGGAGAAGCAAATAAAAATGTTGCTTGCAAACCTGTCAATACATACAGAATACTCCATGCCACAAAACTGGTAGATTAAGAGTGCTAAAATATTACATCGATTAATTAAGTCTCTTCTTGAATAGCAGAATTGTCAATTTCGCATTATTTTTCCTCAATTGATTTCTGGTGTGGGTGGGGACACAAACAAATACACAGAGATTTTGAAAGATTCAAACCCTTTACTCTTTCACATAAAATGCTTACACATTAAATGTAACCCTGATTGAACTACTTACTATCCATCAAATGGCAAGTCCACATAAAACTACTCTTTCTGCTAGGGGCTAGGGGCTAGGGGCTAGGGGATAACTAAATGGGAATCAATTAGAGCTGCAAATCATATCTAATACCTATTCAGATACATGTGGAGAAAGGGGCCAACAACATAAAGAAAAGTTGACAGGCTGCACTCGGATTTATCCCTGACTGAACAGAATCAATTCTACTTAGTAGAAAAAATTAGCAGCTCCAATAGAATACTTATGTTGCAGTGCAAGATTGGCCAACACAAGAAAGGTAGGATTTTGGAGCCTCGGCGAATGGAGAATTGCCTCATCATCTGTAGTATGGAAGAAACTCCCCACAGATGAAATAATACAACATAGAGCACAAAGTTGAGCATTCACGATTTTGACCTCTTTTGCTTTTGAGGAACAAACCGAACCCCTTGTTTGCCAAGTTCCAAGGTCTTCACTCTACCGTCATCTAATGTGACGGATAAAATAGAGGTGCCTTCAACATTGCCAGTAACAACTCCCTTATGCCTGGATTAAGGAAAATGTTGAAAAAATAACAATAAGCACAAACTTACAGTCACCACAAACAAGAAATCTTGCTACAGAGCAAAACCAAAACTGGTGACATTAACAAAATTGCACAAAACATTCAAGAAATTGACATCATGAAAGTAAATCTTAATCAAGACCTCATGATGTATAAGAGTAAAACAGAGGTTAAACATCAACCTCACATCATTTGCTTCAAAGCAGAAAAAAAATCTTAATGCAGTGAGAACGGATCCATTTCAGAGTATGACTTAAGAGCTGTTCCAAAGGCTTATAAATTCCCTTTTGCAAAAAACTATTTTCCAAATTAAAACTCACCATGAATTTTCAGATGGCTGATGAACTTCAACTCTCTTTCCAATTGCATCTTTACCCAACTTTTTCAAAATCCAATTCGCATCCATTATCTCATCCATTAAACTGTCTTGGTTTGATTGTGTAGCATCTTCATCTTCATTAAATGATGATTTCTCCATGAAAGGTGATGGTCTCTTTCTTTTTGACCTTTGACCCTTTATTAAACTCTTTTCTTCTTCGGGCTGAGAGACCTGAGAATTCTTATTTTCAAGATTAGGTTTCCTAAATTTTAGCTTAAGCGAAGGCTTGGAATCCTTTAGCAGCGAATGCGAAACTGGTGTATCATCATTCCTTTCCCCATAAGCATCAGACCTGCTTTCCGATGGCTTCCTGTCACCCCTTGATGCAGCAACATCACTTGCAGGCCCAACTGCGGCCCTTCTTAAATCCATGTTTCCTTTTCCTGACAATACATGCATGTTATCTGGTTCATATCCATCAGCACCGCTCCCTCTACCAACTTTGGAGTTCGAGTCGGGAATTGCTTGCCTAACTTTTCCAAACTTTATCACATTTGCACCTCTTCCAGCAATCTTCAAACCTCTTGTCTGGCTGGTGTGATCAACTTTGTCTCCTGCAAATTGTAAAAAACAATCGTTTTAATATCAGCGCCTCCGAAGTGAATATCCTCCATATGAAAATTTGAAGCTAGCTTTGTAAAGCACCACATTTTGAAAAACAAAATAATTATAAGCATTAAATTACCATCAACAAGATTAGAACTGTCATCGCGTCTATCCAGCACAAAATTGTTGTTATTCACTTTCTGCAGGCTTGTATCTTCAATGCCTGCTCATGAGCATAAACTATATAAGCCAATTTTTCAGAGAGACAATTTGAAACCAATTTATTCCAGGGAGATGCAATTTAAAGAACAATTCAGGTTCTTTGAATTTTCTTATTAATAACACTTTCAGGAAAAGAAGAAAGCATACCATTGGAGGTAAAGTCTTGCTCCCTCTGGCAGCTTGAAGCATCAGACTTGGGAGAGTTGGTAACATTTATTTTTCGTGCACCTAGATTTATAACTAACTTCTTTGCCTTTATAGTCTTAGACCTACTAACATGTTTTCCATCATCCTCTCCACTGTCCACGTCATGAGATTTACTGCTTTTGAATTTCACTCTAGATATCTTATCTTCATCAGACACCATTACTTCATCCACAAACTTGTGTTTCAAAACCCCAGGCTGGTTGATAGAACAAACCCCTTCAGTATGACTAACAATTCCAGCGACAGAAGAAATATCCTGTCCTTCATTGTTAGGAGACTGAATGTCATCACCAAAGCTGTTTCCATGAGATTGAACATCCTGATGTCCTTCAGAACTATGTTCAGGTTCTGTTTTACTGACGAAAGTCATCTGATATCCCTTTTTCTTGGGGTACTTCTTATTTGACGATTTCTTTCCATGTTCCTTGGCTTTTTTTGGTGACTTATCAACTACCCCTTTAAGAGAGAGCTTTAGAGAACGCCCAAATTCATTCTTCAATATCCCAGGACCATTTTCTTCGTCATCTGAATATGGTGAGATGGAAAATATTTCGTCTTCAGTCGGCAACCCTGCAGCAGCTCTCAAGCTAGCAATTAGATCTTTATCAGCCATATCTTTTCTCCTCCAAAGCTCACGAACGGCATCCTCAAGATCCCTGACCTGCAATACAGATTAAATTAGAAGGAAAACTGAAAAAAGAAAGAGAAAGGGGGGAAGGGGAGGGGGGGTTGGTGAGAGAGGAAGAGATATAAAATTAAGCACCTAAACACAACGCTACTATAACTCCCCCTAGCATGCAGCAGAGAGAGAGAGATACTGCTTAAATACATCATTCAAACAAACCTGATAGCATTCTCCACGACATGTTGGACATTTGTACTGAAGATTTCCATCTACTTGAAACTGCAAATATTTTTCGTCACTGCAAAACAATATTTTTATAAAATAAGATAATTTGTATGAAGTAAGATAGCAAGGTAGATGTGATTGCAGTGCATATTGGTGAACAAGGGAAACAGCAAACCTAATGCCATCACACTGGCAGTGCACCCAGCGCTGGCAAACATCACAGCAAACCATCGGTGTCGATTCTGAGTCTCTATAAACCTACAAGTTCAGGCAAAAACATCTAGTCAAGTTCCTTTCTCAACAAGTTTAACATACACAATTAAACAAACGCGAAGCCCTCATGCCTAGGGAGGAGAGAGAGACAGAGAGACAGAGAAGGTGATAACAGATTGCAAATGCAGTTTCAACAAATTCACATGAGAAACAGTAGCTGCTAAATCATGATGTCTACAATAAAGCATTTACATCCGAGATGCTATTTCTACAATCACAATGACAAGGCGTTGGAAGTCAATTAAATTAAAGAAACCATAAGATTCACATTCCTTGAGAAGGTAGATGATACCTTCAAACAAACAGGGCAGTAATTACCCTTCACGAACAATCTTCCACAAGCATCGCAGCAAGTATAACCCAGAAACCACCTGTAACATTAAGAGCAAATGATAAATCACCTGCTAATAGAAAGAAGCTACCAGTAGATTCAGAAAAAGGAACTGGAAAAATCCATGAACCTATGTAGCAAGACAAATTCAAAGCAAAGATGAACATAGGATTAACAGTCCTTACCGCACACTAAGGCCATTCCCAGGCACATTGGATCCACAGCTGTGACACCTAGTATGCTTGGGGCACAAATACGGTCCAGAACTAACATTCTATACCATTCAAAAAAGAAAATAAATGATATATTTTAGCTAAGACATGAAGCACAAGTACAAGTGACAAAAACCCACCTTGTGTGGAGGATGTTGACAATAACAATGATAAGCACCATCACACCTCCTACAGAACATAAATTTATTTGGATCTCCAGTTCTCCGACAAATCTAAGAAGGAAGCAAAAGAATGAAGCGTAAGAAAATATAAAATGAATTGAGAACACAATCACAAAAACAACCACCCTGCTTCCAAAAAGTTATAATGGCAATTCTATATGTAGATAACATGTTAAACAGGAATCCATAGAGTAAAAAATTGTTACTCTTCTTATTGGTAAAAGTGAACAAAAAAAATTGTAGCTTCTCTCAAGCTTCACAGCATAAAGAATGACTAACAAATAAAAAGAGAAAGACAAGACAGTTTTCTAAGAAATGACAAAAATACTTGATGCACATTAAAAAATACCTCACAAATCCGGCAAGATGGACACTTCCATGAACTCCAATGAAATAAATCTGCATATAGGGCCCCGTATGAGAAGAATATCAATTAGTTCTGTCATAACATTAAGGCAATAATATGATACCTCTATTTTGAGCCCAATTTTTCAAGCAATTCCTGTGGTACTTCTTGCCACAACTTTTGCAGGAAAGCATCCTCCTAGCTCGTTCACTTCCTTCATTTTCACCCACAAAGCAGAGCCGGCACATTACATTCATGTTGGACTGACCCTGCTCTTCTCCAGCACTATCTTTTGAGGCAGTCTGCACAAGAAACAATTCAACGAAACAGATAAACTAAATAATTCAACATAACATGCATATGGCTTTTGATGATGTTTTTGTTTCCTATCTTCTCTCTTTAGTTACAGGGAAAATAGTACATCATAAAGAAAGTGTCTAAGTAATCAATATCACACAATTCGGAACAGATAAGATAATTACCCAAATTCTATAATACACTCAACGAGTAATGGAAAATTCATCACACAACCCCGTAACTAGAGCATTATTTTGCACAGAAAACAACTGAAATTTGCCACATATAAGTACACTTAATAAAAATGCTAAAGACCAAATTGAACCTAATATAGGTTAGAACTTAGAATAGCCAAAAGATTGAAAAGGAAAAGGCAAGAATTACTAAAAGTACCACACTCTGCAAATTCAAATTCCTATATGGTAAATTAGACAAACAGATGATAAATACATTAATAACATATTCTACTTTCTAAAAATACATAACAAAATTACAGACGAGTCACATTTACAGCTTGAACTCGAAAACGCAAAATAAAAATAAAATGATAACTCAATCTAATGACCTAATTATCAAATGCGCACATTCAGTTATACTATAATATTAAGCTGAAATTCAATGACAATGACTACCAAATTTCAAAATTAGCTAAATTAAAAGAAAACATCAAACTAGAAATGCAGGAACTGTACCGCAACATCACCGGACTCGAACCGTCTAGCATAATCCTCAGCTGCGACCATAGCAGCGGCGGCCTTTCGTTGCAACGCCACGCGCTTGGTCTGCGCCGACACAGCAGCGGCTTCATCCGCCACATCAACACCACCACCACCTCCAGCAACACCACCTCCATCAACAACAACAACCGGCGGCGGAGCCTGCGGAACCTCAGGAACAAGAACCTGAACCGTACTCTCCTCTTTCGAAACCCTAATTTTCCCGCGAGGATCCTTCAAAAACTCCTCTACCAAAAAGACCTGCTGTAAGAAGTCGTTTTTGGCCTTCGCACCCTGCGCGCCCCGCGGAAACCCTAGCGTGCAAAAGCAAATTCGCTTGCTGCACAAACCAACACAGAGAAAAGTTAAAATAAACCGAAGAGCGCGAAAGAGAGAAAAGAGCTAGAGAAGAAGAAGAATAGAAAAGAGAAGAGTTTCATTCTTCTAATCTGTTAAGTGATAAAAATTATGAGAAGAAAAAATAATAATAGTAATGCAAAAAAAAAAAATACCATGTAATTGGGCAAGCAACGTGAAAGGCCATAGTGACTGAATTTTGGTGAATTTTTGAGTTTTGGGGAGATTTAGAATTTAGAGATCGCTCGATTAAAAAAATTAAATAAATAATATTTTTTTAAGGATTTTTCTTTTTTTCTTTTTTTTCTCTCTCTCTCTCTATCTCTATCTTCTCTCTCTCTCTTATCGTTCTGTTTGTGTTGTGTGTGTTTTGGGTATGGTCACTCTGATTCAATTTAAACGCACAGTCGTGTGGGCTTTGGGCTAAACGTAAAGGGCAGTTGACCGTCAACGTTTGAATCTGGCAACGAATGGGAATCTCGCAAGCTGGAGCATAGAGATTGGGTTTTAACCCGACCCGAAAAAGCTAAGCAGCGAATTAGAGTTCGCCATGTCAGATGTAAATTGTTGTGGACCCATTCATTATGGTGTAAGGCACTGTTTGATTCCGTAATATTCAGGAATATTTTCATTAAATTATTATTTGCGTATATTTATTAAAATGCAATCCAAAATAAGGGCAAAATGATCATAAAATTATATTTTCTTTAAAAAAATTATAAAACTTCTCACCCAATCCGATGGTATCACCAATATACATTATTTTGATAATTAGTGAGAAAAATATTAAATTTATTGATGTTTTTCTTTTATGATAAGGTATCAAATTAATTTTAAATCATAATTTTTAATTACTTTCTTTTTACATTTGTGCTTTTGTCACATTGAGAAAATTTTGTATTTCATGCTATATTTTCATAATTTATTGTAAATTTAGTTAAGGACGAGTTTGAAATTGTTGTAAATTCTAAAATAATTTATTTATGTTATGCTTTATCAATAATTATTTTAAAAAAAATCAGTTTAGTGTTTAATAAATTTAATATTTAAAAATACTATAAATTTAAATAAATTTTACTGTTAAAATATTGTAGTAATATAAATGACTAAAATAGACATATAATATTGACTATTATTTGTTTATATATGTATATATAATATAATATAAAATAATTTATAATAAATCAAAAAAAATAAAATAAATCAACAGACAATAAAATACTAATCTTAATGATATGTATGGAGCAATAGTGCTTGAAGTAAAAAAATTATATTTTGAAAGAATAAAGTTTACAAAAAAAATAAATAAAATAAAAAGTTTAAATACTTAAACTCTGTTAAGGATAATTTTGATTTATATAATTTTAGAAATATAAATGAAATTATAATTGTAAATAAATTTTAAAAAGTAAGTAAAGATCTGTTTCTCAAAATTTACTGTAAAATAATAGATTTTGGATAAAAATAATTTTAAAAAAACTTATCAAACGGCGAAAATTAATTTTCATAGTTAAAAATCACTTTAAAGTTTCCTAACACAATCTCAAACAGGCTCTAAAATAGGTTTTATTGAAAATTTATTATCCTAATACATTTTCAAAATTCTATATATATTAATTATTGCAAAGAAGCATTATAGTAATATTAGAAAAGAAGTACTATAATATTGTGTCACACTAACATGAATATTCTTAAGATTATAAAAAAAACGAATGTCTTATACTTTTTTTTCTTGACATTCTAATATTTGAAAGTTATATTTTTAATAAGTGCATAAAATAAATACTAATCATATACTTTTTAAACTTAATTTGTTTGTTTAATTATTAAGTTGCATTATTATTTGATGTATTTTGATTGTGTTGTGTAGAAAATGAGAGATTTAGCTATCTAAAATAAATTTTGGTTCGAAAATGATGAATTCAACTCGAAAAGAAGATGTTTGGTGATCGAAGCATAAGAGATTTTAGGGATTAAAATGCAACAACATGAGGACTAAAATGAATACATATCAAAATAAAGATCTAAATTTATAATAATCAAACATAAGAGACCTAATTAAGATTTACTACAAATCAAACATTTAGGGCAAAATTAGGTGAGTGGCCCACCTGGCATTTTGCCCCAAGGCAGAAAAAGGGGTACGACCATGCCACTCAGGAGCGCAGCCACGCGACACATGTTATCTCTTCACGCCCCTGTACTATTTTGCGCACCTTTGTGCCTACTGGAAGATTTTTTGTATGTTTTTGAAGTTTAAACTTACCTTTAAGATTATGGTTTGATAACTTGATTTCACTAAAATTTAAGGTTACTTATTAAAAGAAAAGGGGAAGAGAAGAGACGCTTTTGAAAAGGATTTGGTTTGGAAGAAAAGAAAAGAGAGAAAAACTTAGAGGAAGAGAGTAGAATTTGGAAGAATCTCGGTGGATCAACTTCGAATTTAAGAAGATTAAAACTCTCATAATCTAGTTTTTTCTCATTCTCTTATCTTTAAATATTTATCTTAAATTGAACAATTGGGAAATTAATATTTTTATATTATTAATTGTTAAATTCTTGATAATGGATTTTGAATTTTGTCTAATGTGTAGCTAAACTCATTTTCTAGGGCAATGATTTAATCTATTTGAAACATCCAATTTTTAAAATTGTGTTATTCGTATAATTTGATATTTAGTATTGAGTGTTCATCATGATTATTAATACTTTTGAATATTTGACTAATATTTGAATGATTTGTGGATTAATATGAACTGATAAATGATTATTATATCTAGATTATGTGATGAATGGCATAAATTATATGTTAGACAAATATGTACTAATATGGTTTACGTAATTTAATTAAAAAATGTCATTAATCGTAATGCACTTCTATTTAATTAATTTTACATAAAAATATAATATAATTTTATGTACAAAGTATATTCGATTGATCTTGAGAGAGACTGTTGAATAAATTAGAATAATTAACTAACAACGCAAATATTAAATCAGAATAATATCAATTGAAATTTTGGATGCTAATAAATACAATGAAATCATTATCCCTAAATTTTTTCATTAATTGTATATTTCAATTAAATATTTTCATTAGTTGTATATTTCAATTAAATTGCTCAGTAATTCAATTTAGTTTATTTTTAATTTTTTCAAACACATTAATTCAATTTCTTAAGATAAATTCATTACTAATCATTTTAGTAATTAACATAACTTTTCTTGGAGGACCGACACTCTCTCATTACTATATTATTTACTTGTGACACGTACATTTGTGTTTGTAAAATCACGCAACAATTTTCTTCGCAATAGTTATCTTAATTAGTTTAAAAAAATATTTTAATTATACTTTAATATTACCATTAAAAACTAATTTAATCATTGAGCACTAATTATTCATAAATTAAGAGTATAATTTTTTTATACTTTATATTATTTTTACATTAATGATTTAAATTTATAATTTATTTTTAAAAGACTTATAACCAACCGATTACTTCTTGTCACTTGAGTTTGATTTCAGTGTAGTTACGGAGATATATTTTAAAATTTGTTTAATTAAAACTACGGCTTTTGACCCCAATATTTATTTATTTATTTTATTTTAAACAAATATCAATTCTTAGTGAAAATAATCACTTTTTTATTTAATATTTATTATCTCGTGATTTTATCCTTCAACTAACTACTAAGCTTTATTGAGACCATTGGCCATTCTTATATTTTTTTCTTCCGAAATTAAAATACATCGGTTACAAATATTCTTTCCATGGAAAGAAAAAATTAAAATCAAACAAAGCCTTTAATTATCAAGATGGTGTGTTTTAAGGATTTGAATACGATCTTAATTTCTTTTATCTATATTTTTAAAAATTTATTATCACATAGTATGAACTAAAATAAAAAGTTAAAATGATATTTTAAATTTTTTTTATCAATTAATGATTATAATTTATTATATTAAAAAATTAAAATTAATTGATAAAAAATTTTAAAATACAATCCCATCTTTTCATTTAAATTTATATAATATGTCAATAAATTTTAAAAAATTTGAGATTCAAATCCGTTTTTTTAAGGGATATTATCACATAGGTTTGAATTTGTATATTTAGAGAGAAATAATAGAGATTGTATCACATACCTTTCCTACGGGGTTAGTCAACTAACTTCAAACGGTGAATTTATTTAAATATCCTTAATTATTTATCTTTTTAAAATATATTTTTTTAATATTTATTTTTAACTTATTTTGTGTGCTAATTAATTCAAATATATAAAATAAATAAAATAACCATAAAATAGAATAAAAGATAAAAAATTAAGAATTTGATTTGAAATATAATTTTTTTAATAATTTTGATATAAATAAAGTATGGAGATACATATAATTAATAATTGATTAAAAAAATAAAAAAATAAATTTTTTCTAACTTCTCTTTTATTGAATAAAAATTTAAAAATAGATTTTTTTAAATAAAATAATAAATATTAAATAATAATATTTTATGTATTTATTTTTATATTTAATGATTAAATATAATTATAAAAAATAAATAATATATTATTTATAATATTTATAATTTTTATTTAAGTGGTATAATCCTAAATTTTATGGGAGGAACTTTTCTTTTTTTTTGGTTTTTAAGCGCCAAGATTCCAAACGAGGCACTGGCAGCTGACTTCCCGTACGAAAAGCTACGACGTCGCGTCAAGGCATTTTCCCGCCTTCTAGAACCTGCTGCAGCATCTCAATTCTCATCAGGCTGTCCTTACCAGTCTACAGTGAAGAAGAGAGGAAAGAAGCTACGAACCCATGAATGCTCCGGACCGTTACGAGCGATTCGTCGTTCCCGAAGGAACCAAGAAGTAACTTCACACTCTTATTTCTCTCTTTCTGTCTTTCCAAACCTTCTTTATCAAATTCTCTCTTTTCTTTTTGTTTTCAATTTCTTAAAATTTGATTTTAGGGTTTCGTACGAGAGAGACACGAAGATAATCAATGCGGCCTCGTTCACCACAGAGAGAGAGGAACATACAATTGGAAACATTCTTCGCATGTACGTTTAAATTAGTTTCTCCATCTCGAGTAAATTACTTATTTTTGTTAAAAATTTGCTTGATTAATCGCTAATTATCTTTTTCATGGTGATTAGGCAATTACACAGAGATGAAAATGTTTTGTTCGCTGGTTATAAGCTCCCTCACCCTCTTCAGTACAAAATAATTGTTAGGGTTAGTATTTTATCTTCTTTTCTGTCTATTGTAGCTTGATATGCCCAATTATTTTTCTTATTCAGATAGTTAGGGTTTCTGTTTTCGTGTTGACTGTATATTTCAGCAAAGAAGTAGGTGTTAGGGTTTATGCGTGGGTTTAACATTGCAAAGCACGATGGGGTTGAATGGTAATGCGTTATATTGCATGTAAGATTTGCTAAATTGAGTAAAATTTTTGGGTCTTAAGGAATCTTGCTACAATTTTTGTAGATTCACACAACAAGCCAGTCTTCGCCAATGCAGGCCTACAATCAGGCTATCAATGATCTAGACAAGGAACTTGACACTCTGAAAAATGCTTTTGAGGTACAGCTTCTTCTATATTTTCGTATTCTGCTTTTAATCATGTCCTAGGAGTCTGTTTCCTTCTCTCACTCTGTAAGCGATGACGCAATATTAATCGGGAATTATTGCTCTGTTGGACATTAATTGTTCAACATCTTATTGAGCTTAGAAAAATTTGTGTCTCACGGCATTGCACTACAGAATAGACTTAAATAATGCATTTCTATCAAGTGATTAGTATAAATTTTAAGTATTTGATAATAGGGTATAAAATAATTTAGTGTTTAAGGTAGATTTCTTTGCCCAATGTGGATGCTGCACATGTTTTTGAAGTAATCTTTTGGAGGAACGTATTTTTGCAAGCACAGCTGTGATTGTGCCTGGTTTCAATGTTGGCTTGTTTCTATATTTCCTTTTTCTAGCTTGGTTGAGATACGTGACATCCGCAGCATACTTAAGTGCATCCTGTGGTTTCTCATGCATACACCAACTCCATAATTGTTTGAAGGAAGTTACTGTTAGTCAGAAACATTGTGGTCTTTTATAGAAGCTAGTAGGAGACAGTACTTTTACAAAACAGAATCCATATGTAATAGTAGTCCTGCTTCTAAATGGCAATTTATGGTTTCATATCAGCAATTGGCTTGTTTGATCATTTTGAGATGTGTGGTTTGGATGGTTTCTATGGGCCATTGAAATTTGTAGGATGTAATGCACAATGACAGAAACCTAGTATGATTGAGAAGAATAGCTTGAAGATATGTTTATTAAATTAGTTGTTATTGAAGTGTTTTCTAGATGCTCGGCACAAGTTTGTCTCAAAATTTGCAATTTCTGTTTACAGGCGGAGTTATCGAAGCATTCGAGAGATTATTGATGTTTATTGGGGTTAGCAGTTTTGTATTAACAGTTTGTAGTCAGATGATGAGTGTTGTTGCTTGTTGGAAGTTAAGACAATGGACTGGAATTTGAAGACGCAATGGTTTTTACTTCTTATGATATTCAGGAATTAGAGGACGTGCTGCAGTGAATATTATGCTTCTTTTCGTAAAAGAGAAGCTTTTGTCGCTGCACTGATTGACAATCTGTATACTGGTGTCTCTGTTTTCTGGTTGTGTGGAACCATAGCATTATCTAAAGCATAATGGTTCCACACATTTGGGCGCTTAATATTGTATATAATGGTTTAATTTTCAGATCAGAAACATAGTTTTGGTAGGAAACATATTGTTGATATCAGTTTTTGTGGGTAAACCCTTTTCAGTCTTTCATTAACTACAGAATCATAGCGTACATTCAAATTGTTGATTACACCCGAATATTTCTGTCCTTTCTACCTACTGTTTCTACAAACAATCTGGTTCCTTTCCTATGGTTAACATCCTAAAGATTAAAGCTACCTCACAAATTTACATGATAGAGAAGTCTTCATCCAGTCCCTCTAGGTCTCCTTTAAAATCATGTTGCTTGATGATCAAAACAGAGGTCCTCACCGAAAAATCCGAACCTGATAGGACATCTCCTACAGGACCCAATTCCGGGCATTGCTGCCAGTCGTTCATGCCTACTGTCAATATCGAGTTTGCCCTCATTCCTCGGCCTACAATTATCAGTGCATACTGTCCTTCCAGTGATCTGAGTGTAGCAAAAGTTTCAGATGAATTTGCAAGGTGCTTCTCAAGATAAGCTACATGGCCTCCTGCAACATGTCTCTCATAGAATTCAGCAAAGCATTCATCATCAATCTTCATCTCTTCCTCTTGCTCTTTAGTGTTATCCTTGTAAGTCGCAGGTCTGTCCGGATTCTCGGAACTGTCTACCAGGAATCTTATTACTGTGAGTTTGACTCCCGGATGCCTTGACACTTGACGTGCATAGGCTAGTGCCTCGCGATCATCCCTTCCACCAATAAAAATGACTGCCACATCTAGAGACGCTTGTGATCTTGATATTCTTCCGATCAATCCAAAACCTCGATCGACCAGAATCCCCACGGAACACGTTGCATTCCTGAGCAGCTGTTTGCAACAACAAATTCGGATTAGGGCTGGCCAGTGTGGGATTCATTTGATTTATAAGAAAATAATTTACTGTCTACTATATTGAAGAAATAATTGACTAGAACCAAATGTTAGAACATTTGATAAATCGTATTGTTGAAGGTGTAGTGAGTTTTAAAGGAGGAAATAGAAATTCACAAAATTCCTTCAGTTTGTTGTGATCACACCTTCCGATTAACATAGCGGAATCCGGGGTGGCCGCCGTCTAATGTACCGTCTTCTCGTTGTCTCTTGTGAAATGGCAATATTATGAGGGAAATCATCAGATTCTCCGCTAAAATGCAGATATCTTGCGACATTCCACTAAACGTCGAAAGTGCAAGCATTCGCTTAAGCGTAATACCTTGGCCATTTTCATCCACATAAGATTGAACCGCATTGGAAACTTCCTCTCTCATTTCCATCACTGTCTTGTCCGTTACAGTTACCGTATCCACACCTTCGTTCTGCACCAGTGTGGCGGCTATTTGGTCCGTCAGTTCGATCATGTCTGTAACGTAAACTACGATTCCGGGATCGGCTGTTCCTCGAGAGATTTCCAGGATGTTAGTGGAGGAAGTTAGATTATGAGGGCCGTGAAGACAGAGCAAAATTCGAAGCTGGTCCGACGGGTCGAGCCACTGAAGCGCCATGCGCCGAGTTGGCGCCCGTTTTCTTGCTCGTTCGATGATATGTTGCACGACGAATGGGGTGTGTACGACGGTGAGGAAGATCACGATCACCATTGTAGAACTGGTTGTAGAGGTCGTGATTTGTCTTATCTGATTTCGGAAAAGACAAACAATTTAGATAAATGTTTGGCTCCTGAAAGCTGTCACATTCATTGGTACAATGACAAACAAACGATATAAAAAAAAAAGATTCGCTGTTTTTAACCGGCTGTTGTTTAATAGAAGACTTTATGTTTTGTATTGTGAGAATATAAAAACTAAAGGACCCTGCTGTTATTATCCCGAAACAAATAGAAATTGGAAAAGTACAGAAACTTACAGCAGCTGAAGTGGCCATAAATATGTAAAAATGACCCTTTGCAGTCAACAGAAGGCCGAGAGCAACCGATTCCGGCCAATGAAAGCCTAACATAGCGCCGCAGAGGACAGTTCCGGCGACTTTTCCGATTGATGTTATCACTAAGAGTGAAAACAACCTTGCCCATGTCCCTGGATTTCCGGCCTCGAAAGTGTGAAGTTTAGCATGGTATCCCATCCAAAAGAAGAAAATAGGATAGTACACCGTGCTTAACAGATAGTTCACTTTTCCGACGGTCCATTTCGACATTCTTCCCTCGGAAGGAAAACAAATTCCGGCCATGAATGCGCTGAGAATTGGGTGGAAACCGTACCAAGTTGCGCAGCTGCATACGAAAACCATGAAGGCTAGTGACAGAACAAGGTGTGTGCCTTTCATGGCTTTTCCTTCTGGATTTTCGTTGTTTATCCAGTTCATGAAAACTGGCGAAATCTTTGCTGTAAAAAGTGATTGGATTATCAATGCAGAGCCCATCTTAATGGAGGATTGTATGTGTTCGCGAGTACTATGCCCATCATAATGAAAAAAGATGAAGCTAATGCATAAGAGAAGCATTGTAATCATATCGGAATGAATCCCTGCCGCCATTCCAAGCTTTCCTATGTCTGATTTTCCTATCTTGTGATTTGTTATCACACGAGTTAGGATGTGGGAGCCGCTGCCGGAGAGGCTGACGGAGAGGGAGAGAGTTAACCCGATGTGACGGTGAATCGAGAAATGCAGAAATGGAGTTATGCTGCAAGCTAAGATGAATGTCGACAACATTCCAGCATATGCCACAATTGCATCTCTTGTTGGTGGCTTGAAAATCACATACGGATTCATTTCTAAACCCAGAACAAACATGTAACAAATCATACCAAATTCCACTATGAAATTCAATGTTTGAATCATCTCTAACTCAAATGCATTGCGTATAGGTTTTATGTTGCCAAGCATCAATCCTATCTGTAAGCAAACACAAGTTTACAACATTAATTAAAAGCAAAAATTAAAGAAGATCCTTCTGAGGAAAACAAATTAATTTCTGTTTTCAGAAATCATTTTTTGTTTTTGTTTTTGAAATGTATACTCACGACAATATCAGAAGTTATCCTAGGCTGGTGTACAGGCTTTAGAAGTTGATGAGCAAGATTGCTTAGAATGTACGCCAAGAGAAGACCCACAATTTTTCCCGAGCCATCTGCAAATGTCACACCTACAAAAGCCTTGCATTTTTGCGCTGGTGTTCTATTTTTGAAATTAAAATTTGGTGCCATTCCCTTTTCTTAATTTTCTATTTCTGCTGCTGTTGCCGTCGTCGTCGTCGTTGTTTTCTTCTTAATTGCAGAACAACGCTGTTGTCGTCGTTGTCGTCTTCTTCTTAATTGCAGAACAATGCTGTATTTCTGCTTTTTGATTTTCTTGGTTTCATGTTGTGAAAATTACCAAGATTGAACAATTTCTTGAACTTTCTCTCTCTTTCTTTTCTTCTTCTGTTTGTTTGTGTTTTTGGTTTTTCCCGGGCGAGTGAATGGTTGAAATTGATTGGCGAAAATGGAGGAATAAATTCAGGAGATTAAGCCAGGTAAGTGGTGAATATAGAGGCTAAAACAACATTATTTAACAACCATAACAACAATAGAAAAAAACCCAACAAAGACAAGATAAAACTCCTTGACTCTTAACATACTCCTGTAGACTTCTGTTTCCCATTTGGTCCAAAATTTTACAGAAAGACAAAACATATTTCATAAAAAATGTTACCAAGTTATTAAGTGAATTTCTAATAACTTCTAGCATATATAATATATGAATACGAATACTAAAAGAAACCTTGATTATATTAGTTGAACCCTTAGAAAATTTTAATCAAGATGCAATACTAGCTCTTAAATTTGAACGTTGGGAGTTTGACAGAAAATATATGATAATGTTTTTTGAATTGGGATGGAGAAAATTTATTATATCCGATTTGAATAACATGTTCTGTTGCCAACCAAGCCACACATAACAACAAAACTACTCTCGTACGTTAGACTTTCTTATAAAGGCTAACTGCGACTTCAGTGTATAAATAGAAACAAACAAAAATAAACTTTAGAAAAAGAAGAAGAAGAAAAAAAAAAACACTTCCTCTCCTCTGATTTCAAGGCAACCCCACGTAAAAGCTTTCCTTGATTTTCATTTTCTTTTTGTAAATTAAACAAAAAATAAAGAGGATTCTAGTTTTTGATCAAGGAGAAAGAAAATGGGAACGATTTCAAGGAAAGTGATGATGCCTGTGTGTGAAAGTTTGTGTTTCTTCTGTCCTGCATTGCGAGCAAGATCAAGGCATCCTGTCAAACGATACAAAAAATTGCTTGCTGATATATTTCCTCGCTCTCAGGTTAGTTTCCTTTTTCCTTCATATTTTTTTAGAAAAAATTGTCATCTGTTTTCATATGATTGTCTGGAGATTAGCTCTGTGGAAGCTTATTTATTTATTTATATTAAATTGGTGGTTCTGGTTATGACTAAAAGTTCATAATGTCGAACTGTCGCTTGTATGAAATGTGGTTTATGTAACATCAACTTATGTTCATTTCTTGGTTGTTATGTTTATTCTGTTTGGTTGTTGGGAAAATGTGAGAGAAAAATTAGGGAAAATTGATACCTGGGTTGGCTCAATGGAGATTAAATAGTCTAGAAATTAGAGTTTTGCCTTTGTTTGTGCTGTGTGAGACCATTTACTTAACGTTTAATTCATTTAACTTGTTAGCTTGATAGGTGTTAATGAATTTTATGGTACCTTGGAAAAGAATATGGGGTTTATTTATTTATTTCATTGGGTAAATTCTTCTAACGTTTGTAACTTTGCCAGGATGAACCACCAAATGATCGAAAGATCAGTAAATTATGTGAATATGCCTCTAAAAACCCTCTTCGGATACCAAAGGTGCAACTGAAGTTCATTTTATGTTTTTTGCGAAGTTTAGTTGGATGCCAAAGGACGTTTATAGTTCATACTGCAAGTGCATGTATTTTCAATATTTTTCAGCGTGTTGATTGGAGTATAAATATTTGTTCCCAGATCACAGGTTATCTTGAGCAAAGATGCTACAAGGAATTGAGAAGTGAGCAGTTCCATTCTGTAAAAGTTGTCTTATGTATCTACAGAAAGTTGTTGGTTTCTTGTAAGAAGCAAATGTGAGTACTTTTTAATCATACTGAATGTGAGACTTTTTTCTAGTCTTCTTGTATATTGGTGTTTATTCTTTAATCTTGCAGGAATTTATGATTCTTAAGGCTTAAGAATTGTATAAAGCTTACTCTTCAGATGAAATTTTTTATTTTTCTGGGGATACCGTAGAAAAGCTGTGTGTTTGGATAACAGGATTCCTATGTATGCACTTTAATAACAATGACAAGTTATAAACAGCAGTAACATTTGGCAGGTCCTTGTTTTCAACTAGTTTGCTTAGCATCATACACATTCTGCTAGACCAAACACGCTATGATGAATTACGTGTGTTAGGATGCCAAACTCTTTTCGAATTCATTTGTAATCAGGTGGGAATTGTTGGTTGATGCTTGCGTTCTCAGCTTGTCACTTGTTCATTTCATTCAACACTTACTTCTTTATCTCTACTTAGTTAACAAAATTTCTTTCCTCATTCTTTCAATTGTGCAGACTGATGGGACTTACATGTTCAACTTAGATGGTTTAATTCCAAAACTTTGTGCTTTAGCTCAAGAATTGGGGGAGGAATCAAGGGTCCAACAATTGCATTCTGCTGGGCTTCAAGCCCTTTCATCAATGGTACTGTTTGATACTTTTTTCCAATACATCTTAATAAAAATTCTGTTCCTTCCCATTTTCCTGGAGATTTAGGATGATTTAAGCTTGGCCTATTGTTTGCTGCATAGGTTTGGTTCATGGATGAATTTTCTCATATTCCACCTGAATTTGATAATGTAAGCTGTATTTTTACCCTCTTTATATAGCAAAATTTCATGTTGAGCATCATGGCAACCTTTTTTTCCTTCTTTTTTTTTCCCCTTCAAAATCAGATTGTTACAGTTGTCTTGGAAAATTATGGAGGATTTGATAAAACTTCAGATGCTCTTACTCATGAGAATGAAGATACTCAGGTCAAAAAAGATTCTACTCCACCAGATGGCATGTCAAGGATTTCTTCTTGGAAGAGGATCGTGAATGAGAAAGGCGAAGTTGTTGCTTCTATGTAATTTATTGTCACATTAGTCAGCCAATTATTGTGCTGTGGATCTCGACATGATTAATAGCCATTTTTCATTTTCGTTTTCTTTTTCCCTCTGACAGGGAGGATGCCAAGAGCCCTGCATTTTGGTCTAGAGTTTGCCTGCGAAACATGGCAAAGTTGGCGAAAGAAGCTACTACAGTACGACCTGTCTTTGAATCTTTGTTTCGTTATTTTGATAATGGTGATCTTTGGTCTCTTCAGCAAGGTCTTGCTCTTCCTGTCTTGGCAGACATGCAGTTACTAATAGAGAAATTTGGTATTCTAATTTAGCAACTTTCTTAGGAATTCTTATTTTTTGCACTATAGCAAGTTTTTTTCTGCATTTTGACTTCATTGTGTGATTAATATTGTTTTTCATTCATTTTTCAGGGCAAAATTCACACATTTTACTGTCCATATTAATCAAACACCTAGATCACAAGAACATTCTTAAGAACCCCAATATGCAACTGGACATTGTTGATGTTGCCACTTCACTTGCTCGACAAACAAAAGTTCAGGCATCGGTGGCAATTACTGGTGCATTTAGTGATATGATGAGGCACTTGCGAAAAAGCATACACTGCTGTCTTGATGATTCAAATCTGGGTGCTGAAGTCATTCAGTGGAACAGAAAATATCGAGCAGCCGTTGATGAATGCCTCGTGCAGTTATCATATAAGGTAAATTTTCACTCAACTACCTATCTTTTGTATGTTATGACTTATTCATGTGCTATGCAAAATTTTAGGTCAAATAAATCTTTCTCTGTATCATTTTCTATAAGCAAACAAAACAAAATATCATAGTTTAGTAGGTTAGTTCTGTTATGTTTAGTAACCTTTTGCAATCACAAGATCATTTCGGCAGTCTAACCAAGAAAAAAAAAAGAATGGTATTTATGTACAATGTTTTTATTCCATTGATCCTTCTGTGAAGAAGTCAAAAACTAAGAGATCTTTGTAAGGCAGATTGGAGAAGCGGGCCCTGTACTGGATATGATGGCTGTGATGTTGGAGAACATATCAAATATTACAGTTATGTCAAGAACCTTGACTTCTGCTGTTTACCGAACTGCTCAGATTGTGGCATTTATACCAAATATGTCATATCAAAATAAGGCAAGAACACATTTTAACTTTCCGGTCATGTTTCAATTATTTGCCATCTCATATATTTCTAATTCCTTTTCTTTTTTTCCGTTCCATTTATGAAACTCTGTAGGCTTTTCCTGAGGCATTATTTCATCAACTACTCCAAGCTATGGTCTGTGCAGACCATGAGTCTAGAATTGGGGCACATAGCATATTTTCTGTTGTTCTCATTCCATCATCTGTTTGCCCTCGTCCTAGTGCTACCACTCTTTCCTCAAGTAGGGCTGTCCACATTCAAAGGACTCTTTCAAGAAATGTATCTGTGTTTTCTTCTTCGGCTGCACTCTTTGATAAGTTGTCGAAAGAGCATTTGTCCTCACAAGAAAATCTCCCTCAAGAAACAAAAGACAAAATCATTCATGACAACAATAACCCTTCCATGCTGAACAGGTTAAAGTCTTACAGCCGAGTTTCTAGTACCAAAAAGAATCCATCAACAATAACTGCAAACGAAAATGTGGGGTTTTCCATGCCAAACAAAATTAACTACTGTTCCACTTCGAGAAGGCATATATCACCTACAATGGAGGATGAAGGAAATAAGAGTAATTCAGCCCAAGAAACAGTATGTATTTATGCAATCATTCAAGAATCGTATATTTGATCTCTTTGTTATCATCGGATGTGAACAATTTTCCCCTAATTACACTATGGCAGATATATTCCCTTCGGTTGAGCAGTCACCAGATTTCCCTCTTGCTTTCATCCATTTGGGCACAATCCATCTCTCCTCTGAATACACCTCAAAACTATGAAGCAATTGCTCATACTTACTGCCTTGTATTGCTGTTTGCACGGAGCAAGGTGCTACTGTCATTCTTGGAAAATCAGTCTTTTGTAGTGCCATTTGACCTAATTATTTTCTCTTAATTCGTTGTATTATGCAGAACTCTAGTACTGAGACTCTGATTAAAAGTTTTCAGTTGGCTTTATCCTTAAGGAGCTTTTCACTTGCAGAAGGAGGTAAGCTCTTGGTTGAAAACTGCTTACAAATAATTGTCTTGTCAGTACAAATTGTTCAATTGCTCTCTTAATACTGTCAATTGACGAATTGCTTCTCACTTGTTGGCAGTGCCAATGCAGCCATCACGGCGCAGATCTCTCTTTACTTTAGCTATGTCAATGATTATCTTCTCCTCAAAAGCATTTAATATCCCGGCTCTTATTTTCTCTGTGAAAAATACTCTGACAGATAAAACGGTAGGTGCTACAGAGATTTTAGGCCTTGTTTGCTTAGTTTATTTTCTAAAATAAGCACGTTGAGGAGCATTTTGTGTTTTAGAACTTGGAGTAATTTCCTACTAATCCGTGCACTATCATGACTATGTATCAGGCCGATCCATTTTTACAGCTAGTTGGTGATTCCAAGCTACAGGCTGTTAACAACCCAGAAGAAGACAATTCATGCAAAGTTTACAGTTCAAAAGAAGATAACGAAGATGCTTTGAAGTCTCTATCAGCTATTGCATTGACAGAAAACCAATCTAGAGAATCATTTGCTAGCGTGATTGTGAAGTTTATTGCAAGATCACCAGAAGTAACCTTCATTTTCATTATCTTGTTCAAAGTTTCAACAAGACAATAATACTGACAATTGAGATTACTTTTGCAGCAAGATTCATCTGGTCTAAAGCAGCAGCTTCTTAATGACTTTATACCTGATGATGGATGCCCATTAGGAGCTCAGTTATTTACTGACAATTCTTATCAGGTAGTCACTTTCTCTGCCTTTTCTTTTCTTCCCCTCCTTTATTAAACTTCACTCACTACGCATAATACATTGTAAATGCGCAGTATGAACCTTCATTATTCGAAGCAGGGAATGATGTTCCACCTATTACATTTGGAAATCAAACAGATGATACAGATCCTTATACACAATTTGCTCTGGAAACTCCAAATCTCCTTGGTGTTGATGAACTTTTAGATTCAGTAAGTTATTAGCGTATTCATTAGATAACACTAGCATCATAACTTAAAACGTGAAGTAATACTCATTAAAGAATTTGGTGTGTTTTGTACAATACAGGTGTCGCAGACAACAAATCAAGTCGGAAGATTGTCAGTCTCAACCCCTACTACCATGCCTTACAATGAAATGGCTGGAAACTGCGAGGCTGTCATAGTCGAAAAACAGCAGAGGATGTATGCATTCATGAGTTCTCAGCAGAATCAAGATCTCCTTTCCGCTCCTGATTACCACAACTATAACAATACAACAGAGAATGCGATGACAATATCTCCTTCTCACATTAAGCCGGTTTCTTATAAGGTAGGTACAGTTCCATCTCCACATCCCATCTAAAACTTACACATTTGGTTTAATCTCAAAACTTATTTCCAAAATTGCAGGAAGGAAATCCATTTCTCGATCACAACTCTGGTCCTGTTACGCAAAATCAACCTGCAAATTGTTCACTTCCAATGCCTTGTGCAACTGCGTATCAGCAGCAACCTCATTTCTTTCAGCTACCTCCTTCAAGCCCATATGATCATTTTCTGAAGGCTGCTGGTTGTTAGATGCCATTGAAGAAGATTAACTTATCAGGTCTAGAATGAATACATAATGCCCTTCATATAGCTTGTTATGTAAACCTTTTTGGTAGAAGAGGAATTTGTTATTGTAAAGCTCATACTAACTCTAACCGAGGAAATGTAATTATCGGGGAATTATTCCATTTCATTTACTGATATCAGCTTTAACACGGTGGCTATTTTCTCTTTATTTGATTTTTTTTTATGAAAAATCAAACAAATAAACAAATAGAAAACCAACACAATCACAAACAACACCAAATTTACGTGAAAAATCTCTGAAGACTTAAAAGGAAAAGCCATGGGAAAGAGAGGCAATTTTACTAAGATGAAGAATAGAGAATAGTACACGATTTGTCCTAAACCCCAAACATATAGTTAAAGTTTAGGTCTAATTCAAAACTAAAGTCAAGTAAAGTCAAGTCGGGTCAGACCTATACACTAAAATCCATAAAATATACTTATATACATACATATATACAATACCGTAAAAGGACCACAAATATGGATTGCAAATTCTACAAATCACAAACAATACCGAATTTATGTGAAAAATCTCTAAAGATTTCAAAGAAAAAACCACGAGAGAGAGAGAGAGAGCGGTAATTTCACTAAGATGAAGAAGAGAGAACAATACATGATTTACCCTAAACCTCAAATATATAGTCCAGGTTAGGGTCCAGTTCAAAACTAAAGTCGGGTTAAGTCAGGCCCATACAGTAAAATCCATACAATATATTTATATACATACACATATACAATACCATAAAAGGCCACAAACCAATAAACATTTTAATCTGTACAGTTCCCTGAAAAATATATAAACTATTGCGTACATTACTCATCATGTACACCATCGAGCCTTTTGCAATCTTCAAAACTCTATTGTCTCTGTGAAATTTGAATCCTTTAATCCAAGGTACTAAGGGAAATTAAGTTATTTTTCAGTCCTGAAACATACTAACACTCTAATATTATGAATACACCATCAAACATTTTAATCTACACAGTTTCAATTCCAACTACCTCAAAGACACATCATCTCTAAAATACACTTTACCACTTATTCGTGAGTAAATGACAAACCAATCTCTATTAAAACACATGTGAAATGAGGCAATTGAATCCATAATCCATTAGTCCTTCCACTATCCAACAAAAACATACAACACTTCACCAGCACTGTCTAACCCATCATCCTATGAAGTTCTAGTGATTACATTCGCAGAACTCTTAGCCTGTTTTCCTTTAGCATTTCTACGAGGACAATCCTTTTTGAAATGACCCTACTCACCACATCCAAAATAATGTAGTTTTTTTATCTTCAAATTTGATTTAGCCTTATTCTTTTTCTTTTCAAAATTATCTTTATATTGTGTTCTATCCCTTAATACTAAACTTTCATCCTTAACATTTTCACTACTAGAAAATTGTTTCTTTAGTTCTTTAGACTTTAATGTACTAGACACATCTTTCATGCTAATTGACTCTTTTCTATACAACAAAGTATCAATAAATGAATTATATGATAATGACAATAAACACAACACAAGTATGACTTGATCCTCATCCAAAATTACAATATCCACATTCTTTATATCCATAATTACATAATTAAATTTATCTAAGTACGACTTCACAGATGTTCCCTCTGTTATAACGAAAACAAGAAAGATAATTAAGAACGTAAATAAAGAACACAAAGATTTAACGTGGTTCACTAACGATGTGTTAGCTACGTCCACAGGCAGAGGAGAGAAAAGTTTTATTGATCTTGAGGAGTAAAAATTACAGATTGCGGCTAGGTTATGACCTAGAGAGTTTATATAGTACTCCCTAGACAGATGCGGAAAAGCCCAGAAAAAATAGGCCCAAACAGATAACCCTAGCCCAGAATCCCGTCTGAACAGGGACTAACTAATTCAAGGCATATTCTAACAAATCTCCACCTTGACTTGAATCCTCTCACAAATAACAGATGTACCAAATGCACCATACACAATGCCAGATGTACCAAAAAAAACCTCCTCTACCTCAGATTTTGCCCTCTAAAGGGCAATCAACAACTCCTAACATTTAGCAAGTCCAAACAATGTTGGAACTTGCTATGCGGAACCGGCTTGGTGAACATATCAGCTGGGTTATCAGCAGTACCCACTTTGTTCACCTTAATTCTCTTCTCACTTCTTAGAAAATGATACCTTACATCAATGTGCTTAGTCCTCTCATGATGAACTTGGTCCTTAGCTAAACAAATTGCACTGAGACTGTCACAATACACTATAGCCTGATCATGATGTAGACCCAAATCACTGACCAATCCTTTCAACCAGATTCCCTCTTTGGCTGCTTCTGTCAATGCCATGTACTCTGCTTCTGTAGTAGACAAAGTCACTGTAGGCTGCAAAGTAGCTTTCCAACTGACAACTGAACTACCAAGAGTGAAAACATAACCAGTCATAGATCTTCTACTGTCAACATCTCCAGCATAATCAGAGTCTGAAAACCCTGTCACCAAACACTGTGTATCACCTCTATAAATGAGACCAACATCAAATGTACCTTTGAGATACCGAAAAATCCTCTTCACAGCTTGCCAATGCTCCTTACCAGGTTCACCCATAAACCTACTAACAACACTAACAGACTGTGCAAGATCAGGTCTGGTGCAAACCATCGCATACATCAAGCTTCCTACTGCACTAGTATAGGGAACTCGAGACATGTACTCCTTCTCCTCAACAGATTTAGGTGCAAAAGCAACGGACAGATGTGCATTTGCAGCACTAGGAGTATCTATGGGCTTTGCGGTAGACATGCCAAATCTTGACAAAATCTTCTGAATATATCCCTTCTGTGACAAGAAGAGCTTCTTTTTGCTTCTATCCCTATAAATTTCCATTCCCAGAATTTTTCGAGCTGCACCCAAATCTTTCATCTCAAACTCAATACTAAGAAGATCCTTCAACTTCTGAACATCAGACTTGTTCTCTGCAGCTATCAACATATCATCTACAGACAGGACCAGATAAATCAAAGAACCATTTGTTGCCTTGCTGTAATAAATACAACAATCATACGAACTCCTGGTGTAGCCAATCTCTATCATATAGCTGTCGAATCTCTTATACCACTGCCTCGGAGACTGCTTTAATCCATACAAGGACTTCTTCAACTTGCAAACATAGTCTTCCTTACCAGGAACCTGAAATCCATCTGGCTGAGTCATGTATATCTCCTCTTCCAACTCTCCATGTAGAAAAGTTGTCTTCACATCTAGTTGTTCAAGCTCCAAATCCTGATGTGCAACTATTGCTAGTAGCACCCTGATGGAAGTGTGTCTGACCACTGGCGAAAAAATCTCATTGTAGTCTACTCCCTCTCTCTGAGTGAATCCTCTAGCTACTACTCGAGCTTTATACTTAATACCCTCAACAGATGTTTCTCCTTCCTTCTTCTTATAGACCCATTTACACGTGATGATCTTTCTGTCTCGAGGTCGCTTGGTTAATTCCCAAGTCTGATTCTTATGAAGTGACTCCATCTCATCTCCCATTGCAGCAAGCCATTGGGTAGACTCAGTACATGTAACCGCTTCTTTATAGGTGGACGGCTCATTAGAGTCAGTATCTACTTCTTCAGCAACCTGTAGTGCATAGGCCACCATATCTTCAAAACCGTATCTCTTGGGAGGTATCCCATAGTTAGCTCTCTTTGATCGATTAAGAGCCAAACTGTGCTGACTTGCTACTGGTAATGAAGAACCTGATGGTTCTGATTCTAACTGTGGGTGTTGATCTTTATGTTGTGATTCACTCTCATCTAGAGTGACTTGCTGCTCCACCTGTTTCTCAACACTACCATTTTCTGACACAACAATAGACTTTACAGTAGGGTTAAACATAGAATTTTCATCAAAAACTACATTTCTACTAAGTATAACCCTCTTTTCAGACGGGGACCAGATTCTATACCCTTTAACCCCATCCCCATAACCTACAAATACTCCCTTTTTAGCTCGTGGCTCTAATTTACCCTCATTTACATGATAATAAACAGTACAACCAAAAGCTCTTAAATTAGAGTAATCAGCAGGCTTACCAGACCACACCTCAAAAGGAGTTTTGAGATTTATACCTGTGTGAGGTCCACGATTTATCAGATAACACGCTGTACTAACCGCTTCTGCCCAGAACCTTCTAGTTAGTTCAGCATTAGAAAGCATGCACCTAGCTCTCTCCAGAAGTGTCTGATTCATACGTTCTGCTACACCATTCTGCTGTGGTGTATCCCTGACTGTATGATGCCTAGCAATCCCTTCATTATTACAGAACTCATCAAACTCAGACCAGCAAAATTCCAAACCATTATCAGTTCGCAGCCTTTTGATCTTCTTCCCTGTTTGATTCTCCACTAATGCCTTCTACTGCCTGAAGTTCTTAAAGGCTTCACTTTTATGCTTCATAATGAACACCCAAGTCATCCTTGAGAAATCGTCAATCATTGACACAAAATATCTGTGACTCCCTAAAGACTCCACCCGAGAAGGACCCCAACAATCAGAATGGATGTAATCAAGTGTGCCTTTTGTTCTATGTATTGCTTTAGGAAACTTGCTGCGATGTAACTTCCCGAAAATACAATGTTCACAGAATTCAAGATCCTTGATCTTGTGGCCACAAAGAAGATCCCCTTTTGACAGAATTTGCATCCCTCTTGCACTCATGTGACCAAGCCTCATATGCCATAACTTGGTCATGTTGTCCTTATCAATCTCCGAGGATGCAACAGCAACAGAACTTGACAGCGTAGAACCTTGAAGAAAATATAAGGTACCACGCTTTACACCTTTCAGAACCACATTTGAACCCTTGCAGACATGTAAAACTCCACCTTCACCTTGAAAACTGAAACCCTTATTGTCTAACATACTCAAAGATATCAGATTCTTTGTCATAAGTGGAACATGCCTAACATCATTCAATGTGCAGAATTTACCATCATGTGTTCGTATTTTAATCGAGCCTATTCCAATCGCCTTACAAACAGAACTGTTAGCCATAGAAATATTGGCTTCATTTTACCTGCTCATAGGTTGTAAACCACTCCCTGCGCGGACATATATGGTAAGACGCTCCAGAATCCAGAATCCACACATCATTGTGATCCGTGTGCTCATCAGCAACTAGAGCAATATCTTCTTCAGAATTGGTATCTGCTACGGCAGCAGTACCTGTCGGTTTATCCTACTGCCTCTTCTTCTTGGGACAATCGGATTTCCAATGTCCCTTCTCTTTACAGTAGTTACAGACATCATTAGGTTTTGGACCCTTAGAAACTGGCTTCTTGAATTTCTTCTTCCCCGAATTTCCATGTCCATAACTCCCACTGGCTATCAACCCAGCAGCCTAATTATCTGCACCTGTACCAGTCGCCTTGTGGCGCAGCTCTCTAGTATGGAGGGACGATCTAACCTCCTCCAGAGACACAGTATCTTTCCCAACAATAAACGATTGCACAAAATTCTCATACGACAATGGTAAAGATACTAACAGAATTAAAGCAGCATCCTCATCTTCAACTTTAACATCAATATTACGCAATTCTAATAAAATTGTGTTTAACTGATCTAAGTGATCTCGAAGAGGCATACCTTCCTGCATTCGCAGACTGAACAGACGTTGCTTTAGAAGCAACTTATTGGTTAAGGACTTTGTCATATAGAGACCCTCGAGCTTAACCCACAGACCTTGCGCAGTTTCCTCCTCCGCGACCTCGGTAATGATATTGTCTGCAAGACACAGCATAATCGTCGAGTGTGCCTTCTCCTCCAGAACGGCCATCTCAGCGGTGATTGGATCCGCCGGCTTCCTCGCAAGCGGCGCCCACAGCCCTTGTTGTTTCAACAAGGCTCGCATCTTGATCTGCCATAAACTGAAACTATTCCTCCCCGTGAATTTGTCGATCTTCACGTTCATACCAGACATCTTTCTCACCGAATTTCAAACCCTAGACAGACCTGGCTCTGATACCAGTTTGTTATAACAAAAACAAGAAAGATAATTAAGAACGTAAATAAAGAACACAGAGATTTAACGTGGTTCACTAACGATGTGTTAGCTACGTCCACAGGCAGAGGAGAGAAAAGTTTTATTGATCTTGAGGAGTAAAAATTACAGATTGCGGCTAGGTTATGACCTAGAGAGTTTATATAGTACTCCCTAGACAGATGCGGAAAAGCCCAAAAAAAATAGGCCCAAACAGATAACCCTAGCCCAGAATCCCGTCTGAACAGGGAATAACTAATTCAAGGCATATTCTAACACCCTCCTTTATTTTCAAAGTATAAAGTCTCTTTTTCAAATACAATCGATTAGTTAGAGACTTACCAACATAAAACTATTCCAATCTTTTTCATGTCTCCAAAGATTTCTTTATATCTGCGATTTTCCATAGTACATCTCCTGACATTTGAATTGCACTTAGAACTTGCTCTTCTAAATCAGCTTTCTTTTCTTTCGTCATATCCTCTGGATACTTATTTTTTACTACCTTCCATAACCTTCAAAATCTCATATACGCCCGAAACTAAATCTTCCGCAAATTGAAGTTGATTTTGCCATTAAATTTTTCTAAATCGTACTTAATTGAAGAACCCATGATGAAAACTTAGTTTGCAGACAAATCCCACTCTGATACTAATTTGTTATGAAAAATCAAGTAAATAAACAAATAAAAAACCAACATAATCACAAATAACACCGAACTTACGTGAAAACTCTATAAAGATTTCAAAGCAAAAACCACAGAAGAGAGAGAGAGACAATTTCACTAAGATGAAAAAGAGAGAACAGTGCATGATATGCTCTAAACTCTAAATATATAGTTCGGATTTGGATCGGATTCAAAACTAAAACAAAGTCGGATCAGGCTCATACAGTAAAACTCATACAATATATTTATATACATACGCATATATAATACTGTAAAAGGGCGGGGGCCACAAATTCTACATTTTTTAACTACTGTATTTTTAATTAATTTTAAAAATATAACAATTCCCTTAAAAATATAGTCATGTATGGCACACATTTATTTTAAAATCAATCAATTATAATGTTAATTAAGTAAATAACAAAAAAATTAAAAATAAATATAAATATTTCATTCAAAGGTTTAGTAATTTTGTTAACCAAAAGTATTTAAAAAGTGAGTGAAGTATTTTTATAATTATAAAAATTATTTATCGCAATAAATCTTTTATGGGTGTACTGTTCTGTTACTCTAACCTAAATGTGCAAATTGGCACGTGATGCACGTGACTGATCCGCGACTGAAGCCCACGTGCTAACCATGGCGTCAAGGATATCATACATTAAAGAAAGCGTAAAAAAAAAACGAAGAGAATAATTAATCTCCGATGACCGAACACGGCTCTTCGCTTCTCGTAGTCTTCTCCTTCACAACAGTCGAACTACCTGTCATACTCGCTCTCTAGAATCTTCTTCGTTCACTGAAAAACATAGCTCTCCTTTCACTTCAATTCAGTTAACGGATCCCCCGATCTTATCAAAGTTTTTTCCTTTTCAGTTTCTGTTTCCAGGAACTCAAGCAGTTGGTAAATAGACAAACAATGGAGGAAGTTGAGGAGCAGCAGAAGAGTCAAGCACCTGGTAAATTTCCTTACTTGATCCCCATTTTGCATGTTAAAAAGATTGGATTTTGGGATTTTTCTGCATACCCGCTTGGATATTTATGACCTTGGAAGTTCCCATATGCGGATTTGTGAATCTTGTGCTATTATTTAGCATTAACGGGGATAATTTTTGGTATTATTTGCAGAGAATGACGGTGAAAGTGAAATAGTTGCTGAGAATTCTGCATTTGTACACCCTCCTCAAGATGGAAGTGCTCCTCCAAAAGTAGATTCAGAGGTAGAAGTTCTTCATGAGAAAGTGACTAAGCAGATCATTAAGGAAGGCCATGGTCAAAAGCCTTCCAAGTATTCAACATGCTTCTGTAAGTATTTATGCTTCTTTTTTGTTTCCGTGTGCTGTAAATTGTTATTTCTTTGTTGTTTGTCTTTGTGTCTACCAGTGCCTAAAACTAGAAATTTGGGTATCATTGTTTGTGTTCTATGACAATAGGGTCTTAATTTTTTTGGTGTCTTTCTTATCATATTTAACTCTTGTAAAAATTTCAACTTTTTCTTTTCTTGATCGATTGAGATTAGCTAACCTCCGCAGGAGGCTGAATGAAAAAAATTTAGGGAATGGTTGTGTATTACTGAGAAATACTAGTGTTACAAGGTCAAAATTTGTGGAAAAAGATTGAAAGCAGTATATGTGTGCTGCCTCTCCATTTCACACTGTAGGATGTATTGTTGTTTGATCATGGTCAGGATTTATTGACCTATCGCAAAACGGCCATTTCACACCTCATGATTACTTTTCATGTCACAGTGCACTACAGGGCATGGGCGGAAAGCACTCAGCACAAGTTTGAAGATACATGGCATGAACAACAGCCGCTTGAAATGGTTTTAGGAAAAGGTATTTGTCTCCTTGATTGACTTTTGAAACTATTTTCTGTTTTTAGAGTCTTGAATTTAGTCAGTTTCTTCTGTTTGGTCGTCAGTGATTGGCGACATAGCATGCAAATAACAAGTTGCAGTATTCCATTATGTTTGGCTGATCAATGAGCTGCATGACAGAAGTGGGTTACATTGATAGTGTTCATAAATTTGATACCTTTATGATGTTGATATCATATGGATCACAAAAGCGTGCAGAGTCTTAATAGATCCTTAATGAGAAACCCAGGAATCCAATTATTCCGTTCAGGAATTTTATAGGGGTATAGAGATTCATGGTTCTAGCTACACACAAATAGATAGACATGGTGCCAAAGTTATTTTAAGGGGGAATCAGTATTTTTTCACTTGTATTTCTTTCATTGGATGTGTTAGGAATATTGATAGTTTTACTTCTGCAACAGAGAAAAAAGAGATGACTGGCTTGGCTGTTGGTGTGTCCAGCATGAAGGCTGGTGAACATGCCCTTTTACATGTGGGCTGGGAATTGGGTTATGGGAAAGAAGGAAGCTTTTCTTTCCCAAACGTGCCTCCCATGGCAGACGTATTATACGAGGTTGTGCTTATTGGGTTTGATGAAACCAAAGAAGTAAGTTGCTCGAATGGCTTTTGCAGAAAATTGTGTGGGGTTGAACTCTATAGGATGCTAATTACACTTATTTGGTGATGATGCATTTCGTGTAGGGGAAAGCTCGTAGCGACATGACTGTGGAGGAAAGGATTGGTGCAGCAGACCGCCGAAAGATGGACGGAAATGCTTTATTTAAGGAGGAGAAACTGGAAGAGGCCATGCAACAGTATGAAATGGTTACATTCTTACATACTTATTGCTGAATATTATATACCATCATCTGTGTTTGTACAAATTTTTTCAGTTCTGTTCTCTTCTTACAGTTTCTGACAGCTATTGTTCCTGTTAGGCCATAGCTTATATGGGCGATGACTTCATGTTCCAGTTGTTTGGGAAGTATCGGGACATGGCTTTGGCTGTTAAGAATCCATGTCACCTTAACATGGCAGCATGTTTAATAAAGCTCAAGCGTTATGAAGAAGCCATTGCACAATGCACCATCGTAAGTAAACAGTTTGATCAATATATTTGTTTTTTTCATTCTAGGTGATATTCCGATAGTTATGTTAGTTTTAGATGCTGAATTTTTCAAGGTGCTTATGTGGAATATTGAAATGCACAGGCTTGAAATTGTATTCTTTATTTTTTGGTGAGGAAACAAAATATAATTATAATTAAAAGGAACAATTAGTGAAGCCTTTTGCGCAGCTAGAGTTGTTGATGAATCCAAGGACTAGTACTCAAAAGAAACCAGAATATGTCTACAAAATCAATTCTTAAACATAACTGCTGCGACTTACCAGTTTTGATGGGAGTAAGCTGCTGATTTTTGAAGACAGTTATTGTTTACATAATTTTAGTGCTGGTTTGATTCTTGGAAAGAACGTATTTTTTTCCCTTTGGGATATCGGGGGATCAAATTGGATTGTCTTAGTTTGCAGTTAAGTTCCAACTGATTGGTAACATTGAAATCTCATCTGCTTTCAGCTAATTTGACTTCACATAGGTTTGGCTATTACGACAATGATACCATTGTTTGTGATGCAAAGGTTTCAGAAAACCACCTTGTTGCTCTGTCTCAGAGACACTCGTATTTACATTTTGAAATTGTGACCTATATGACGCATATGTTGCACTTAATTCCTCATTTGATCACATGATGGACTTGCAGGTATTGGCAGAGGATGAAAATAACGTGAAAGCGCTTTTCAGACGAGGAAAGGCTAGAGCCGAACTTGGGCAAACAGATGCTGCCCGGCAAGACTTTGAAAAGGCACGTAAATTTGCACCCGAAGACAAAGCAATTGCAAGGGAGCTACGCTTGCTTGCTGAACATGACAAAGCTTTATATATAAAGCAAAAGGAGATCTACAAAGGAATTTTCGGACCAAGACCAGAACCTAAACCAAAGAAGACAAATTGGTTAATTATCTTTTGGCAATGGCTGGTATCATTATTCCATAGCCTCTTCAAACGTGAGAGAGTAAAAGCTGATTGATGTCAGGTCCTAACTTTCAAATGCGAAAAGAATTTGATGTATGGTACCAATAATCTGAATAATTGAGACTTCTGGTATTAGTGTTGACTCTCAGTTTCTCTAATGCTCATTTTCTCTAAGTCATAGTGCGCACGGATAGGTTTGTGAAGAAATTTTCATGTTTTGTTGTATGGTGAGGCTAATTTGTTCATTACTCCTGGAAAATGCCATGAATTTCATTATATCCATTGAATTTATACGTGTATCTGTGAGTGAAGAACATAATATTTCTGGGATACAAAAGAATTTTCCCTGTTGAAGTATTTATTCATGACTTCCGAGGGGAGGTGTACATATTTCTGTGTGTGAAGAACATAATATTTCAGAGATACCAAAGAATTTTTCCAGTTGAAGTGTTTATTCACGACATCCAAAAGGGGGATCAATGGCTTCAGTTGAACTTGAGAGAGTAGTGTAAACAAACTCGTAAAAGAAATATAAACAACGTACTAATCCTTCTCTCCAGCAACTTTGGTGGAATTGTTACGTTGTATCAAAATATTTCTAGACAATATATTATCAGAACCCGTCTTGAAATTTATCATAGTATTCACTGTAAACATCATAGAAAACCAAATATTGAAACAAGGAAGCAGCAGACTGATTTCAAAAGAACCTACCATGACTGTTTGGGCATGGACATCCAAGAAAAGTAAGCACAAACAATCATCTCAGATATATAGACATAAACAGCAAATGATAAACTCATCAAAACCAAATCTTTCCAGTCACCCTTTTGCTGTGGGCTCAAATTTTTCTTCAAACCTTTCCCAAACTTCTCAACACCAGTGAAAAGTCGTGAGACAAGTCGCAAATTTCGGCTTCCTTTCTCCTCTTTCTTTGTTTTTGGTGTAGATGTTTCTTCAACTGGTTCATGGTTTTGACAAGCTAGATGGACAAGAAATCTTGGGCAGTTTTTGCTTTTCGTTTCTTGATGATTTGAAGAACTCTTTATGGTAAGAAAAGAGTGACCAATGGATAAAGAAGCCATCGATGTAAACCAAAAAAGCCTTAGAAAATGGTGAACATATAGAAGATTTGGCTTCGTTGTTGTTTTGGTTCTACATTATAGAGAAGAAGATGAGCAAAGCAATCATTCTCTTTCAACGGAATGCAAAGGATGAAAATATCTTGAATAGAGTCAAAAAGTGAAGAAGTGGATAAGAGCCCAATTTTGTGTGCTTATTGTTATGCCATGATGGAAACATGCCCCAAAAAACAAAAAAAAAGAAAAAGGGGGGGGGGGCGGGGGGCACAACCCCATTACACTGTGAGGTTGATTTGCTGTCATCGTAATTACATAATTACTTATTACTAAACTCAATATTTTATAATAACGTAATGAATTTTGGCAATAATGGTTGGCATGTCCTTCCTTCAATGAAAGTTGGACCTCTCCTAAATATGTATATATGTATATTTATTTGGAGAGTAGAAATTTTATATTTAAAAATACATTTTCGACCATACTCATTATATAAATTAATTAAAATTTATTCTAATGAATATTTAAGTAATTATTATATTATATTAATTATTCATATTTTTATTTTAATACTATATGTATAATTTGTTAATATTATATTAAAATTTTATAAAAAAATTAAATAATTACTATTATATGGATTTCAAAAATTTTGGTGGGAATAACAATAATAGCTACTATTTATTTAAATAATAACAGAAAAAACCCACACTCCCATTTATGTAAAGAAAAATGAAAATCACAACATGAATTTCTTTTATTTGTTTATTTTTTTGAGGGGGAATTATTGGTTTTTCTTCGTTGAATCATTCCCTTGGCTCAAAAATGGTAAGTAATTGACTACCCTATAGAAAACTCAAACATGAGTGTGTTTTGACACGTGACCAGAATCAGCGTTATAGAAATCGGACGGCTATTACAGAAGTAGAAGAGTCAAAGAAAGGGCAACCAATGTGACATCAGAAGTCTCACACGGAGAGTCAAACTATCATCTCTTCTTCGGTCGTGCAGGTCACGACGCAATTGTTACCAATCTGAGAATCTGTATATTTGACACGTGTATGATAAAGACCGCGAGTTTGTGCATTTTATACATGTTGAAAAGTAAGTAGGCGTTTGATTTGTTTTCCGAAGCAAAGTACAAACGAAGGTCTTCAGTTGCGGCAGCTGGCCAATCGTCTAACCTTATTTAAATCGACATAATTATCTCCTGCTTCTGCACAGTACCGTATTTATCCAATCCTCTTCCGACACGTAAGAAATTAGGACAAGATCGTCATCTAAGGAAATTTCTAAGGAAATTTCTTTTCGTCTTTGCAAGAATGTACTAGCTTTTTTCAAAAAAAAAAAAAAAAAAATCAGAGTTTCTCTCAAAAAACTATAAATTTTTAAGAAAGTATCAACATATGTATTACTTATGTCTAACAAAACATAATTTTTTTACCATTCATAGATTAAAATAATTAAATATCAAATGAAATATATATAAGTATATGATATATGTTCATGCCATATTTTTTATTCTTTACCTTGCTTTTTCAAAAAAATACATTATTAAATTGGGTGAATTAAAAATGTTATTAAAATTTTATTTTGGCTTTTATGAAACGTAAATTTTGCAAAATTATAAAACGTAAAAATGGAGCATAGTACAGTACACTAAGTTGTAGACAAAACACAAACCCCAACTTAACCCACCACCTTTCACTCTTCCCCAGAGTCCTCATTCCACGACACTTAAAATAATAATAATAATAATAAAAATAAATATTATTAAAAAAAAAAGGCACTTCCCAAATCCCGTATCCAGGATTGCGTGTCCAAACAAGTCTCTATTTCTTTCTTCCTTCTCTATCACCACCTAGTGTTGACTTAAATAAATGACAGTTCCATTTTATGAATTATCTTTTGACCGCACCTAAACCAAACTCCTCCCTCCCCATTTCATCACCCACCGCTGGCCGTTTCATCTTCGCCGTCCGTTTTATTCCCCGTTGGATGCCTGCGGTAACTGCAGTTTCTCCTGTTCTATGTGCCAAAAAGAAAAACTAGCCTTTTTCTTATTCTATCTCCTGTTCTTCAAATTTTAGCCGAGTTTTTTGGGAAATCGAAGGTTTAATTACTTCTTATTGGAATCTTCAATATCAAGCTAGGGCTTTTTTCTCTCTAAAGTTTACATTTTTATTTTTGTCATTGTTGTTTTTTGTTTCAATTTTATAAAAGCCCTAGATTTTGGGTTACATGTATATTTATTATGCAATTTGGGCCAAGCGTTAGGGTTTTGATTTCGTAGCTAAATCTTATTTGGCACTGTTTGGTTATTGTTGCTGTAAAGATTGTTCGTGCTGTTATATGAAAGATGAAGAGATTGAGATCAAGCGACGATCTTGATTCGTATAGTGATAAAAACGCAAGCAAAGAATCATCAAACCCTAACCCTAATCGTTCATCATCATCTTCGCATCGTAGCTTCCACTACAAGTCTGATAATGTGCGTAAGAGCTTGGTTTCTCCTTCGTCATCATCCAGGTATGATCGTGATCGATCTTTAGATGAAGATAATCGGATGGTACGCAAAAGATTCGATCATGATTTTGATTCTTTTGATAGGAGAAAAGGTGGGTTTGATAGATATGGTAATAGAGATGATGGTGGAAACGATAGAGCCATTCATAGATCAGAGAGTTTTTGTGGGTCCAGAAGAGAGTTCCCAAAAGGGTTTCGGTCTGAGAGAGACCGGTCCCGTAGAGAGGGGTCTGTATCTTCGTGGCGAAGATTTGGCAGTGGAAGTAAAGAATTTGGAAGTGGAAATAAGGAGTTTGAGGAGAATAATAGAGGGAGTAGTAGAGAGGACAGAGCTGGGAGTGGGAAGGGATTGAGGGATATGATGAAGTCGCCAAGTTGGTCTAGAGATTCAGGAAGTGAGCAATCAAGGGTGAGAGGGTTGGGGGACTCAAAATCCAAGTCAAAATCAAAGTCGAGATCATCACCAACATGGTCTAAGGATTCAGTAGGGAGTGAGCAAGCGAAGAGTTTCGAGGTGGTGAAGAAGAGTGAAGAGGTTAAAGTTCAGAGTGGTAGTAGTAGTGAGATGGAGGAAGGTGAGCTTGAGCCTGAAGTTGACCGTGTGCAGGAGCCTGATTCAGTTCTTGAAAGGGCTAAAATTGAAAATGAAGTGAAAGAGAATGCTGTTGAGGTTGATAATGATACTAAAGGAGCTGAGTGTGGAGAAAAAGTTAAAGTTACAGAGGATGTAGAGAAAGACGGACATAATGAAAAAGAGAGTGCAAGTGAATGGAAAAGTAATGGATTGCATGAAACTAGTGAGTTTCCAGACAGTGAGAACTTGAATGTTGGAATTGGTAATGATGCGGAGGAAAAAGAGGACGCAGATGCTGCTGAGGGCCGAAAGGAGGAGGACAAGGGTGTGGAGAAGGTTAGTGACTGTAAGGAGGGAAGTAAGGATATAGTGGTTGAAAAGTCTCTATGTTTAGAAGAGGCAAGTAAGGAGGAGAAAGGGATTGATCTTGAGGTAAAGGCAGATGAGGAGATTGAGGTGCCAAATTCCCATAAGGACCAAATTGCGGAGGAAAATGGAGGAGCTGAAGTGAATATGCACATGGAAACAGAGGACCTGAGCCAAAATTTAAAGGATAAAGGCAAAAGTGTGGCCGTTACATCAAGCCATATTGCTGATTCTGCAGAAGATGGTCTATGGATTGAAAGAGAATCAAGGGTTAATGTGACGTGGAAGGCTGACGATATGGAAGGACCAAGTACTAGGGGCTTTGATTTGTTTACCAGCTCTCCTGTTAGGAAGGTAGAGGAGACAGCAGAAATGGTGGTAGATAACAAGGAGAAAGATGAAAAGCTGGAACTGGAGCCGCTTGATCTTTCTCTTAGCTTACCAAATGTCTTGTTACCTATTGGTGCAACCCAGGCTCCAGGTTCTCCAAGCCATGGGAGGAGTGTGCAGTCTTTAACTAACACATTGCGCACCAATTCTGATGGGTTTACAGCATCAATGTCTTTTTCTGGCTCTCAGTCCTTTTTTCATAATCCAAGCTGTTCATTAACACAGAATTCAATGGACAACTTTGAACAGTCGGTTCACAGCCATCCAATTTTTCAGGGAATTGATCAAGCATCTCAGGCGGCCTGGCAGGGACAATCTCAGAATGAGTCTAGTCGGCATAAGGAAATTCCCTTATATCAAAGAATTTTGATGAATGGAAATGGCTCGATTCATCAGTCTCAGATGTCATTACAGGGTATTTCAAATGGTCAACCTGCACCAGGACAACATGTTAGGGTTACTGAAGGAAGCACTAAAATGCCTAATGGACTTGAAAGGCAGTTGAGTTTTCAAAAACAGAATGATGTCCGATCCCCTTCAAATAGTGTTGGATCACATGACATCGGTTCAAGTTATAGTTTTGAGAAGAAGCGAGCAATGAGAGAGAAACACAGTGGTGGTAACTTGTATAGGAGTAGTAGCCAGAAAGAACAAGAACTGGTGATAGGTGGAGCTGATTTTGTGGAGACAATTATCAGTCGGATAATTACTGATCCTATTCATGTAATGGCTAGGAAATTTCATGAGATGAATGGACAGTCCATGGCATGTCTTAAGGAGAGCATCCGTGAGATCATGCTAAATGCAGATAAGAAGGCACAATTACGTGCATTTCAGAATGCATTGCAGTGCCGATCTGAGGTGAACATCGAGGTGCTCTTAAAATGCCATCGGGCTCAATTAGAAATCATGGTTGCTTTGAAAACTGGCCTACCAGAGTATCTTCAGGTTGGTGATGGAATTACATCAACTGATTTGGCCGAGGTTTTCCTAAACCTAAGATGCAGAAATCTTACATGTCGGAGTCCTTTGCCTGTGGATGAATGTGACTGCAAGGTTTGCACAAAGAAGAATGGCTTTTGCAGTGCTTGTATGTGTCTTCTATGTTCCAAATTTGACATGGCGTCTAATACATGTAGTTGGGTTGGATGTGATGTTTGTCTTCATTGGTGTCATGCGGATTGTGGTTTACGGGAATCTTACATCAGAAATGGGCGTAGTGCAACTGGGTCTCAAGGGTCGACTGAGATGCAGTTTCATTGTGTTGCCTGTGATCATCCTTCAGAGATGTTTGGTTTTGTGAAAGAAGTTTTCCAAAATTTTGCAAAGGACTGGTCAGCTGAAACAATGTCCAAGGAACTTGAATATGTCAAGAGAATTTTTTCTGCCAGCAATGATGTCAGAGGGAGAAGGCTGCATGAAATTGCTGATCAAATGTTGGTCAGATTGTCAAACAAGTCTGACCTTCCAGCCGTTCTCAACTTTATCATAGGTTTCCTGACTGGTAAGTTTATTTATTTAATAGTAAAATACTATTAACACATTATCTGGAGCATTTTAGGAATAATTTAAAGATTTTCATGTCAGTTACCTTTTTGATTTCCTCTGTGATGGATACTGGACTTGGGCTGGGATTAATCCATTTCAATGTTTTAAGTACATAATTCGTTGCCTTCCAGTGATTTGGCATGAGCACAATGTTTAGAATGAAAAACATTAATGATGATTTATAAGAGAAGAACGCCCAGCTATGGAATTTTTGCTACCTTGTGTTGTGCATGTGTTTCTTTCTCTCCTATGTTGGCTGAGTTCCACCTCCTAGATTGGCTAGGATACAAAGTTGCTATTTATTTACTCTTTAAAAAAAAAATTGTGATTGCAGATAGTGAATCTTCAAAGTTTGCCAGCGCTCAAGTGTTTCCAGCAGAGGAGCAAGTAAAAGGAAGCAATGGGATTTCCGGTCCTAGCCACGAGACAGCATGGCTCAAATCTGTTTATTCAGATAAATCACCACAACTGGAAGGATCAGCTAGCCTACTACCCAGTTTCCATATTGATCGGAATGATAAAGGCCCAGTGGAGTCAGAGCTACATAAAAGTGCTCAAAAGGAACCACTTTTTGATGAACTGGAAAGCATTGTGAGAATTAAACAGGCAGAGGCAAAAATGTTTCAAGCACGTGCTGACGACGCAAGGAGAGAAGCTGAGGGCCTGAAACGAATTGCAATTGCAAAAAATGAAAAAATTGAAGAAGAGTACACAAGCAGAATCACAAAATTGCGTTTGGTTGAGGCTGAGGAAATGAGAAAACAAAAATTTGAAGAATTCCAGGTTCTGGAAAGAGCTTATCGGGACTATTTTAATATGAAGATAAGGATGGAAGCTGATATTAAAGATCTCTTATTGAAAATGGAAGCTACAAGACGGAACCTGGCCATGTGATAGGCTGGTAACTGTGTCAATATAGTTCTGTGGTCTGTCCTTAAGTTTTTGTTCAATATGCTGTAGCTGTTGATTTTGTAGGTCTTAACTTTTCAATCGAGTTCTTTTCTGCTGCTAACCAAAGTCTGTACAGAGAATGCAACATCTCTTTATGTTATGAGCAGCTACCATATATGGAAGCAATCTGAAAGAGGTTGTATTTTTTTTGGGTTGCTTTTTTGTATGGATTCATAATTTTATTACATCAAAATGGATTCATAAATGAAGAAAACTGCTTCTCTCTCTCTCATGTTTGGGTTGCTGGTGAAGAAAAAAGATACATTGACTAATTGATGATTTTCCGAGTATTCTGAAGTGAGTATTGCTTTTGGTTCGAGGATGTATAGCAACACTTTCATCTCAATTGATACAGAATTTTTAAATTTCAATGGTAATTTTGTTACATTATTTCGTTATCCCATAAGATTCAGAATGACAATTGGGCTACTGAAGTACCATCCATATTTTTTAATGTGTGGGTTCAACACCAGAAGTTAACAAATAAAAACACACGGTGGACAGTATATTAAAACTGGGTACAAGGACCATGACTATTTTACACGGGAAGTCGGGGGAGGTGAAATGAGCTCCAAATTTCCCATTTCAAGTTCTGTAAGTTCAAAGAGCGGTTGACGACCTAATCTTCATCTTCATTGAAGTCAGAATCTGCAGTAGCCTTGTCACTTTCAGAATCACTCTGCACATACCTTGCCTGCCTGCGGTTTGCTCTCTGTGGTCTAGCTTTAGCCGCAACAACTTCACTGACTTCTTCAGATGTTGAAGGAGAAGAGCTTGAAATTTCTTCATCTTGATTAACCTTGCCCAACATAGAACTACTCTTCTTGTTAAATGGGGATGCCCTCATTTTCCTCACTTTCTTTTCTGGAGAGTTCTCTGTTGCAGGATTCAACATTTCTGTTAAAAGCTTCTGGCCCACCACCTGCTGCTGTGGCTTCTTGGCTGGCCCTCTCTTCTTTGTTGCTGCGGGGGCCTTAGCGGCTGTTTTTGTGTTTCCAGCAGCTTTTCTTCCTCCCTTCTTTGCTGGTTCAGGGGCAGCCATCTCTTCTATCTCAAAGCCTTCATCATCATCAAGAACAACAATTTCATCCTCGTCATCAGAACTCTCTATTGTCAGTGACTTCTTCTGGGCAGCAGTTCGTTTGCTAGGTTCTTTCTTCTTGGCTGGCACTTGAACCTCTTCAGTTTCCATCACTGACAGATATGAAATAGTAGTTAGATATGACTTTCTATTAATTAAAATGTACACACTGTTGCCAATACCATTTCAACATTCAAGAAGAGCTCACCAGCAGATTGATCAGGGGAAGATTCAAGGTTAGTTGCAGCTAGTTGTTCATTTAATCTAGCTAGTCTTTTCTTCAAGTCAGGTACATCGTCGTCGTCGTCATCAACAACCTGATAAATGGAAAAGTAAAATCATTAAATTCTGGAAAGCTGCAGAGATAATAGAACAGAAAAAGGAGATAGTACAGACCTTTTCAACAGGAGCCTTCTTTGGTCGGCCTCTAGGTTTGACCCCCTTGGTAACATTCTCTGATAAAGCACGAGAAAAAATAACCGAAGTTCAGACCAGTTATATCAAATATCAGTAAACAAAAAGGAAGGAAAAATTTTAAACCCACCTGTTTCTCCCATGATTTCAGCTACTGCTTTTGCATTGTCGGCCTTCTTTTCATTCTTCCGAGGATTTTTTGGTGCTCGTTTAACAATCTTTGGACCAGCATCACTTTTCACTTTACATTTTAGTTTCTTTCTTTCCTCCTCTGCACGAGCATCGCTTTTATCAAGCTCCTGAATCATACACAAGATGATCAGACAAGAAAAGCAAGGACTCAGAAACAATGTAATAGAAATTGTTAAATGTTGTATCCATACATCGAGTTGCATTTCCAGAGCATCAAGATCTTTCACCCACAAAGACTCTGGAGTTGCTTTTCTTAAATCATCAACATCCTTGTTGAGTTTATCCCTATCAGCCAATAACTCTTGAACCTTCTCGAGGGTCAAAGTTCCAATAGCCATTGAAAGCAGATAATGATAATCACTACTTCGCACCCCATTAAGGTTGACGGCCTCAGGGGACTCTTCAGACTCTTCTGTTTCAATTTCCCCAGCGACCACTGCTTCAACAGATATAGGATTTTTTGGGAAAGGAGTGAAACCTTTTTGTTGCAACTCACGGAACAGATCAGCTCGCTTCCTGTTGTTCACAATTATCTCTCCATTCACAACCCCAAGGATAAATCTAACCTTGTTCTCCAATTTCAACAACTCTAATTCAAGGTTCTCCAGTTGAATTTTCTGCGTGCACCAGAAAAGTCTTATAAGTTAAATAGCTGTCATTAAATGAGAAATGGCTGAAATAATTATAAAACTCCGGTATAGCCCAAGCATCCTTACCTTCCTCTTTCCGTAATATTCAAGTCTTAAGTGGAAAAAATCCTCAAGAACTGCAGATTGGAAATTAAAAGGAGTAAGTCTCAAATCATATTTATAGTATATAGTAGACTTAATCTGACCAACACTGTAATAGTGGAGTTATTCTAATCTTCAGCATATATATATTCTAGTACATACTTTGCTCTGGGGTGTCATATTTCTTAATAACTCCCTTTTGATCAAACAGGTGCATGTTACTTGTGCTAATTGAGGAGGTTAGTTTAAATTTCTTCAGTAAACCCTCTTGCTTGGCCAGCATCATGTTCTCCTCTGTCAAGAAAACTTCAAAATCTACAGTTGTATCGTCACTGTACTGTCTGAATCCCTGCAACCAGAAAAATTGTGTATGAGACCTTAAGCAGCAAGAACTCAAGCATATTATTGTTGATACTCTAAATTTACCTGAATAAAGGAGTCATCCTGATCTGCTATAGATTCCAGAAATTCTCTATAGTCTTGAGTCCACCTACGAATTGGGAGCTCTTTGATCCTCAGTGTTGTCTCATTAACTTCCTCTATAACTCCAGTAACAGTGTAGCTAACACCAGCTTCCTTTGAAGCAGTTTTCTCAATAGTTCCTTTAAAACCTCTATACCAAGGGTGCATTGGTTCCATAATCTCACCATTCAACAGGCATCGCACATTTGCAACAATCTCTCTTGGATTGTAGTTAGGTATGTAAGAACTCCATCCAGTTCCAATTCCTTCACTACCATTAACAAGAACTGTTGGTATGATGGGCATGTACCTATAAAACAAAGAATTATAAGCCTGATTGGTCTAGAATTTCACTATTAGCATACTCAGCCTTTTCTATTAAAACAAAAAGAAATTTACCAAGTGGGTTCAATTGATTGCCCGTCCTCATTTAAATAGTCAAGAAGCTTGTCATCATCCTTTGGAAACAGAAACCGTGTAATAGGAGACAGACGAGTATATATGTATCTGGCACTTGCAGCATCTTTGCCTCCCTGGTTACGTGTACCGAATTGGCCATTAGGTTGAAGAAGGTTAATGTTGTTGCTGCCCACAAAATCCTGTGCCATACCTATGATGGTACTGGCAAGACTTTGCTCACCATGATGGTAAGCAGAATGCTCGGAGACATAACCAGAAAACTGAGCAATTTTTGCTTCCTTGATAAAATTTCTCTTGAAAGAGCAGAATAGGATCTTCCTTTGACCCGGCTTCAGGCCATCAACCATTGATGGAATCGACCTCTGGAGATCCGCCATGGAAAACAATATAAGCTCCTTGTTAACAAAGTCACTGTATTTTATGTATTTCTCTTTCTGATCAAGGTGAGTGCCAGGCTGCAAACCAGAAAATGACGGAATTTCATTACAGTTCTACTTAAAACGAAAAAGATAATTGAACATTCAAATTTAAATATAGTCAGACCTCAAACTGCAGAAGCCATTTCTTCCTTGCTTCTATCTTCTTCTTGCTAAATGCAAGCTCAATTGCTTCCCCATCTTGCTCATCTTCCCATACAAAATCTTTCTTGTGCATATCAATGTTATGGAAATACTCCTTCCCTTCCTTTGAAGTACTAGTTCCCAACCCCTATGAGGATGAGAACATGAACTATGTTATTAAAAGGAAGAATAGCGGTTGAAACCAGTGGTTGATAGTACAAGATAAAGTTACTTCTATTGACTCCTTTTGAAATCGATTGACAAACCTTATAGTACTTGATTGACCAGCTACTTGCATTCCCGCCCAAACTTTCTTTCCATGACTCATACTCAGGCATGGAATAGAAAGATAATACTTTTCCATTTTTGTGAGTTGCCTATACAAACCATAAGTAATGAAACTCAGAAAATTGCTTTAAGAAAAATTTCTACGGTGTTATGGACTGGTTACAAAGGTAGTTTATCAACCTTCACAATTGGCGTAATGAACTCAACTAAGAAAGATGGAATCTTCAGCAATGATGGCCAGAAAGAATGAATGAAATTAATCAAGAGACCTTTGATGTGGGAACCATCATGATCCTGTGTCACCATGAAATAAAAATGTTGATATCCAAGTAATTATGAAAAATAAGAATAACCAAGCGAAACAAGACGAGTGAGAGAAAAAATTAAGGCACTAAGAACCTGATCAGTCATTATCATCAAATGGCCATATCTCAAAGACTTGACACTGATGTATTCAACACCTTGCTTCAGTCCAAGAATCTTCTTGATATTTCCAATTTCATTGTTATTTAAGACTTGATTACTGCTGGCTTCCCTCACGTTGAGCAATTTACCTCTCAACGGGAAAACACCAAAACGATCCCTACCCACAACAGATAGACCGGCCATCTAGTGCAAATTTAATTCTGTTAGAACTCTTAAAATTAAACATAAAACAAGAAGATAAACATTATTGTTCAAATGGACCATATGAGAGAGAGATCAAGAGAACTTACTGCAAGAGCCTTGGCTGAATCTCCTTCTGTCAAAATCAAGGTACACTGATCTGAGTTCTTCCCCCCAGCGAAGTTAGCATCCTCCAGCTTTGAAATCCCGCGCACATCCTCTGTCTTTGTTCCATCATTTTTCTTAAGATCTTTGTTTTGCTTGAAACTCGCCCATGAGAGAAGAGTTTCCACAATCCCAGACTTTGTCGTGACTGTAATGCAATCAGTACATGATAATGAACTAAAAATCTTATCAATGTAAGGTCAAGTTCTAGTTAGCAAAGCAGACAATGATGTAATGTAACGAACCTTTCTTCAGAAATTCTTCTCGAAGCTCACATTTAGACCCAAAACTGCTCTGGCGAAGTGTCAAAGTTTCTTTAGTTTGGGAATCAAAAGCAGGGTTGTCAATAAGGGCATTGACAAAAACCCACAAGTGATTCTTCACATTATGAACTTTAATGTTAGCATTCTTGTTCTTCTTATTTACAGCAGCCATAATATGGTTAGCAACCTGGTTCGCAACATAATCTACATGAGTTCCACCCTTGATTGTAGCGATGGAATTCACGAAGCTGACTTGTTGAAACTGCCCATCACTGAGGCTCACACATACCTCCCACCTTTCATTGACCCTCTCATGAAACCTGAGCAAACAAATGAAATAGATAAGTAAATCCCAAAAGAGAAAATGAAAGCACGATATATTTAACTGAAAGTTCATTTAAATAACCTTGAGGCAGATTTCGGGTACAGATCAACGTATTCTTCAAATGATCTCACAGGGACACGGCGTCCATTCAGTTCAACTTTCACAGTTTTTCCAAGACAGCCAGCCAAGTCAACCACACGCTTTTTCATCAGTGCAATAACATCATCTTCAAGATGTGTCATGTTAAACTTGGCTAGGTCAGGCTTGAAAGAAACCTTTGTCCAGTTGTCTCCCTCCTTGCATTTGCTTATAGAAGGCTCAGATTTCTTGCCCATGTTGTTGGAGAAAACCTTCAAATTAAATCAGCAGAAACAACTCGTTAACAAAAATCATTTAAACAAGGAGGGCAATATATATAGGAAAAGGTAAAAGATGAAAACCAAACAGCAATCACCAATTCAAGCTCCTCGTTGTTCTTTACAAGTTTGTAGCTATAAGAACAAAAGTTTTAACTCTCTTTCGTTCACAACAGCCGCATAAAACTCTTTTCTCTTTCATTCAAAACTAAATTAATAGAAACTGAAGAAAACCGCCAAATCGCAGAAACCCTAATAGAAAAACCCAAATTCAACAAATCACCACAACTAAAACAACGATAAATATCATCATTTATACCTGTTTATACTTCTTCTGTCTCTTTCCATCCGCAGTTTCGATAACAAATTCCGTCGAAAATATATTCGTAAGCTTAGCACCGTACCCATTTCTCCCTCCGGTTGTTTTCCTTACATTATCGTCATAGTTACTACTCGTCAACAAGTGCCCAAATATCATCTCTGGCACGTATACGCCTTCTTCTTGGTGGATCTCCACCGGAACTCCGTCTCCGTTGTTGTAAACGCTTATCAAGTTCTGTTCTCTGTCGATCACCACTTTGACCGAGTCCATTTTCGGATCTCTCTGCTTGTTATCGGCGGCATTGACCAAGATCTCGTCGAAGATCTTGTATAGCCCTGGAACGTAGGATATCGTGCGGTGCACCATCGTCTTGGCTTCCTCGTCGTAGACCCAGAGCGTTTGCACGTGTTTCTCGATGGATCCGATGTAAGTGTCGGGTCGAAGTAGGATGTGCTCCAGCTGGGACTTCTTTTGGTACATTTCTTCGATCGTCTTTTTCGGGGCCGCCGCTGTGGTTCCCATGTTCGCGTTGTTGCTGGTGGTTAACGGGAGTTTCTTGTCCATAGTCATGGCCATAATAGCCAAAGTTCAGTTTTTTCTTTTTTCCAATGCTTGAAATAAAAGAGAAAAAAGTGTTAAGTTGGATTCTTGAATTCTTGACACAGAGAAGGTGTCGTGAATTTGAGAGACGATAGAAAATGGGAAAATTTTAGGGCTTGGAAGAGGATATGAAGGGAAAGGAAGCTAACGGTCGAGTTCGATGAGTGCGGGATTTGAATTTGAAATTCAAATTTTGAATTTTGAGAGGGAATCTGAAATTGATGGGCTATATGAATCTGAAAATTTTATTTTGAGCTTCGGGGTCCTGTGACCTATTACTATTAGTATCTTGTTTATAAAAATTAAATAAATTTTACTTTTTAAAAAAAATATTAATTTTGTCCCTAATAAATTTTGATATTATTACTTATATTTTTAATATTTTAAAATTACATTTTTAATTTCTACCATTATAACAAAAATTATATTTTTTAAAACATACTACTTAATAATTATTTTAACAAATAAATTACACTAAATTAAACCCAATAAAAATTTAATTTAATTGAGGACAAATATATCAAATAAAAAAATTTATTAAAAGTTAATAAATTTATTATGACAATAAAAATTAAAAGTATAATTTAAAATATTAAAAATATAAGTGATAATATTAAAATTATTATAGACAAAATTAGTATTTTTTCTTTTAATTAGATAATGGAATATAATATTTTTTTTACGTGGCATAATGTCCCAGTATTTTCTTATTGTTTGATAAATATTTCGCGGCCAAAACTAAACTACATTAATTTCCATATCTCAAAACATAAACTACATTTTAATTCAAAGCCAAAAGTAAAGTGATTTTCATAAACATTTTGTCAAACTATAAAAATTAAATTGAAAGAAAGAGAATTAATTTCCATATCTCAGTCCGCAAGAAAATATAATCTAAATATGGCATTTTTCTTTTGTTTAATCTACCAAATCTTTTACTTTCCAAGGTAGTAATTTCTAAACTAAGCATTCCACTACAGTCTAGCAAGCAAACAAAAAAGTCTATAAATCAATAATTGCATTTTATTTATTTAGTTAGTTAATTTTTCTTTTACCTTATCAGATCTCTCTCGATAAATAAACAAAACAAAACTTAGTCACTACTTCAGAGAAATCAAATACATATCTAACAAATGGTGGTCGCAATGGCGATGGCGGTGATGGCTTAATGGAGAGATAATGGTGGTAAAATGGTGGTGGGTGAGAGGCTGCATGACAAAAAGAGGCTAAGAATTCACGCAATAAGAGAATAAGAAAGAAAAGAAGAAATAGAGAAATTATTAAAGACAAAAAAAGTTAATGGTGATGGGCTGCTGTTAAGGGTGGGCAAAAATATCCAATCAAACCGAATTGAATTGAATTGAACAGTTCTGTTTGGTTCGATTTTATAATTAAGTTCGGTTCTAATCGGTTTTTTAATAATCGGTTCAGTTTCGATTTAAAATCGAATCGAAACCGGTTGTAAATTTTTTTTTAACTCCTAATAATTTTATAAATTACAAATAATTAATAATTTGATAATAATTTTCATAAATATACATAAAAATAAGGGTTAAAAATAATCATTTTTAATTTTAATTATTTATTATAATTATAATATAAAATAGAGATATAAATAAAATTTTACAACACAAAGAAGGTCCGAAACCAAACTGAGATTCTGAAACCGAAGTTGGATCCGAATCAAATTTCTTCGATTCGGTTCGATTCAATTTCATTATGAAATACTTTGGGTGCGGTTTGATTTTTATAGAAACCGAACCGAACCCGATTTTGCCCACCCCTAATTGTTGCTAGTCGTTTTAAAATTTTAGGGTTCTGCTTTAGATTTTTTTTTAATTTATTAAGTTTTTAATTTTTTTAATAATTAAATATTTTTACTTTATTTTTATTTATCTTTATATAATTAATAAATATATATTTTATTTTAAATATCAAATTTTATTTTTCTATCAATAAATTTATGTAAAATACGAAATACTCTTAAAAAGTAACATAATGTTATAACAGAGATAATGTTAAGGGGATAATAAGTTATTTATCAAACAATAGAGGGATGTTGAGGTTTAAGTCAAATAAAGAAAGTTATGGAGAATTTTTTCTCTTTTTTTTAATAATTGTTATCTAATAACAAAAAATAAAAACGAAACAAAAGGTGTTTAATATACGAGATTTAATGATGAATTTTTTTTTTAATTTAAGTAGAAATAACATGCCTTAGATTTATTTTTTTACTATTTTTTATTGCGGTTATAGAACATACCAATTCCATAGCATATAATTAATGCTATCTTTATTTTCTATAATACAAAGTTTTTAAAGAATATATCTTTTTGTATTTTGTTTTAAAACCTTATTTTTAAAATATATTACTTAAGTATTTTTATTTTAAAATATGTTGCCAATTTTTTTTTTAAAATGTTATTAAAAATATTTGTATACCATTTGGATCAGATTCTCTTAATTTTTCTTTTCTTCGTCGCATTAACAAATGATACATTTGTTTTAATAATAAGGTATCAAATATTGGGGACAAAAAAAAAGAGAGAGAGGATTTGGGTATCGCTATCCATAATTTTGTATGTAGATCTGGCCCATTTACGGATTTTGTGGATCCAACAAGAGAAAACTGGACCTGCAGTCAAAGCTGGCCCATTTTGATCGATTGATTGATAGATCTGTGGACCCACTTTCGCTTTTTTGCCATGATCTTTTCGGCCTCGCTCAACAACTCGACCTTAATAATCCACGGATTGGCCCCTCTTGTGGGCCCATCCCCACATGCACCTCATTAATTAATCATCAATACTTTTCGTAAATATAATTATATGTAGCATTTTTAAACAAACAATATTATCATCTTTTAAAAAAAAAATAGAAATTTTGTAATGACATTCAAGTCCTTGCAATTTTTAGAATATAAAAAAATAAAAATATTTCTAATTAGGTTAGGTTGTAAGAAAACAGGGCACGTGGACATTGGATGGGCCTAATAAGCAAATATTTTGTCTACTTCCCTTTGGAGGTTGTAACAATGTTGACGGGCAAAGATGTAAGGTTCAACAGCATTTGTCTGAATCTATGAAACTTCAAAATTAAAAATATAAGAATAAAACCTTATATTAATTTATTTATTTATATGCATGCATACAGCAATTTATCTATTCGTCTGGGATACTTCCTGCCAGCAAATTGCACGTGGATTACATAATACATGGCCTGACCTCACCCACAATAAGTGCACCCATCCAGCTACCACAAATTATTACTCATAATTGTATTAGTAAAATAGTATTATAATATAAACCTTCGTCTGTATATTATAATAATTATTATTATTATGTTAAATTTATGTGTTATTAACAATAATGCTTGTTTATTAAAATGTTATGCCTGCTTGTTGCCAATATTGTGGTTATCGTTCACATGATTGCCAAATTAGATGGAAAGCAATCTGAGATTTGAGGAAATCTTCAGGTATTGTAAGTTGTTTTTAATTATTGAAGATTTTTTTAAGATAGTTTCTTTTTTCGCGTTCTATTGTATTTTAGCACTTCTTTTAATGGTGTTTAAAAAAATAACAAAAAAAATAATGCTGAATGACAATTATTTTAACAAAATTCATTATTTTTATTAATATTTCATTTTTTTGTTATATATTAATCATATATTCATTATAATTTTATAATCAGTACATCTCAAATACTAATTATATTTTTATGGGAGTTTTTCACATTACTCCCCTGAAGTTTGTGAGAATTCTAATTTTTGAAAATATTTGACAAACCTCTCCTATAACGTTTTTTTATCTATTAAAGAATAATAAATTGACCAAAATACTTCTAAATCATTGTAAAATAATATTTGCCTTCATGAGATTCAAACTCGGAAAGAGTAAGGAAAAGAGCCAACACTCTAACCAACCTACCCAATAAATTTATGCGATATGCTTTTCAATTGTTAATAAATAATTTATTTGAAAATACATATGTAACAATCTCCTTAATAATTAACATTATTTTATTATCATAAAAAATTTATAATGTAAAAATAATTTTATAATCATTAAAATATGTGTAATAACTTAAAATTAGAATTATTATTATCATTAGATTATAAAATTTCAAATCTATTATCATTATTTATATTTGCTCCTTTAAATAAAATAATTTATTTTACTTAATAATTATTTAAGAATAAGTTTTTAAAATTATTAGTACTAATAATAATTTTTTAAAATTATTAGTACCAATAATAATTTTAAAAAATTTAAATTTATTTTCTTTAATAATTATTTGAGAATAATAACTGTTATCATTATTTATATTTATTTTTTTAGATAAAATAATTTATTTTAATTAACAATTATTTAAAATTATTAGTGCTAATAAATTTTTTTGAATAATTTTAATTTATAACAATTTAAATTTATTTTTTAACAATTATTTTAGAATAACTCTACTATTATTATTATTTGACAATGATTTTAATTTAAAGTTATTATTTAGAATTTTAATTATTATAAATTTATTTTTAAATTATTTTTTAATTAACAATTGAAAAAATATATTAAAAAATACATTTTGTGGGTTGGTTAGAGAAATGACTTTCTTTCTTAAGGGTTCTGAATTCTAATCTTAGGAAGGTAAATATTATTTTGCAATGACTCAGGAGTATTTTAATTATTTTATTATTTTTTAACAAAAAAAAATGTAGTAAGAGAGGTTTGTAATCTTTTTTTAAAATATTTTTAAAAATTAAGATTTTCATAAATTTTATGGGAGGTTTGTTGAAAAATCCCATATTTTTATAAATTATGAATTGTGGTCGTATTTTGAATAACCATCAATCGAACAGTAATTAATTAAAAAAAATTATTCAATATCTCTTAATTTTTTAACTAATATCTCATCACTTTTTTATATATTTTTTAATATTCTATTATTTTTTAGTTCTTATTTTTTTTATTTTATCTTTTAGTTTAATTAGTTTATATTAAATTATAAATAATAAAATCTAAAATATTTAAATTATTAAATGATAAAATTAAAATAAAAAAATAATAAGATATTTAAAAAAGTATAGGAGGTGACGGAGTATTGAAAAAAAAATTTTGAGGCAGTGGGCATTTTTTCATTAAAAAATTGTAGTAACAATATGATAAAATTACAGGAATACCACTGCATGAATTGTGGAGAAAAAGTCGGTTTTGGAAACTAGAGACAGGTAGACAAAAGCGTCAGTGGGGTTTGCTTCACTAAGCGGTAGATTGGCTCTTTGCTTCTACAACGTGATTTCTGCTAATCCTTTTTCTCTCTCTCTCGTTATCTCACTCTTTCCAAGCTACAACTTACTATAAATTTAAAGCTGTACTACATCGAATGCCCAACTTCGACCTCTTTCTCTCTCTTCATCCTCTGCCCCTCTCTTATCAAAAAATGGCAGCCTCTTTCTCTCTTCTGCTTGCCTTCAGCTTGCTGTTCGTCGGTTCTGCATTTGCTGCTACTTACTTTGAAGGTAATTCTAACATCTTTGCTACATACCCATTTGCCTTTTTCTACATTGTGCTTAGTGTGAACCGAGATCTGTTCTTTTGAGTTGTGCTCTTCTGTTTTCGGCAAAAGAAGTACATTTGAGTCTTGGGAGCTCATTAAGAGTAGAAAAAAGAGAAATGATCTAAATTTACAAATTGACTTGAAAAGTTGGATCTTTTGGTTCCATTTGATCTATATTGGTTACTTGATAGTACTTGATGGTACTTTGATTTGTTGTACAAAGATTGGATTTTTACTTTAATCTGATTTGATCTGTTGATTTGTTTGCTTTTCCGTGGCTTTTACTGTTTTCATTTGTCATCTAGAAGAATATTTTTGGTAGATTGTCATTTCTTTGTGCAATCATTTTGTTACAAGCTCTCCAAGTTCTTCTACCTAGAGTAGGGAAGAAAAAAAAGAGAAGAAACTTTTGTAGATTTGAGATTCTAAAGTCTCCTTTGTATATATCTCATTTCCTCGGGTCTGCTTCTTTCTTCTACAGGCTACCTCCCAAATGGCAACTTTGAGGAAAAACCAAAACCAACTGACCTCAAAAAGACAGTACTAATAGGGAAACATGCACTTCCCAAATGGGAAATCAATGGCTTTGTTGAATACATCTCCGGTGGGCCACAACCCGGCGGCATGTACTTTCCGGTGGCTCACGGAGTTCATGCTGTTAGGCTTGGAAATGAGGCCTCAATCTCTCAAACTGTGCCTGTAAAACAAGGTTCCGTGTACGTGCTGACATTTGGTGCATCAAGAACTTGTGCTCAGGATGAAGTGTTGAGAGTCTCGGTGCCTCCTCAAACTGGGGACTTGCCTTTGCAGACATTGTATGATAGCAATGGTGGCGATACTTATGGATGGGGGTTTATAGCCAGAGCTAATACTGTTACAGTGACATTCCACAATCCGGGTGTTCAAGAAGATCCTGCTTGTGGTCCACTTATTGATGCTGTTGCTATTAAGGAGCTCTTCCCACCAAGACCCACAAGAGGTATGTAGTTTTGTATGTTGTTTGTGGTAAGACCTTTGTTTGCTTGTGTAGGTTTAGTAGTTTTTGTTGATTTCTCATCTGGGTTTGTTTTGTTGGTTTTAAGGTTTGTGTGCCTTTAATATTTGTTAAACAAGATTTACAACTTCCTCTGATTTATGGTTTAGGGAATCTCATTATTGACGAATTACAACGTCCTTTTTTTTATGGTTTAAGGAATCTCATTATTGATGAATTATTCTTTGTTCCTTGAAGTTTTGAATCTTTTATCTTGCTAGTATAGCATATTAGTGTGCTTTACAACTTCCTTTGGGGATCTTCCAATTGCATGTACTTGTCTAAGATTTTTTTGTACTGCAAGAAGTGTTTGAAGTCTGGAAGCTTGTCAATGATCTTTCTTATGCAGATAACTTGGTGAAGAATTCTGGCTTCGAAGAGGGTCCATATCGGTTGGTTAACTCCACGAACGGTGTCCTCCTTCCACCAAGACAGGAAGATCTCACATCTCCACTCCCGGGCTGGATCATTGAATCACTCAAGGCTGTTAAGTTCATTGATGCAAAGCACTTCAACGTGCCATATGGAAATGCTGCAGTTGAGCTTGTTGCAGGGAGAGAAAGTGCCATTGCCCAAATCCTGAGAACAATTCCCAACAAATTATACAATCTCACATTCACAGTTGGAGATGCAAAGAATGGTTGCCACGGATCAATGATGGTTGAAGCATTTGCTGCCAAAGATACACTCAAAGTTCCATTTGAATCCAAAGGAAAAGGTGAGTTCAGGAGTGCCAGTTTCAAATTCAAGGCACTAGAAGCCAGGACGCGTATCACATTCTTCAGCACTTACTACCACACCAAGATTAATGACTTCGGATCTCTTTGTGGCCCTGTTCTCGATGGAGTTAGAGTTTTCCCGACTGCTTAGATGCTCAATTATTATCTATAGAGTAATTTGTATTAAATTTGAGGATTTTACTACTGTTATATGATCCCACTTTTGTATTTGGCCGTTACGAGGCACTTGCTCTGCTTTTTCTGAGTCAATAGTATTTGGGATTTTTTATGTGTTTTCTAGTGTCGGTGAGAAAAAAAATTATGTATGGATAACGATAGAATGAGGAGTATCAATTTTCTATGGACGAAGTCCCGTTGATTACGGAATTGAAATAAAAGATGCCTTTTTTCCCCCTTTATGGGTAACAACGTAAATGGCGCCTTGATAATTGGTATTCTTTAGTGCTTTTTTATAGCTAAGGACTGGCAGTTTGATGACTTGAAGGGAGGGAGAGGATTTTCAGTCTGTTCTTGCACAATACGATTCGGCTCTTATCTCTTAATAAAAGAAAAGACATCAAACAGCACTCATCATTTACATGAAAAGGCACGTTAATGCTCCATTGAACTGAAGCTCAATGTCAATTCGATAGACTTATTAACAAAATATGAATTTTGAACTGATACATGGATTCATTTATTCTGTATACAATTTTATTTCAACCGGCAATCTTGTACAAATGAAACTCTCGCCTACTGGCAAAAAAGGAATCCAAATAGTATGTAGTGTGAAACAATACAATAAGAAAAATAGTATTGTGTGACTGCGGCATGATGCCATGACCCAAGAATCAATACTAAATTGTTATGAGTATCACTGCCTTGATCGACTATCATCCAGAGTACCAACAAGACATTTCTCCAGTAAGAACTCGGCATTTACCCAAGCATGGTATTTATCTAAAACAGAGCATTAAGGATTGCAGTTTTAATTCTGTTATTCTCAGTAAGTTCCAAGCAAAGAAAAAAGTAGCTTCTATCTGAGCTTTAAAATTCCAAGCATGAGCTCTCCCACACCAGACAAACAGCCTACTGGGCTAGACTGTCGCTTAAGTCTGACTTTTGAGTTGTCAGTGCCACATAAGAAAAAATTGAATCTAACATAACAGTTACAACATGAAATAGCTTATAATTAACGTCGATCATAATTTATGTCGAGCATACTCTGCAATTTTTTTATGCGGAACCAGATTACTTTGGGACGGAATTAAAAGGAAAGGACAATACAACCAACTATAGGTTATTATTAGTAGGTTCAACCAGTAAGATCTCTTAGAGCGGTTCAAGATATTTGGGCTAGTCTTGCTCATATCTAGTTGGGAAGAGGTTAAGTTTAAATTTATGTAATATTTAAAAGAGAAATTTATTTTTAAAGAAGAAAATTGGGTCTAGTTGTTGGGTGCAAGAAACATTTCTAACTTTGTAGCGACTTCTATAAACCAGAAAGAAAAATAAACTTCCAGAAAAGGATACTGAACAAAGCTGTACAGTCCTTACCCACTGCCTTCATCAGCATATCAACACCTGAAAAGGATTTTTATACAAAAATAAGTCAATCCTTCATAACCAATATAACACCATATAATACACATTAGAACTTAAAGCAAATTACAAAATTACACATAAGGAATGTAGTAGAAGTTAGGAAAAAAAATGCCTCTACAGCAGATAGTTCTTCAACCATGACACGTATCATTAAGATTACAAAAATAAACTAGACCAACAGAACCAACAAGAAGTCTCAGCAGGCAAGGTACTTGACAAAAGAATAAACAATTTGCTTCCCCAGGTATCTGAAACTCTAGCAGAAGAAACCAGATCCATACCAGCAGGTGAAATTTCAGTTATGAAGATTGATTGTATACAGAACCTTGTAAAGGAAAATATTACTACTGGTCTGGTAAATTTGATATTTTAATATGTTATAAAGACACAGAAAAAAAAAAAAACTACCAATCTCAACAGAGTACACTTTTTTTGAGTAATACAAAATTTGGTATACCATAAACATGAAAATCTATCAGCACAAAGTTATGTTCATACCTCCAGGATGAAACTTCATGTATGGAGATAAATTGTATACACGACCTTTTAAGACAGTCCACATGGAACCTTCACTTTGGTTCAGTTTAACTTCATTCATAGTAATGAGCCTCTTATTTGACTGACCATTCAATCCTGAAACACACCATTTATACACAATTACCACATGAATGAGAATTTAACAGATAAAATGTTTCATGTGGTATACCTTTAGTTCAGCTTATTCCCTACTCCTGATAACTGTACTAAAGCATTTTCGTTGGTTGGTTGTAATTTGTCAGAAGAGTGTGACTGAAATAATTTCATGGAAGTCGATAGCTTACAGTTACTTGATTATGCTCAATTTGTAGGCACCATCAATAAGAAGTAAAAAGTCAAATAAACAGAGTTCACATAAATAATACAGACAACATCATGGAATGATCTTATCAACATATGTTTCAAACACACATCAATAAATGACTAGGTTGCTTGGGAAGTTTGCAGTATGAGTAAACTGGGTGTGTAGGAGACCAGCAATGCATACTCATTGACATCAAACAGCAAGCAGTGAAAAAGTTCCATTGAGAATTCGCCTGGTTTTCATACAAATAAAAAGGTGCAGTTTGGGATCATAGTAAGCCCAAAATGATTTGAAAGTACAAACAATAGTGACTCCATCATCTCATCCACAAAGTTTTAGACATAAGCAAACTAGGCCCTAAGGCAACAAGAACCAATTACAATCTAGCTGCAATCAGTGATCTTCATCATATGAGCATGCCCTGGTTCTAGGAGAAAGGAGCAAAGATAAAATTTGAATTTGGAACAATATGCTTTCAACAGAACAATCTGAATACAATGCAACATATAAACCATTACGCTCCAAGGTCAAACAAAAACTGAAAATCATATAAAATAACAAAAAAATCAAAACTTCATTAAAATCCTAAACTATATCTTAACCATTTCCCATCAAGAACTGAACTAATTATAGCCAGCAAGACCAAAACTAATATAACCGTTTGCACCATGCAAATGTTTCAGCTCAATACCTGCAAGATCAGGATGTGTTTGAGTAAGCCTAAGCCAATCCACTTGGCTAAAACCCTTCTCAAAAGGAACCTTAACCCGAGAAGCCGGCTTCCGGCCCGAAACTTTCACTGCCCTTCCACTATCTGCAGAAGCTGCTACTTGTTTTGACAATTTATAAGCAGTACCAGACGACGACGACGACGACGACGACGACGACGACGTATCAATAACATTAAACGACAAAGACCCAACCGTTTCTTGCTTCTTCGCAGGCAATTCTTTATTTCCCCATAAAAATCCGATACTCTGATTTTCGACACCGGCGTCAATATCTGATACGAGATTTTCATCCTTTTCAACCTGATTATTCAACCGATTGAGATCGAGTGAATATGAAATTTAATAAAACTGGTGTCAGTTAATCAGAATAATGGAGAATTTGTTTTTTGAAAACTTGCCTTACAGAATGTGAAATCGTTGTTATCGTCCTCCATCTCGCTTTCCGGCTGCAAGTTAGTCGAGTTCTTCTGGTCTTCCATATTTCAATTCAGCAAACAGGAAACGATGAATCAAGTTAAAGTAAATTAGGGTTATAATCGGTATTTTGAACTTAAATTAACATGTGCCTCTTTAATTTTTTTAATTAGATTTGTAGCATTAACAAGTTCAGGTACTCTTTTAATTTTTTTAATTGAATTTAAATAATATTATGAATTGGACCTGACTTATATACAAAATAAAATTAGCGTTTTCTGTTTGTTACATTTGTTTATTAATAATCACATAATTTGTCATGATTGGTATTTAATTTTAGCAATTTTAATTAAATTATTTAATAAATTTATTTACTTCAGCCAAAATTGTTGTCATTTTTATTCGAATATTCTTGCGACTATCTGTAACTATATTCTTAAAATATACAAATATTGTTGTTCGATTTGAAATAAATTTGATTTGGTCTGAAATCCAATCAAACCGAGTTCTTTCATAAATTGAATTGGAATCGAATTCAAACTTATTGATTCCACTTCGGTTTGGTTTTAGTTTGATCACATTTCAATTTTATAATTTTTAGATTTTAATTTAAAAAACAAATAATAAACTTTTAATTTTTATAAAAATAAAAATAATAACACACTACTATCAATTATAAGTTTCAAATTGTTTTATTTTTAATAATTTTTAAATTTATAATTTCGTTTGTTTTCTTTTTTTGTCAGATAATAATATACAGGTTGGATTCATTGCCGTACATAATTAATTATAAAATTAATTCGTATTATAAATAATAATTTTCATGAACTTAATGTTTTAATCTTTTTTTAATTAAAGTATACTTTTCAATAAATCAAACGGGATCAAAATTGTTGGTTTTTAAATTGAAACGAATTGATTATGGTTATAATAATATATAATTGAACTGAATCAATATGAAATAATTCGATCCGAGTCGACCGTTTTTACCCACCTCTAAATATTACAATACCTTACCTATGTTATATAATTCAAAATTAAAGTATTTTAATACAAAATTTGAAATGTCTAATACAAAGTTTGGTTTTAATATAAAAATTTTATATATTTAATATAAAAAAAAATTATAATAATAAATTTTAATATTATAAGACTGGAGAATATTCAATACCTATTATTATGTGTTTTAACATTTCATTATCTTGTGAACTTTTACAAACACTTCATTCATGATACGTGTATTATCTCCGTTTAAATTAAAAGTTATTTCAGACAATAATTAGAATAACCTTGCTTGTGTCAAAATTATTTAGTTCATTGTTAATATTTGAATGTTACAATTTAAAAAAATAAAATTACAGAAATATTCGAGGCTAAAAAACAAAATGACTTAAAAGGATGAATTAAGTAGTAAAATTAATCAGCAAAATTTTCAAAATAATTATAATTTAAACTCAATTTACACAAATAGTTATGTTTAATTTTTTACTAAGCAAATTTTCGAACAAAAATGTCCCTCAGTAACAATTAACCAAAATACTCTATAGGCGTTATGAATTATGGTGGTTATTAATATTAATTATACTTTTTTGTTAATGGAAGAAATAAGATACTCAAAATTCATTTTACGTTGCATTATATTTATTTTAATAGGTTATTATTTTCATATCACTATTATTATATTTAAAAATATATTGTTTATTTTAACAAAAAATTTAACAATTTTAACTGTTACACTACTATTAATTTTCGGTAAAAAGATTAGATTATTTATATATATATATTAACTACTGTATTGTTAATTAGTTTAATCATAATAATTGTGTATCAAGTTAGATTGGAAGATTTTAATTTATTTTATTTTTGAAAAAATACTTGATAAATAAAGAGATAAGAAAATTAAAAATTACTTATTAAAAAAAATGTGATCATAATTTTGAATACGAAATAATTTACTCAACCTGTTTCACCTAGATGCCTGAGTTCCAATTTGCAAACTCACAAACTTAAAAAAATTTAGAAATTTTTGTTTAACGGCTATTAAGGAGTATTATTTTATCTGAAAATTATTTTTTGATTAATTTGGCAAAAAAAATTATGAAATATAATTATTTATATAAATTGAATTCAAACTAAGGTTATTTTAGAAAAAAATTTAAATTAACATGGTGAATATATATTGATAATTAATTAGATTCTCTCTTAAGATGATAAATTAAAATAAATAAATAAATAATATTTGATAATTAACTAAATTTTTCTCTTAAAATAATAATATAAAAAAATACTTTTTATAGATAATATTGTATGTTATATTAATTTACTAGTAATAATATAACACATTGCAGAAACAATTTTAAGTTATAGAATTAATTTATTAAAAAAGTGACTATTTAAGAGAAAGAAAAAAATTAAAAGATTGAAGAAAGATAAATGTGAATATTTGAAAATATTGGAAAAATAATTTTTTTTTACTAAACATATTAAATAGAAACAAGGAGAAAAAAAAATTAGCGAGGATGCATGTTAATATTTAATATTGATGGATTCTTGTGATATTTTTATTACTTTAACAAAGATAATGTGAAATAAATTCATGAAAAGTTAAAAAAAAAAGGTATTAGATTAAATAATAAGTACGAGACATATTTTTATTAAAATAATATTAAAAAAATTCAAATCCGTCCATCTAATTTCATCTCAATTGGAATTGAATTAATTTTAGTTTAATTAATAAATTTAATTCAAAATTTGCAAAAATTAATTGAATGAATTTGACGTTAAAGTTTAAATCGAGCTAATAATAAAGTTATATTTATATTTACTTCATTAATTGAATATTCTGAATTAATTTTTTTTAAAGACATTGAATTTCATCTTCTTTTAATATTTTGATTAGCTTAGCCACTTAATTAAGATGGCAAGAACTTACAACTTTTCATATTGAAAACGTAAATCAGGATCCTGGTTATTTCTATAGAGAGCTCTCATTAAAAAAAATCAAGAAAAAAAAACATTGATTGAAAATAGTTGAAACATATATTGTAAATCGTCATGTTACAAAAATAAATAAATAAATAAATAAATAGATAAATATCTGATTTTGAAAAAATTGACTACAGAAGTTTCATTGGAACCGTGCGCAGAAAATCTCTGACGTATCTACCTTTGGTGGCTCGCGTGCCATTTTCTTGGTTGGAAAACTATTATACAAATCCCCAAGGTTTTAATGTTTTCATGAAAATACATGGTGTTTCTATTTCTATCAATTAGGTCCACAATTGTTTTCCGTGAAATGACTTAAATTCCTCCTTGCGTTAAGCGACTTACTCTTGAACTGATATCATCAAAACTCAAGTCTCGGAGGATAATGTAATCATTTTATGTTACAAGAGACGTCCTTATTAGCAAAAATTCAAAAATTTAAGGATCCAAATACTATAATCATAAATACTATTTTTTTTAATAAATTTCATTCATGCTAGGGATGAGTGAATCTTAGATGCATACCCTTCCTGCACGTGAAAAGGCTTTGGATCTCGAGGCAACGAACATAATTAAAAATCAAAGCAACAGGAGGATGTTTGTGGAACGCAGACTGAGTTAGGGTATTAATAATGCTTTAATCTTGATTGTCATTAACATTAAACAAATAAAAAAATAAAAATTCCTTTTTGTTTTTCATAATTAACACTTCAAATAGTCAAATTAAGATATTTGTCAATTTTGATCTTGAAGTTGGCATAATTGAACTTAAAACATGATTCAAATAAAATATTTTCGAAATTATATGTATGGTATGAATTTCAATATTTGTTCAAACATGACGTATAGTCTTATGTTGTGGAAGACTACCAAGCAATAATTTTTAATACAGTTTTTTGTTTCTAGGTTTGACTGTTAATAATTATATTTTACGACAATTGCTCCAACTAAAATTTATAATATTTAAATAATAAACCCATTCATCATAAAATACAATAGAATTATGTCATCAACTACTTAGTCCAATGCGTGCATTGAATTTGTACTCTCGTGTCATTGTCTAATACTCCTCAACTTCAACAATTAAGATCAAAATTCCTTTATCATTTTATTGCTTAATACTTTTCAACTTCAACAATTAAGACCGAAATTCCTTCATCATTTTACTTAATTGGAGTGAAGGCTCAAAACAAACAAAAGACCACTAGTCAGTGGGGTGGAGGCTAAAGGCCTGATGTGAGCTAGGACTTGGTAAAAACCTTCAGTGATGACGTGGCAAGCACTGAGAAATTTGGGAATCTTTTTCCCACAGTATTGTCCTCAGGGAATAGGACAGTTTGTCTGCGCTGTCTTTCCTGACTCAAATCACGTACTCCGCCTTTGAAGATTATAAATATTAAATCCTATTACGGATAATAACATCCCTATCCCTAATCTTTTCTATTTTCACGATTAAGGATATAATTTATATATTTATAATAAATAAGTTCATAGATTGAATGACACAATTACCCTTCAATTGTGAGTAGTGCTAATACTATATCCCAAATAATATCATATTCATTGTGTGAATAACTAAAATCTATAATAATTAACTTTGAAAAACTATCAAAATTATTATCTATTATATTAGTATCACTTATTTGTTAATCACTTAAAATATATTCTTCGTATAAATTTTAGATATTTAATATTCTTCTATAATTCATAAATTTTAGTTATTAAAATAGTAGACTATATAATTTAACGATCATAACTAGTTAAGTTATTTTAATAAGAACTAAGGATTAGTGACAATAATTAAGTTTATGTCACATGAATTCAAATTAAAGGTTATTCTGAATTTCTCATGAGTTAATTCTTACTACAAAAGAAAAAAATTATCTAATATAAGTATGTAAGTAGTTTATAATGATATTTGTATAAATCTTTGGTAGAATTTTGATGGTAAATAATATTTTTTTTTTAAAAAAGAGTAAAGATTTGTTTGTTACGAATGAGCAAACTATTTTCTTTTTATGAAAATATAAAAATAAGAAAACAATATGTTAGTAGGAAAAATGACATCCAAGTCTCTAAGAATTAACTTAATCGACTGAATAATTTTACTAATTTAAAAAATACTCACTAAAATCTTATTTTATTAAAAAATAACGATTATACCCTCATCAATAATACTTCTTTATCTAAAATAATTACTAAATCTTTAAAATTTAATAAAATATAATATATTTGTCAATAATAAATTAATAAAATAAATTATAATATTATTTTCAAATACATTAATAATATAATATTTATTAATATATTATAACTAAATATAAATTTATTTATTTTACAATATATTAACAAATCAATATTGATTAAGTATTAGAAAATAAACAAAATAAATCATAAATAAATATTAATTTATAAATAAAATATGTTATAATACAATAATTATGATTATATTATAATTTATATTTATGTATAGTTAAAATATATAAATTTTATAAATTTATAATATATTAATAAATATTATATTGTTAACATATTAGAAAATAATATTATGATTTATTTTATTAATATATTTTTTTATAAATATATTATATTTTGTTAAATTTTAAAAATTTACTAATTATTTTTGTTAAATAAATATTATTGATATGAATATAATCATTATTTTTTATCTTAATAGATAATTTTAAAAGTATAGGACTAAATAGTCTATTAGATCAAACTATAGGGACTTGGGTGTACTTTTTCCGATGTTGGTATGATTAACAGATTATTTTAATTGTGCAATTAATAACAGTTCCACAATGCATATTTGTAGATTTTCTAATAATAATAAAAAATTCAAGATGTTTTATATCCGCTATTTTATATAAATTCGGTGCACGATTATTTCACTCTTTCAAGTAACTGCTTCAGTCTCTCTCTCTCTCTCCTCCGATTTCTCGTTTCAGTTTGTGCGGTTTCGTTTCGGCTCTCTCTTTAATTTCCATGTAAATTCAATGATCATCGGCCACATTTTCTTGCGAAAACATGTTTTCTGAAACGGCGGCATCTGTTTTTACCGCTTTCACGTGAGCTCCGTAAAATTGCTGCAGTTGATTCTAATCCTTTTTCTTTTTTTGCTTTTTTTTGTTCAGATCAGTACATTGCTAGAATGTCGAAGGCCGGAGCTTTTGATTTGGCGTCTGGTGTTGGCGGAAAGATTGAAAAAACCGAAGTTCTCTCTGCCGTCGAAAAGTATTATTACTTTCTCGTGAATATGCTTTTAAATTTTGTATTGTATTTTACTTTTCTGTCAAAAAAGTATGTCTTTTTCTCTTTATCTGTATACGCTCATCGTTAAATCTAATGCTCACTTTGATTTGATCAATCGGAGCTAAAAGTTAACAAAAATGAAATATATGTATATATATATATATTGCGTAAATCGGAAGTTTGATCTGTTTCATGTATAGATCCGTGCTTGAATTTTGTACTTTCAAATGCTTATTCGGATTTAGAATAAAAGGAATTGTCGTGGTCCCTGCATGTTCATCGGTTAAGTACAGTACAGTGTCTTTGACGTGACGAAGATATCAATTTTTCTACCTACTATAATTTGGATGTGATAAATGTCTGCTGAGGATACCGTTTGGTTTGACCTGGACACTAACTGATATAGAATGAAAGAGAAAATTTGTGCGTTTGGGATTTTTGTAGTCTGATGAATGATAGTTGTAATAGTTGCTGTCTTCATGTATTTATTTATTATAATAAATACATTCTGGGTTCACTATGTTGACTAAACAGGGTTAATTAGGTGAAAGTGAAAATTGAGAACTCTATTTTCCGTTCTGAATTTCTGTAGTCCTTTTTGTATTTAAAAAGGTTTTCTTTGATAAAGTTTTAGCTTAATATTTGCAGGTATGAGAAGTATCATGTGTGTTATGGAGGTGAAGAGGAGGAGAGAAAAGCTAACTACACTGACATGGTAAGAGAAGTTATATATAACAATCTTTGCTTCAAAAATTTTCCAACTTATAAGGCATAGTTTAGGACTGTTGTGCTTTCTTTTGTGTTTTGAGAGCACAACAGTTTAGGAAGGGCTGTTGCACAAAATGGACTTGTAAGTAATTGCCTCATAGATCCTATATCTATCTATATGAAGAAGAAATCACATAACGAAGGGGATTCTTATTTGTACAAATGGTACTTCGAACTTGGAACAAGCGACTTTGTATACCATTCCATTGTAAATAAACGATCTTATCATAGATCCATTGTGGTCTTGAAATTATGTAATAATGGAAACAGCAACCCTAGTCACCATCTCTATATCTGGTTTACTTGTAAGTTTTACGGGGTACGCCTTATATACTGCTTTTGGGCAACCCTCTCAACAACTAAGAGAGCCATTTGAGGAACACGGAGTATAGTTGAAGTAATGGGCCTCCTGATATAGTGTTTTCTAAACACCAACTTTAATGAGACCGCTTATTCTCACTTATATTTGATATCTAGTAATTTTATCCCACAATTTCTTTGCTAAATCATTACACCTTAATCTCAAACAAAGCCTAAGAATCACCTCCCATCCAGCAGCACAATCTTGCATTTATTATTTACTTGGCTACATATTTTTCAATTGCTAGTATGTGATTTATGCCTTTTCTTTTACACATACTGTATTTTTTTCCTATAGCATGTTAAGGGGATCATATCGCTGTAGAATGCAGTTTCCTTTTGTCTATATCATTTTCCGATAATAAAGTTTGCTTTTCTGTCTTACAATGGTTGTAAAATGCCCAGTCAACTAATTGTCTGGCTTTTTATTTCAGGTTAATAAATATTATGATCTTGTTACCAGCTTTTATGAGTTTGGCTGGGGAGAGTCTTTCCATTTTGCACCAAGGTATTTGGAGTTCCTACAAAAGCATGGACATCACTTTTGTTTGTGCTGATATCACAAGCACAATTTTTATTGTTTCAGATGGAAAGGGGAGTCTCTTAAGGAGAGTATCAAGCGACATGAGCACTTCCTTGCTTTGCAACTTGGCCTCAAACCTGGACAGAAGGTTTGTCTACTTCTGAAGAACAAAGAACTATTATGGGGATTTACCATTTTGCCCTTAATTTGAATTATGACATAAGCTTTTGCTGGCATCGAAATAGGTTTTGGATGTAGGATGTGGAATTGGTGGGCCCTTAAGAGAAATTGCTCGATTCAGGTGAATGGACATTTATGCTTGAGCTTCTCTTTTGCCATTCAATATTAAAGGCTAAACTTGTGTGCAATGGAAATCATACTTACGGTTGCACAGATTTCTGAAACTAGCATTTTTTCTTTTAAAAGAAACGTTATTGCTATTGGAAAAGGAACATGTCCATTGCTATCTCTTTTTCGACTGGCATACATTGTGCTTCATGTCTATGATAAATTACACCAGTATGATGATAGTATTTATATTCTATAGAGGCATTGTGAATCGAATTTACTGTACATAAAGTGTAACACACATATATGTTTTGAGGGTGGGCACTGAGAATTACGATTATATGGTGGTTTGCTGCAGCTCAACATCTGTCACTGGATTGAACAACAATGAATATCAGATCACAAGGGGCAAGGTAAACAATGCTTCTTTGTGATTGTCATATAATACTATTGTAGCAGCTATTACAAGTCCATTAGATGTTACCTTTCTGCTGCTGGTGATCCCTGAGCTCTGACTGTGAATATCTTGTTCTCTTGAGTTTTAACTGCACTCTCTATAAAGATTAAATTTCTGAGATTAGGAGCTTGATGAGGTTTGATTAATTTAGATATCTATTGGATAGTTTATTAACATGATTCCTCTGCCAATGAGACAATGGTATTTGTGAATAGTGGTGTGAACATGTCAATTCTCTTTGCTATTGAACAAAAATATTAAACAAATCAGTGACATATCCTAGAAAAACGAAATTGAACCAAATAGATTAATAACCATCCTGAAATGTCTTAAAAGAAAAAAAGACGAAATTTCCTATACTCATAGTCTGTTTCTTTTTTATTTATTGCTTGAACTGCTAAAAGGCTTAAGTTTTTACTTGCCTTTGATGTTAAAATATTCTGTGACCCTACAGGCATTAAACCGCATTGCAGGAGTGGACAAGACCTGTAACTTTGTAAAGGTTGGTAATAATCCTGGACCAAGCTCATGTTTTTGTTGTCAAATTTTTTTGGGTGCATCTGTCTTTTTGTTTCTTTATTCCATCACATAGAAGTCTCAATACTTGTGTAAAGAAGCATTCATGATAAGATAGAATGGTTCATGTTTTGCAGTGATGGAATTCATGATTGTTGTTGTTTCTTAATAATGCAGGCTGACTTCATGAAAATGCCATTTCCTGACAATAGTTTTGATGCAGTATATGCAATTGAAGCAACCTGTCATGCACCCGATGCAGTATGTCAATTTAAAATCCTTTGTCCAACTTTATTTCCTTTGTTAATATGGCACATGAGATTCCCCTCCTTTGCGTGCACTTGTATCTGGTTGGTCCAACTCTAACCGTTTGTTTGTTTTCTGGTCAGTATGGATGCTACAAAGAGATTTACAGGGTGTTAAAGCCCGGCCAATGTTTTGCTGCATATGAATGGTGCATGACTGATGCTTTTGATCCAAACAATCAAGAACATAAAAAAATTAAGGTTATATACCTCATAATGATAAAGAAAAAGCCTGCCGGTTATCATGTATCTGTGGCTTGTTTAATATAATTGTGATGTGATGTATGAAGTTTCTTTGACACAGGCGGAAATTGAGATTGGTGATGGCCTTCCGGACATCAGATTCACTAAACAGTGCCTTGAAGCCCTGAAACAAGTTGGTTTTGAGGCAAGTTGCAAGTTACATACCCTGTTTTACAGAACTTTCTGTTTTTGTTAAATTAATTATCTTTTTTTTTTCTGTGAAGGTAATGTGGGAGAAAGATCTTGTTGTAGACTCACCTCTCCCATGGTACATGCCTTTGGATACATCTCACTTCTCACTGAGTAGCTTCCGCCTGACATCTGTTGGACGTTTCATGACTAGAAACATGGTAATTATTGTTGAACCTTTGATTCATTCTTGTAATTTCTCAAAGAAATTTGTTGTTCAAAATTAAGAAGAATTAAAAAGTTCTTGTCTATTCTGCTAGTTACAAACTGCTGCTTTTTCCTTCTGTAGGTCAAGGCCCTTGAATTTGTAGGGTTAGCCCCAAAGGGAAGTCAAAGGGTTCAAGATTTTCTGGAGAAGGCTGCAGAAGGATTAGTTGCAGGTGGAAGGTCAGTTTTCCTTCTCCATATATACCATCATTCTTGTCAATTTCTCATAGTAACCTCATCAAATTAAAGCCATATGCTGGCTATTTGCTTCTACTATCATATATGCCCATATTGGAACAATTGCTGTTGTCCTTACATCATTGTATTAGCAGCTAGTCACCGCATATATAGGATGTGACTCCACTACACAATGATAGTGACTGGTGACCATTTACCTGTCTGTGCACATAAGTTACCCCAGAATCATCCATAAGCAAGAGTCTGGTACTGAATATGCATTTTTACAAAGATGATCTTCTAGGAATTGAATCACAGCCTTGGTTTTTTCATTTGGTGGCCAGAAAATGAACATACTGTAGATGCTGACGCTATGATACATCTTTTTCCTTGCAGGAAAGAGATTTTCACACCAATGTATTTCTTCTTGGCCCGCAAGCCGCATTCAGACAAATCTGCCAGTGAGTAGGTTTAATTATGGAACTTTCCCAGCGAGTTTGACGGGTAGAGACTTTTTATAAATCTGTATGACCATGCTAGTAGGCAACTTATGTTTTGCATGCTTCTCGCCTGTATTCAGTTTCCTGCAATTTTACTTTTATGCTTGTATTGGCTTGTGTAATGTCTTAACTCTATATTCCGATATAAAAAATGTATGGAAACATTCTCTTCCCACGGTGAGCAAGTTCTGGTTCTTCGCTGCATATTTTTATGCTTTTATATTTTTGTTCTATTTTCTTCTTTGTTGGGTCGTGACTCGTGCCCGTCCTCTTACCATTTCTTCGTTGATCGGACCCCTTTTCTTTTAATTTTTTGTAGTACACATTGTAAATTATCAATATTTTCTTTTATCACAGAACTTCCCAAATCCTGAATATGATCATTTTCTTCCCTTCCATTTTCTTACAAGTATTCGTGGAAATGAACCTGAGAGCAAAATTAGAAAATAAAATACTCTCCCAAGTGAAGACAGAAGAGAGTATCCTATTTAAATAAAATTTTGCAACTTCATTGAAAGGTCTGTCAATACAATGAAACGCATTTGTATTAAACTAAGGCTTTTCCACATTTAAAATCGGGAACAGTGTTGCAATAAGAAGGTAAAAGGTTCGCTCTTGTTAAGTCTTGAAGATGACGGCTACCTGTGTTGACCGCTAGTTGATTGTTTCCAATTCCGACTGTTGAAACTAGCCAGCGCGGATACAGATCAATTCTACGTGTCTGTGCATATATATAGATATATATATATATATATATATATATAGAGTTTTAAATCGTACCTCTCCTAAAGTTTGAGATTTTAACACTTAAATAGAAAGTTGAAAAAATATACACTTATCTCCCATAACCATTAATTTTTATTTAAATAATTATAATACTCTTAATTACTTTAAAATTAAAATTTTAAAAATTTAATTTTTAATTTATATAATATTTAAAAGATTAAAATAATTAAAATTTAAAAAATTTTATTTTTAATTATATAATGTTCAAAAGATTAAAATAATTAAAATTTAATTAATAATTTAATTTATATTTATTTAAATTTAAATTTAAATTAATATTTTAATTTAATCATTTTAATTTATATTTATTTATTATTTGTTAAATTATAAATTTAATTAATGATAATATATTTTGACAATTTTAATTTATATTATTTAATATTTATTTAAATTATGAATTTAATTAATGATAATTTAATTTTTATTCATATACCATATTTATTCAAATTTTAAACCCTAATATATAAAATGACCGCTTCTCTAACTTGATAATTTCAGTTTTTAATCATATATCATATTTAATATTTATTCAAAATTAAAATTTTAATTTTAAATAAATATAACAATAAATTATTGTTAATTAAATTTTTAATTATTTTAATCTTTAAATATTATATAAATTAAAATTAAATTTCTTAAATTTTAATTTTAAAGTAATTAAAATTATTATAGTTATTTAAGTATAAATGGATGGTCAACTAAAAGTCCAGGAAAGGTAAGTATATCTTTCCTAAAACCTTCAATTTAAATGTTAAAGTCACATACCTCACGAGAAGTATGTGTTAAAACCTTATATATATATATATTTTACGAATTTGGTTTTTTAAAGAGTAGGGGCGTGAACAAAACGGATTAAATAAAAAGGGAAGGAAGCAGTGGTCTACATAGGACACGTTGTCAATTAAAATACTTTGTACTGATATCATAACACGTTCTCTTGGCCCGAAAGTCCGCATTCATACATATCTTTCAATGTGTAGCTTTCACTTATATGAATTGAGAGTACTTCATGCTAGTTGAAAATTTTTGTTTTTTGAGCTTGCCCTCTGTTTCAGTTGTATTTAGAAATTGTCGAACAAATATATAACATATTTTAAGTTAGCGAAAATCTATAAAAACTCTCTTCTCTCCTCTCATTTCACTTTCTTCCAACTTGACTATTTCTTTCTCGTCGAAAATAGAGATATTTTTCATCTCCGGAGATCTCCATCTCTAGCGAGATTTCCTTCTTCTTTTTTGTTTTTTACTTTGTTTTTTATTTTATTTTTTATTCTGTTTTCATTAGTAAGTGCAGATTTCCACCTAAATCTAAATTTATGGTGGTTTATCTCCGTTTGATGGATTATATCCATTTCATAATAGGTTTTGTCCACCCAAATTTAGATCTGTAGTGGTTGGTTGAGGTTATGTTTATTTTCACTATTATGGTAGATCATTCTTTCAAATCTGTAATTTTTTAGCATTATATGCAGTAATCTATTATGGTATTACAGATCTAAGAGTTTCTCTACAATATCAAGTTTATTGCAGCAAGTTTAATGTAACTTCAACCAGACATGTTACATCAAAGGAGGGAGAGAATAAGCGAAGAGTTGTAAAACTTGGTCCAGCAAAACTCTTACTTCAAATCTTTGTTATGTAATCCATTATTTTTTTTCTGGTTCAGTATTCTTAAAACCTATCTAGTTGTTAATTATTTTTAAGATCTAGTTGTTAATTATTTTTAACTTCTATAACAAATTTTATGCAATCGGTATAAATCTGGGTATAAATCTACAACTTTGTAATATTTATTGGTATGAATGAAGTTATTTTACTGTGTGCTTAAAAAAAAAAGTTAGTGAAAATCTTAATCTAACCCATTTATTAAATGTATTATCCAATTTAATAATTCAATTATTCATCTAACATAATTTTTTATATTTTAATATATATTTTAAAATATTTATAATATTATTTATTAAATATCAAAATTTTATTTTAAATGATATTAAATATTTTTTAAAATATTAAAAATATAATTAAATATTTTTAAAAGATAAAAAAATAAAATAACTACATTGTATAAATAAATTAGCATGAAATTGTATTATAAACGATTCACTTAAATTCAAATTCAATCCAATTGTTAATAGCGTTGCGATATTATCCAATTTAAATTAATTCAAATTTTTATTCGTGTCAGTTTTATATTTGCTCGAATAATATGTTTAACTTTATGTTTCATTTGTATTTATGATTAACTTTCATTTGTATGCAATGAACCGATGGGAAAATAAGCAGCCACCGAAGAAATTTGGGCATGGATGGTTGGTGGACATCAATTTTGTCTGCGTTGCTCGTGATTGCGGTTCCTTCCAAAATCCTGGAATCACAGATCAGAATCAGATTCCCCTAATAACCTATTATTTTCATTTTCACATTTATTAAAATACAGTTTATCTATAATTAATAATATACCAATTTAATTAATTCGGCAGATGGAGAAATCTTTCAAAATGGTAAATTCATTAGAATCATTGGCTCGCAGAGAGAACTATAATAAAACGAACAAACCAATTCAAAATCAAAATAACAACCCTCCGATAAAAGAACGAGAACAAAAGAAAAATGATATATATTTTTATTTTATTTTATTTTATTTTTTTAATCAATCAAACAGAAAATAGAATGAAATCTTTTGCGTCCATCCCCAGTTTCAAAGCCGCTTTTGCACCAGAAAATCCCACCATCCGATTGCTCAGATCCCTGCTTGCGGCGGAGTCAACGGCGCCCTCGTCCTGGTGGTGGTAGTCTTCATCGTGGTTGGCGGGAGGGTGGTAGTAGAGGCGAGCGGTATGAGGGCAGTGGGAGTGAATTCTGGCCGCAATTCTGAAGACGTCCAATATCTCGGCGTACCTCCCCATTTCTCGGCTTGACTCTTTTCTTTGAGCTTTCTTGGGAGAGAAAGAGAAAAGAAAAGAGGCGAGAAAGTGGGGGAAGATGGGAAGGAAAATCGAGAGCAAAAGATCTCTTTCGTCTAGAACTAGAAGACGTCGAAAACGTAAGCTCCCATGAAATGGAGAGACGCAAGAAATAATGAGAAGTTAGGGCTAAATATGGGGAATTTATATTCTCTTCCCAGCCTGTGTTTCATATTTTTGCTTTGCACATTTTCATTTTCCTACCCCCTCACGTTTTCCATATTTTCCTTTTTGGACATTTGTTTGGTCCGGTGGGTCAATTCAAGTATTTTGCATTTACATCCCTCTCCCTCTATATTCTATAAATACAAGTTATACTTATAATAAGGACTATATTATTATAAATACATATAGATGTAGGGGTTTAGGTGCAAAGGTACTTTTTTTTTCTTTTAAAAGGAAATTTAATGAAAGTAGGTGGACAGCCAGGTGTGAAAGTCTTCGCATGCGTGTAATGTTCGCCGCGTGGTGACCGGTGAACGCCGGTGATTATGACTATTATTAGGTGGCATTCTACAATTCTATACCAATTATGCCCTTTTTTTTTGGTTACAAATTAAAGCCTTCCGTTCTTCAAATTTTACCTGCCAGATAATCCCTGCCCGGTGCGATAGTCTTTTCGCTAGTCGTCACACGAGACTTTAGAGCTGTAATTAAAGAATTTTCTTAAAATGGATTTGTAAGCTATTAATTATTATGACAAAATTATAATTAAATAAGTTTTACGTCACTCGTAATATTTTGAACAAGTCCAAATTTGCTGTTTTTTCTTTTATTGGATTTTTCAATATTAGAGAAGAATAATGACGATGATGATGCATTCAAACAAACGTGTTATATATTTGTTATGGTGAGAGAAAATCAAATGTGAAACCTGATAATAACTACTGTGTGCATTATAGACAGAGAAAATCAAGCTGGGAAGGATGAAATTTTCAATTGTAAAGTTCCATCCGGTTATTTTTTTCAAAATAATGATTCCTTTCGTATCAACAAATTTATAATTTAATTCTTTTAAATCATGATAAAATTTATAACAAGTCTTTCATATTGTAACAAATTTTATGTCCAAATTTAATATTACAATCTATTTCAAGAAACTTAATATTTTATAATAATAAATTCATCTTTCTGTCTTTATATATAAGAGGAAGATTAATAATTCATATTTTTATAAATATTTATATTTATTTATATATTATTAAATTTATATTTTTTCAATTGTTGATATTAAATTTGACATAAGTAATTAATGTGTTATTAATGTGTATATTAACTTACACCTCAACAGTTAAAAAATATATAAATTTAATAGTTTATAAATAAATATAAACATATGTATAAGAATGTTGAGTTGCCGATCTCACTACATATATTTTTATATGTAATTAGCTCCCTTTATATATATATTCATCTAATCAACTCTCATTTCATACAAAAATAACAGCCCATCATTAGACGAGGCCCAGATCAACGGTAATCAGGCCCATATAAACAGTAGTCGAGGCCCGATACCCAAACGAACGGTAGTTAGATGAGGCCTACGGACCAAGGCCCAAATGGAAACTCCAACAAATTTGTCCAAAACTTATCCTCCAGAGTCACCCGCCGCAATTCACCGCCACCGCTCCCGCCTCTACGTCCGCCAACCATCCACCTCTACGACCCCCACCGGCGCAATTAGAGAGGACATTTACTCCCTACTACCATGCGCCTCTCACCTTCAATCTTCACACCACCCACTGCTACTACTCACCCGCCAAAACTCCACAAAGTACCCAGTTTCACCATCCATTCATCAAAACGGAGCCCCGGCCCTTCTGAAGAAGTGGGAATCCAGAAAGAGCCCACGAAGAACTTGTCTATGCTTCTGAGAACTGAATTTGCCATTAAGAACATTGAAAAGAAAGTGAGCTCCAAAAAGTACAAAAATCTGTGGCCTAAAGCTGTTTTAGAAGCTCTTGATGGTGCTATAAAAGAGAAAAAATGGCAACTTGCCCTCAAGGTTTGTTTTTTTCTAATTTTGTACGTTTATTTAATTTCGGGTTTATGGGTTCCTTTGTTATTTAAATTTTACAGGTTAGCTTTCTTGTTAGTTTTGGAATTGTGATTAGTAGTTCCTGAAAATGTCTTATTTTCTGTTATAGATTTTTGGACTTCTTCGTCAGCAGCAATGGTATGAAGCAAGATGTCAAACATACACAAAGCTCATAGTGATGCTCGGCAAATGCAGGCAAGCTGAACAGGCAAGCTTGTTGTTTGAGGTAATGTTGTCTGATGGGTTGAAACCGAGTATTGATGTTTATACTGCTCTTGTAAGTGCTTATGGAGAAAGTGGCTTATTTGATGAGGCGTTTACCATTGTTGATGATATGAAATCAGTGTCTGATTGCATACCTGATGTGTACACATATTCTATTCTTATCAAATGTTGCTCTAAGTTCCATCGGTTTGATCTTATTCGAAGAATTCTTGACGAAATGTCTTATCTGGGAATTGAATGTAGCACCGTCACATACAATACAATTATTGATGGATATGGCAAAGCTAAAATGTTTGAGGAGATGGAGAGCTTGTTAACTGATATGATTGAAAGTGGTAGCTGCCTTCCCGATATTTTCACTTTGAATTCTGTTATTTCGGCAAATGGGAATATTGGAAAGATTGAGAAAATGGAGAAATGGTATGATGAATTTAAGCTTATGGGAGTTAAGGCAGATGTTCAGACATTTAATATCCTAATAAAATCATATGGAAGAGCGGGCATGTATGATAAGGTGAAGTCAGTTTTGGATTTTATGGAGAAAAGATTCTTCTCCCCTGAAGTTATTACTTATAATATAGTCATTGAGACATTTGGCAAGGCCGGAAATATTGAGAAGATGGATGAATACTTCAAGAAAATGAAGCATATTGGAATGAAACCTAACTCCATTACTTACTGCTCTCTTGTTAGTGCTTACAGTAAAGCCGGGCTGATCACTAAGGTTGATTCGATTTTGAGGCAGGTAGAGAATTCAGATGTAGTACTGGATACTCCATTCTTTAACAGCATCATCAGTGCTTATGGTCGGGCTGGTAATGTTGAAAAGATGGATGAGTTTTTTTTGGCAATGAAAGAGAGACATTGTGTGCCTGACAATATCACCTTTGCTACAATGATCCAAGCATACACTGCCCAGGGCATGACTGAGGCTGCTCAAGATCTTGAAAATAAGATGATCAGAATGAAGGATAATTCAGGTATCTTGCTGTATCCATGCGTTCTCATAGTAATAGGAATTTTTGTTACATCACAGGGAGCTATATTTCTATCTGTTTTTTCAATTTTGAAGGACCAGTGGAAGATTTAAACCTGACAAAACTTATCTAAATTACAAATGTTAGAGATCCTTGTCTTGTTTAATGAATTTGTAAACTGCATTTCGGTTGAACTCTTGCCATATTGTGTCTTTGCTCAGGTAAAAAGCTGCTTGAGGACGCTAGTAAGATTCATTGATGAAGAAGAGTGAACTTCAAAGTTGGAATTCAAACATCTCAACTGTCAGAACTCAGGAAGCTCTCTTGCTGGCTGATGTGTTGTGACTACTCTAGAAAGATTCATTGCTTGTTCTTATCCTCTTAAGGTAACCTCTTCAGACTAACATTAAATTTCTCAAGTTATCTTACGTATTAACATTCTTTCCATTTTATATATACCATATAATTGTGCATTGGACTCTGAAAAGCCTAGGTTCATACGGAATCCACAAGTGTGGATTAAGTCTCTTATTCCCCAGTCTGATTAAGTTCTCTTTGTTGTGGAAAATAGTAGTTTAACATTCTGTTTGATGCACTTTTCTAGAAAAATTGTATTGGAGAAGAAACTGAAAAGAAATGAACGTTGTTATTTTTCTTGGCTTCGTGGGATAATTTTATGTGGAGAAAATGTAATGAAAACAAATGTTTTACTGCAGAAGCTGGCAACCTTAAGTACATCCATATTCCGATTGCTGAATTGAGCTAACAAAACTTAGCCTATCCGAGGCAACTGCAGCTATGGTAATGCTATGCCTCAATTTCAAAGAACACCAGGGTACTCTTCCAGTGCATTCCCACCTGATCTTGCCATATGCTTATTTACAAAAAAGCCATCAGTTCTTTTCTCTGCACCGTCTTCTACAATAACTTGACAGTGGGGAAAGATGGAAAAACGTAGAGGAATGTGAAGAGATTTTTTTCTTGTTCTGCATAGAGAAGTCATTACTCTTTATTCATAATGTTTAGTAGATTTTTACTGTAATTTACTCACAGACACAGCTATAATCAAATATTGAAATTCTCTACACTTTGAAGTTGCTTTGTATCCAAATGTCTGAATGTCTTTAAGTAATCCATAAATTTTAGTTATCGGTTTTGTGCCATAATTATGTACGATTAGTCGTTCATTTGAAATGGGCTTAAACGACAAACCAATCAAGCTCAACTCGAAGTTTAAACGCACTGCTGCTGGAGTAATTTGGCTATCAGGCGGTCATTGCTCTCAAAATTAGAAAGTGGACGTGGTAAACGGGCTGGACCAGCCTGATTCGGCATGGGCCTGACATAAGCAGTGTCAACACGGCACGGTTCGGCCTGTAAGCACTATCGCTTTGGTCCGGTACGGCCGATGGTTGGGCCGGACTGGGTCGACATTTCAAACCCATAGGCCGGGGCTTGACACCAGCCTGTGATGGGCTGTGCCCGCCCGCGGCGGGTCAGCCTAACGAACTTGACTAGCGAGCTTTTACTTTTCAATTTAAAATATTTTGGCTATTCATAGAATTCGAATCCAGTATTTAAGATAATATAAGTAAGAACTTTAGACTTACTTATCTAATTTTTTAAATAATATATATTTCATAAAGAATTAGTAAATTTAGTAAATATATTACTTTGAATTATTATTATTGATACAAAATAATTGTATAATCTAACCTAATTTTATCTTTTAATAATTATTTAAATATAATTTTATTACAATTATTATTTTATAATTGTTTGAAGGAAAAATAATTATATTTTAATATAATAAATTTTAATTCTAATAAACATTTATTTTTTCATAAATTAATTGTTAAAAAAATATAATTGACAACAACTGTCAATTTGATTGAGACAATTGAATAAGAAAATGAAATTTGAAAAAAAAATTCTTTATTTTGTTAATTTTATATTACTATGTTACAATAAATTAATTTATTAAATACAAATTAATTATTTTATTTGACATGATTTTATTATTTTTATTTTATCAAAATTTATTGTTCTAATTATTAAAATTATTTAATTTTATTATTTTAGCAACATTTTTTTATTAAGAAAATGAATTTAAAAAATTCTAAAATCAATTAATTGAAAATTTATAAAAAATTATGAAGGACTAAATTGATTAAATTAAGAAATTATAATTTACATTAATATAATTATAATGATTCATTCATTATTATAATACTAAATTACTAAATTTTAATTATAATTATTAATAAAATAAAATTTATACAAATCATTAAGTATGATTGACATCATATTATATGAATATTTAGAATTTTTATTTAAGTTATGATTTAAATATAATTAGTTATTGTTTTTATTTAATTTTTTAAATAATATTAAATAATTATATTTTATTTGTGATTAATAAATAATAATTGATGATTCTTAAATCAATGATTGTTATAAATTATTACATTTCATCAATTATCTAGTGAAAAAAATCAAATATTTACTTTATTACATTATTTGGATAATTTGTGAAATAGTTATTCACTTATGAAAAAATAATTTATTATTATTGAGAAGATATAAAAATTTGATTAATATTATGACATTTGATGAAAAATTAAAAATTGATGATATATTTTTTTAATAGTAAATTAAAAGAATATAATTGTAAAAGCTAATTTTTGTTAAAAATTTTAAATATGTATTTAAATCAATAAATTTAATATATTTTTTAAAAATTTATATTAAGTTTAATACAAACTATTATAAAATTAAATTATTATATTAATTTTTTAAATCATAAATTTAAAAACGGTATGAATCGCCTCTACCACTTTATTTTTTCCTCACAATCACTCGTTATTAGAGGTGACAATTTGGGATATGACACGATTATTCGATACGAATTCGGTGTCATTAAACGGATTTGAATTTAGAATCTTGATATGAATAATAATTGTATCGCATTCGTATCGACATGATTATTATTCGTATCATATCCGTGTTTAACATGTAAAACACGATTATTTGTTTAAGAAACGATTAATTAAACGAATAAATGAATAATCGTGTCTTAAATGAATAAACGAATAATCGTGTCTTAAACGAATAATCGTGTCATAAATGAATAATGTATCCTAAACGAATAATCGTATCTTTAACGAATATATTTTAATAAATTTTAGGAAAACATGTGATATAAATTTATTTATTATAAACAACTCATAATATAAGCATATAATTATTAAATATATATTATGTTTAATAAAATATACTATTTTTAATATCTTAAGGATCTTAATAATAATTATTAAGTTAAACGAATCGAATTCGTGTTTTAAACGAATAATAGGATCTTAAATGAATAATCGCGTCTAAATGAATAAATGAATAATCGTATCTTAAACGAATAATCGTGTCTAAACAAATTGTATCTAAATAAACGAATCGTATTCGGATTTAAAAAAATTGATACGAATAATAAATGAATCGTATTCATGTCAAATGAATATTAAACGAATCGTATTCGAATCGCCCAAAATTCGATTCGTTTATTCAAATTACCACTCCAACTCGTTATCTATTACAAGTGACAATATTTTCACAAATATAAATTATTTTGATGATTATTAATATGATGTAAACGATTTTTTATTTTTATAATTTTATTAATGATAATAATAATTATAATTATTAAATTTGAATTATCTTATATTATACAGTTATGTTTTAATATAATAGTTTTAAAATAAATATTTTTAATAGTATAAATTAAATATATACTTGTTAAATATTATTTACTTTTGCTCATTTCTAAGTTCATGTAGGTGGCTTAGCAGTAATTGGTGTAGTTGTTGTCTTTAAGTCTCGTGTTCAAATCTTACTAATGTAAAAGTTTTCTATATTTGTAAAGTCGAATTGTGATCAACTTGGTCCGCAGGCTGTGTTGGGCTAAAAAATTTTGAAGCGGACGAGTCCGACTTGGCACGACTACTGTACATGTCTGGCTAACCCTGCACATGAGTTTGAGCCTCATTTTTTGCGGATCGGTCTGGCCTATGTGTCGCGCCTCCAATTAGAAGTAAATGAAAATTACGAAAGAGTATATTTTGTATAATTTTGTATTTTTTATCGAACATTTTCAATTTTTTTAATAAAAAAATCTCATATTTGTAAAAGTATTTTCATTTTCAGAAACAATACATAAGAAAAAGAAAAAGATCATGTGAAGAAGGAATCCTACAATACAAGAATAAAAAGAGAAAGGGAGAGATGCAAAAAGTCAAATTCAAAATGATGAGTCGATAAGAGTCGAAGAAGTTTTTCATTTAATTCTATTTCCTGTGGAAAAAAAAAAAAAACAGATTGATGTTGACCTCCACAGTTAAAAAGGTAACAAGAAGCTTCTAATGGAGGCATCAACCAAACTGAGACTAACCGCGTCAAAAATGAAAATCAAAGACAACCCCATTTGAGATCATGATTACATATATGAAAATTTGACCGTTGTTTTTGAAAATATTAAGTGCAGCCCAATACTTTCGGACGTTGCTGCTGTTACAAGACTCGGAAGTGGAACTGATCAACTGGAGGCTCAATTCCATTATAAATATATGTATATATATATTCTAAGTAGGGACTCGGTAATTTGGTAAGTCTTTGCGGCTGTAATCATAATAATGATGTATATATTCAGCTTGTTTAGAAAAACACGATTTTAGTGATATATTTTGGCAGTATATATCTAGTCACTTCTGTAGGTGTCGGGTTACAATTAAGTTTGATTAATGCCCTGTTGTTTTAGATTCAAGAATTCATGATTTTGAAAGAAGAAACAAGTATGTATCAATTGCCGTAGAACATAAGGGATAAATAACACTACTTTGATTATTCCTTCTCTTTGCCTCTATAGGCTATGTCCACACCATTTGGTACTACATATGTGTGTATACGTGAATTAATATGCTATTTTCCTGTCAATTTATAAATTATTTATGCATCTATACTATCTTTCAAAATTCCACTTTCTTAGCAACTTGGAAACAAAATTTTCTCCCCGCCCTCTCTTTCAAGGCACCTCAATAATGCCTCTTTAATTTGAACCGAGAATTTGGCACTACAAAATTCTTAGGATCGATGAAACTGTTATGATTCCTTCGTTAATAATTAATTAAGTTCTTTACTAATATCACGCGAAACCCTAGATTCCTTTGATCCTTAGTGTTCCCATTACCATCTGACCATCTAGAGTTATTTTGTGTTTTCATCGGTTGGTCCATTATCAAATATCAATCCCGATGGCTTTAAAAAAACTTATGGCATAGAATATTTTAAAGTTCTCTCTCTAAGCAAGGCATAATCATCATGGGAGGTGATTTGATTCTTAAATTCTTAGCCAAGTGTGAATAGTTGAACAATTTGGGAGGGATAGTATATATATATATAATAGCATCTATCTTCTAGATGTGAGAGAAGTTGGGGCCAATGGCACCAATGGGAAGAACAAGAGCTAGAAAGTGGCATCTAGTTCTAGTGCTACCTTGTTGATAAAAGTTAATTACATAATAAAACATAAAATTTAGGAATTTGTATTACCTAACTATGGCTAATGTTGAAGTTATGGTAATATTTTGCCTAATTTTGGAATGTAGTAATTAATAAAAGTGTTTGATTACTAGACATTTACCCTTTACTGTTTATTTATTTATTTGTTTTAAAAAAATAGTCATATATATGCTCAAATATTTTCACAAATAAGTTATTGATACATACATGTCAAAATACACCTAACATAGAATGAGATACATTTACTTCTGAGATTAATCAATAAATAGATAATTTAATATGACCTTTGTGCCCATGTGTATATGACATAGCACTAGAATATTTAGTCAGGAACATGGTTTAATTGTGGCTAGGATTCGAATAATTTGGTTTACTATTTAGTTCTCTCTCAACATAATATATATAATCCCACCTTTAGAGTAAATTTTATGAACATTTTTATTATTTTTAAAAACTCTATATAACAATAAATTCGATAATTATCCTCCAATATTAAAGAATTTTCTCTTTCTCAAGGCCTAAATTCCGAGGCTGGGATTACAAACAAAACAAGCTTTTATTATTGTTTGTCATAATCTAAGAAATCAAAAGGCACCGCCTGATGTGTCGGCTCCTGATTGGTCGTTATCGATTCGCTAGTCCTTATTATACTTCATACATATTACATAATGCATACAATACGCACGCACGCACGGTTGGTGTTGGTAAGCTGAGCTGAGCTGAGACAGGACTGGACTAGACTGAGATCATCTCACCTGTGAATCACATGAATGACACGTGTACGAGCACGTTTTCTCGATTAATCACGTTTTAGTTTAGGCGGCCAAATAAAGCCCACCTCTCGTTTTCGCTTTTTTCTCAAAACAGAGAACTTAAACCAATCCAATCCAATCCCTAGGATTAATAATAATAAGCCTCCAATTACTAACATTAAATGATAATGCAAGTAATTTAACATTTTAAATTTAAAAAATGAATATTAATTTTTAGGTGATATCATAGGAGGCTTTTCATTTTCATGTCTTATTATTAATTAGGATTATTTATCAACTTTTATGAGCAAGAAAAGAAGTATGAATTTGGATAAAGGACATTTCAAATCATGCCTTTATTTGGTGATATATTTTTCTTCTAAACTTATCTTACAAAATTGATCTTATGACTAAGACCCCATTGAATAAAATTCAGTTTCACATTAGTTGAATCACTAATTCGTAATTATGATATATATATATAGATAAACTTTGAGTAAATTAAAATTTGTATTTTCCTTTATGATTTTATATACACAACTTACAAAATTTTGCTTAATATTTATAATTTTAATTTTAAATTAATAAAAGATAAGAAAAGATATTTATAAGTCTTTAAACTTTATTTTTATTAAAGTGATTAGCTCGTATAATTTTAAAAATATTTATTAAAATTTTAATTTATTAAAAAATTACGATAATATATTTATATAATAATTATTATTTATGTAAATAATTAAACTTTTAAAATTTAATAAAATATAATATATTTATTTAAAATATTAATAAAATAAATAATAATTATTGTACGTTAATAAATATAATAGTTGTTAATATTTGATAAATTACTTATTTTATAATATTTTTATTATTTTATTTATATTTTAATTATATATAAATATATTAATGTAATCTGTAATTAATATTATATTGTAAATATATTGTAAAATAAATAAATTTATACTTTTTGTTACAACAAAAATTATACTTATTTATAATTAAAAATTTTAAAAAAATTTAATTAACTATTATTAAAAAGGAGATAATTATTATATTTTTACAAAATCTATTATTTTTTTAAATAAAAAATTTGAATTATATCTTAATTTCCTTTGGCTTCGAGACAAGGGATGTATCATAGCAGACTGTCGCCTTCCGGGATCACAGGCCAACCAAAAGGCGACATCCAATATCACAGCAGTTTATATTCGTACATTGACCGTTGACTGCACAGTCAGAGTTGACAATGCGTGACCGCGATTCAGCTGTCACTGCTGAAGTGACAACTCGCTTTAAACTAGCCGCCAACGCCATATAGAAAAGAGCTCACACGTGTGCAATCAGATTCGCCACGTGCGTCCATGTTTTTGCTACAGTGACCGAAACTAGAGGGGAACCCTTCTGCTTGTGTCCCTATCCAATTTGCCTAATTGCCGTGTGCAATTTGCAATTGGCAGAATGGGACTACTACACTATATACTATGAAATTCCTAATCAACCCTACTGAATTGATGGTTTTACATTTTGCCCCTAACCAGGACAAAACTACAACTCCGTCCCGTTAGTTTCAGTTTTTTTTCCGTATTCTCCGAAGCAAACCGCATTTCGTGGCAAAAAGTAGGTCACTTTCCCAGAACTAAGAACGTTAGAAATTGTTTCATTTGCAAAGTATATATGTTTTCTCACTTTTCGGTTACATTTATCTCGGTTGCTAATAAAAAAATTAATAATAAAACATTATTTGATTTATTTACTAAAGATTATTTTCATTCAATGATTTCGATATTTACGTAAAAAAAATAAACAATTTTTTTTTAGTATTTTATAACATCCAATAATATAAGATGTAGACAATGCTAAGCATTTTATGTCTCAGTTACCAAGTAATGAGAAGGCCATTATTTATTTATTTATTTATTTATTTTTGGTTTAATCGCTTAAAAAAAGTGGAAAATACTTATCATTTTCAAATTTGGTATTAAAGGAAATTCTTATGCTTGTAGCTTAAGGATAATTAATGACTAAACTTGCCGACTAAGGCGATTTCCAGGCAACTGCATTGCATAAAATACAAGCTTCGTTAATATAATTCCACGTTGCTTTGTGTGTTTGTAAATTATATTATAATAGTGAACTTAGAGAGACATTACATTAAATGATGAAAACCACCAAAAAGAAAAGAAAAGAAAAAGGTAGAGTACATAATATATATACAAGTTGACATAGCAAACGCGATTATAAATCAAGATTATTTATAATTTCTTTTACGTGCTTTCTATAGTTATTATAAATAATTATGTATTTTTTAATAATAAAAATAATATAATCAACATTTGAACTAATTAGTTGCTTCATCATGTTTATCTACATTTGCTTAGTAAAATTCTATCATGCATATCTGTGTTAAAATAGACAACATTGTGTCAATCTAACAGTATCGTTATAACAATCTTATAAAAATTAATTTCAAAAAATGAGATTAAACAAAATTTGTTTGGTTTTTTAAATTCACAAATTAAGCTCGAATTTGAAAGGGCGAACTACTAACAATTCGGGTAAAATAACAATTTATCCAAAACTTCCAACAGAAGTTGGTTTTCAATTAGAATCACTTTTATTTTTGATGTTTAAAACTTGTAGTTTAGCTCAAACCTTGATCAAAATATTTTTCAAAAATTAAAATTAAAAAAAGAAGAAGATAAAAATAGTAATTCCAATGCGTTCTACACAATTTCCGGAAAAAAAAAGAAGAAAAAAAACGGCAGATCCACTTCAAATCAAATTCCTTCGTTTTGCATCGTCACCATACTAAAATTCCTAAACTACCCCTCCGTACTAATCACGCGTAATGAAATAAATTTATAAAAAAAAAAGGGAAAAAGGGCTATATAAACTGACTCCCGCTATTTATATCACTCACGTCAATACAAGTAACAAACACCGCAAAACACAACACAACACAACACAGCCAAGCCAAGCAACGCTCGCATATTCCATCCCCACTCTCTCGCGTCGCATGGACTCACCTTGTTCTCGCTCCTCCGTCATCATCATCGGTGCCGGTGTCTCCGGTACATTCGCATACACGTACCTAAAGAGAGGCTTAGACTTTTGCTTTGTGTTTTTAACGGTGCCGGATTTGTGGTTGTGGCAGGCATTTCGGCGGCGAAGACTTTGGCGGAGAACGGAATAGAGGATATAGTGATTTTGGAAGCGTCGGACAGGATAGGCGGTAGGGTGAGGAACGAGAAATTCGGAGGCGTGTCCGTAGAGCTCGGAGCAGGTTGGATCGCCGGAGTCGGTGGTAAAGAGTCCAATCCGGTCTGGGAACTCGCCGCCAAATCGGGGCTCCGGACTTGTTTCTCCGACTACAGCAATGCCCGATATAATATCTACGATCGCAGGTTTGAATTTTAAAAAAAAGAAAGAAAACTCTTATTATTTCTCTTTAATGTCCTTTTAAGTTAGTCAGTTACCGCCTTTTCAGAGCTAAACGACGCCGTTTGTCCATGTCGGCTTGTGTTATGGCGTTGTTTAAGCGTTTTGTTTTGATTCACGGTTGTCATTTACCCAATCTTTTCTGCTTCAAAATTCAGGGACATTTTTATTCTTTTCCCTTTCTCTCTATGGGTCACATCATAATATCATTTCAATTTGATCCGTTTTTTAACAATAATTCTAACATATTTTTAGTGGGAAGATATTTCCGAGTGGAGTTGCCGCGGACTCGTACAAGAAGGCGGTAGACTCGGCAATCGCCAAGCTGAAGAATTTGGAGGTCGATAACAGTAAAGTCGGAGAAGTTATGAAAGCCGCCACGGAACCGCCGTCGTGAGTGTTGTTATTTTTCTCTAAGTTTCATTTTTGTTTTTTCCATTATTTTGTATTTAACAACGTATTTTATTTTTTTTTTCTGGGTTGTTTAGTTCGCCAAAGACGCCGATAGAACTCGCCATTGACTTCATACTACATGATTTTGAGATGGCAGGTAGTTTTACTGCTGTTTGGTTGCTGAAAAAAGCTGAGAAAAAAAAAGGTAAAATGTTGTTTTGTAACTGATGAATTGGTGTTTGGATAACAGAGGTTGAGCCCATATCTACTTATGTAGATTTTGGGGAGAGGGAATTTCTTGTAGCAGACGAAAGAGGGTATGTTTGTTTGCTTTATAAAATGGCAGAAGAGTTTCTTTGTAGTTCAGGTGGAAAAATTTTGGACAGTCGTCTCCAGCTCAACAAGGTAAAACCTTTTTATTTTATTTTATTTTACTGATTTTGTAGTTCATTTTTTCACAAATGATTTGTCTGTTTTTGTTAAATTATTAGATAATGATGGGATGAATTCAAAGACACAGAAACCAGAGTTAGGTTAAATAAAGAAATTGAAAAAAAAAAAATCCAAAACCTTATGTGTATGTTGTTGAAATTGATTGACCCACTTTTGGGAGTTTGCAGATAATGACGTTTTTATAAAAGCACTTTTCACTTTTATTGCATTTTATAATACATCAGAAAAACTGAGAATATCTTCGGGGTCAACTACTGTTTCCGTGTTTTTACAGCTGAAGCTGATAATGCTTTCATCATTGAACCATTTGTTATAATTTTTTTTTTCCATGATTGTAATGATTTTAGAATGTTTGAAACCAAGAAACTTATTTCAATGATGCTAAGCAATGAAAGGTGTCTGAATAGATGACCCAGCGAACACGGGGGTCACAATTTGACTCTTTCAAAAACATATTTGATAATCACTTTCGTAAAGCACTTTTTACTATTGAACGAAAACAGATGGCCCCCCCCCCCCCCCAGTTCTTAGTTCGCATACTGTCCATGGTGACCAAGGAACAATACTCATGAGGTGAGATGTCATATCATCTCAAGTAAGAACATGCAAATCGATAGTCTTGTCATTTTCTCCATTTAATAGATGGTTGTTTGTAATTAAAGTTCCCTACATCATTAGCTCTCACAAATTAGAAATCAATTGAATTGAGCTGTGAATTTCTTTTTGCATTGATTTATAGAAAACTAGCTACCATAAATGGGGTCATGGGCTCTATGTACCTCTAACTCTGTACTGATTCTTCTTCAATTAATCTTTCCCCATTTCTGCCCATCTGTATTCTGAGTCGTTTGCACACTTTTCCTTGCGTTGACCGTCAGATATTGAATCATTTGATTTTCAAAAAATCAAAATATTTGTAAAAGTTTTAATCAAAATGAGTTTCATTAATGTTCAATCAATCTTTCTTTTCCTTCTTTTCGGAATGATGGATGATTTTGTGCATGGATTTGTGGCAGGTTGTTCGGGAATTACAGCACTCGAGAAACGGCGTCACTGTAAAAACAGAGGATGGTTGCGTTTACGAAGCTAATTACGTGATTTTGTCTGTTAGCGTTGGCGTTCTCCAGAGTGACCTCATTTCGTTTGAGCCTCCCTTGCCCGTACGTCTCCTCTTACTTCTTTTTATTAAGAATTAAAATAAAAAAATTCATTAAGACTTGTTTATACGCTGCATTCATTGTAGAATCTTGACCTTTATGCTATGGTAAATTGCCCAGTTGATTACTTATTCTGAACAGTATGACCCACAAATATTAAATGCATGAAAGTAAAAGAAGTCAGACTTTATATGGCAGCTAGGAGGCCTAGCCTGCTAGCCGATGACGCAAAGCAATATAATTTTTCGAGGTTGTCTTTTATATAATACAAATACAAAATACCGTGGGATTCTTTGGATCCACAGGATTTGGTAGTCCACAGGTTCACGGATTGGAAGTGAATTCTTTTGGGTTGGTACCGTATAATGTGGGCAATTTCGCATTAATATATATTGTGACAGCTGTTTATTTTATCTTAGATTTTCCTGGAAGATAATAAATCAAGGATACTTGTACAGTAATATTAGTGGTCGTGTGTACACCTCAAAATTGTGGAAAATGACATACTGACATTAACATATATATATTTAATGGCAATTGTGAATCAGAGATGGAAAACGGAGGCCATTGAGAAATGTGATGTAATGGTTTACACAAAGATTTTCCTGAAGTTTCCACATAAGTTCTGGCCGTCTGGTCCTGAAAAAGAGTTTTTCATCTATGCCCACGAGCGGAGAGGATATTATACATTTTGGCAGGTTGGTTTACATTTTTTATTTTCTGCCTGCTTGCTTCCTTTGGATGGTAAAACATATAATAATTGCTTACAAATATTCGATTGATTATACTCATCAATGATTGATTATAGGACGTTCAAGAAAAGCTTTTAATAACTGCCAGTAGTTTAACGTTTATAGGTTAATTCAAATGTGATGTCGTAGCCATGACTTTGCATTAACATTGGTAAAATTGTTCATTTGTATTGGTATTGGTATTGGGGATAATAAATTTGTCTAAAATCATTCTTAAGATTAGAATTTAATATTAGTATTTGGGAAATTATACTTCCAAAATGTTCAAGGGAAAATGACTCGGTTCTTTTGTTTGATACGGCGGAGTTTCTCAATCAACACATAGTTGCATGATAGATCATAACTGACTCTCATTTATTTACTTTTTATTTGATTTGATTTGATCGAAGTATTTGTAAAATATACATTTCCTTACCTGTTGAGATAAGCGACTAGAATCTCTTGCATTATTGGTTTTCAATTCAATTGTGCATGATATTTCTGTCATTGTCTCGGAAAGCTGGCAACATTTTTGTTGCACTAATTAAGCTTACAAAAAATAATCACCTCGCTGAATTGTGAGATTTTAAAATCTTTATTGGAATCAATTTTCAAACCTGTCAAATATTAAACAATTTATTTGGTTGAATTATAATTAATATTTTATTCTATCAATGTAGATTCTTTACTCACATTATGACAAATCATCTTAAAAACTTGAATAGAATTTTATCCTATCTGGCTGCTGATCTGTTGCAATGTCATCAGCACATGGACAATGCATACCCTGGTTCAAATATCCTTGTTGTGACGTTGACCAATGGCGAATCGCAACGTGTCGAGGCTCAATCCGACGAAGAGACAATGAAAGAGGCCATGGAAGTTCTTAGGGACATGTTTGGACCCAACATACCTACTGCCACTGACATTCTTGTGCCCCGTTGGTGGAACAATAGATTCCAGCGTGGCAGCTACAGCAATTACCCCATCATCTCTAATAATCAAGTTGTTAGTAGTATTAGGGTAAATATTTCTTATATTTCTTACTCATCATCCCTGTCAAATTTTTGAACAACTTTTTTTTTTTTTTTTTAAAATATGGTTTTGACATTGTTGATGGCTTTCTACCATACAGGCCCCTGTAGGACGCATTTTCTTTACCGGTGAACATACAAGTGAAAAATTCAATGGTTATGTTCATGGTGGATATCTTGCTGGTGTGAATACAATATTTAACTCACAGACTTCTGTCAACGATACCCGCTTGCTTAAGGATTTTTCTTATTGAAATATTTTTTGGTTATGCATTTTTTACAGGCATAGACACCGGTAAGGTCGTGGTTGAGAAAGTAATGAAGGAAAAGGAAAGGAATAGTGAGAGTCAAAACTTTTTGTTAGAGCCCTTGTTGGCATTAACAGGCTCATTGACTTTGACACACACAGAAGCAGTGTCAGGTCTACAAAAATGTGATATTCCCACACAGTTATATCTTAGTGGCAAGCTGGGAATTCCAGAAGCAATATTATGACTATATGGACCAAAATATGTTGATCTTGATGATGATGAAATCATTACCAATGAGCGAGAGATTGAAACTTTAAAGCTATCTCTGAAGCAACAGCAGCATCATGATGGAACCATAGATGCAAGAAACTGAGAAAAAACCTGCCAAAAGGATGATGCAGGGACTTTCTGCAAAGTTGGAGCTGCTACTACGGTAGTGGAGGTGCCTGGTTTTGGATTGAACAATGAAGGAGAAATTCTCTAGACATACACAAAAAGGTTTGCTCGTTGCTATAAAAGAATGAGATAGGAAATTAGAGTACTTTTGTGTTCGGATTGTACTTGGCATACAAGAAATGGAATAACTTCTATCTGGTTCCAGATACATCGTTTCTATTAATCAATAAAAATTTTGCAAGTATTTTGACGGTCATTTTTTATATCATACAACAACTAAGAATGATCTTGTTAGAAATTCAACGACAAATAGTTCAATCATTCTCTATTTTATGGTGAGACCACTTAATTAACTGACCAAATATTTATCATACAGTTGCTTAGCAATAGCAAGAGAATCTCCTTTGGCCTCAGTTGGGTAAAGCTTTTGACCTCTTTGCCAATGGCTTGAAATGACTATCCACTGTTTCCTCCATCTCTCCAACTGGAAGACATCCTTCTCTCTCAAGCTTTTTGACATATAACCAAAATATGTTGAGGCTCGAGGAAGATAATAGTCTTCTAATAACCCGCTCCAAAATTTGTTTGCTGAAAATGATTCAAAGGAAAGATTATATCTTACATAAAACATGAGGCACTTGCATAATTATAACACAAAATTATCAGCAGTCAAGTTACCATAATCATGAAGCTTGCTCTGTGTAGTTGTGTTGGTATCGTACCACATCGTAATTTGTGTTCTTGCATTCCACTCGTACTAAAGTTACATCCCACGGAGTTTATAATCAATTTAGTGAAAAGATAGATCAGAATAGTAAAAGGGAAAATACTGGAAATTAAGGGCTCACCAGTTGTTGACGATTGACCAAGTAATTCTTACTGGGTAATACATCAGAGAAAAGTATAAAAGGAATATAGAAGCTGTTCTTACCTGATACATTTCAATAGTATTTACTGCCAACTTTTTTGCACTTTCAAGCCATGTTCCAAGCAGAAAATTATCATCGGAAGCAAGTAGTATGTCAATATCCTTAATGAGTTGAAGAAATTTTTGGCTATGAAGATTGAAAGCTGTGGCATCCTTCTGTCGAAAAGCAATCATTGCATTCCCATATACTTGGTTTGCCAGCTTTGACAATACTTGCCTTGTTATGTCAACCAAGTCATATCTGTCATGAAACATTGATCTCATGTCATTTAAGATTTGCTCTCCAAATTGCTAAGCATTTTCAAATATCAATATTTGAACTAGAGAACGGTAAGAGAAGGATTAAATTCAGAAAAATAGTACTAACAATATCTTTATTTCCCACAGAACTTTTGTTGCTGTTTAGTGCATGACCTTAAAATAGCAAAAAGTGATCAAACTTATGCATATTATGTTTGAAAATTTACCTATATGTGATGCTTCCAGTTAGATCATTTCCTGCATCAAGGAATAATTTTAAACCCTTCATTAACTCCAGAGCAGAATACCATAAATGAGCCTGAGGTGCATTGGAGTTTTCTTCAAATAAGAATCTTCTCAGTCCTGGCAAGCTGTGGATCACATGTATCTGGGATTGTTTAGATATGTTAGATCTGGAATCTAGTGTCGGATCCCAGTCGGGAAATTTAACTATGAAATCTGTGTTATGGTCCTGCAAAAAAAATAGAAAATACATAGTACTTAAAATTTAGATAGAAGGCTGTCTTTGTCTAGGCAAAGTTCTGTTTCCAATACAATCTTCTAAACAGAAATAAAATGATAGAGAGATGCTGCAGCCGGTTGATTTGCTGAAAAACATACAGCGATTCCATCCGTACAATTGTAAACTGTGTGATAAAGAATTTCCCAAGCTGCCTCAATTTGATGAACCTCTTTACCATAGCGCCTACGGGCATATGTCTTTAGCCATTCCTACAAATGCATTACCCATAATTTTAATCATACAGCAACAGCAATGTACAAAAGAACTTCAGAAATTGGTCATCTGTTTTTGTGGTAAATAATGGGTGATTGGTTTACAAATCTAGTCATTTCTTTGCATTTTAATTTAAATAATTTGGTTTCATTCGCCCATAAAATAATTAGTGAGTCAGCATGCTTCTACGACTCCAACACAGTGATAGGCCGAAATCCATGTTGGTGTCTGAGTTACATACAGCTAATATATAAGAATAATTTTCCAAACTGGATTATATGGGAAAGAAAAAATGCCAATTACAGTTTAAAGTGAATGCTGGCTAAATTAGTTCAAGCATCGGATATTAGAAACATATGATTACCAACACTTGGACTTTTTCATAGCGGAATGCCATTTCAGACATCAACTCATAAACAACCGGATTTTGCTCTATTCCTTCCATGCACGTGCCAACACCAACCTGCATGAAACCGTTATAATTAATTACGAGGACACCTGTCTTGGTGGGAGTAAGAGAATTAATGTACCAAAAATAAAACCTTTTTATACATTGGCAAGAAAAATTTGTTATGCAAGTAAATATATACATACCATGGTTGAATTATTCTATGCAACTTTTGTAATGCACATAATAAGTATTCACACACAAGACTTTACATACCATGGTTGAATTTTCACTGATACGAGCATCAATTGGACCGGAAGCAATTGAATCCAAAGTCCCATACATTTCAATATTTCCCCCAAAATTGTGCAACATACACCTGATACATAGAACATATTTTGTAATGAAATTTAAAATCCAAATAAAAAAAAAGTTAAGATAGCAAATTAGTTATGAGAGAGGGCTGAAGATTAAAAATCTCATTGATGATGCAAGAAACAGAAAGTTAGAAAAAGAGGTAATTACCAGACATAAGGGGTGCCGTAAAAGTGAGAGGAAGTTTTCCATATTGGTTTGACATCAGCAAATAGATCAAGAACGATCATTTTCCCAACCGGAACAGAATGCAAGATTGCCTGAAGACATCACCGGTTTCCGGGTAACAAAGTTTTGAAATAAGTAAATCAGAAATTAGACTGGAAAACCTCATTTTCACAGAATTCTGTTGAATTAATTTTAAGCAACAAGACAGTGTCTGATAACATGAAATTGAAAAAAAAAACCAATAATGAATAATTCAAAAAGTGATGGCATTAATCTTTACACACTAAGGCATTAATTATAGCATATTTATGACAATGCGAGAAGATGACAGAGATTTGTTTGCCTATGTAAATGCATACTTTCATTTGTGGTGGCTTCCAAAAGGCAGAGTCTGAGGAAAAGAGCCAACCCTGCGCATAGGTGGAACATCTAACAGAATCAATCCATGTATGATGAGGCACAAAAGAAGAAAAGAAATTAACAAAAAGCGCATTGTGCACAGTGAACTTGCTTGTGATAAGCACTCATGCATAAGAGATGAATGATAACATTCTATAAGGAATATAGGCTGCATATGGAAGAAATGAGGTGCATACTTGCATTAACCACACAGCATCTTTATCACCCTTGGACATTGCTTTATACACAGCAGCTCCAAGTGATGAAATATATGTTGGATCATCCGTAGGTGGTGTATTTTCATTGAATGTATCACTGCATTACCAATGGAATTAAATCATCCAAGCAATCATGGTATGGCCACAATTGAATCCATATATGTTACACATAATGTAGTCAATGGCTAATCATAGCATCAAATAGAACTTTTAAGGTCTTCTTTTGGAGTAAAAAGGAGTAAAACTAGCTAATTTTTCATGAGCCTGCTGAATGGACCACAAGCTAGTTCAAATCAGAATATGCATTTCTTTCATTCTTTTGGACTGATCAGGACATCAGTTTACTGTGCTGCAAGGCCACATTTCATGCCAGCAAAGCTCATTATTAATGACAGTGCTTGAAATGATTGAAACCAATGTATGATTGTATATGATGCCTGATACCATCGTCCATAGAAGGTTGCATAAACCATGTTTTTATTGCCTACTCCATGATGGCAAGATGCATGTAATTTATATGAAATTGAGAAATAATACCAGTTGTAGATGTCAGTCACGTCCCCGTATTCTGAAATATATGCAACCAAAATACAAACCAAAAGAGGTAAGTTAAAGCTGAAAAATAAAATGAAAAAAATGCAGATACTGTAGGTAATCATAGTCACAAGACATATCTTTTACATCAAATCTAGTATATAAATGAAAGATAAGTATATTCTTGATAAAAAAATGTATCAATATCCAAAGAAGAAAAAAATATGAGAAAAAGCAAGAGGGACTTTGTCAGTCTCTTGATATAATGCTTGATGATTATCCAAGGTTATTCCGAGAGAGCGATTAAAGACATAAGGCATACCTGAAATTTGTTGCTGGATAAAAGCCTCCCCAATTTCAACAAATAACGGATCAGTAGGATCAAGAAGGTATGTACAGCACCAACGAGGATTACCATCAACAGTGTTCCTAAGGGAACAAAGAAATTGAAAGTAAATGTGTATATAACGAATGAAAGAGGAGAAAATAACAGGAAGGAGATGAAGAAAAAATTCATATATGGTTTATTCTGATGCATGATATCTAATGTAAGTTGACCAACATTATAAGAAGTCAAAGTCCACCTGAAATCATGCAGATATACACAGGTATTCTATTTGATGTCTGTAAGAAATGTGATGACAGTATCAAGTCGTATTTATAAATCAGGAGCAAAAAAATACCAGTCTCCAAGTCTGGTAATATTTGCTGAAGGAAAAATCTTCTTTAATGCTGCTGGAACATTCCCAGAGAAAGATGGCAGCACTGGAACAGAGAAGACATTGTTTCATCAGCTACATTATTAAATTGTGAAAGATAAGATTAACATCAGTTTCTGTATCCAACTCTTGAGAAGACACATATTAATAGTAAGACAGATGATGTGTTGACCATGCAACATGTCACATGGAGAATATAAACGAGAAATATTATTTCTATTAGGAAACTCAAGCATACCGGGAGTCATGCCCAGCTCTAGCATCCGAGATAGTATCTTTTTCTGCAAAACCAGCTGTTGATTTAACCAACTTTGTGATAAAGGTCCACCCCATCTGTGAAATGATATTATGTTACAAGAGGTTGAGGACAACCAGATAAGTAGAATCCATTGAAATGAATTTATAATGCCTCTATAACAGGCAGTGATGAAAGCAAAATATGCAATATGAATGAAATAAAGGTTAAATGAAAAAATTAGTAACTTCCTGTTACCATTTCTTTGCTGTTAATATACTCAGGAAAATAGGTGGAACAGTAGAATTACCTACCCATGTAAGTTTCCCATGCGGGCCCAAGCAAGGAATGCAGGTCCACCAAAGAAATCATCCAAATCTTTTGCACTAACATTAAAATTCTGCAATAAACAGATACTAGTCAACACGTGTTGGCGGATTATCAATATCTATAATAGTAATAATTGTCCACCATGAAAACTTTTTGCCAGATTGCTTCCTGCCCAGTGAATGCCAAAGGCAGGTTAATCCCTTGAAGAGCCATCCAGTCTATCTCTTTCTCCCATCTCTCCCAATCCCACCAAACATATGAATCTGCAAAGAAGAATGAGATGATTACACATCCATTATCTTCATTAAAATCAGCTAATGTCAAAAACCATATGTATCTTTTAGGTGCATTATTGATGGAAGGGTTTGCTCTTATTAAGGATAAAGCTTTTTGTTAAGCTGAAATGAGATGGCAGTAGAAACACGAAAAATAATGAGGAAAGCACTCTACAAGAAATGGATAACACATTAATTTTGACATTAACATGATAATTATGTTTGAATCACAAAATTAACCAATAATTTATTCTTATTATTTTTGTTCAATATGGCCAGATAGGACCTATAATGAATTGGCAGTGATCCCTGAATGACATTTAGAAATAGTACTTACAGCTGGATGTAACTACATTTTGGTAATAGTTCCATGGGACTGGTCGTTGAATCTTCACTCCCTCATCTTTTACACGAGGCAGTAATCCTGGCTTTGGAACAGTTGCAATCTGAATGCCACCAGTCTTATCCCATGAAACATGAGCACCACACCAATATTTTATATACCAATGCAAGCCAGATGCAATTTCAACTGCTGTGGTTCCTTTAATCCTAAGATAATGCAACAAACAACGAGTTCACAAACATCTTTACTTTTCTTAACAAAATCACTCAAATTTAGAATGCAAGCAATGAAAAATATGTCCACAACATAAATAAAGATGAAAATTGATTAAACTTGATGCTTCAAATCCTTAATAGACGATTAAATGTTAATGCACAAATAAATAACCAATTAAGTCAACAAGTTTATAATAGACTGAAAATTTAGAATAATATCCACCTCTAAATTTCAACCAGGGCGAATTCTACTTACGTTATTTCAGGTTCATTCTGGCTAGATTGTTTGTAATTATCTATCAAAAAGCAACTGGATCCCCCACAAACATCCTGAAATTTGGAACTGAAAACAGTTAGCAGCATTATACACAATGATAAGGAAATATAAGCAGGTACCGTTGGTTATGGACATAAAAAACAGATGAAGCTACTCTAGTTCCTACCTTAGCAAGAGTTACCATAACTTCATGAGAAAATAAATGTTAGATGATGATGCTTCTAACTGAAATTTGCATCTAAGAGAATCACAGATTATGTGATTCTCAGAAACAAGTAACCAACTGAACTAGTCTTCTAAATAATTTATTGCATAATTCAAAGGGTAGTTTTGGCCAAAAGCTAATGAAACCTATAATTGTAATATTCCCTATGATCACATATATCATATCGAGAAATAAATCAAATAAAAGATAAAGCGAAAGTGAAAATTGGATGATACAAAACATTGACCCTCAGACATTAAGGTGAAGCTGGTACATAAGAACAATATTCAATCAAACCCAGCTGAAACTGAATGATCAAAACAGAAATAAAACAACATAGCCACATTTAATTGTTTAGAGAAGTGATACTGAGAATCTAATTTCATATTCCACAAAATCCAAAGACACCCAGTTGAAACTAAGCAGCAAATAAGCTAAAAACAAAGAAATAACAAACCATGAGAAGACAAATAGAAAATTAAAGGAAAAAGAGAGTACCTTGGAGACAATTTTGAACTCAAAACTGTTTATATGGGTAGGAAGCAATCTCTGCAATACAGCTTTGGCAGCTGACTCTTGAACTGATGCAGAAAATCGTTTAGAATCCAAACGGGTAAGCAAAGCATCAACTGCTTGTAGCTCCAATGAAACTGCATGCGGCAAGACTGTGAGCATCAATATAAAGAACAGAATATTCAAGCTGGACATAGTTATTCTCTGCATATGGTAATTTGTTTTCAGTTTAATAGGAGAACTTTATTGTGTGACTAAATGATGAAAGCGAATGATAAATAGGAACAAATGAAAAGCCAATGGTGTTGTGGAACTATGTGCCTGGCTTATGCTCTACGTGGAAAGGATAACCATTGAATGCAATGACTCTGTCTGAACATTTTTCTTCCCCAAATTGATCAATAGTTCTTGTGGTCAATGGTCAGGATCTATTTGATACAAGTTGACAAAGTATGTCCTCAATGGAGAAAACATAAAAATTTAAGGTTCATGACGTTAAATTTAACGGGAAAACCGACTTGTTTTAGGTTTAATTTCAGCGACCGGAACGTCAACCGAACCGATCGATTAAATAAGTTTGTACGGTTTAGTTATCTTTCGGTTCTTACTTCGTTTGCATTGTGTAATTTTTAGTTTTTTTTTACTAAATAGACTTTAAATCTTCAGGTTTTTAATAAATTAATAGACAAAAATTAAAATTTTTATTTTAATTATTTTACTATTGATTTATTTATTTTTTAAAACTTTATTTTCATTCAATAATGATTTAAATTGATCAGTTCTAGGAAATAAAATTGAAAAAATAAAACTTAAAAATAATCTATTTCTTATTATTTTTTTATTTTTTCTAATTGGATTATTTTTAATTCATTTAATTAATTTATTATTATATGCTTTTACGTTTAGTTTTATTTATAACTTAAATTGGACATATCGTAGAAACATCTGGATCAAAAATTTTTTAAATAAGAATTTTTAAAAATTATTATTGGAAGTCTCTATTAAAATTTATTTTAAATATTTAAACACAAAATTATTTTTTATATTCATAACACTTTAAATATAAAATTTATTAAACATTTTTTTTAAATGAATTATTTTTAAAACAGAAACAAATAATTTTAGATTTCACGTCAATCCCAAATTGGTCCTAAACAATTAACTCGTGAATCGTATGATTTCGTATGGCTTCGATGTAGCAAAAAATTGTATATTACTGTGAAATCCACATTGTCGAAAGGCACAAAATTGCCACGTGGAGAACCCACATGATTTCTCCCACAAGCACCGTAATCGCCCAGTTAAAACCCTAAAACCCTAAAACCCTAATCTCTCTCCATTTGAGGACTCAAGACTCGCAAAGACTCAAGAAGGAAAAGGAAAAGGAAAAGCAAAATGGAGGTAGAAACAGAGACTACAAACAACGTCATGTGTCTGTTAACGGACCCAGAAGGGACTCCATTAGGAGCTCCCATGTATCTCCCCCAAAACGCTGGTCCACAACAGCTTTCACAAATTGTTAACAAGCTTCTCAGTAACGTAAGCGGTTCAATTTTTTATTCATTACTCACAAATTGAAAGTAATGAGTGGTAAAATCTAAAGTTTTTAACTTCGGTCGAGTATTTGATCAATTTATGGTGTATATGATCAGTATTGTGGAAACTGTTTAAATGGAGTCTTCTAATTTGACTATGAAGTGTTCATCAACTTTGCGTTTCGGGTTTTGCTTAGGAGGAGAAGTTACCGTATGCTTTTTATATATCAAATCAAGAGCTTCTCGTGCCACTCGGAAGTTACTTAGAGAAACATAAAGGTTTTTTTTTTCTTTTTTTTTGTGTTTAGAGAATTAAAGACAGCAGAATTTTTTATGGGCGTTGACTATTTGATATTTTTCCAATTTTAAAGCGAGGAGGTTTAGAGTTCTTAATTTGTTGTTTCAATGAATTATCAGTTTCTGTGGAGAAGGTGCTGTCAATAGTTTATCAACCTCAGGCTGTTTTCAGAATTCGTCCAGTTAATCGTTGCTCAGCCACGATTGCTGGTGAGTGAATGATTTGAGACATTTATCATTTTATTTTTAGTTACTTTGTGGTGACTCATCAAAGGAAATTATCTTCTGTAGCATGTGGTCAGTGTTATTAAGTTAGTGCTCTTACTACTATTTCATTGTTCTGAAATATAGGACATACAGAAGCCGTACTTTCAGTAGCCTTTAGTCCTGATGGCCGACAGTTGGCTAGTGGTTCTGGTGATACCACTGTTCGACTATGGGACCTTAGCACCCAGACGCCAATGTTCACATGTACAGGTTAGAAATACGAAACACACATCATTATTTCTCCCGGTATATTGGTTAACTTAAAGTTGCTGCACGGTGTTGCTGTAGCAAATGGAATAATAGAAGGTTGGGTATCATAAATAATTTGGATATCTGAATTGATGTATTCTAATAACAATTATTTAAGTGGGAAAAGTTATTTGAGGTCATCAATTATTTTCTAGACGAAATTATCTTAAGAATAGGAGAAAGCTAATCTCTAATTGATTGTAATAATTAACTGCACATGTGCTGGTTGTTGGCTTATGCATTTATAGTTGAAGGAGAGCTCCTTGATTTCTCTCCATTTTCTTCTATCATTTTTTGGGTTATATTTTCTGGCATACTGTACCATGCAGCTAGCTTCAATTGGCTCCTTGCTTTTGTTGCCCAAATGTTTGCTGTAATTTCCTGAACTCTTACCTTTGGTTTTTTTCAGGACACAAGAACTGGGTTCTTTGTATAGCATGGTCACCTGATGGTAAGCATCTAGTAAGTGGGAGCAAATCTGGAGAACTTCAATGTTGGGATCCGCAGACAGGAAAGTCATCAGGCAATCCACTCATTGTATAGTCTTTGTACTTGAAAAACCTCGTTTCCATGTTGACCTGACAAAATTTAATTAGTTTTAAGCTATTTTGTGGCTGGTTTCTTGTGAATGGGATTCCTATTGCTAGAATTGTTCTGTTTATGGTGGACTATAGAAAGTTTTCTGTTGTCAACTGTGTTGATTGAAAAAATAGCTACATTTGTTCCTATTACATTGCAACTTGTCTTCACCCCTGTAACATATATACTTTTCCCTTCTTAAATTCGTCTGTTTGAAGTTTCGAGTGTGAAAACATTTGGGTACTTAATTTTGTACTATCCAAACCTTCTCTGAGACACTAAAATTTGGAGCTTGCTATGTATCAGGGCCACAAGAAATGGATTACTGGTATTTCTTGGGAGCCAGTTCATCTGAATGCTCCTTGTCGTCGCTTTGTTAGTGCCAGCAAAGATGGTGATGCACGCGTATGGGATATTTCATTGCGGAAGTGTGTCATTTGTCTAAGCGGTCACACACTTGCAGTTACTTGCGTGAAATGGGGTGGCGATGGAGTGATATATACAGGGTATACCTTTTCTTATAAGCTTCAGTTTCTTATTTTCTTCTAAAATTGCGAATGTTTAAATAGGATTTTGGCCTGTTATTTAACAGAAACCCTGTGCTCTACTTTGAAACTGTGCATACATTACTAGTCTATTGACTGTCATGACTCCCTATAACAGACTTCATGTTGTATCAGCTACTGTTCACTTTTTTCCTTATTCATTTCTAATATTTCATCTCAACCATTGTAGCTCGCAGGATTGTACTATAAAAGTCTGGGAAACCACACAAGGGAAGCTGATTCGTGAATTGAAGGTAATGTCTTTTGGATTATGCTTCTCATGTTCAGCTCTCTACCTCTTCAATTATAAATGACTACATATGTTTCAATTTTATAATTTTGACTTTCATAACCTTCTTTTCTATCTATGATTTCATTTTAGGGTCATGGACATTGGATCAACTCCCTTGCATTGAGCACAGAATATGTTCTTCGCACTGGTGCTTTTGATCATACTGGGAAACAGTATTCATCTCCAGAGGAAATGAAAAAGGTACCTTTTTTTTTTGCTCCCCTCGTCAGTGTCCTGTTGATAATTTCTATTTTACGGAACTATAATGCATATCATTGTATTAATGTATGTAGGCTGCTCTGGAGAGGTATAACAAAATGAAAGGTAATGCTCCTGAAAGATTGGTGTCAGGATCTGATGATTTTACAATGTTCCTCTGGGAACCTGCTGTCAGCAAACATCCTAAAACTCGCATGACTGGTCATCAACAGGTACAATTTGCATATGTTTCTAAGTGCAATCTAATTTTTACAGTTATTATTTGTTAGGAGTGCAATGTTTTTCAGTTTTCCTTGCCTTTCTTTGTCTCTTTTGCACCAATCATGTTGAGGATCTATATGGCATATGAAGTGTTGCTTTTGGATTTAAATTCTCATCTTCATTTTCTTTGCTGAAAAAAAACAAATAAAAATGCTTTTCTTGGGGAGTCGCATAAGTAGTTCTTCCCGCGACTCATCTTCATTCTGTTTGCTGGTTGAACTCTGAATATTTTTTTAGCATCTCTGTTTTAAGTGGATTATGAACTTAACATGTATGGCTAATTGGAGGTATTTTTGAGCCAAAACATTTAGCTTTTAGACCATTTTTTTTTTTTTGGTGGTTGCAGCTTGTAAACCATGTTTATTTTTCACCTGATGGGCAATGGATTGCAAGTGCCTCATTTGACAAGTCTGTCAAGTTATGGAATGGAACAACAGGGAAATTTGTTGCTGCTTTCCGGGGACATGTTGGGCCTGTTTATCAGATTAGGTTTGATTCATTCCATGGTTTCATATCCCTCATAACTTTTACTGTACAGTAAATATATTATGTTGTGTGTCACTCTGCAGCTGGTCCGCAGATAGTAGGCTTTTGTTAAGTGGGAGCAAAGATTCCACACTGAAGGTAATCTTTATAATCTTGTGTCATAGAATCTGATGAAATGGTTGAGTTCATATAGCGTTTGAAACATATCATGAGCAATCAACTTACATTGCTCATTAGTTCACTGGTTTGATGCCTATCAATAAAGAAGGGATGACCCAAGCATGCCTATTTGGCCATCATAGGCCAAATTGTGCTACATGGTGTCCTTGAAAAGTCAATTATTTTGTAATTATGGCAGTTGTAAGTGTCTTCAGTCTTATTAAAATTCTGAGTTCTCTGTTGACACTTTTCATGCATAACGTATGTCTAGGTTTGGGATATCCGGACACAGAAGCTGAAACAAGACCTCCCGGGCCATGCAGATGAGGTATTTTCTACTCTGAAAAGTAGGGTCTTTAATCGTAAATTTCATTCCTTGCTCTGCTGTGGCGGTAAATGCGATACAATTCTTTTCATACTTTGGCACGCTAGTATATAAACTCTGATTTTTTGTTTTGGAAAGGTCTTTGCTGTTGATTGGAGTCCAGATGGTGAGAAGGTAGCCTCTGGTGGTAAGGATAGAGTGTTGAAGTTATGGATGGGCTAATCAAAATAGACAAACGTATCAATTAAGTGTTTGAAATTTGGATTGTAGTTTGGCAATTTCCATTAATAGCAATCGATTTGGTTTGATCTTATCATGGATGTATACTTCTAGTGTTACACTAAACTACACAGGAACAAGGAGTTAAATATCAACTTAAATGGGCGTTTGGTGGAAAAGTTCTCAAATCAAAGTGCAACCTGGAGAATTGATGATGGTGTTTCGCGGACTTACCAGTTTGGATTCTTTCCTTTCCATCAGAATGGTCTAGTTACTGATCAATTGCTCTAGCTATGGCAGAGAGGAAGATTTGGCAGATTACTTAACTTAAAACATACTTGGCAAGATTTCCTTTTTCCTTTTTTTGGGTAAGAACCCTTTGCGAAGCTGCATATCAGAGACTGACATACCTCACAGTGAGTTGGAAAGCAAATGATATGCTTGTAAATCCATAGACCCAACATTCTATTATGTGTAACAATAATATGTCATAACATAGCTTGGGTAACGCCATAGGTATTGCGGACTGCTTGATGAACATTCAATTAGGTTTTGCATACATGATCTATCCAATTAGGACTTGCATACAAGATCTTATGATGATCGTTGGACTGTTTGATTATCCTTTATTTCAATATACTGCTAAAACAGTTGTTTTTAATGCTTTGGGTCATTCAATATATTGAGGAAACCTTTCTCCTTCAAGCTTTCAACAGTGTCCTTGACACTCTCCTCCCAGGCCATAAAATTGATGCCTAAAGATTTTGCTCTCTCTTGAGAAACTTTGCTTGTTGGCTCGTACTTCTCTTCACATCTGCCATCAGTTAACAGATATTGTTCAAATCTTACCGAGGAGGCAACAAAAAACAATTAAAAAAAAATTGCACTGAAACGTACTTTCCAGGAGGCAGAAGAGTAAGATAATTTTCACGCAAAAACTTAAGAATGTCACAACGCTGTATAATGCTTCCAACTAACAAGTATCTGCTACTTGCTGTGGGGAGCTCAAGAGCTTGAATATGTGCATTTGCAACGTCTCTGATATCAACATATCTGTAAGGACTTGGAAAGAAGGTTTCACCTCCTGCATTTGAAAAAAACTCCTTACCAATTAGTAGAGAACTTACAGAATGGCGTGAAAAGGGCACCTGTGTGTATAATTCACACAAAAATTACTCCATATTTCGCAAATACAAACTTCTATCTATCCATTTTGGTTCAGTCTCGGTAGATCTATTTGTGCAACCTACCAGGGATTTTGCACATTGACTCTCTGTTGAAGTGACAAAAATTAGCAAGGAGTTCGGTTATCTGTTTCTATTATTTGTCACTAGCTTTTGCTTCTGGCAGTTGCGAACACTTCATGAAAATTAGAAACATACGTAAAATGATCATAAACCAATTCATACATACTCCATCTATCATTGCTGAATGTTATTACCATTTATGAGTTTCAGAATCTCTTCTGCACCAAAATGAAGGGGTGGCCGTAAAAGAGGACCAATCACTATTCCTGGATGTATTGTGATCAAGTCAATCCCGTTTTCTTTGGCAAATCTCCAAGCAGCTGCTTCAGCTAAAGTCTTTGACAGAGGATACCACTTCTGGAGGAAGATTAAGTAGATTTATTAACTGTTAGATATATTGTCTGAAATCCTCAAGAGAAGTTCAAAGAAAGCCATACAAGGAAAATTTATGACAGAAGATTTACAACCTTGGACTCCTTGCAGTATGCTGCATTTGAGAACCAAGTTTCATCAATTACCAGATCAGGGGTCGTAGGAGTTCCATGTTGTGTAATTGCTGCTATAGAAGATGTTAATACTACTCTCTTGATTGAATGCACGTTTGCACATGATCTAAGAACATTAAGTGTTCCCTTTACTGCAGGATCAATTATATCTGCCTGATATGTGGCAAGAAAATTGATGGCAGTTATAACAAACTAAAGTGTTTGATAAACATCTAGTTTTGACACTTTAAACATACCCTTAATTATATTGCATCAAAGTTGAAATAAATGGTTATTGAATTTGGAACAATCTATTTTTCATATTCCAGGAAGGTGAAGAGAAACGAAAAGAATATGAGAGACACCTGTGGATCGTTGCTTGAAAATATAACAGGGGAAGCTGTATGGAAAACACCTTGACATCCCTCAACTGCAGAATCAAAAGATCCTTCTTCCACCAAGTTTGCCTTGAATAAATGAAGTCTTTCCTTAGCTCCATCAAGTCCACGTAAGACTTCTGTCTTAGGACTATCTGTTGTATAGGTAAATAGAAATAGTAAGTTGAATAAGGATTCAACAGCAACATTGAATCTGCTTGTAAAAGCTTGAGTCTCTGAGTTATGCTGACCCTGAAATTAATTGCATTGTTCAATCTGATACGTGATGATGTAGGAAGGTATATGTGTTTGGTAAGTAGGGTGAGTCCAAATGTTCATAACTTGAACGACAGAAGTGAGAGTTGGGCGATATGTCATCTATTATGTTATGTTACTGATAATAAGCTGAAAACAGATTTAAGTGATAATTTTTTAAAATTGTTTAACCTAATTGAACTAAGCTAAAAACATTGTACTCCTGGTTGATTTGTTTCCCCTAGATATCGCCCCAAAAGCGAAGAGAAAAACAGCCAAATCATACTGATCAGAAGAATTTGACTAACCCAGAACTACAACATGGAAAAGAAACAAACTTAAGTGAGAAAGAAACTGACTTGGGTCGCGAACAGTAGCTTTGACAGTGTAACCACGTTGCAGCAATTCCTTCACCAGCCATGAAGCTATGTTACCTGAAGCTCCTGTTACACACACCACTTTCCCTTCTCCTTCTCCACTCATTTCTCTCGCTCTCTATTTCTGTGAATTTGTGTCAGAAGGAAAGGTAAAGGTGGAGTTTGAGTTTTAATGGCCAAGATCAGACGCGTTGAAAGCAATGCGACTTTTTCGTAATGATGTGATTGACAGTATGTTAGAATGCTGATTTTTACTTAATTTCAGAGAATTTTAGTTTGCTTCCTAAATTTTTCAGAAAATTAAATAAGTCGCCTTATTTGATAGTATTTCTCAAAGTTTTCTATTATTTTATAATTTATTTCGCTCAAATCGCTAATGCTTTTAGTCAACTTCAATTCAGTCCTTCGACCCAGATTTTGTCAATCTACTAAAGATTCTGTTTTTTCACGATTTGCATACGGCAATGATTGCTAGTGTTGGATTATCAGTCGTTTGAATATACTGCTGAAAACATAATATTAGATGTTCAAAAACTTTTAAAGAATTGTTGCAAGAAACCAACTAGGGGAATACATTTGTTTTCGGTGCTTTTGGATCATTCAGATATTCAGAGAGCACTTCTCATTCAAGCTTTCAACAGTATCCTTGACACTCACTTTCCAAAGGCATAAAGTTGATGCCTAAACTTTTTGCTCTCTCTTGAGAAACCTTGCTTGTTGGCTCATACTTATAATCTTCATATCTGCCATCAGCAAACATTTTGCATCAGCTCAAGTAGTTTACCAGGTAAACCTATCATCATCATTAACACAGAATTTATACCAGAGAACCAGAGTGACAATATTGATAACACTGAAACATACTTCTTAGGAAGCAGCAAAGTAGCATAATTTTCAGGCAAAAACTTGAGAACATCAGAACGCTGAACAACTTCCAACTAACAAATATCTGCCGCTAGCCGTGGGAACCTCAATAGCTCGAATATGTGCATATACAACATGCTGGGAAAGGTTTCACCTCCTGCATTGAAAAAACCTCTGTCACTTGTAAAATCTTCGATCTATCCATTTCCGTAACAGGTCAGTATACAGCACAGTAGCTGCAACCTGCCAAATTTTTCAGTACATGTTTTAAAATTTTCAATCGTGAAACTTATGTAAAATGATAAAGCGTATTTGTACATACTCTTTTGTGGTTGCGGAATATTATTACCATTTATAAGTTTCAGAATCTCTGCACCAAAATTAAGGATTGGCTGTAAAAGAAGACTAATCACTGCTCCTGGATGTATTGCAATCAAGTCAATCCCATTTTCTTTGGCAAGTTTCCAAGCAGCCTCTTCGGCTAAAGTCTTTGAGAGAGGATACCACTTCTGAAGGAAGATTAAAGTAGACTTATTAGCAGTTAGATATATTGTCTGAAATCCTGAAGAGAAGTTCGAAGAAAAACATACAAGGAAAATATATGACAGAAGATTTACAACCTTGGACTCCTTGCAGTATGCTGAATTTGTAAACCAAGTTTCATCAATTGCCAGATCAAGGGTTCTAGGAGTTCCGTTTTGTACAATTGCTGCAACAGAAGATGTGAATACTAGTCTCTTGATAGAATGCACTTTTGCACACGATCTAAGAACATCAAGTGTTCCCTTTACTGCAGGATCAATTATATCTGCCTGAAATGTGGCCAGAAAATAGATGGCGGTTATCACAAAACTAAAGTGTTTGATAAACATCTAGTTTGACACTTTAAACATGCACTGTTGCACGAAAGTTGAAATAAATGGTTCTTGAATTTGGAACAATCTATTTTTCATATTCCAGGAGGGTGAAGAGAAATAAAAAGAAAATTAGAGAAACCTGTGGATCATTGCTTGAAAAGATAACAGGGGAAGCTGTATGGAAAACACCTTGACATCCCTCAACTGCAGAATCAAAAGATCTTTCTTCCACCAAGTTTGCCTTGAATAAATGAAGTCTTTCCTTAGCTCCATCAAGTCCACGTAAGACTTCTGTCTTGTGACTATCTGTTATATAGGTAAGCAGAAAATGGTAAGTTGAATGAGGATTCAACAGCAACATTGAATCTGCTTGTAAAGTTAAAAAGTCTCTGACTTATGCTGACCCTGAAATTGATTGCATTGTTCAATCTGATTCGTGATGATGTAGGAAGGTATATGTGTTTGGTAAGTAGGGTGAGTCCAAATGTTCATAACTTGAACTACACAAATGAGAATTGGGCGATATGTCATCTATTATGTTGTTTCACTGATAATAAGCTAAATACAGATTTGAGTAATAATTTTTAAAGTTGTTTAACCTAATTGAAGTAAGCTCAAACATTGCACTCCTGATCCATTTTTTTTCCCTAGATATCACACCAAAAGCAAAGAGGAAAACGGCCAAATCTTACCGCTCAGAAGAATTTGATTAAACCGAGAACTGCAACATGCAAATGAAACAAACTTAAGTGAGAAAGAAACTGAACTAAATGCCTAAATATATCCTTTGAGCTTGGGTCGGATTCAGGCTAAACTTAGGCTTGGGTCAAGCCCATATAAAAATACAAACCCATATAATATGTACATATAATATCTCCTATTAGTTCAGTGTACTTTGATATAATATACTGTTTACTACATATAGGCGACAAATTCTAGAACAAGGTCTTATCAAAAACATGCGGGTACATAACATAATCCCACCCTGATGAATACAAAGATCAGATGTATTATTAAATGGTTCCTCAGTTGAATCATTGATAACGGTTTCGACACTATTTCTTTTTAGTTGGATTACTTGTCCTTTGTTGTTGGTAGAATCATTCACAAATGGAGGAATCCCTTCTCCAAGAAGCTTTCGACAGTGTCTTTAAGGCTCGCCTCCCAAGGAACGAAGTTAATTCCCAAACTTTTTGCTCTTTCCTTGGAAATCTGGTATGTCGGCTCATACTTGTCATCTTCGAATCTGCTATGGCCAAAAACACATAATTTTCTTGGCTGTGGACGCAAATGACTCTCAAGAAGTTATCACAGAAACCAGTTATTAATAAGAACAATAGTACTAGTGAAACTTACTTTTCTGGAAGGTGTGAAGAAGGGTAATTTGCGTGCAAAATCTTCAGAATCTCTTAAGCATGTGTCACTCTTCCAACTGTTGCATGTCTGACATTAGCTGCGGGTACCTCAAGTGCTTAAATATGTGCGTATGCAACATTTCTAACATCAACAATACGATAAGGACGGGGGTAAGTAAATTTGAGCTCCTGCAGTCAGAAAACTTCAACAACTTGGCAAATATCTTATAAAATGAGGAAGGGAGGCGTTAGAAGTTACATATTGATTTCTTGTAATCCTGAGTAGTTGCTGAATTATTACCATGTATGAGTTTCTGAATCAGTACCTCTACAGAGAAAATAAGTTTTGGCTGAAAGAAAGGACCGAGCACTAATCCTGGATTTATTGTAACTAAATCAGTTCTATCCTCTTTTGCAAATTTCCAAGCTTTCTCTTCAGCTAAAGTCTTTGCAAGCATGCCAGATCCGGAAGAAAATCAGAACTGATTATCCTATAATGAAAATGGAAATATAATACAGCTATGATATGCTATAATGATTAATTTTTAGAAATTAGAACATTTACGTACCTTTAACTGCTTGTACACTTCTGGATTTGAAAACCAAGTTTCATCGACTACCAAATCCGAGGTCAAAGAGTTCCATTGAAGAAGTTACTGTAGGAATTTTCATATTATGTGGTTCACAGTTATTGATAAAGATTATATTAACTAAAATAAATTAATAAGGATTAGTAAAAGAGTTTATGCAAGTCCTTTTTTAATAAAGCAATTCCTTATATTAAGGATAAAGGAAGACAATATTGATTAACCACTTCCATATTTCGTGGTTAGAAAGAGTTTTTAAAAACTACTTCAATAATAGATAAAAGTGGGAAGGAGAAAAATTGTTTAAGTGATGAAATATTTTACATAGTCTAGTCTAAAACAATCATGCAATCTTATTTTTTAAAATATTTTTCATCATAAAGAGGCTAAAAAGAGGAATAGACTAGAAGACATCTCAGCGTAGCTTTGAGTTTAACAATACTTGATCAATTATGTTTGAAGGTACAATCTTTATTTTCTATTTTACTTTCAGTTACAACTATTCTTTTGATAGAATGAACTTTAGCGCATGACCTAAGAACATTAAGTGTTCCTTTTACTGCAGGATCAATTAATTCTTCCTGAATTTGTGCCAAGCATATAATCTAAGCAATTATTCAATTAACTGATCACAATTTTGATACATTACATGAAAATGAAAAACAATAAATAAAGATAAAACATATGGGAAGAACTTGTGGGTCATTTGGTGAAGCAGATGAAGGGCAGGCTCTACGGGGAACATCTAAACATCCATAAACTGCAGAAACAAAAGATCCTTCTTCCAACAAGTTTGCCTTGAATAATCGAAGCCTTTCCCTAGCTCCATGAAATGAACGCAAGTGTTCTGAGTATGGTAGCATGATGAAAATGATATAAGAATTTTTTAGGGTTCAACAAGAAGATTGAATCTCTTGTAAAAAGTGTAGAGTCTGAGAGTTGACAAATATAGCCGACTCTACAATTACAAGAGACCCAATCTATTACCGAGTCCATTAATAGTACATTAGAGACCACAAGTATCATTGTCGGGCCAAGACTTGCAGGTTTCCTCCCAAAGATTTACATTGTCATGACCGCAGAAGTAAAGACAAAAGCAGTCAAATCACACCAATCAAATGAAGTAATTAACCCGGAAGCAGAACTTGGAAAAGGTACAAGTTAATGACAGTAAATTGCTCTGTGGATGATGCTCCTGGCAGCATTTGCTTTGCTTTCGTCTTTTCTAGTTTGCTTAGTTATATATTTTGGATGTTTCTTTAATATCTAATCATAGACCCTCCATTGCTTATTATTTTAGTTGAAGGAAAACAAAACATGAAAGCAATCCAATATATTATATATATTTTCTAATGAGCAATGCCTAGCTGCCAACCAGCTGTATGATTTATAAATAATTGAGGCTTTTTGTTCGTTTCTTTGAAATACTCGAGGGAATCGATTATGGAAAAGAATTGATCAAGAAGAAGAGTTAATTTGTTTAATTATGTAAAATTAGGTAGAATGAGCATTTCTCAGGAATCTTTATTCTCTCACAGAAGAGCATGACGATTTCTCATTTTTTAATAAATTATTAAATTATTTTAATTATTTATAAAAATTAATCATATAATACTATTTAAAAATCAATTTATCGTTATGATTGTCATATTCTTTTTAGTTTTTAAATTCAATATCATCTCATTATAAATTATTTATAGCTATCAGTATAATATTTATTTTTGTTTATAAATATAATGTAATCTTATTGTAACTATATTTATTATCATTTTCACCGTTCTTACCATATATAAAATAAAATTTTCATATATTTTATTTTCTATATTAATCTATTATAACTTATTTTATACTAAAATACTTATTGTATATATAATTAGTCATATATTTATTTGATAATTATAATATTAATTGGTAATATATGATTAATGATCCAGTAAATTATAACCAATTTTAAAGTTAAGATTTATTGTTATTGTAATGCTTGTGACTAATTTTAGTATTTTTAAAAATAAAATAAAATAAAACAAAAATAAAATTAAAAATAATATTTTTTAATTTTATTAAGGAATAGAACTAATTTTTAAAAAAAGAATATTTTTATAGAAAAATAAATAATTCTTTTCCTCTATAATATTTCTCCTTTTTTCTCTTTCGTGTTTTTCAGTACTCTTCATTCTTGGTATCAAATATAGCCCAAGGGTTTTAAATTAATGCTACATGTGCTTCTTCCAAGCGGGAATCTTACTTTGTCTTTTAGTTGCAGAGTTGTATTTTTTGCACATACCAATCTCATTATTCCAAAGAAGAACACGAAATGTACAGGCTATATATGTAGAACATACAGCTAAATTTTATTATTCAATTTTTCTTGTCTCTAACTTCAATCATTGATGCTTTTGATTACTTCCCTGTTGGTTGGTAGCACGACATGACATCGTTCAGAATTTGAGGAAGCCCTTCTCCTTCAAGCTTTCGATGGTGTCCCTGAGACTAATCTCCCAAGGTGTAAAGTTGATGCCCAAACTTTGTGCTCTTTCCTTAGAAATCTGGTATGATGGCTGTGGCTGTGGCTCTTCTTCAAATTCAAATCTGCTATAATTAAACAAACATGTACAGTGTTCTGTTATTAGGGAAAGCAAACGCTTAATGGGTTTGCTTAATGCTTACTCTACCAAGTTAGATCAAAGAACATACACAATTACATCTCAGAAACAAGAGTAAAAGAAAATTAGTACTGTAACACACCTTTCTTTTAGCTGCAATGTAGGGTAATCTTCACGCAAAAGCTTCAAAACCTCGTAACGCTGAGTAACTCTTCCAACCAACACGTATCTGCCATTGGCTGTGGGAGCCTCAAAAGCTTGAATATGTGCATTCGCAACATCTCTAACATCAACAAATCTGTAAGGACTGGGGAATACTTGAACTCCTGTATTTGGGAATCCTCAAGCACTTAGCAAAAATGTTATAATAAAATGGTGTGAGAAGATTGAGATTCTTAAAATTCTTAATGGTTGCTCATTGCTGAGTATTACCATTTATGAGATTCAGAATCACCTCCACAGAGAAATTGAGGTTTGGCTGTAACGGAGGACCAAGCACAAATCCTGGATGTATTGTAACCAAATCAATCTCATTCTCTTTTGAAAATCTCCAAGCAGCTTCTTCGGCTAAGGTCTTCGAAAGTGCATACCAGTTCTGGAAGAAAATTAGAGATATTTATACTATAATGAAAAAGGAAAAAGGTGATGCAATTATACGAAACATCTTGCATAAGAGAAAGAGATAGATGTTAAGACATTACTTTAGAACATTTACACACCTTCGATTCCTTGCAAATATCTGGATTTGAAAACCAAGTCTCATCCACAACCACATCTGAGCTTATGGGAGTTCCATTGTATAAAAGTGTAGCAATTGAAGAAGTTACAGCAACTCTCTTCACAGAATGAAATTTTGTACATGATTTAAGAACGTTCAGTGTTCCCTTCACTGCTGGATCAATTAATTCTGCCTGAAGTATACGGAAAAAAAAAATTCTTATCATATTCAATTGGTAGTGTTCAACTATTGGTGACAGGTAAAACTCATATTGCAGAAAGGTGAAAATAAAAAGTAAAAAAATATAAAAAGTATGTAGGAAAAACCTGTGGGTCGTTGACCGACAAAATTACAGGGGAAGCTGTGTGGAAAACACCAACACATCCATCAATTGCAGAATCGAAAGATCCATCCTCCAACAAGTTTGCCTTGAATAATTGAAGCCTTTCCTTAGCTCCATCGAGTGCACGTAAGAATTCTGTCTTGGGATCATCTGAGAAATTTATAGAGTGCACGAGGGTTCAACACAAAATATCAACTAAGGACAAAGACAGCCAATTGAAAAGAAGAACTAAACCCAGAACAAGAACTTGTAAGGATCCAACTTTTAAGTATATAAGTGATCCAGATATACGTAACATCTTCAAAATTTAGAAAAATTGAAGCGTTTGATGGAGAGAGAAATAAAAGACTGACTTGGGTCACGAACAGTAGCTTTGACAGTGTAACCACGTTGAAGTAAAAGCTTCACCAGCCTTGAAGCTATGAAACCTGAAGCTCCTGTTACACACACCACTTTCCCTTCTCCGCTCATTTCTCTCTTTGAATTTGCGTCAAAGGAAATGTAAGATTAACTATTTATAGCAAGTATATTATGTCGGGGAAAAATTAAATTGAACACAGCGGAAACAGTAAAAATAAAATTAACTGGGAGACGCCAAAACTTTTAACGTGAAAATTTTTTGAAGGAAACAAATACGAGGTGATAGTAAATCACTCACACAGAAAAACTCCACTATATCAAAAGTGGATATAATAAAATCTCTCAAGTTTTATTCACAAAACTTAGAGGAATACAAATTTCATAATTCCTACAAGAATTTTCTTTGTAAAACTTCTCTCTATTTTTTTGTTCACTCACACTGTCTCTCTTCTCCTCTGCTCAGCTTATTTATATAATGAAGTCCCCATGTTCTTGAATTCCAAGAAAATTTGATTCTTACAGAGGAGTCAAGGGTGGCTTTCCATGAAGAAGATAAGAAGAAGGGAAAAAAAATATTGATAAACAACAAAGTTAAAGAGATGTGGAGTTCATGATAAGGTCTGTGTATAAAATATATTGAAATAGCAAATTTGATGTGTAATAGACCGCTGGAATCACAGGAAACTTATTAAATTGAAATAGTTGCTTTCTTTCTTGCTGAGCACCTTGCCTACAGTATCATTAAGAGTATAAAATAAAGATTTTGAAGATCATGCCAGCCTTAGTCACTCATTTGACTCTTACACACCTCTCTCTCTCTCTCTCTCTTATTTTTCAGTAATATTTTTCTGCTGGTACTTTTAGCTACATTAACGTTTGTATATATTAGATAAGCTTTTCGGTGTCTAGCAGCTCATTTTCTTGACAAAACTTATGAAAACTACTGTGAAAGGAACACTAGATTCTTTGAAACGTAAGTGCGCCTCATTCTCAGAGAGTAGATCAGGATTCACGATAGATAGATAGATATCTCTTCCCCTTTTCTTGTCTGTTAAGTTATTGTATTCCATTTCCACCCTTTTTTTTCTTCAAATTCTCTATATAAATCAGCAAAAAGGCCGACCGATGAAATAAAAAAGCCAAGCCGAAAGTAGACAATCAACCCAGCCTAGCTAATTATTTACTAGTTCAATTATCCGATTGTTATGGGGTAAAAATAGGCTAGACACGTGGCGGTACGTAAGCCCACGACGCTCTAGTCGACACCTATGAGACGATCCGTTCATGCTGAAATCCACCTCACCTCGGATCCCAGCTGAGGCAGGATCCGACCTCAGGTAGTATAGAAGGTGTTCACATGAAGGGTGCCACGTGGTCTATAACCAATGGTCCACCTAGATAGGGTAAAACGAGTGGACCCCACTCTGGAACAGCCCCAAAAGTGAAGGGATTTGGTTCCCCCAAAAATGTGAAAAAGGTGTCCTATGATCCTAGGTCACCTGAGGGGACCACCTGAAATCGCCTAAAACGGAAAGCTGACCAAGGAGACAGTGTAGCACCTTGGTAGCTGAAAAAGGGACCCCACCTGACATGATCAACCTTTGAGGGACCACAAGTAGAGGCGAATGAGCATTCGCCACCTGTACACAAGGGATAACGTAATCCTCTACTCGAATCAAATCGTGCCATGTGGCATGTAATCTCGGATAAGGTCTTGAGGACCAGTCCCTGCTCACCAAGGGACCAATCCCTGCTCACCAAGTATTCCTAGTCTTGACTCCGAGCTAAGGTTTCAAGCTGGGGAAGAGGGAGGAAAAGAGGAACTAGGGCAGCATTGTTTGGCCAATCATGTGACCACAAAGGTATAATATAAAAAGACACTTAGGTCAAGGTAAAGTAAGGTCTTCTTCTTCAAGCTAGAACTCATTATTTACTCACACACACCACAAGCACAAGTGACCTCCTCATTATTGTTCTCTCTAAACAACAAGGAGACAACCTTAACACCCATTGAAGGTTGTCCATTGAGGACGGTTTTACTGTTCCAGCTTCCCTAAAGGCCATACTTGTTGCCTTCTACATGTATTTTGTGTGTCATTTGGTCCATTAGCTCCTAGCTACATATTCCTCCTTATATTAGCTATTCCAAGCTACCAAAATCGAGCCATAATATCACCCCCTCAAGGTACTGACTTGAGCGTCGGAGTGGGCTCGCCGGATAACCTCCGGCGCCCCCCTTTTGACCGTGTTCTCTGCTGCAGGCGTCCTCACCAAGTTCGGGTCCGAGGTGACCAAGGAGAGCGAGCTCAGGAAGGTTTCAAGCAGTTTGGCCCGGGATCAGCGAGGCGTGAAAGGTCAGCTCGGGAGCCTCCGGGGTTAGGACGACACTAAATCGGGTGCGGAATACTGAGCTCAGAACTGTTGACTAGGCATCCACCCTCAACTCAGATACTAGATCAGCAAGGCAATACCACCTCACCTGGGTTGATATTTTCACGCATCAACACCGATCCCCAAATTAAATGTCAATATACCGTATCAAGCCTAATGTTAATAAAGAAATAAAGGTCTTTCATTTTGAAAAATGTCTAGAAGGAAGGAAGGAAGGAAGGAAGGTCTGGGATAAGTTGGAGACCCTGCATATACTTTAAAAAATTCAATTATAACTTAATAAAAAAAAAGTTATTATTTGACATATCAAAGTATACGAGGAGCAAACCCTCACAAAAAAAAAAAAATTTAATAAAAAAAATCACTAGCTATTTATCCGTGTGGGCCACCATAAAATGGGACTTACAGTCAGTTATGTCTAAACCACAAGGTTCCACGCTCCTTTACTCTGAACGTTTAACTCCTACTTCCCTTCACGAATTACCGTTATCACCCGCTACCGCCAAAACGATGAAAAAAACCCTCCGCTACTAAATAGATAAACAAATTAATGAATATAAAAAAATCTCTCCTCTCTTCAATGGCTCTCTTCACCTCGATCTCTTTAACTCCTGTCCCTGTCTCTACATCGGTCCCAATTCGGCGACGTTCAATCAATAGCCGGCGATTTTCATGCCCACTTGCTTCACTTAGCCCGTCGGAATCAACACCATCGCCACCGACAAGAACGTCTCCGAGTCATGAAAGTGTTGTAAGCCCTAAAACTCCGGCATCAAAGCCCTCTGTCGAGTCTTCTCGACAGCACGATTCAAGTTTTAACTATGCGCTGCCAAACCCAACTGGGGATCCAGTTGTCCGGTTTTTCAGGTCCACTGAGACCAACATTGAAAGGGTAAACAAAATTTTGTAGTTTAATTTATTTTCTTTTCTTTTCTAATTGTGCTTAAATTTGGGGTTAGTATACGCTTTGCTGGAGGAGTTTGTTTTGCGTTTGATTTGGTTTCTGTTCAGCGAGTTATGGGTTTGTGGAGTTTATGAACTTGAGGTGGTTGATCAATTTCCCAAAATGTAAGAATTTGGGATTTTGAGCTTTTCTTATGTGAATCAGATAGGAAATTTCGTTTGCGGTCCAATTTTTTCTTTTGTGTAAAATTCAAGTAATTTGGACCCAGTTATTTGAAAAAGAAGGCCTAGGATGATCACTCTGGTAATTTTTTTTTTTCTCATCAAATACTTGCAACCCAAATATTTAACAGACTGCTGAGTGATGAATAATTTATTTCTAGTTCATGATGAAAATATAAAGAATTGGATTTATGCTTGGTATGCCTATTTTGTCTTATAGTTATGCAAACCCCTGGGGAAGTATTTGTTTGTGAAGTATGACGTTTTAAGCTCAATCATGGGGCAACCGATTTAAAAATAATTTCTGAGAATGTCTGAGATATCTGATTATTCTTAACATACAGTAGCGGGAGATAGACTATATCTTGTGGATATTGTAAAATGGACAAAGTTGCTAGCATTTTTTACTTGTCAAATAATCTAGTGGAATGTAAGTTTGTTTTCTTTGTCCATTGCTGAGCAGTTAATTTTTGACTTTCGCTTCTTGGCACTTCTGGCTGTTGGAGGTTCATTGGCCGGTTCATTGCTGTGCTTTTTAAATGTGAGTTCTCATACTCAGCATGTATATTCTTCTTCTCAATATTTGGTTTCTCATGCTCAAACAACATCACTACCATTTTGAAGACCTAAAAGTAATTTAGCTGAGATTTTGCTCTGAAGTATAAATGTTTTATCAAGCTAAACTGATTCAACTGTATTCATAACAAGAATTTTCTATCATTCTATATATCGTAAAAACACATACTGATTACAACTAATCTACGCAGGGTTGTATATACATTGTTGACGCATATAAAGTTTACTGGACAAGCTGTGTCAAGGGTATTCACACAGGCCAGATGGTTCTTCGATTGGTTGAAGCTATTGGTGAGATGCTAGTCCATTTGTAAAACTTCTTTTGATCTTGTTGGAAGTACTCATTCCGTGACTGATAATGATTTCAAAAAGGATGTGGTACTTTTTTGAATTGTTATTCCATAATTCCTCTGTGCAAGTTACTCTACAGGTTTAGATTCTCTGCGTGAATGTTTTTATTTAAGATAAAATTTCTTCTCAAAGCAGATGTTTATCTTGCTGGAACTGTGATGTTAATATTTGGTATGGGCTTATACGGATTATTCATCAGTAATGTACCTCCTGATGTTGCTCCTAATGTTGATCGCGCACTCAAAGGATCTTCCTTATTCGGAATGTTCTCTTTGAAGGTACTTCTTATTCCATTTTGAACCTAGAATCCACTTTTGGCATCTTGTCAAAATTTCAATACCAGCATCTGCATGCAGTTATTTGTAATGTACTGATCCCAACTCAGAAATCATTCATTTGTAATTAAAAATGTGCCTCTTGACGAACTATTCATTCTCACGTGAATCATTATCATTCTGACTATCCGAATCACATTTATCAAGCTGTACTAAATGAACAATTCTTGTTGACAGGAGAGGCCAAAGTGGATGAAAATCAGCTCACTTGACGAACTAAAGACAAAAGTAGGGCATGTCATTGTCATGATTCTTTTAGTGAAGATGTTTGAAAGGAGCAAAATGGTGACAATAGCCACTGGCACGGATCTGCTAAGTTATTCCATATGTATATTCTTATCTTCTGCTTCTTTGTACATCCTTCATCATCTACACAAGCCAGAGACAGAATAGAGATGTCAACTCTTGTATTTGATAATATAATAGACAGCATTTAGCATTTTCTGAAGTATCTTTATGTTATAAACGGCAAAAATGAAAACGTTGCGTTTGCCGGGAGTCGAACCCGGGTCTATTGCTTGGAAGGCAATTATCCTAACCGTTGGACTACAAACGCTTGTACACCCTGACAAACAAAATTTTAAGATACGTTATTGATGTCCCAGACAATCTAAATTGTTATTTGTGTTGCCAATATTTGCGGTCAAAAGGAAAGAGAATCTACGGAAGTATGGATCTGAAATTGAAAATATCTGATAGAAATAGCTAAGCAATCAGTGGTTTAGAAACTACAGAAATGGCTGAGCTGGGCTCTGATAGATGTAAGCCACCGACAGTTGTTGAAACATCCCCATCTTGAGTTTGATTGCCAACCTTTAGGCCCCAACTTTCCTTATTAATAGTAACCAAAAGGCATAGTATGTGCATAATTTTCAAATAAAGATACCAAATGAAGTCTTTCCAGATGTAGCATCACTGCCTTTACTCTGTTATTCAAGACCACCTAGGGTGCATGAAATGGGAAATCATCATATTATTTGTCAGAGGAAGCATTACCATTTCTTGAAACAAACTGGATAGCTGCTTAAATGATATATGCAAGAAAAAAATCAAAAAAATTCTTTGCTTGCATCATCTGTTATTCCTAACTTCAATTCGTTCATCAAAGAAACTATACAATGTATACTTTCAGATTATCTACATTACTTGTCTGCTGTAGTTTTGTTAATGCAATGACATTAAGCTGTCGAACTCTCTCCCTCGACAGCTTCAAAATCGTTCCTATTTCCTCACAGGACTTCGGGGTATTTCCACTTAGGCCAAAATGTAATCTCAATATATGTGCTTCTCTGTCGCTTAGTGTCCTCAGAAGCTCCTTCAACTCTTGCTTCATTTGCTGTTCTTGTACCATTCTTTCTGGCCTTGTTTCATCTGGCCCTGCTATGATATTCTGCCACATATAGTGAGCTGAACAAATTATGTTTACTCAAAGATGCACAAATGATAAACTTATCATAAAATAAACTGACCTGCAGTGTCATGCAACCTCGATCAGTTACACCTCCATCCAATGAAATTGGGTATCTGGTTCTTTCAAAAGCAAGTCTCACAGTTGAAATGTGGATGTTCAGCATTTCAGCAATCTCGTTATGAGTAGGCAGTCGCTTTAACCTTCTGCTCAAGACATTGTTAGCTTCAGCAATTTTGGCCACCATCTCACACATGCTTCCCTACACATGACAAGCTAACCATGCATTCACGAATTACCATTTACCTCCCATATTTACAACAAAGAAAAACTCCCAAATAAAGCCACCGGATGATTGATTAAGACTAAAAGTAGAAAAGCTGATTAAGAACAAAAATTTCCTATTGGTATAAGTGCAGGGTCTTACCGGTAATCGTATTATTCTAGACTTGTTTGCTATGGCTCTAATAATAGCTTGTTTAATCCACCAGTAAACATAAGTTGATAGCTTATATCCTTTCTCTGGATTGAATCTCTTCACGCCTCTAACAAGCCCAATGCTTCCTTCCTGCCCAAGCAGGGGAAATTTGTAAGCCAAGTATTGAATACAATACTAAAGAGAAATATGTGTGGCAACCTGAACGAGGTCTTGGAGGCTCAATCCTTTGCCTTGATAACCAGCTGCTATGGAAACAACAAGTCTCCGATAGCTGCGAATGATCCTTTCTTGTGACTCTCTTTCTTTACACAAAATCTTATCTACTTTGCTCCTTTTGATCCCTAAGACATTAGCCAGTTGCTTTGAGATTGATTCATGTTCTTGAGATCGTGGAATTGCGTTTCTTGCTTCTTCAAGTCTTGCTCCCTCCTGTCCAATTGCAAAAGCTTTGAATTACACACTAACTTCGGCATGATTCCAGCAAATGAAGCATAATTTCATCCTCATTTAATCTTATTGCTAGCACATTTATTCAATCACTCCAATGCCAGGCCAAAAAGCAAAAATTTCTATGCAAATTTAGCAACCTGAAACATACCTGGAGACATAGACAAATTTCAGCCTCCTCACTTGGACTCAAATGCAAACTTTTCTTACTTTTCAGCAAATCATCAACTGCCCCAAATTCTTCATTAAAAAACTCACACTGTTTCATCATTTTCTTCCTCCTGCTTTTCCTTCTCACTTTCACCATATTCTGGCAACCTCCATCAAACCAATTCTCTTCAACCCCACGAGCCAATGCCACAGCTTCTCTGGCAGCACGCACTGCTGCGCTTGCCAGAGCCACAGCTTCTGTTGCTGATTCAGCAATCAGCAGTACACCGTTGGAGACTGTGTTAGCAGATTTGTTAGAGCAAGAAGAAGAAGAGCGTGATGGAGGGAGAAGAGAGTGAGGGGTTTTGAGAGATGGGAGTGTGGAGTGAGTTGGAGATGAAGAACATATTCTTGTGATGGCCATGCGTCCACACTGAAGAATGAAGATTACTTTCTGTAAGGAAGACTTGAAGCTTGAAGCTTTAGGAGGTTCGAACTGTCATGGGACTAAAATAGGAGATTTGTCAGAGGCTTTGGAGATATTGTTTCTAAGATATTTCATGTGGGAAACGACAAATAAAAAAATAAAATCTGCTTTACTTAAATAACCACTATTGACTTTGGATTTCCTAAAATAACCACATAATTATTTTAAAAAAAGATCAAGTAAAAATATTTTGGACAAAACTATCCTCATGACCAAAAACTTAACATTTTTTTCTTCATCGTTTCTCTTTCTTTCTTTTACGAATAGATTTTCTCTTTATTTTTCCTACCACTATAAACTACATTTCATTCTATTACAGTTGAAGAAAATTAATCAATAATTAAAGTATAAGCAAGTGATTATAGTTTAAAAAAAAAATTGTTGAAAATGAAAAAATGATGTTGTTTGCGTATAGTTACACAATACAATAATGAGAAATTGTTATTAAGATGTGTGTTGGATATTTGAAGTATTTGGTGTATATATTTGAGTGAAAAATTAGAAATGAAAATTTTAGAGAACGTCATCTATGACACACTTTCAATTATGAGAAAAAAAATACCCATGATCGAAAGTAACTATATTTTTTATCACAAAATAACAACACAGTTTTGATCATATGCAAACTTTTTAACATAATTAAAACTATAGTTTTAATTTTTCTAAAATCTCGAAAAATAAAAGAAGAAAGAGACTGTCTTGAACCAAAGAAGAAATTGTTAAGTTTTTGGTTACGAGGATAATTTTTTTAAAAAAGTTTTACTTGGTTATTTTTTAAAAACAATTATAAATAGTATTTATTTTAAAAAATTCTAAGTCAACAGTAGTTGTTTAAGTAATTTTTTCAATCTTTTAATGTAAAGTAATAATAGACATTAAATGATCGTGCTGATAACGCAATGATATTTTTCGATTTTAATATTTAAGAAAAGAAGTGTTAATGAAATGGATGTATAACATATTCAATAACAGAAGTATTATCACATTCCTTCTCTAAAATTTGATATAATATCATTTAGAAAATATATTTTAAAAAATATCACTTACTATTTTAATAAAATTTACCACAATTACAAATTTATCCTTAATAATTCAAATAAAATAATAATATTATAATCTATAAACTTTAATAAAATAACAAATTAGAATTAATTTAAATGATATTAACAAATTAATTTCTATCATCCAAACTGGTAATAAAATTCTATATAATTATCTATTTACATTGATTAAATAAATAAAATCTAGAAAACATCTTTACATTAGATTAAATAAGCACAAAAAAAGATATATACTCATTTAAACTCACATATACTGCGTAATCTATTAGTATATTTATATGTATTTTATTTTGATAGTAAGTTTAAAATTATATATAATACAAATATAATAAGAGTGTAAAATATTTGTTTAAAATATAGTATGGATATGTATATTTTAAAATATCCATAGATATCTATATAAAATATCTATTTTACTATTTTTTGTAATTTTTGTTACCAAAATAATGTCATTTTGTACTTAAAAAAAACTAAATATAATGGACTCTAAGTCATATATTAATTCTTAACCTTATCTTTAATTTATATTTCTATTTTTAGGCCTAAATCGTAGATTTTAAATTTTTAACACTACTAAAAATATTTTTAAATAGTAAAAAAAATTTAATTAATTAATTTTAAAATTACAATTTATATTTGTATTACATAGGATATATTAAATTTTATCTTCAATTTTAGAAATAATTAATTAGGTCAATTAATTTTTAAGAATATTGTACGTATTTATGTGCATAATATTGTTGTTCATATGTTATAATTTATTACATTAATTTGCTTGAAAATTTAGTTTGTATTATTTATTATTTTTATCAATTAGTTCTTTTTTTTTGAAATTTTATTAATATTTATAACTTTTTTATACTTTATTTTTTACTATTTTATTTTAATTGGAGAAAGTTTTAATAAAATTTTGTTAAGTTTTATAGTTTATGAATTTTTATAATTATTAAATTAAAAATTTATATTGTTAGAATTATTCATGTTTACTAACATTTTAATATGATATTAATTTTTTATTGTTAAAATTATTTATTTTTCTAAAATTTTAATATGATATTAATTTTTTAATTTAATTTATTAATACGGTATATTCATTTATAAAAGATAAAATCTTAATGGTTAATTTTTATTTTTATTCTTAATTTTAATATTATTAAATTTTGTGATAATAATATAGATTAATTTATTAAAATCAAATAAATTATGTTATGACTTATTGTTTATTTAGAGTTTAGGGATCAAAATATTATTATTTAAAAATAAATTTAAAATAATCTATTAAATTTCTAATTTTACCCCTTAACTCTATTAAATAGTTGTAATGATAAAATAAAATAGGATAGTAAGTAATATTGTTTGTAAAGATATTTTATAAGTGATATTATGTCATACCTTTTATTTATTTTTAGGTTTTCAAAAGGTCAGGGTAGCTATGTATTAATTCTCTTTACAAAGGTTTGATTATGAAGTTGGGGCATTTTCAATAATTAATGCCCCATATTCTTTCCCTTTCCTACTCGCTCTATTTTCGCGCCTTTTTCCCCTCTTCTTCGGACACATTCACTCTCTCTGAAACCCTAATTTCGTTTCCATGATCTAAACCAATCGCACCATACAGTTTTATGTATGCACAAACTTCAATTCGATATTGTTTCCAAAATCTTTTTCTTTTTGTTTTTTATCTTACAGAAAAAATAGACCTGCTGGTTGTTTTCTTTTCAGTCGATGGAACATCCTCGCGTAAAACGCCTAAAAATCTCCAGGTCCGTACACATTGTCTACTTGCAATTACTAGATAAGTTTTGTTCTTTGTTTTGTAATATGTTCGATTATGGTCAATTTTTTTTCTTTTTTTCTGGGAAAAATTTCTTGTACCGAGTGGTACGTGCAGTAAAGTGTTCTCATTCTCACAAGTGTCGGACTTTAGGGTTTTTTGCTTTTTTTTTTCTCTGTCATATTATTTTCCGTGATTGTGCATGCTCTGTATGGGTGCTGAGAAAATGAGGAAGATATAGAAACAAATTTGGAAGAAATAAGCATCTCCTTTTGTTTGACTTTATTATAGTACGTAGTCACTCATTTAGTCTTTGAATTCTGTGTTCCCAGTTCAATTTGTATTGTTATGTTGATTAGGTGTTAGGGCTAGTGGTTCGGTCTTTTCTGAAAAAAGATCAGTGCTTTGGTGTGTTTTCCCGCACGCGAAGACAATGTGGGAGAAAGCAAGAAAACTGATAGAAGTTGGAGACTCAACTAGTGGGTTTAGTACTACTATTCAGCTCAGTTGTACAGTTTTGTTTTTTGGGCTAATGAATATTGGAGGACAAACTAACATGTTACATATAGTTAATTTTTTTGTTTCTTATATATATTTTAACATTATTAAGCAGTTATATAGAAGGTTTACTGATTTTTAAATGCTCATCTTTCAGAGGAGAGGATGATTATATGCCAGGAAATATCATTGAGATTGAGCTCCGAAACTTTATGACCTTTGATCACTTGATATGTAAACCAGGATCACGTCTAAACCTAGTAATTGGACCAAATGGTGCTGGTAAGAGCTCTCTGGTATGCGCCATTGCACTTGCTCTTGGTGGTGAGCCACAGGTTAATCCTCTTGCCCTTTGTTTAATCATGATAGCTTGTGTCATTATGGTTTACATAAAGTTGGGGCCCCTTGTGTAGCTTCTTGGCAGGGCCACAAGTATTGGAGCATATGTGAAGCGTGGAGAGGAATCTGGGTACATTAAGGTTTCCTTGAGAGGGTTCACTAAAGAGGAGCAGATTAATGTCATGCGTAAAATTGATGCACGCAATAAATCCGAGTGGTTGTTTAACGGTTTGATTTTTAGTTCCTGACATGGCATTGCATTTTGTGAAATGCATTATTCCTCATTACTTCTTCACTTACCATCATCTTCATCAAGGTTAAATCATAAAGGTTTTATGAGTCATGTCAATTCTCGCAACGACCTACCTATGAATAGCTAATATGGTTCAAGCTGCAAAATGATGAGCCAAGTTGGCAGCTAGCAAAGATTGTATTTCTGATTTTACTTTAAATTTTCATAAAAATAAATATATTGCATAGTCGAATCTCTCCACATGCTGTTGGCTATTACTCATTAATATGTATTGGTGGATAATGACTCAAATGCCTTTTTCTTTCATGTGTCTTGATTTATTATCTATGATTCGGTAATCTTTCTCTATTTCCTCGTGTTAGAAAGGTGCCTTTTTTTCTTAAATTTTTTTTTGATAGTTCGGCATTCATCTGGCACAATCTCATGTATACATGTTCTAATAAATTTTGTTTGCTCAATGCAAGAATAATGAAACTTTTTGAATCTTTCTTATTTCTTTTTCTTGTGTGCATGACATTAGGAAATATAAATTCGTGAAGTAATTTGACCAACTAATGGAGAATTTCAGCAATTGCTAGTTTCATTTATATACTATTTACTGGTGTAGGGAAAATGGTGCCTAAGAAAGATGTATTGGAAATCATTGGGAGATTCAACATCCAAGTCAACAATTTGACTCAAGTAAGTTTTAAGACTTACAATTGGGACACTGCATTTTATTTTTCTGCAATGTGTGAATATATAAATGCATACTTTTTTTTCGGTCATTTTTACATATGATGTTTGTATTTATTTGTTTTCCTTTTCAAATGGTTTTGGTGCATGTGTGTTGTGGGCATGGTGCTTTAGTTCTTACCACAAGATAGGGTCTGTGAATTTGCCAAGTTGACTCCTGTGCAACTTCTGGAAGAAACTGAAAAGGCTGTCGGTGATCCTCAACTTCCAGTCCAACACCGTGCTCTTGTTGAAAAAAGTCATGAACTGAAGAAAATTGAATGTGTAAACTTCTAAATATCCGTTCTTGTGGAATCAATTGAAATGTGTCATGAATCTGTATACTATTTTCTAAAGCACTTTCTTTATCTGTTTTAGGCTGTTGAAAAAAATGCGGACACATTGAATCAACTGAAGGCCCTTAATGCTGAACAAGAAAAAGATGTTGAGCGAGTTCGTCAGAGAGCAGAACTACTGGAGAAGGTTTGCTTTGGGATTTCTTCATCACTATTTTTTTGCTTATAGGATTCTGGTGTAGTTATGCTGTCTTTTGTAGGTTGAGTCCATGAAAAAGAAATTGCCGTGGCTGAAATATGATATGATGAAGGCTGAATATATGGAAGCAAAAGAGCAGGAGAAAGATGCCAAGAAGAAGTTGGATGAAGCAGCCAATATTTTAAATGATTTTAGCAAGCCTATCGAGTATGTTGACTAGGTTTAGCTGAATATACTAATGCTTAAATATATTTATGCATGCTCTGTTGAAAATTTTGACTGCTTGACAAAATGGTGCTGACATTGTTCCTGTGTAACAGTGATATTGCATGTCATGCTTGCTTTCCCTCCTTTCCAAATTTATTATTTTTGGATACTGAGCTATCACAACTTTATACTACTATAGCTAATTGAAACTCTGGATCTCTAGTTCTAATTGCATAGAACTTTCATTCATATAGATGTAATTTATTGATCCAAAAAATCTGCTCAAATTCTTCCTAGTTTTGAAGGCAGTTTCAAGAATAATATCAATATCTAAAAATCTGATTTCATTAATAAATTTTGGGCAAAAGAAGCTAGATATTGTAAAATTTTAACCTAAAACTACTTGATTCCACAACAACTTTCAGCATACAGTGTCCCTTTCCTATTCCATGAACCATGTCAATATACATTTGAGGTAACTTAGTTGCCTTGTCTCTGTGCCACGCTGAAGATGGTCACCTGTTCATCTATTTGTATTGTTGGGATCATCAACAACCCAACATGATTGTGCAATTTTTTTGAAAGAATACCAATTGCTCTTTAATAGACTGGCTTGATATGTTTTCTCCGTGAAAATTCAGCATTGCAATTATTGAAATTTAAGATCTTGGTTCTGATATGTAAAGTTGTAAAACGCCATTGTAATAATTTCTTCATTGAGACCCTAATGATTGTGATGTTCTTCAAATTATTTAAGATAATGATCTATTCCTTAATGAATTGATGGATTGCAGGAAAAGAAAGCAGGAGAAAGTGATGCTGGATGTTAAGTGCAAAAAAATTACCAGTCTTGTGAATGATAATGGCAAGAGACGAATGGATATTCTAGAGAAAGTAAACCAAGCGGTATATTCAATTTGTTTCTATTTGCGTGAATAGTGTTTTTTTTTCCTTCATGCTAGGGCATTGTGAGGCTCTTTTATGACGTTAGAAAGGCTTTTTTATAATCAGTCTTTTTTAACCTGGTAATGGAACATTGGTCACCCCTTACTATTAAAACATTTGTTTTTTATTGAAATGAATTATACACAGTTCTACAACTACTATTATTGTTATTATTGTTGTTATCATTATCATCATCATCATCATCAAAAAGTAAGGTTTGTCTAATTTTTTCAATATTGTTTTCCATTCTCATATTCTCATAGGGGGTGCAATTACAAGGGAAATACAAGGAAATGCAAGAGTTAAGGAGGCAAGAACAGTCTCATCAACAGAGAATCTTAAAAGCTAAAGAAGAACTTGCTGCTGCTGAGTTAGATCTTCAAAACCTGCCCTCATATGAACCTCCCCATGACAAAATTGTATGTGATAGCTTCTAACTTTGAATTTTACTCTCCTCTGGCAGTGCCTAGTTGGATGTGAGTTAAGTTGGCATCTTCCTAGCTCAGACTACAACCATCATGATAAATTAATTTTGAGGGTGATTTTGATTTTTATTGTTTCTGTAAGATTTTGTACAATTAATCCTACTAAATAGATTTCAAGTACTTTTGCATTGAGGATATAGCAACTTCTTTGTTAAGGTAATCATCTATAGAAAATTTTGTAGACACTAGAGCACATATTATAAATGATGATCAATTTGGACTGAAATAAATGAACTCTGGATGACGCTTTAACAGAATGTTTAAGTTCTGTGAAAATTTTTATTTTTTATTTTGATCACTAAACTATTGGCTACATCAGCACCTTTTCCCCTGTTGTTAAATATATTTTTTTCCACTAGGAAAAGTTGGCTGCTCTAATATTGGAGCTACAAGTTTCAAGAAATCAAAAGAGGCTTCAGAAGTCCGAGAAGGAAAAAATTTTAAATCAAAATAAATTGACCCTGAGACAGTGCTCTGATAGGTAAGGTTCAGAGTGAGGTGAAATTGCTGTCCATATGCCTTAAGAAAATTCAAATTTCTTATTCCTGATCTCTTCAATATATCCTTTTCAGGTTGAAGGATATGGAGAATACGAATAATAAACTTTTGCATGCATTACGAAATTCTGGAGCTGAAAGAATATTTGAGGCTTATCATTGGTTGCAAGAACACCGTCACGAGTTAAACAAGGAGGTGTATGGTCCTGTGCTACTTGAGGTAAATTTGTCAAAGGTCTTTTGTGTTTATTAATGATAATAAATCCACTTATTCTTGCACTTTTTGTGAATGCAAATCAGGTTAATGTCTCAAATCGAGTCCATGCTAACTATTTAGAAGGTCAAGTGGCGCATTACATCTGGAAGGTATGTGAAGCATTATTGTTTTATTTAGTCTTTTGTCTCTTGAAGATACTCTATTTATGATGTCAGTGACTTGATTTTACTGGATTTGTAGTCTTTTATCACTCAAGATGCCAGTGATAGGGACTTTCTAGTCAAAAACCTGAAACAATTTGAGGTTCCGGTGTTAAATTATGTGAATGATCAAAGTTGTCGAAAGGAGCCCTTCCAAATTTCAGAGAAGGTATCTTGTAACTGAAGCTTCAATCTAGTATTCCATTTGAACTAATCTTATAAATTTATTTGTGATTATCATATTATTATATTAAGCAGATGCGTGCACTTGGTGTTTCTTCCCGCCTTGATCAAGTTTTTGAAGCTCCTAATGCAGTTAAGGAGGTTTTGATAAGCCAGTTTGCTCTTGAATATTCAGTATGCTTCTCAAACTTCCTTTGTATATATGTTGTTCATCTGAAATACTCTAGAAGTCCTGATAGTTAAGCATAATGATTTTTAAAGTATGTACCTTTTTGAAAATATTTGGCTTTTAAGTTTTGTATGCTTTCAAACTTATACGTTTTGGCCTTGGCCTCAGTATATTGGATCAAAAGAAACTGATCAGAAGGCCGATGAAGTTGCAAAGTTGGGAATTTTGGATTTTTGGACACCAGAAAATCACTATAGGTGGTCTGTTTCTAGATATGGAGGACATGTTTCAGGAAGTGTAGAACCTGTGGATCAGTCAAGTCTTCTATTGTGTAGTATGTTTCCACAAACCTTCCTCTTGACTAGATTGAGAAAACTTGTGCTTTACGCGGTGCCATTTTTTTTTAACTCAGGTGTGGATGCTGGTGAAATTGAAAGACTGAGATCCAGGAAGAAGGAGCTCGAAGAATCTGTTGCTGAGATAGAGGAGAGCTTGAAATTAATACTGAATGAGCAAAGACTTTTAGAGGATGAAGAAGCTCAACTTCAGAAAGAGCGTGTATGATGAAAGAATATAATTTCTTTTATATGCTAATACCGACATAATATTTGATTAATCTTAATGTTTCCATTTGTATGCAACTTAATATTATCCAAATAATCGGGTTGGCTATTGGGCTTTGTTTTTGCTACTATTGTGCAGGAGGAAATTATTAACATTGTTCAAATTGAGAAAAGAAAGCGGCGTGAACTGGAAAACCGCATCAGTAAGTACATTGGTTTAGTTTGGGAATATGTAGAGAAAGTTCTTATTAATTCATCTTTTACATTTATTTAGAAAATTTTATCATACCGTGGTGATTATAGATCTGCGGAAAAGGAAACTAGAATCTATTGAGAAGGAGGGTGACTTTGAAACTGTTCTGGCCAAGCTTATTGACCAAGCTGCAAGTCTTAATATGCAGCGGTTCAAATATGCAATTGAAATTAAGGTAAAGTTGCCTTTGGTGTCAGGTCTTTTGTTGTTCTTCTGGTCAGATGATTATGCTGTGCCTGTGATAATCATTTAGGAATTTTTTTGCTCGGATTTAAGTGGCTAATCACTTTGAATAATTTATTTACTCATTTATTTAATCTTTACACTTTATGTATTTGTTGACAGAATTTACTTGTTGAGGCTGTTTCTTGCAAATGGAACTATGCTGAAAAACATATGGCCTCCATTGAATTTGATGCTAAGGTACTTTCATGGTTAAAATTGTCCGTGTTGGTCAACAGTATGCTAATTGATCTTTATGGCTCATCATCTGTCTACATCACGTGTTGAACAATGAATTTTATCTGATAATACTGAATATTGTGAAAATTTCCTAATGAAGCCGTTCTAGATGTCTCTTGTGTATATAGGATCATGTTTCTTTTAGTTACTGTCATGATTCATCATAAATGTGCTATGTCAGAGCGGCCTTTTCTTTTTCCCACGATCTTTACTTTTGTACTATTTATTTCTGTCCCATATCCCAGGTGTTTATGATCTAGTCAAAGTGGCCTTTTCTTTTTCTTTCTTGTTTTAGGTCAAAGAAAAATTCAAATCAACTTCAGAACATATAGTCTTTGCACTATATTGTAAAATATAGGTGCGTTATATAACATTTTTATGCATTAAAATTTGAATGATAATACGAACCTCATGTAACTCCAATTTTTAAAGGAAAGGTCGTCGTTACAAAAAACAGATACAATACCTATTAAATCAAATATAACATTGTAATCTATGGGATGTAGAACTCAATATTTTCTTGTTTTATTCTTTTTGTTTTGGTTGAGGAAGAGACGGGATTTTTTAATTAAAATAATGTGTTTCTCTTGATCTTGGATTCTACTCAGTACAGGTGAATGCTTACAAAATGTTGCGTGATACATCAAGTTGAAAGCTTGATGTAGGATGGGAATGCAATAAGGAATGAAACATTAATTAAAATTTTGTGGAGGTGACTTTTACTTTTAGCTATTCAGATAGGGTGCACTAAACATCTTAACGAAGTATGCGTCCTTTATAAATGAACTTAATTGCTGTGATGTGCCCTTCTGTTTGTGTTATAGTATTTTGTGTATGTGATCTTTTGTTATCGGTTGAGTAATTTTGAATAACTTAGCATATCATCCAGTGCGCTATATATGTTTCCATTCTAATTGCTAACTTCTGAATTTGTTCAATTTAAAATGTATCAGATTAGAGAATTGGAAGTCAATCTCAAGCAGCATGAGAAGTTTGCTCAGCAGGCATCACTTCACTATGAATTTTGTAAGTTATTAGGACATAATGGCTTTTTACAATATGTCCAAGGTTGCTGTTTCATTTTATATCCCTTAAATCTCTAATCTCTCATCTGAAATTTGTTTGTGTAACCTAAGATCTGGTTTTCTTAATTAGGAAAACCAAAAAAAGAAATATACAAAACCTGTATTTATCCTCTGTGTCAACTTTTCTTATTTGTTTCTTCCTTAGGTAAGAGAGAGGTGGAGGATTGTCGAAAACAATTGTCAGATGCCAAGAGACATGCAGAATCAATTGCTGTCATCACTCCTGAACTTGAAAAGGAATTTCTTGAGGTTTGGTTTTATTATGGCATACTAACTCCGAACAAGAGTTTGTTATGATATTGCAATAAATTTACTTCTACACATTTTTTTTTTTCCGCTTGTCAAGGACAATTGAGATGGTCGTTTATTCTTCTGAATTTCACATCAAAATGAGCTTAGATTTCATTTTTTTTCCCTTCTCCTTTTATAGCAGAGTGTTGATTTCGTCTGTTTGTTTTAGCTTGAAGCATGAACCAGTCTTGTTGAGTTTTATAATTTCTATGCTCTTTGTAGTGAAACTTTTCTTTCATTATTACCTGCAGATGCCTACAACAATTGAGGAGTTGGAGGCTGCAATACAAGATAATATTTCTCAAGCCAATTCTATATTTTTTATAAACCAGAACATACTGCAAGAGTATGAACATCGTCAACAGCAGGTACTATTCTTCCATCTCTTACATCTTTACTCTTTAGTTACTTGGTATGATTCTTCATTGAGAACCAATAATCATTTGCAGATAGAAGCCGTAACCAGAAAACTGGAAGCAGATAAAAAGGAATTAAGGAGGTGCTTAGCTGAAATAGATGCCTTGAAGGTTAGGAGTTTTATTTCTTCTTTTCCTAAACAATGTGAAACTATTTGTAACTATCCCTGGATTATAATCCAAGATATAATTAGTTTTTGAAAATTTTGAACCCTAAACCTCATAATTAGTTTTTAAATGGATCTCTCTCACTGTATGCCCCTATTAATCACCAGGTTTTAATATGCCTTGACTTTTTTCTGTTTACCTTCAGGAAAATTGGCTTCCCACATTAAGGAACCTTGTTGCGCAAATAAATGAAACTTTCAGTCGTAACTTCCAAGAGATGGCTATTGCAGGAGAAATTTCATTGGGTATTTCTTTGATTCATTTTATGAACTGACTGTTTGTTGATTAAAAGCTTCCTCCTTTAATTAATGTTTGTTTTCAGACGAGCACATCACAGACTTCGATCGATTTGGAATACTTATAAAAGTGAAATTCAGGTGATTACAGCTTTGAACTTTCTTTCCATCTTGGCCATTCACCTTTGTGTGGCAATAATCTTTTTGTTATATTAGCAAATTTCATACGAGATTTTACTGTTATTGGGTATTAGTTGGCTCAACTGGTAAAGATCTCGTCTCATTTTCTTTATCTGCCTAGCACTCAATTGATCTGTTTGACATTTTGTGACAGCAGTTTTCTGCCTCTGTTTATGGGGCGAGATGGAATTTGTGCTCCTTTAACCAATGTTAGCTTTATTAGTTATGACAAATTTTGATTTGTGATGTCAAATTTCGATGAGTTTCGCCGCTTTGGTTTATGCTCACTTGGTTTCCCATTGCAATCAGGCAAACAGGACAACTTGAAGTTCTCAGTGCGCACCATCAATCTGGAGGGGTATCATACTGACTTCATCTTTCAAATTAATGATTTTCCCCACTGCATCTTGAATCTTTTTTTTTTTTTATCTCTTCTCAAGGAACGTTCTGTCTCAACTATTCTTTATCTAGTTTCTCTTCAAGATCTTACAAACTGCCCATTTAGAGTTGTTGACGAGATAAATCAAGGTTAGTTGTATTGTGTTTTTATGCTACTCACTGAATAAAACACATCTGGTCAAAATCATAATGGTTTCTCATATCTTCCCCCCAGGAATGGATCCTATAAATGAGAGAAAGATGTTTCAGCAACTAGTCAGAGCTGCCAGCCAACCTAATACTCCTCAGTGAGAACATGAATATAACTTTTTCTTCTGATTTTTTTGTAATGCTAGTTTATGAACATCTGTCAGGAAAGGTTTCTCTCATGTTTATTGCAAAAGCATAATGTACACTAAACTATTTGTTTCTGTGAATGTTCTGCAGGTGTTTCTTACTAACTCCGAAGCTGCTGCCAGATTTGGAGTACAGTGAAGCTTGTAGCATTCTGAATATAATGAATGGGCCCTGGATTGACCAACCCTCTAAAGGTTAAAACCCTATTTAGACCCAGAAATTGATTCTGTTTATATTGTTGTCGTTATTACTTTTTTCTCACCGGCAAGATCTTTTCGTGCTGAATCAGTGTGGCGCACTGGAGAATGCTGGGGCACTGTCACTGGCTTAATGGGAGAAAGTCGATGCTGAAATAAGAATGTTAGCTGAGAAATAACTTATTCTCTTTGAGAGCAACCCGAGATAGCTTTGCTTAATTCATTTCGAAAAAGCAAAATTTTGTTTTACGGTTGCTTCTATTTTGTACAGAGTTTGTATTTTGATATTCTTGGCTGTATATTTAAGTATCTTTTGCCCTTGTACAGATGATTTATTCCTGAATATAGTGTGATAATTTATGCCGAGAAGGTTGTCTCAAACTTACTGTTAAATGATTCCATTTGATGCTTGATTAACAATCATAGACCTGCAAAATTCGAATTCAATAACCATCCTCAAATCTAATTGATTTCAATAGTTGTCTCTGATGATACGCACTTAGAACCGGCATTCCCAAAAAACTCGGCAACCATTTGTTTTGTTTTAGATCAGATAAATGAACTAGACCTGAAGGGTAAATAAGAATGGAAAAATATTCACTAGAATGCAAATCAAACAGATGGAAAAGATTACAGTAATGAAGTTGATGGTGATAATAACACTGATACAAGATCTTTAATTAGTCAGTATAGAAAAAACCTATGCAGCATGCATGTTTTTCTGCTACAATTTATCCACAATGTGACAATCAAGATCTCCTCACCTCACCAAAATAACTCTCCTGCCACTTTTATCGAGCATTGGCGAGCTCTGGCAGAGATACCCAAGAGGCTGAGTAATCAGTTGAAGACAATTTACAAAAAATTGGTTATGTTCTTCAGACATTTGATGGAAGCTTGTAATCGAGCATTTCTTTTATGTTTAATCGGATGGAAGGTCCCATTGATGAGCAAATGTGTGCACTTTTCCAGTATACTCCTTTGGCACCTTTTGGCTTGTTTGCTTCAATTGATTTCTGTCAGATCAATACAAAAAATTCTCTTGAGTAATATGTAGTTTAGGCACCAATTAGCCTCAACAAGAACAGGGAGAGGAGGAAAGGAGAGAGAGAGAGAGAGAGAGAGAGAGAGAGAGAGAGAGAAGAGACATACTACGGCAGAAAGGAAGTTTACAAGGAGGTCTTCTTCAGAAAAGTCCAGTTTCCCAAAAGGTATGTGGACAATTCCTGTTTTATCTGCTCTGTATTCAACTTTCCCCTTCTTGAATTCTTGTATAGCCTGAAAAAGATTATACATAGAACTAATTTCTTTCAGCTAGAGGACTTATATGAGTTAGCTAATAGAGAACATTTATTATTGTTTAATTTTCTCCATATCATTGCATTTCCATTGCTAAATTCATTTCCCAACTGTTTGGGATGTTATTTTACTTGGTTGTTTCTACTTTTTCTTTTATTCACAAGAAACCTACATCATAATAGTTCTTAGTGGAAGAATGATAAACACAAATGTTTACATCTTACCTGAGGGATGTTAGTTGTAACAGTACCGGCTTTAGGATTTGGCATGAGTCCTCGTGGCCCCAGAATCTTTCCGAGGCTGGCAACCTGATACAAATGGCAAAGGCTTTAAACAGAAATTCATAACAGTATTCACATGATTCCGAGGAAAAATGAAGAATTGTCATCACCATGCACATGGACAAAGATAATTAGAATACATTGAGGTAAAGAATTAATTAGATGCAGATAAAGAGTGACTGGATGCCACTAATGATAAAATCATACAACAAGCTACCAGCAGTCGGTTCCAATTACTTAAGATTCTGCGAATTGGTGAACTATAATAAGACTCAAAACAAAGAAAGCAGGTACTAGGATGAGTAACAATTATATTTTACTGATCAAAATACATTTCTCTTCAGCAGTTAGGAGTTGCTAGGCCAAAGATTTTCTGATTACTTAATTCCAGGAAGAAAAAGTGCAAAGCTATATCTCATTGACACTGAAATTTGGTGAACATAGTGCAGAAAAATAGATCCAAAGCATACCTTAACCATCATATCTGGGGAAGCAATTAACTTGTCAAACTCCATGAATCCTCCTTTTATTTGTTCAATCAAGTCTTCACCACCAACCAAATCTGCTCCTGCATTTTTTGCCTCATCGAACTTTTCACCTGTACAGACACTAAGTTGTAACATGATGGAAATCAACAGACCAAGTGACAATACTTGTTATAAAATATTTAGTTATGAATATAATGTTATTTCAATTTCAAACAAAAAATCTAACTCGTATTTAGAAAAAGATTAACTATCTCTATCAATGTATCCCACAACCGAAGCCTAAATTCATTGGGGTCTCTGTGCTGAATATTTAGATATGAAATGAAATGTATAAGAGGTTCAAAGGTCATCAAGGAACAGCATCAATCACCCAGTTTGAAGCTGAAATGACTAAACGTCAAAGTCCTTAATTACCTTGAGCAAGAACAGCCACCTTAACAGTTTGTCCAGTTCCCTTGGGTAAGTTCACCTACAAGAGAGTCAGAATTAAACAGGGCTATACATATATGTATTCCAGTTATGTTGCTAAAGCAACTGAAAAACTTACTGTTGCTCTCAGCTGTTGATCATTATATTTGGGATCAATGTTGAGACGGAAATGGGCTTCAGCTGTTTCTGTAAACTTTGTGCTTGACGTCTGCTTTAACAAAGATATTGCTGTCTTCAGGTCATAATCTTTTTTTATTTCCCTCAATTTTTGAATTTCCAAGAACCTCTTAGATCTTGTCTGACAATTGGAAACCAGTATGACAATAAGAAAACATAACAAGCCAAATTACAAATATATTAATATATTTGTATGGTCCTAATTCAACTTCAAATTTGGCCCAAGGCAAGACATATCAATTAACTCAACTGAAAAACCTTTAATTCACATAAAAATTAAACAAAACCGCCTCAGTTGCTTCTCCACAGAGAACAAACATTTTGTGAAACTAAACTCCAAAAAGGTAACATCATTCAAACATAAAACAAAGCAAGTGCAATTCATCAAAAATACTTGATAAACTGCAATCCGCATCAACAAGCCCAAAAAAAAAAAAATCATAGTTTCTTGCCTCTTTCCATAGTGAACCATTTCTTAAAGCCAAATTTCTAAATTAGATAAAAAATGCATACATAAAAAAAGAGGAATTTATCATAAAATGATAACAAAATTTAAAACATAAAAAAAGCCAAGAAGAAGTGAAGATACATTACATGCTGCTCTCTCCAGAGCCAACAAATTTTCAGACTAATCCTTAAATCAGATGAGAACTAAAACTCAAACCAAGAAAGCCCACTTATCAAATTAACCAACAAATTCAGAATTCACAAGAAACCCAACAAAAATGAAATACACGTACTCTGTCTCTCTTGAGAGGCAACGCAGCCTTGCCTTTCTTGGGCTTAGTCACAACAGTAGTAGCAGTGGCAGCTGCAGTTGCCAGGTCATCTCCCTCAGTCTCCTCCACATTCTCCGTCCCCACCTCAGCCTCGGCAGCCACAGCAGAAGCCACAACGACATGGCTACAAAAACAGTTTTTGGTCTCTCTCAGTGTGTAAACATCAACCCATTTGCTCGCTTTCCTCTCTCCTCTAACGCTCAAGTTGCTGCACAGCGAAAAAGTTGCAGTCTTGGGCTTGAAGGAGAGGAGAGAAAGCGAGGGAGTCAAATCCTGTGGGTGTACGGACGAGGCGGCGTACGTTAGCATAAGAGATGACGGTGTTGTACTGCACGTAGCCATTGTTATTATTTTTTTTGTGTTGTGTGTAATTCTGAAAATGAAGCTTTTGGTTGTCTCATGTCTATCTATCCGGAGAAGATAAGAGAAAGCTCGTTAGGGTATAGTAACTTCTGCAAACGTAGACCATTCCTACGGTCTGCAAAAGAGACCCTTCACTAATTTTATAATTGGGCTCTGTTTGGGCCTACTCCATTAGTTTGGATGGACTTTAGTGTAGTAAAGGTGAGTGCCTTTTGGCGCCCGTCTCATTCTGAGCCGCCCCCAGATGCATTCAGGATCTAAATCCTCACAATTCCTCATTTTGCAAACCGAAGGATTAGTATTTACACAATTCGTTACAAAAAATTTATTTAAATAACTACGATTTCTAAAACGATTTTTTCTGCTGTCGTTTTGTAAGATTCGTACGTTAGTAATCAGATCCAAGAATCATCTTGCAATCTAATCATCAGATTCAGATCAGACCTGGCAGGAGCGTGGAACTCACCTTTAACTCTGTGTCACTAAACTTGGGCTAACTAATCCTCACGCGCTCTCTCTCACGCCCCCACACGCACTTCGAACTCATCAACTGCGCTTTTCACCCCGGAACTGGGACCTATGTTTTGTCGCCAGAGGTTGACTTCGTATCTAGACCGGATAAATTGGATAATTAATTAAGATTATCAACTAATTTGTTAGTTTATATAATTTTTTTTCACATTGTTTGACTATCTAAGTAGCTGGAACGTGGGATGAAATGCGCGTAAATTTCTTTTTATCAACTACTTTCGCCCCCCACAACTTTGACTTACTTTCTTGCTTAGAGTCTGGTCTGCCAAAAATGGCAATCGCTTCTTTCTCTAGCCTTTCAGCACGCGCCTTTTCACTTCACTCGCCTAACTGCCACAACCGCCACCAACCCCAGCTGAGTTTTGCTATCATCACCAGCCGTATCAGCACCACCACCAACAATTCCAGCTTCATCAACGTCTCTCACACTTGCACCTCCAACCGTAGTAAAACTCACCCATATATCATTTTCGCCTCAGGAGGTGGCGGTGGAGATGGCGGCATCGGAGGTGATGGTGGCAGCTGGGGCGGTGGCGGTGGCGGTGGGAGTGGGAGTGGTGACTCCGATGACGACGCTGGTTCCCGCAACCGGAATGAAGCAATCCTCGCTCTGGCGGAGGTACAAAAACTCTCTCTCTCTCTCTCTCAGTTGTGTTTGTGTACACATTGAATATACAAATGCCTATATATATACGCCCCTTTTAAGTATTTTTAAGTGGGAATTGTGGTGTTCAGGCGGGGAGGTCGTTGGAGAGCTTGCCGAAGGATTTGACGGGAGCGATTGAGGCAGGGCGGTTGCCAGGGGCGATTGTTAAGAGGTATTTTGAGCTGGAGAAGTCACCGGTTTTTCGGTGGTTGCTTAATTTTGGTGGGTTTAAGGAACGGTTGCTTGCAGATGATTTGTTCTTAGCCAAAGTTGCAATGGAATGTGGTGTTGGAATCTTTACCAAGGTTTGTAATTTTGAATGTTTGCATTTGTTGTAAACTTTTTTCTGTTTGGAATCTATTGGTGTAGGTGGTCAATGTCACTGAATTCGCTTGTTGAGTTGATGACTATTGCTGGATTTTACCTGAGAAAACTGCAAGTTTTAGGGTCTGGATATGATAGTATATATTGCTGAACTTTCTACTGATTTGATATGGTGTCTCTTCTTTATTCCCTGTTCATCTATTTGAAGGCATTTGCGTACGTGCACTGCTTATATGCTGTTTCCATTATTTCAACCAGATTGAAAGAAGAAAAAGAATTCTATTGGCCTGTTTTTCCAGGAAGAGAGCTTTGGTTAGGGGCCTGGTCAAGATTTACGCCTCTGCACTTGAGATTTCATGAATGGGATATTGCATGGCTCAAAAAAGAATTTGTTTATAACTGAGTGTCCAAGCAGGTGTTTACATTTTTTTAGAACTAGGAGTATAGAGATCGATATTGGCATTGCTGTGAAAATTTGGAACTGTTCAGGAATAAATATCTTTTTGCTTTTCTCTTTCTTCACTTTTCACGCAGGTTGATTCCATAGATTCTATGAACTTTGTTGGATTTGATGAAGATCAATTAATATTTTGACTCCAAACCAACCCACAAGTCAAGACAGTGATCTTCTCCCCGATCTTTATATTGAGTTTTGTTTGTATATGATATTGATAGCCCACATGATTGAACTAACTTTATATGTAACATGATTTTCGGTTTGTTTTAGGAGCTCTATAGAAAGGGGCAGTCTTTTGTTGTTATTAAACTATTTTATGGTTATTTCTTTTGAATACAAAGTGAATAATTTATATCTTGCTTGCTTTACAGACAGCTGCAGAGTTGGAGAAACGCAGAGAAAAATTTACGAAGGAGTTGGATTTTGTTTTTGCTGATGTGGTATGCTATTCCTTTTGCCTCAGCAAGCTCTACATTCCACTGTGAAGGTTAAACGGAATGTGCAAGTGATCAAACACTACACTTTAGCTAGGTCAAAATTTGGGACAGAATAGTGTGCAATTAAAATATAATCAATCAGCCTAAACTTGGGATAACTATTTTGGACCTTCCACACTTTTCAGTGGGTATCTACTGAATGGAACTGAAATTCTTGTTCCTGCTAAATACAAGTCAATCTTAGCAAAGCCTTTGACCTCGTTTTACTTTGTTTTCTTTTATTGTGTTTCATTTGGCAGCATGAGTTGTTTTGTTATGTTGTAATATTTTCTGTTTCTCTAATCAGTTGATAATACATCCTAGGTAATGGCCATAATAGCAGATTTTATGCTTGTCTGGCTTCCTGCTCCTACTGTTTCTCTTCGACCTGCTCTTGCAGTCACTGCAGGACCTATTTCTAAGTTCTTCTACAGCTGTCCTGATAATGCGTTCCAGGTTCTTATCCCATTTTTTTATTTTTGAAAATAGTTTGATTCCATGGATAATCAGGTGGCATATAATCCATTATCCACTTCTAAAATCCCATGTGCAGGTGGCATTGGCTGGAAGTTCATATTCCCTTTTACAGAGAATAGGTGCAATAGTGGTATGTATTGGATGCTAAAAGAAACTCTTGTCATTATAATGGAAAGTAGGAACTCATAATAGTTCAATCTGTTGTGCAGCGTAATGGGGCAAAATTATTTGCAGTTGGGACCAGTGCATCTCTGGTAGGTCAACTAATATTGTATGAAATACAATTATTTACCCTTTTGTAGTTTTAGGTATCTAATTGGGAAATTGGTCCACCTTGGCTAAGCTAGTAAATTGCTGTTGTCCATCAAGAAGGAATGTTCCACTATAGTACTTGTTTTTTCATTGAGAGAATTTGTTAATTCGTCATTGTATCAGTTTCATCATTACGGTTCCTGTATTACTTACAGCAGTTATGCAATTTTGAACTGACTCTTTCATGTCTCTGTCAAAGCATTGTGGAATTTGATTGCCTATTCCAATCCTTTTATTATTCAACTAGTCTTCTGTTTTTTTTCTCCACATCTTTTAACCGTGAGAAGGAAAGTTTGTTTTTGCATACTTTATTGTTCATATCACAAGAAGAAAGTGCATTAAGTTTTACCTATTTAAAATTTTCTGTGTGATTTATGATTCCAATTTAGTGGCATTTGACATATAGTTCTTCTCTCAGATTGGTGTAGGCATAACAAATGGTTTGATTAATGCAAGAAAGGCCTTGGATAAATCTTTTGCTGGTGAAGCCGAGGATGTGCCCATATTTTCAACTAGTGCTGCCTATGGTGTTTACATGGCAGTTTCTAGCAACCTAAGGTAATACCATCAACATATCATATAACTTTCACCACGAGGCTACTCAAATTTTCATCTACATCATGTCTAGGATATTGAGCTAACAACTGGATAACTTTCTGGATTTATTTAAAAATGTTATAATACAATGGTTTTCAGTTAGCTATAAGAGATTTCGGGCATTCTTTGTTTCACAGGTACCAAGTACTTGCAGGAGTTATTGAACAACGGATTCTAGAGCCGTTGTTACACCAACATAAGCTTATCCTCTCTGCAATTTGCTTTGCTGTTCGAACTGGCAACACGTTCTTGGGATCACTGATGTAAGATATTTTAAGCTTTCTCCTCGCATAGAATCATATCATATGAATTTCTTGTATTTTCCTGATCTCGCAATTTTGCGTATGACAGGTGGGTGGATTATGCACGTTGGGTTGGAATCCAAAAGATACGGGAATAGAACATATATAAGGTGGAGATGCTTGGTTACACTGTTTTCATCTGTTATTTTTATTGCTTAATTGGTTTTTGATTTTCATATGAAATTACAGTGCCAAGATGGATAAATTTTGATTGCTGCTGGTTAAGTTTGTAAAGCTTCGGCCAAGAAATTCTTGATGGTCGAGGTTATGGAGACCAGCAAACTTGGAACTTTTTAAAAATTCTGCTATCATTCACAAACAACTGCTGCGGAAGATCTGATTTCTTTAACTGTCATATGCTAAATGCTATTGCTAATTTCAATTGTTCATGATAACAAGCTCACTCAGCTTTCTATTGTGATGTCATTTATGAAGGGTTCAAATACAGACTTCTATTTCTAGATTCTGTTGTGAACTTGTCTTTTTTACATCCTCATCTCTCATCCAATCCCGCAATGGAAAGTGTTACAGCTGATGCAAAAAGGACACACAGCTTTGTTAACCTAGAGCAATTTCCATTGGCAACTCCTTTAGATGAAAGCGCTTTTCCATCCTCATTTACTGTAAATTGTAAACCTTAGAATTGTAGGTGGGAAAAGATACAACAGTACTCATAAAATTTGTTTACTCCGGCTACAAATGGGAAATATTATAGAACTGCCACAAGTTAAGCTACTCGAGAAATTAAAGTTGAATGCAAGAATAAAAGGTATAAACGGATGAAACAAGATTTACGCGGTTCAGCTTTCCAATCCTATATCCACAAGAAATACTAACCGAGGGAGAGTTTTATTGATCAGGAAACCATTACGAAATTAGAAAATTACAAAGAGCCCTTTTTGTGTCTTCAAGTTTCTCTTTCCATCTTTCACCTCTAAAAGAACATTATGTTCCGCTATGAACCAGAATTCGACAACCTGTTCTTCTATTTTGAATTAGACCTTTGGACCGTTGCTCAATGCGGAGAAGAAACAGTGAAATCATGCCCCAGCTACTGCTTATGCACTCGAAAGGGTGAGGAAGAACATATTAATTAGCTGTTTGAACCCATAGAAAATGAATAAGAATCCGCAAACATTTAAACAAGATCTATAACTTTGTGGCAATATTTTAAAATTCATATAACTGAGATTTCAGTCATCAATAACCCAGGAGCCACTTATGCTGACATATATTATGTTCTGGTAATCAGGAACCAAGATACATTCTGTTTGCACATTTCTGGTAGCGGAGGACAACCATAGATAAAATAGCTGCACAAGCGACGCAGGAGGTCCTTCTCTTTAGCTTTGGACTATTTAAAATCGAGAAATTCCAATGAAGTGAGGTTTTCAAGAATTGCAGATAGGCGTTCGAAGATTCTCTTAAGCAACAGTTGGGTTAGAGAGGCAGGAAGCATCATTCCTGTGCTTCCCGGAGGAAATGATACCAGTTCCGTACATCTTTCACAACTGGTGAGTCATCTCATAGAGGTGAATATGTGGAATCCCTAGTCAAACAATGGCTTACATATCTTCAGATTCCAGATCCCAAGTGAAGGACCGTTGGTGAGATAGCCATGCTCAGGGAAGGATACTATGCTAGGGCAATCAGCAACTGCTAAGTGTTGAAGAGAGGTGTACACGTGGTTGGATAAGGCCTCCAGTTTCTCACACCCATTTATGACCAGCTTAGTAAGTTTCAGGGACAACCCTCCATCCGAAAAGGAAAGAAGATTTGGACAAATGTATATACCAAATTCTTGGAGATGGCGGAGCTTGTGCAGGTTCAGGAAAAAAAATTTAATATATTGAGTTAAGAGGTCTATTGCCTCCAGCTTTGAATTTTTTCATAACGCAAAGATGCTTAACAGCCTTGTGATTGTGAAAATAAAGAGTATATTGAGAAAAAACTTCAACCTCTTGATCACTAGATATATGAGGAGTCCATTCTTCCCACTGTTGACCACTAGATACTTAAGCTTTCTGTTGCCGTTTAACTCAGCCTTTCTGGCATCACCTACATCTTTTGTGTTCTCCAACCTTGAAACCTTAAGCATCCCCCGCAGATTTTTCAGGGACTTCAACTCTCCTAACTAAGAGGTAATGTCTTCTCCCAGAAAAAAATAACATATTGTTTGAAGACAAGTCAACTTAACGATTCCCAAAGGCATTTCTTGCAATTGCACTTTAGAGTTATTGAGACCACGCAGCTTGATTAGATTTTCTATGCTTGGACACTGTTTCTTCAATCGAGGTTAACAATCTTCTAATAAAAGTGTACGCAAATTGTAAAGCATATTTATTGACTCAGGCAAGTCATTCAATCTCAGTTTTAAATAAGTCAAGATGTAGCAAATGCTTCAAATCACTAATGAAATTTGGTATCTCATGTATTTGATATCCTTGCAAATATAAGACTCTTAAGCATTGTAGTTTCTGAAACGTATGGATAACACTATAAGACAAGTAAGATTAGTGGCTGCATAATGATGGTAACACCGGTAAAAAGGTTCCCAAATTTTCAACGTTGGAGATAGCTTCCAACCTTTTAATGCCAATCATACTCTCCAACAATGTATGATAAATGACAGATTTCTGTTGTTGATCGTTACCCTCTAACACATCCTCCATTCTATAATATATTTTCCGGCGGCCCATTCAGCAAGATCATTAATGAGATCGTGACGCATCCACGCTCGATTGTTGGACTAATGACCTTGACTGCAACTCTTCAAAATAATCATGGCCTGAGGCTTCCATGTCGTTCTAACCAACCCTCAGCCAACAGTTTTCGCCTAATTCGTAGTTTTTAGGGAATATCGAACAAAATGCAAAGCATCCTTTAGAAAATAATAACTTATTTTGAGAGTTCCCATAATGTCACTTCCCGCTTCAGGTAAATTCCATATCTTGTCCCCAAGTACCATTTCCCAATCACAAATGTCATATTTACCACGTAACAGATCGTCTAGAGTTTCTGCTGCCAGAAGCAAGCCATTATTGCACTTTTTCACTATTGCCTCACCGATTTCCTTCAAGTGTTGATAATTGCTGAAATCTCGTCCCCAGAAAATGTTGAGTAAATGCAAGTAAAGAATCATCATCTGAAAACTGTTCCAAGCCATAAGCTGAAACAGTTCCTATCTTTGAAGCAACAATTTTACTGTGAGTTATGACAAAAATCTTACTTCCCGGTGCGCCATTTACGAATGGAAGTTTAAGTTTAGTCCAATCACCATAATTCTCATTCCACATATCATCTAAAACAAGAAAAAATTTTCTTTTTCTTTCCGACAATCCATTCTTCAGTTTGCGCTGAAGTGAATTTAATTAGATCATCATCATTGACTTCAGAATTGCTTTTGTCACCCTGATAAGCTGTTAGATCAAAATGCTTTCCATTGATTTGTCATTGTAGACAAGCTGGACAAGAGTTGTTTTGCCTAGACCTCCCATTCCGGCCGGTTATAGGAATAACAGAGGATCCGCCATCAGTGCCTAAAATCATCATTCAACTATTCGCTTCTTCTCTTTTTCTCCGCCGCGTACTTGGGCTTCAGTCACCAAAGAGATTGTCTCTTGTCGTTTGCTTACCTGTTTGGACCTTCCTCCTAAACTTCGTCTCAACTCCAACCGGTCTTTCTCCGTCGCAATATTTTGCAACCTGGGAGTAATCTCCTCTATCTTGCGCTTCATCATGGAATTGAACTTCAAGGACCTTGCAGTAAAATTGGTGCAGCAAGTAGGAATGAAATGCCGAATTAATTTACTCGTGCTGCTGGCTGGAGAATGAAGCAACAGATTGCTCCTCAAAGCTTCGGTTGAAAACTCATCCAATAAGTCTTCAACGTCGTAAGCCAAGTTCTCAAGCTCGCAAAGCCACTTCTTCTTCACTGGGTACTCCGTCCCCTCTCCTCTGCATCATCAAGCACTGCCTTGATCTTCTCCAGTTTTCTCTCACAATTCTTAAGAAGATCTTGGATTCGATCTTGGCTTGCAAACAGCTGAACTCCCTTTGAAGCCAACTTCTTGTGCAGCAACTCAATAAATGGATACAATTAGAACCAATCATCGACATAGTTATTTTTGTTTCAGGGATTATGGAAAATGAAGTAAATAAAAGTCTGCAGGAAACTGAAGTGGAAGGAACAAGTGAAGTCCGCGGAGTACTTGGAATCGCTCAGATTTATATTATTGTTGTTAATATTTTACTATTCACTCAAGCTCACCCGTTTTTATTAATAATCTTATTTTAAAAGAACTATAATCTAAAGTCACATAGTGACAATGTCAAATGAAACCTAGAAACACCAGCTTGTACATAATTATAATTATATATGTTAATCAAAATTAAAAAAATAAAATAAAGGAAACCTAGCGGGCCGGGCATTTATTCAGTATTATGAGATTGCTACTACATTAATTGAAAAGTTGTAACAATTATTGTGGTCTTTCTTCCTGTCTAACCCAAAACCTACAAATAAATAAGATATATAGTTGATATCTTGAAACTAATGAATAAAACAACCCCAATCCTGCAAAAGCAAATAAATAGGTAGTAGAAATAAATGTGATAGAGAGCACGATTACAATCGGAAATAAAAAACCAACAAAAAAAAAAAAACAAATTAGGCAGTTTCTAAACTATATATATGTATAGATATCTTCACACTAATCATAGATACACCCCAATTGATTCCTGCATACACCCTCATTCAATAACTCTGTACATTTTTGTGTTGGGGGTATAACGAGAGTTGAGGTGGGGTTGTTATAGTATAACTCTAACCTATGATCCACATAAATTGTTGCCAGATCTAGAATTTCTTTTATTTTTTGTCAAAAATTCCAAGTCCATAATTCTTTGACCTTATACAAATGCTTAACTAATATAATAAAAATTAAAAAAATGCAAGTGATTAAATATTTAAAACCCTACCTTATCTACTTACATATCCCAAATGTCAACTCCAAACAGTGCCATATTATTATTTATTATTTTTTCATATTCTCTGTTGCTGTTTTTCTTTATTACTTAAGTATGAGAAATCCCATAAAGTCTAGGATCTGTCAATTCAATACACCCACATATATAATACAAGATTTCTATGTCCAAAATTGATCGATTTTCAAGAGATTTGATAAAATTAATAACCAAAAATATTAATCTGACAAACAATAAAATTAATTTGTTTGATGCATATATATTGAGTGTGTGTGAAGAAGAAATTCAAGGTCAATACACACATTGCAAAAGAAAAGGTCCATTCCAAGGTGTTTGTAGAGTTCCAAAAGAGTTGTTGGTTTATTAAATTAATTATTGTGTATTAATTAATGACCAATGCCGTTCCAAAACAATATATATGAATATATGTATAAATTAATCTGCGAAACATAACACATCACAACCCACGTACGTCCATGTTTGAATCATTTAAGCTAGAACAAGACAGCTAATTGCAACTCATACATACATTCCTTCTCCATGTTTTGTATAATTAATTTTTTTTTATATATCAACATGAATGATGATTATGGGCAGATCAACAGAGACATGCAAGAAGGTGGCTATTTATATATGATATATATATATATTATAGATGATGGGGACCATCAACAACCATGGGGGTTCAGTACTTGAGTTGAGTTGTAAGGCATGTGAAATTCTAGACCAAATTAAAAGCATTATACTCACGGATCGATCTATCATCTACGACTTTCTCATCTCCTTTGTTCAACCAATCCACCAACCCCCTCCCTATTCAAAAAACATTAATTTCACTCATTCTACAGCACAATTCTCTCTCAACCAATTAAGTCTATAACTAAACTCACTTATTTACCTTCAAATTTTTAATTTTCAAAAATCCATTATCCCCTCTTTTAATTAAATTAACAACTTCATAAGTTAATCACACATACAAACTTCAAATTAATTTTATGGTAACAACGTCGGATAAATTAAAAAGTGAAATAATCCTGAGCTCACGTCATGCACGAGAAAAGCCGTTGTCTGGACTGAAACAAAAATACTAAGACAAGACAAACATGCTCCTTTCATTTCATTTTTGCTTAATTTAATTGATAACGAAAACGGGCAATATTAATTAATTAGATTAAACCCAATACCATATGTAGCTTCAAATTGACAATTCTTCGCGTTCTTTAATTAATTAATGCCTCTAATTTCATGACTTCGTCTGTCTTCGACTACTTGAATACGTAGTTATATATAACTGTCGATTCTCTTCATTGCTTATATAAATAGCGCCTTGCTTGTTCTGCATATATGTATACATTAATTACGAGCACTTCTCCCCAGTTCTCTTCTGTTAATTATCTCCCTCCCTTTCTCGAGAAACAAACAACATGGGTTCTGGGATACGCAGATCTTCTTCTTCTTTCTGTGTTGTTGTCTTTGTATTAATTCTGTGGTGCTTGTGTCTGGCGAATTCGGAGAAGATTGACGGTGCTAAATGGAGGAAAAAACCAGTAATTATTACGAGGAGCTGTAATGTGTATGAAGGGAGGTGGGTGTACGACGAGTCGTATCCTCTCTACGATTCATCGGCCTGTCCCAACATTCGGAAGGAATTCGATTGCAAGAAATACGGGCGCCCTGATCAGCTTTACCTCAAATACAGGTGGCAGCCCAATGACTGTGACTTGCCAAGGTACAATTACAATTACACTGCTTTTCATAATTCCTGATTATAGCTTTTTTTTCGGAAGCCGAGTGAGTTACTAGTTATAATGTACATTGATATAATTTCTCGACGACTTTCCTTTTCTACCTTCAATAATAATTATCTTATTCCCAAAAAAAAAAGAATCATGATAAAATAGCACATGATATTTGAAATTGAAATGCACCGTCTCCGAGATGTAAATATATCATCGCTTCCGAGAATTTCAGCAGTAGGGATAGGCGAAATTTAAGGGCCTGTGTAAGTATGTTGTCCCTGTCTTCACGGACGCAGAAAGTTGGCAATACCTGATAGGTGATTTAATTGTAAATTGGAAATATAACAAAACAAAACGACTTGTCTTCTCCTTTTCTTTTATTTCAACGACATATCAATTTCTTATCTAGAAGAAGATTTTCGATTTTGTCAATCTCAACTCTTCTAATCACATGAATTGTCGCGCTCTTAATTTTAAACAAAATGAAGAGTCGTACAGGTGTCAAATCAGCTTTTTCCCTGAATTGTCTCTGTCGTCACTCTTCACGGACGCACATACTTGGCAATGCCTGATCTGATTGTTTTAGTCGTAAATTTTGAAATATAGAATATGACTTGTCTTTACCCTTTCCTTTATTTCAACGACATATCAGTTTCTTCAATTTTGATGTCTTGGAATCAGATGATCGTCGGTTCTCTCAATTCACAACTAAATGACGTATCGTACAGATATCGTATCTGCATTTTCCCTTTTCTTCACCTTTAATCCCCCAATCATCCCAAATTTTTGTTTAACGTTTTTGCAAATGTTACTAACTATGTAAAATAACATTGCAGATTTGATGCAAAAGATTTTCTATGTAGACTCCAGGGGAAAAAAATTATGTTCATAGGAGATTCAGTGAGCCTGAATCAAATGCAATCACTGATTTGCCTACTTCAGACTGCCCTGCCCAGTACCAATATTATCAAACAAACAAATGACACAGTTTCCTCGGTGATCTTCCAGGCAAGTCGATTATCACCGTAATTGTATACGACTTCAAATGATGCAAATCACTGTAAATTTTGTTTCCTAATAGCCGTGCATAACTTGACTCAATTTTGCAGGACTACGGAGTTTCGGTGATGGTGTTCCATTCTACATACTTAGTAGACACAGAAGTAGTGGAAAACTATGGTCGAGTTTTGAAGCTTGATTCCCTTAAAAATGGCAGTATATGGAAGAATATCGATGTTCTGGTTTTCAACTCTTGGCTTTGGTGGTACCGCAGAGGACCTAAACAACCGTGAGCTCAGCTCAGCTATATCAACTAAATTCAGCTCAATAATTCTTTTGTGTGTGTATATCTATATATGTGTGTATGTATGTATGTATATATGTATAGACATTGGCATGAGTGATTTTTCATTGGTACAACTTTTGGGACGCAGATGGGATTACATTGAATATGATAACAAGATTCTGAAAGACATGGATCGCATGGATGCATTTCGCCGAGCTTTAACGACATGGGCAAAATGGGTTGATTCTGATGTTGATACAACAAAATCTAAAGTCATTTTTCAAGGAGTTTCTCCTTCCCATTACAAGTAATTCACCTTGCTTTCTCTATCATTTTCTTAGCAATTAGTTTCAACAGTTCTAGTAACATGGCTACATTTGTGTGTGACCAGTGGAGATGAGTGGAATGAACCGGGAGTGACAAACTGCTCGATGGAGAAGCAGCCCATAATGGGATCAAAGTATCCGGCAGGTTTGCCGGCAGCAGCATTGGTGGTGAAAGATGTTTTGAGTACTATCAAGAAACCTGTTCATCTGCTTGATATAACAACTCTCTCTCAGCTAAGAAAAGATGCACATCCGAGCTCCTTTAATGGCTTCAGAGGCATGGATTGCACCCACTGGTGTGTTGCTGGACTTCCAGACACATGGAATCAACTTCTGTATGCAGCTCTCATAAATTATTAGACAGAACGAGAAAAGAAATTCAAGTATAGATGAAAGAAGAAATTTAATTCGATCATAGAGAGTACATAGAGTTAGTTATTAGCCAGCTAATTCATTTACATTTTGATATAATAATGTACTGAATAACAACATGATTCGTGAATGTATTTCTTAGTATAAAATTCTATTAAGCATGACATTAATTTTGAATCAATCGTTGCATAAAAGCGTGGTGAGATGGAAATGGAAGCACAATCATTGAATCTTTCTTTGAGGGAATGAAAGCTTAAGCTGTAGGCATAAGAAAGCCAAAGCACTTTTGCATGCGGTAAAATAATTAGGATTTGATAACTTTGCAGAGCAACAAACTTTCCCTTCTGTCCAGCATTTAAAATAACAGTTCTTCATCCACAGACTTAACTTGGAAGAACTCCAAAATGCATTCTTCTTATATCATATACACTCTCTTCACTCTCTACTTCACTATCGTTTCAGCCTTTCTCATTACCACTAATGGAGTTTTCTGAGAAGAATTCACGGAAGGTCTAGTGATAAAGTGTGTAGAGAAAACAAGTAACCTTCATTTCTACTTCCACGACATTGTCAGTGGCAAGAGTCCAACAAATATCAAAATCACTGGACCCCCAGATGGTACGGCATTCAGCTTTGGCACTACCGTGATGATGGACGATCCTTTAACTGAAGGACCGGAACCCACTGCCAAGCTTGTCGGAAGAGCTCAAGTACTGTATGCCATAGCAGCCCAACAAGATGTTTCCTTGCTTCTGGTTATGAATTTGGCTTTCATGGAAGGGAAATATAACGGGAGTAGCATTAGCATTCTTGGGAGAAAACTTGTTTTCAATGATATAAGAGAAATGCCAGTGGATTGTTTAGGTCTGCTAGTGGATATGCATTGGCACACACAGTTAAGTTAGATTTCAAGACTGGAGACGCGATTGTTGAGTACAATGTTTATGTAACACACCATTGATCAGATTTATGTTGGGCTGGCTTAAAAGGAGACATGCAACTTCTTTCTTTCCTAGCAATATTTTCACCTCCAAATCATGTTAACATTATGATTGATATGGTAGTTTGATTTTATCCATTTTGTTGATTAAAAGGTACTTCTTCCAAGAATGTGAGCCTTCTGCTGGAGTGAAAATTTGTTGAGTTCAGATGTAGATAGTAAACAGCAATAGCAAATCAATAAACAAATAAGAAGAAAAAATATGGAGGAAGAGAGGGATGAAGTAGTTCAAACCTTTCAGTGGAAACATTATGCAATTGCAGAGAAAGTAAAACACAAGATCCTTTATACAAAGAACAGGGGAAAAGGAAACAAAAAAATGAAGAAAGAAAAATACAATCCCTGCATGGTGAGTAATTTCAATCATACCTCCTCAACCTCCAAGCAGATACAGAAAAGAGGGGTCTATCCTGCCAGCACATGACTAGACAACCATTCTCTTCTTTGATCTTATAACCATCATAGCCATAATTCTGTAATAATCTCCTGGCTTGCAACATCCCATGGTAGCTTAAAGGAACTCTTCCAAAGCCAGCTAACTCAAGCCTCAGAATCCATTTCTCAAGCTTTTCGTGTCTCTCCTTTCTTTCAGTTCCTTCACAAGCTATGATATTCTTAATTTCCTCACCAAAAAGCATCTTCTCAACCTTTTGCCTCTCAATGGATGCTCTTGATACAGTAGATTCCAAGCAGTCAAACATAGCAGCGTAAAAGTTCAGTGCTTCCATGACCCTCTCCATCAAAGTAGCCCCATTATGATTTGATTCCTGCTCAGTTACTACCATCAGTTTTGGTGAGAGACCCCAAAGGGCATTTAAAAAGTTTCCCATCTTTGCAGAAGCAGCTGGAGAAAGTGGGGTTGATGCTGATGCAGAATCAGGGCTTGGGCTAAACACATGGATAGAATCTTTCTCAAGCCACTCTCCTAAAGTTCGATGGTTCATCTGAAAAACTCTTTGCAAGTGATTAGAATTTGGAGTTTTTGGTGCCGATGGTGAATTTCTCTTGTGGGGGTCATCGTCAATTGCCAAGAGGGAGTGCAGCTGAAGGACAGAGCTCACTGCAAGAGCTTCTCCAGTCTTTACACGCAAACTTTCAAGATCAAGATTCTCCAATTTGCTTACAATAGGGTTGAACTGAAACGGAATGTCCAGTTTTTCAGCTTCCTCTGTCAACCGAAGAGCCATCTGTTCTAGTACCTCTTTTTGTTCATGAATACCTGTAATCCTCAAATGGGGTGGGCCTTCTGGCCTTGCACTTAATGTCTGAAGAAGATTGATCCACTGGGCAGGTTCAAATGAGTAAAGATCAATAATATGAACCATCTTTTCCCCTTCCATAGCTTCTACAATGGCCTGGTTCGTGATTACATATGCAAGCTTCAAGAAGGGGCAGAGCTCAAAGAACAATTTTTGAACAATTATTTCCTCAGTTACTGATGCTATTTTTGTGGAATTGAGGGCTTTGTGCAGACCTGGCCAGGCTTTAAGCATCCGGTCAGCTAGTGCCTCAGTAAAATATGCAGCTATTCGCTGCATGGTATCACCATCTGGAGAAGCAAGGTGGGAAATTTGCTCAAGGCCGATATTGGCATTCTCTACGCTACCAGCGGCAACGTGGTTTGCACAAGCAACAAGGAGATGGATCAGACACAAACCCCTCTCTTCAGATTTCAGCTCCCGAAGCCATGGATATGGTGATCCAAACCCAGGAGATAGTGACATCAAGGAGAAGAATTGAAGGGGTGATGAGGTTACAGATGATGATCCTTCCTCTTGAACCATTCCTGCCATTAACAGTGAAAGCAAACTCCTTGCCCTGAAACGCAAAGCAGAGACCATATTCGGCCAGAATTAGACCATGCGGTGACAATCAAATTTAGAGAAGATAAAAAGGATAAATGAAACATTTACAATCTTTTTTCTTCACAGTTGTTTTCTTCAAATCTTTGGTAGAAAACAAAGATATGATTTTGCAAAAGATGTAATAGTCTCAGTTGAAAAATCTGTTGTAAATTGCCACTCGTTCTTATTCTCATCTACCATCTTCTCTTCTCAGTGACTAACAAGTGTGTTCCAGTAGCTCATTATTCTTACAAGCTGACCGACTTACAACAAAAGAAAGAATTAACTGTGAAAGACTAAACTGATTGACACTCTATTGGTTGCCAAGAAATTGAGGAAAGAGGAAACAAGAACATGTTTCTTAATGTTTTCGCTAATCATTATTTCCAAAACCACGTGAATACTTAATACAACTAAGCCAAATGCTTGTGTGAGGCTCAGTTGAGTGAAAAAAGAAAATTGCATTTCTGAAATAATGTGAAATCTTTTCTTTCCAAACATTTTCTCAGCAACCAGAAGTCCCCAAATGAATAATACCCAAAACGGAAGCAAATTCACCTTCTTCAGTAAGAAAACAGAGCAAGCTCAAATGGGCATGTATTATTTTCAACAACTCTCCAAAATAAGCAGCCAAAACCAAGAAACAGCAGCAGGAACTCACCACAGAAAGCTCACAAGCTCGTCTCGAAAATTAGTGTTGAGACACAGAAGCAAATTCAAATTCCTTCTGGGTTTGAAATTCAGTAAATACGCAAAAAAAAAAAATACAGTTTTGCGGTGGCAAATGTCCTAGTCCATTTAAGTGCGTTAATAGAAATTAGGTAGGGTTTGTGGGTTAGGGTTTTGTTGCAAAGGGAACTGAATTGCAATTAAAGCTCTTGTCTTGAAGGACTTTTCCATGGCTGCTTTGACGACAACACAAGAGGTTGTTTTTGTCTTCATTGTTTTGTTGTCCTTTGGGGGGATCAGAGGAATAAGGAATTTCTTGAAATACAATACAATGAGAGCACTCACTCATTCTCTCTCTCCAAAATGAAAAATGTTTGCTAGCTTCTCTCTATAGAATGAAAGTTGTTTGTTCCAATCTCTCTCTCTAAAGTTGATTTCTTTGTCATTATGCGTGATGGATGGGAATAAGAGCTGGCCAAACTTGTTATTATGCTTGAACACAATACCGATCCAAACATGCCCTAACAACACAAAACAACACCCTTGCTTGTTGCTTAGTGGGTGATAGTGGGGATTGCAAGGAAGCGCTTTACGAGTGCTTCCAAATCCATTATTTGTTTTCTTTTGAAAGCCATAGACCATCCACTTGGTACTTTCTTCGTATAAAAAGACAAAGAAACAAGAAAATTGTGGGAAAAGCCAAAAGTAGATTGAAGATTTAAACTTCAGGGGTGGACTCTTTGGTGGGAAGTACTTGGGAGTATCTAAGGCCAAATGGTTTGTTGATTATTAATATTTTATGAATAGAATACAATCCCATTTCAGAAGATTAAGCTTTCAACTTTTTAAGTCGTGCCAAAATCTAGGATTAGTGATAAACCACATCATCCTGCTAAAGATAAGCAGAATCTGCTAGTGGGAATTTGATACCACTAAGCCCATATGTTTGCAGTTGTTTTCTTCTTTCTACTTTTTTTTTATTTTATTTACTTTTCAACTTTTGGTTGTGGTGGTAGCATTAGTGGCCAGCACTTTCCTGTGTTTGGCTGCTTCCAAGATATAATGCACAAATTCAGATTAAATTGGTGGGCATTTTGTATCATTTGTCTAAAATCCACCATGGGTGACCGACTTTCTTCGTGCAGAAGAGGGTAGGTAAGTTAACTCTTAACAATACAAATAAACTGCTTCCCCATGATACCATTACTAAGGATGAATTCAGAAGATCTCTCCTATTACTTGTGGGTACTAACATAGAAAGCAGAGGAAAACAGGGGAATATTATGCATGAAGATAAAAATTAGATGGAACACAATGTATGCCATTACGAATCCAACTTCCTGTACAGTATTCTGGAATGAGTCAAATATTACGGCCGATATATATATATATATATATATATATATATATAGCCCAATATGATTGGACAACACAAAGAATCTGCAATTGTTTTTACTCAAAAATAAAATCAGCAAAATAAAAACCCTTCTTTCTTCTGTTCTGTTCTGTTCTGTTCTGTTCTGTTCTGTTCATGCAGCCAAACCTCCACCATCATCTTCTAATTCTGTGATGTTAACCACGTACCAAGTTTGTTTGCATTCATTAACATGACATGGCGGTCAAAAATAAGCGAGTCAAACTATGGCACCCATAGTGGTATAGTTGCGGATAAGGATGTTGACCATAAATCTTGAATAATCATAGCCATTTTCTGTCCCACCTTCAAAACAATTCAAACACTTTACACTGTTGGATTGCATGCATATGATAGAATCTACTGAAAATCCAATCCATACAAAGCAGAAGTATATGAAAGTATTAGGTGTTTCCGAGGTTTATTTAGGTAAAACAAAATAGGCATTTTGTAAGAACAATATTTGTATTAATTGTGTTAATTTAAGCAGTAGGTTGCATCGGTTGTAACAATGTTTTATTCGGGGAGATGTTTTCAAGGGATGAGATTTTTGTAGCTTTTGCAGGCGGGGCATTGTTAATGGTGATGAATCCTCTAAAGTTCAGGTAAATTTTGGCATGTTGTGTGAATTTTATTTTCACAGCAAAATGGAATTTTTCTGAAGGAGACAAACAATAGTGAGCAGGAATGAATTGGGCTTTGAAATATTTTAATTACAGATATGGTTAAGTCACGGGGCTTGGAATTTGTCGGAAAAATAATAAGACAATTTTTTATAACTGTTGGTTTCTTTGAACTCAAATTTCAAGACGACTTACACATATACTTGGTGTAAAAGAGAAGAAGAAGGTGGTGGTGGGTGCCCATTAAGAGATGCCCTGATTTACGTTCTTGTTTTTGTTTTTAGCTTAATGTCTTTTAGTAAGAGTGCTGTTTTGAATTGCTTAATCAAATTTATTTCCAATGGCATTAAGTTATGTGCAAGTAGTTTCTCCTTTTAACATATTATGTGAAGCCACGAGTTCTGCATTTAATTGAATCATTCAATTCAACTGAGAGATATGAGCACATGGAGTCAACAGCAGCTACTGGACCCAGTGCGATTGAGAAAAAAAAAGGCAAAACAAGTTAAAAAGAAGTCTAGTGCTTGGTTTATATATATATATAAAACACTTCAACAAGTCCTTAAATTTACATATATTAGGTACATTAATTATGATATATTAATTATATATCTTAAATTTAATTTCAATTATTAGAGATATTTAAATTTAATAATTTAATTAATATAAAAATATAAGACTATGGATCATTTTCTTTTCTGTATTGTCGTGTATGTATACATATTTCATCGGCGTATGCATAAGTAAACAGAAGGTCATGGCCCAAAGAAGCCCAATCTGCGCCATCATAAGGGTCCAATAGTTTCCTTCTTTTCTTAATAACATTGGGCCAAACTGTTATTTCTTTTATGGCGCATGCACGTGCACTGCACACGTTAATTGATAAAGAAAGTTCCTTCGCTTGGTTTTGCTGAAATTGGCATACGTGCTCAAGCAAATCAATATTTACTATTTAGAAGACAATGAATTAAGCTGCTAATTAAAAATTAAGAAAGAATATTTAATAAAAATAATCTTTAATTTGCTTTGTATATCCAGGGACCCATTAATTTCATTAATTATTAACGTTTACTATATGTAGATATATTAATATTATTACTTTTTATACGATGAATACAATATATATGCCCGCATATTCTAAGAGTAGTTTTCATAAATCTTGGTAGTCTTGATGTTACATGGGGGTAAAATATTAAGAATTTGTTTGTAAATCATTGGACGACTGAAGACCTTTTTATATTTTTATATTTACAAAGAGTCGTACATTGAGTTTATTCGTAAACGACAATAAATGTAATTAAGAGGTCAACAATTTAACACTCGTTTTCTTTTTTGATAAAAATTATATATATATATATATATATATTGGGTATGAAAAATAAATTAAAAACGAAAAGGGTGGCCGTCGTCATTATCTAAATTCCAAAGATGTTTGGAGAAAACTAATGACACCTATGGAATAGCTAGCTAGAGTAAAGAGCTAGAATAGCTTAATAAATATTGACAAAAGTGACAGTTATTAAGAAACCGAAATTCCCACGTAATATTCGCCCCGATGTGATTAATTAATTAATTAATTCCCTTGTGTTCTTCATTCTTATTGTCAACATAAATCTGTCCTTTGAAAATATTAATTGTCGTAGCTAGCTAGGTAATCTTTCAATGAACTAACCACACGCAAATTTATTTTATTTGCAAACGGCATAATATATATATATATATATATATATGTATATATAGAGCAAGTAGTAGTTCGATCGATATGTCTTCTGATCATTTATATTTTCTTTCCTTACACTAATTATTATATAATAATGGAAACCTTCAGTACTTTGTTTAGGGTACTGTTGTTTTATGCCTTGCTCTTCTTCTTTCCTTGTTGTTATTGTTATTCTTCGTCGTTGTTGCATCCTCTGGTTGTCGACTCAGCTATTCGACACCGCAACTACACAGCCATATCTGAATTTCGTTTACTGAATAGAAGAACTTTGTCTGAGTGTCCTGATCCCAACCCTTATCTACAAGTTAATGTTAGTAAAATTTCGGACCTCTCAGATGATGAATTTGTGAACGTCACTGTTAGCGGGGTTTTGCTTCCTGCTGAGAGCGATTGGGTCGCTATCATCTCACCTTCTACTGCTGAGTAAGATTAGTTATTAAATACCTACTTGTTCTTAATTATTTATCTACCTAGCTAGCTATATATGTCGTACGTGTTAATTAATTTTTGTTTATTAATTTTAATTTTGCAGTGTGAAAAGTTGTCCTTCTGCCGAGGCTATGTATTTGCAGACTGGTGATACCAGTAGCCTTCCTCTTCTCTGCCATTATCCTGTGAAGGTAATTTTAAATTAAACTCCATTGAAAAGAAATGAAATTAGCAAACAACTCTATCTGTTTGTTTGAATTATATATATACCAAGTTCTTGAGTTTTTACATTTTTTTTAAATGAGGACGTAAATTTTTCATTTGTAACATGTCTATAGGTCTCTCTAGTGAGTCCCCCATTCAAAGGACCGAAATACCTAAGAAGTATTGAATCAATCAGAACTTCTGTTTGAATTTGAGCTTCGTTATCAATTGCAGGCACAGTTCATGAACAACGATCCAAACTATCTAAGTTGCAAGAAGAAGGAATGCAAGAAATATAGCAATGGCAAATGCGATGTTACTACTTGCAGTGGAACGATAACTTTTCATGTTGTTAACATCAGAACTGCCATTGAATTTGTCTTCTTCGCCGGTGGATTTGCTACACCTTGCATTTTGAGTCGGTCCAAACCAATCAAGTTTTCCAATCCGAATAAGCCATTGTATGGCCATCTCTCAAGCACAGACTCCACTGGAACATCGGTACTCATAACCATATATATATTATATATAATCATTTTAATATTAATGAAAAAGAAAATAAAGTTGATTAAGTTGATTTAATTTATCGGCCAAGTATAATTTAGCTACTAACTTTTATACATATATATATATATATATGTATGTATGTATGTATGTATGTATGTATGTATGCTGTTGCAGATGAGATTAACATGGGTTAGTGGGGATAAGAAACCTCAACAAGTTCAATATGGAGATGGAAAATCAGAAACGTCAAGAGTTACTACATTTTCACAAGTTGATATGTGCAGTGAGTTCCATATTATATTCGTTGATTTGCGTTCTTAAATTATAGTGTTCTTGTTTTCCCAGCGATGATCTAAGATCTTAATTAATTTTCCATGTGAAATTGATATTCTTCAGACTCAAGTTTTCTACAAAGCCCTGCAAAGGATTTTGGGTGGCACGACCCTGGTTATATTCATACAGCAGTAATGTCAGGACTTCAGCCTTCAAGCACCTTCCCCTACAGATATGGAAGGTACATAGCACATGTAATAAATCAATTTATATATATATATATATGTATGTATGTATGTATGTATTTTCTTAAATTTTAACTTATTTTGAAACTTACAGTGCGATAACTTAATATGCACCCTGGTTTAATTAATTATTGGATTGTTTGGAATATATATATATATATTCAGTGATTCAGTTGGTTGGAGTGATAAAATCCAGTTCCAGACTCCACCTGCGGGAGGGTCAGATGAGCTTAGATTTCTTGCATATGGTGATATGGGCAAGGCTCCTCGTGATGCTTCTGCTGAACATTACATTCAGGTATTTATACCATATTCGTATTTAATTATCAAATACGTACAACATCCCCATAAATTTGAAAATGCCATGGGAAGATTGATCGAAACATGACATGTAAATTCTATGACAATTAATTAATTAAAATTGTAGCCAGGATCTCTCTCCGTGATCAAAGCAATGGCGAATGAAGTAGAGAATGGAAACGTAGATGCCGTCTTCCATATTGGCGATATAAGCTATGCAACAGGATTCTTAGTTGAATGGGATTTCTTCCTTAACCTTATATCCCCTGTGGCTTCTCGAGTTTCTTACATGACTGCGATTGGAAATCATGAGAGGTATTAATCAATCTCTATCTCTTGCTCACAATTTGAACTGAACTATATATTGCTTCATATTTTTTAGATGTTACAGATTTCATTTCCCCATTTTTTTTTCAGGGATTATGCAGAATCGGGGTCGGTATATATTACCCCTGATTCAGGTGGAGAATGTGGGGTTCCATACGAAACTTATTTTCCAATGCCAACCCGATCAAAGGATAAGCCATGGTATTCCATAGAACAAGCTGGTGTTCACTTCACTGTAATTTCAACTGAGCATGATTGGTCAGTAAATTCTGAACAGGTAAATTAATTAATGAAAACAAATATTTAACTCTTTTACTTAATTATAACTAGCTAGCGAGGTTTTGCCTTTTTTTTACAGTACTGAACGATATATATATATATATATATATATATATATATATATATATATTATGGAACACATGCAGCATGAATGGATGAAAAAGGATATGGCTTCAGTTGATCGATCCAAAACCCCTTGGTTAATTTTTACCGGGTAAGTAATTAATTTATCTGCACTAATTAATTAATAAGAAATTACTAATTATTGTAGTGACATATAGCATTGAAATTATGTTATGCTTAGAAATTGCATGCCCGTATATTAATACATTAATTTGCAAAATAAATAATAATAATAATAATAATAATAATATTGCAGACACAGACCCATGTATAGTTCCTTAACATCCAGCGTAGACAAGAATTTTGTGGATGCCGTAGAGCCATTGCTGCTAGATAACAAGGTAACTAATTAATATAATTTAGTTTTACTTTTAATCTGTGAAATTAATGTGGGAAATGAAATTGCGAATGATATATATATATATATACAGGTTGACGTGGTTCTGTTCGGACATGTTCATAATTACGAGAGAAGCTGTTCAGTTTACAATCAGAAATGCCTGGGAATGCCAAGAAAAGATTCAGATGGAATAGACACATATGATCACAGCAATTATACTGCACCAGTTCAAGCTGTTATTGGCATGGGTGGCTTCACTTTGGACAAGTTCCCTGATGATATTAATGTAAGTATATATGTATAGTAAGAACAATTAAATCATAAGATTATTAATTTTTTTAATTAATTAAGCTTTTTCTGTTAATTTTTTCTTCTTCTAGGGGAAAATAAATTTATCATCAATTAATTTGTATATGTTGACACTTGACAGGCGCCTGAGACTTGGAGTTTGTCGAGGATTTCAGAGTATGGGTATTTAAGAGGGCATGCAACCAAGACAGAAATGAAATTAGAGGTTCATTCCGATCGATCACAATTTATTCGTTAATTAATTTTTTACACACATTGACTACATAATTATGTCATCTCACTGTTTTTATACTTTTTTATAATTTTTGCAGTTTGTGAATTCAGATACGAGGAAAGTTGAGGACAGCTTTCGCATTATCAAGAAGAAAAATTAATAAGTAATGGAAGAAATTATATATATATAAACCGAATTAATAATTTATGTACAACATTTGCATATAATTGATAATCTGCAACAGATTAATTGTCTGTGTAATTATATATCTTGTACAGTTTGTTTAATTTTGTAGTAATTCTATATACTGTTTAACTGTTTTTCACAATTAATTATCAATAATTAATACAGAAAATTACATTATACATGTGAAGGAAAGTACAAAACTAGCCAACTGTTATTCAGATGGCAATTCTTTTCTTATTATTATTTATTTTTCAAAGGTTCTAAAACCGACATCAAAACTAAATTAAATTTCCCATGCATAACATGATCCCATTAAAATAATATTAATTAATTTTACTTCTCAAATATCAATGAGACATGTGGTAATAATGACATTCAAGTCAACTTTAATACAACTATTACAGTAATAAATTAATTAATAATTAATCTAGATCTCCATGAATTTCTAACTAATGTGTTAATCTATCGAAATATAATTAAATATTGTAATCACGTTATTACATGTGATCAGGAAAAAAAAACAAAAATGAACTGTTATTTAGTTGGAAAATCTCTTAATTTATTTTCGATAGACCTAGAACACAAACATGATCCCGACAAATATTAATTGAAAAAATACCAAACCACACACATGGTCTTCACGTTGCCTTCGAATGTAGTAAAAAGTAATAAAAAAAGCAATGATGAAGTCTGCCTGCTTACCTGCAACTGCCCTTATTTAATCTTTCTGCTATGGAGCTAACCTTAATTAATTAGAAATTAATTTCTCTGCGACAATTAATGGAGACTTGTATTTCTCCCGCTTCTAAGTTTGTCTTTGTTGCATTGATTTTCTTATTCTTCAGTTCTTCTGTTTCTTCTTCTTCGTTGGAGCTGTCTACTTTGATCATAAACTCAACTACTGAGCACTACAATTACACAGCAATATCAGAGTTTAGGGTTTTAAACAGAAAACCTTTAAAATTTTGTCAGCCTCTGAATCCTTATGTGCATATCAATGTGAGTAGAAATTCGAATCTTTCTGATGAAGAATTTGTCACCGTTACCGTTTCTGGCGTTTCCCGTCCTTCAAAAGGCGATTGGGTTGCCATGATCTCCCCTTCTCACGCAGAGTATGAATTATCACGCACAGTATAAATTCATTCGCATGATTAATTATTTCTGCCAATGTTTACATCAGTGTGCTAATATTTTCAGTACTAATTAGTTTGTGTATATATACCATCATATGCAGTGTTTCAAGTTGTCATTTAAACGGGTATCTATATGCACAAACTGGTGATCTTAGTAAACTTCCTCTTCTTTGCCATTATCCCGTTAAGGTAAATTATATTAATTACTTTCACATGATTAAGCAAATTAATAAATATAACTAAATTAAATTAATCGATCGTTAATTGCAGGCACAGTACATGAGAAATGATCCGGACTATCTAAGTTGCAAGAAGAAGGAATGCAGGAAATATAGAAATGGCAAATGCGTTGTTACTACATGCAGTGGTTCCATAACTTTTCACGTTATTAACATCAGAACTGACATTGAATTTGTGTTCTTTGCCGGTGGGTTTTATACACCTTGCGTCTTGAGCAGGACCAACAACCCTCTCAAGTTTGCCAATCCAAATAAGCCATTGTATGGTCATCTCTCCAGCACTGATTCAACTGCAAAATCGGTAAAAATAAAATAAAATTAATTAAGTAAAACTCTAGCTAATTAATTTCTCTTAGTTAATGCACACACACACACAAGCAATATGTATGATTTATTTTGAACTGTTTGGTGTACTGCATGCAGATGAGAGTGACATGGGTTAGTGGAGATAAAAATCCTCAACAAGTTCAATATGCAGATGGAAAAACTCAGACATCACAAGTTTCTACATTTACACAAAAAAATATGCGCAGTAAGTTTCCTACTATATACCTGTTTTTCTTTTTTGCCTTCAGTTACATATCAATATTATATACGCAATGCCAAATACGAGTGTCGATTGAAATATATATATATAAATTATAGGTTCGGTTATACCAAGTCCAGCCAAGGATTTTGGGTGGCATGACCCTGGATACATTCATACAGCAGTCATGACAGGACTTGAGCCTTCAACCACCTTCTCTTACAGATATGGAAGGTATATATATACATATATTATCGGATACATATATTAATTAAAGAGTGATAATTGATATTGTAATTTAATTAACTACTGTTTCAATAATGAATGCAGTGAATCAATTGGTTGGAGTGATGAAATCCAATTCCGAACTCCGCCTGCAGGAGGATTATCAGATGAACTCAAATTTATTGCATTTGGTGATATGGGAAAGGCTCCTCGAGATCCTTCTGCCGAGCACTTCATACAGGTTTATTTATTATATTTCGAGTTCTCAGTAGTCTTATTATGACGGATGACAACAATAATAATGTTAATGAGGTTTACATTTTTTGACAAATATGTAAAATTTTATTTATATATAGCCAGGATCTGTCTCAGTAGTAAAAGCTATTGTCGATGAAGTGAAAAATGGCAGTGTAGACTCCATCTTCCACATTGGCGACATAAGCTATGCAACGGGATTCTTAGTTGAATGGGATTTCTTTCTTCATCTTATACATCCTGCAGCTTCTCGAATTTCTTACATGACTGCAATTGGAAACCATGAGAGGTATATTAATATATAATCTATCTGAAATTTGCTTTATATTTTTTAGATGTACTTAATTAATATATAGTACTGTTGTTTCACTCTTCATTGTTCAGGGATTATGTAGGATCCGGGTCAGTGTACATTACACCTGATTCTGGTGGAGAATGTGGAGTTCCGTATGAAACTTATTTCCCAATGCCAACCCAATCGAAGGATAAGCCATGGTATTCCATAGAACAAGCAAGTGTTCACTTTACAGTAATATCAACTGAGCACGATTGGTCAGTAAATTCGGAACAGGTAAAAAGTGCTTATATATATCTATATATATATATATATATAAGTACTCCCTCCCAGTACTTAATTTTTACATTAATAATTAATGGAACTCTCGTGTCATGTTCGCTTTTTCAGTACGAATGGATGAGAAGGGATATGGCTTCGGTTAATCGGTCAAAAACCCCTTGGCTAATCTTTGCTGGGTAATTATAGTAGTTGTTAATTAATTAATTCAAGAAGGATTTAATATTGTTTTGTGTTAATTTAAGTTTCTTAATTAACATATATTTATATGTGCAGACATAGACCCATGTATTCTTCCAAAAAAGGAGGACTGAAGGGCGTGGATAAAAGATTTGTTGAAGCAGTAGAACCATTACTATTAAAGAACAAGGTTGATCTGGTTCTCTTCGGGCATGTGCATAACTATGAGAGAACCTGTTCAGTTTACAGAAGTCAATGCACGGGGATGCCTAAAAGAGATGAAAAAGGGACAGACACGTACGATCACACCAATTCCAGTACTGCACCTGTGCATGCAATCATCGGCATGGCTGGCTTCAGTTTGGACAAGTTTATAGACAATATTGTAATCAACAACGTTCATGCATCCATCTCTTATATATCTATCTATATATACATATATTCTGTTTAATTTTAGAACCCCTTAACTAATGAATGCTGATAAGATATAATTAATTAACTTTACTGCAGCCTACTTGGAGTTTGTCAAGGGTTTCAGAATTCGGCTATCTACGAGGACATGCAACAAAGCAAGAGCTTAAATTAGAGGTTCGTACTTATATCACACACGATGTATATATTAACTGCGCCCATGCCGCATGCATATATAAAGTGAGATTAATTAATCAATTATGTGTAAATTATATCTTCAACACAGCTGGGTCACTAATCAATTTTCTTAACTTAATTTCTGTTGCAGTTTGTAAATGCAAATACCAGAAAAGTTGAGGACAGTTTCCTTATTACTAAAAGCCGGCCAAAAGAAATAGACGCGTGAATACAACACACACAATCGAGAGAGATGCATGGAAGTATATTCAGCAGCGATCGATGCTTTAATTCGGGGAGAAATCTCTTCGTTAATTTTATTAATCGGCAATTCAATGTGATAATTAATTAAATTTCAATGGTGATAATACTCATTCAAGTCATGAGGTAATTAATTAATTAATTAAGCCGATTTCTTTTTTATCATGATGATATATATATGATGTTCGTGGAATGTTAGATTTTCGCACGCATTTTCTTTATCCCATTCACCTAAACCACTAACACCATTGATCAAAGCACATGCATGCCCCATAAATCTGAAAAATACAACAAAAAAAATAAAAATTAATTGAGATTAATTAAGAATATAGTATGAAATATTTTCTAATAAAAACACTTTATGCATATCTTTATTATCTATTTATATTGAACAAAGTAGTCAAGGGTACATGGCTTCTCAAACATTCTTTCAAACTGAAAATTAAGCAAAATTAATTATTCATAAGTGTCATCCAGAAAACTTTTCTATCATACTAGCTAGTAATTGTAAAATCATGTCTCCGTGAACATTACTTTAATGAGCACAAATCAATTATGTCAAAAAATAATAATAAATAAGCCACTAATTTTGATAAGTTATGTATATTTGAATCTCACATTCTTTAATTTTATTTGTTGAATTAATTAACACTCACGTGTAAATTGTAATAATTAATTGATTGCCAGCTGATAAATATGGTATGTATATATACTTAAGAGTAATTCAATGATTTCAATTTTAGAATTTTATAATTTTATAATGTCACTCAAAGAAGTAATAAGAAAAAGGCAAAACCCTCATTATACATGTGGGAAATTAAAAAAAAAAAAGAAAAAAGAAATAAAGAAATAAAAGCAAGTGTTATTCAGTTGGCAATACTTTATGCCAGCCAATAACTTCACGTCAAGCAACCAAATTTATCAAAGCAAATTCCCTACGTCATGATCGATATCACATCCCATCCCATCCCATCCCATATACGCATAAATACAATTAAAAGAAGCCCAAACCATACATACACATGGGTTTGGTGATTTTGTCACAGCTTCTAATTAAGTTACAATTAATCTTAACTTAATGGAAGTTAACTAATTTCCTACAGTATATATTTTTTATATATCTATATATATTTCAAGCCAGCAGCTAGGTTTCTGAATAATTAATTAACGAAATTCTCTCCAATGGAAATCTCCATCTCTTCTTCTTCTTCTGTTTCGAAGATTCTATTATTCTTTTTCTTTTTCTTCTCCAGTTCTTCTTCTTCGTTGCTGCTTCCTTTGGTGAAAAACTCAACAACAGAGCACTATAATTACACAGCAATATCAGAGTTTAGAGTATTGAACAGAAAAGCCTTATCCGTTTGTGCAGGTGGTGCCAGCATCAACGTCAGTACAACTTCTAACCTTTCCGATGAACAATTTGTCACCGTTACTGTTTCCGGAGTTTCACATCCTTCAAAGAATGATTGGGTTGCCATGATCTCACCTTCCCATGCCGAGTAAGAATTTCATTAATTCATTTATTTTATGTATATACATATGCATGCATGCGTATTATGTAATATATATTTTATTTTCTATTTGTTTTGATTTCAGTGTTTCGGGGTGTCCTTTAAATGAGATTCTGTATGCAGAAACTGGTGATCTTACTAAACTTCCTCTTCTTTGCCATTATCCCGTTAAGGTACGTAGGTAATTAATTAGTTAATTAAGATTAAGTAGTGCTTAATTATGCTTTAGTTAGCTAATTAATACTTGGTTTGTTTGACGTTCTCAATTCTAATTGGATGTGAATGTGAATGTGGACTGAATTAATTAATAATGAATAGGCACGTGTCACGATAAGAAACCAAAACCTTTACGTAATGTATATTATATATGTAGAGTGGTAGTAGCTGACGAGTAACGTCGTCCACATGCTAACGAGCTGTTCGATCGCCTTCTATTTACATTCCCGATCTCGAAGGTTTCAACATATAACAACAATTATTAATATCCGATGTATAATTAACAGCTTGCTTGACGTGTAAACTAAACATTAATAAATTGATTTGAGCATGTTAATTAACAACCAATTAATTAAAATTAACCATATAAGGTATACGTTGTATTTCTTTCTTAATTTTTTTAATTTTCGTTGATTTGAGGATGAGGGGTTTGAATTCTTAGTCAATTAACGATATATAGGATAAATCAGCACCGGTACCAACCAGGAAAGAATGTCGACTTTGACTCTTAATTCGCTCACATGAAAATGAAAT